>JAVGWW010000002.1:35372188-35973794 GCA_036924055.1 Leuresthes tenuis | reverse complement strand
GACAGTTTAACTCCCGCTCGCTCCCGCCCGCTATCCGCTTCTGCCCGCGGCAAAGGTCATATTGCTCGCTCCCCGCCTGCTCTCGCTCGCTCCCTCCTGCTCCCCACTCGCTCCCGCCCGCTCCCTCCCGCTTCTGCCCGCGGCAAAGTTCATACTGCTCGCTCCCTCCCGTACCAGCTCCCGCTCGCCCCCGCCCGCTCCCTCCCGCTCCCGCTCGCTCCCACCCGCTCCCTCCCGCACCAGCTCCCGCTCGCCCCCCGCCCGCTCCCTCCCGCTCCCGCACGCTCCCGCTCGCTCCCACCCGCTCCCTCCCGCTCCCGCCCGCTCTCGCTCGCTCCCTCCTGCTCCCGCTCCCTCCCGCTTCCTGCCTGCGGCAAAGTTCATATCGCTCACTCCCCACCCGCTCCCGCTCACTCCCCGCCCACTCCCTCCCGCTTCTGCCCGCGTTAAAGTTTATATTGCTCACTCCCACCCGCTCCCGCTCGCTCCCGCCCGCTCCCTCCCTCTTCTGCCTGCGGCAAAGTTCATATTGCTCGCTCCCGCCCGCTCCCTCCCACTTCTGCCCGCGGCAAAGTTCATATCGCTCGCTCCCTCCCGCTCCCGCTCCCGCTCCCTTCCCGCTCGCTCCCGCCGACTCCCTCCCGCTTCTGCCCGCGGCAAAGTTCATATTGCTCGCTCCCGCCCGCTCCCTCCCACTTCTGCCCGCGGCAAAGTTCATATCGCTCACTCCCACCCGCTCCCCGCTCGCTTCCGCCCGCTCCCTCCCGCTCCCGCTCGATTCCGCCCGCTCCCTCCCGCTCCCGCTCAATCCCGCCCGCTCCCTCCCGCTCCAGCCCGCTCCCGCTCACTCCCGCCCCACTCCCTCCCGCTTCTGCCCACAGCAAAGTTCATATTGCTCGCTCCCGCCCGCTCCCTCCCGCTCCCGCCGGCTCCCGCCCCGCTCCCCGCCCGCTCCCTCCCGCTTCCGCCCGCTCCCTCCCACTTCTGCCCGCAGCAAAGTTCACACCACCAGCTCCCTCCCGCTCCATGTCATCCCCGCCCGCTCCCTCCCGCTCCTGCCCGGTCCCCGCTCACTCCCTCCCGCTCCCGCCCGCTCCATCCCGCTCCCACCCGCTCCCGCCCGCTCCATCCCGCTCCCTGCCGTTCCCTCCCGCTCCCACCCGCTCCCGCCCGCCTCCCTCCCGCTTCTACCCCGTGGCAAAGTTCATATTGCTTCATTTATTTTATAAATTTTACGCCTTTTATTTATTTAAAACTGTAAAAGATAGAAATGAAAAAATAAAAATTAAATTAAAATGATTAAAACAAGCAACAGTCTGGATAAGTTAAAGATATCGTGCAGATTTTCATGCACAAACACATGAGAAAAGAAATGTTTTTAACCTGGATTTAAAAATGTCTACATTTGTTGACAGTTTAACTACCGCCCACTCCCTCCTGCTCCCCGCCTCGCTCCCGCCCGCTCCCTCCCCGCTCCCTCCTACTCCCGTTCGCTCCCCGCCCGCTCCCTCCCGCTCCCGCTCGCCTCCCCGCTCGCTCCCCGCCCGCTCCCTCCCGCTTCTGCCCGCGGCAACGTTCATATCGCTCACTCCCACCCCGCTCCCGCTCCCTTCCGCCCGCTCCCTCCCGCTCCCGCTCAATCCCCGCCCCGCTCCCTCCCGCTCCCGCTCGCTCCCCGCCCGCTCCCTCCCGCTCCAGCCCGCTCCCGCTCGATTCCGCCCGCTCCCTCCCGCTCCCCGCTCAATCCCGCCCGCTCCCTCCAGCTCCCGCTCGCTCCCACCCCGCTCCCTCCCGCACCAGCTCCCGCTCGCCCCCGCCCGCTCCCTCCCCGCTCCCGCACGCTCCCCTCCCGCTCCCGCTCGCCTCCCACCCGCTCCCTCCCGCTCCCCTCCCGCTCCCGCTCGCTCCCACCCGCTCCCTCCCCGCTCCCGCCCGCTCTCGCTCGCTCCCCTCCTGCTCCCGCTCCCTCCCGCTTCTGCCTGGGGCAAAGTTTATATTGCTCACTCCCACCCGCTCCCGCCCGCTCCCGCTCGCTCCCCGCCCGCTCCCCTCCCGCTTCTACCCGTGGCAAAGTTCATATTGCTTAATTTATTTTATAAATTTGACGCCTTTTATTTATTTAAAACTGTAAAAGATAGAAATGAAAAAATAAAAATTAAATTAAAATGATTAAAACAAGCAACAGTCTGGATAAGTTAAAGATATCGTGCAGATTTCATGCACAAACACATGAGAAAAGAAATGTTTTTAACCTGGATTTAAAAATGTCTACATTTGTTGACAGTTTAACTACCGCCCACTCCCTCCTGCTCCCGCTCACTCCCACCCCGCTCCCGCCCGCCTCCCGCTCGCTCCCGCCCGCTCCCTCCCCGCTTCTACCCGTGGCAAAGTTCATATTGCTTCATTTATTTTATAAATTTTACGCCTTTTATTTATTTAAAAACTGTAAAAGAAAGAAATTAAATAATAAAAATTTAATTAAAATTATTAAAACAAGCAACAGTCTGGATAAGTTAAAGATATCGTGCAGATTTCATGCACAAACATATGAGAAAAGGAATGTTTTTAACCTGGATTTAAAAATGTCTACATTTGTTGACAGTTTAACTCCCGCTCGCTCCCGCCCGCTATCCGCTTCTGCCCGCGCAAAGGTCATATTGCTCGCTCCTGCCTGCTCTCGCTCGCTCCCTCCTGCTCCCACTCGCTCCCGCCCGCTCCCTCCCGCTTCTGCCCGCGGCAAAGTTCATACTGCTCGCTCCCTCCCGTACCAGCTCCCGCTCGCCCCCCGCCCGCTCCCTCCCGCTCCCGCACGCTCCCTCCCGCTCCCGCTCGCTCCCACCCGCTCTCCTCCCGCTCCCGCCCCGCTCTCGCTCGCTCCCTCCTGCTCCCGCTCCCTCCCGCTTCTGCCTGCGGCAAAGTTCATATCGCTCACTCCCACCCGCTCCCGCTCACTCCCCGCCCCACTCCCTCCCGCTTCTGCCCGCGTTAAAGTTTATATTGCTCACTCCCACCCGCTCCCCGCTCGCTCCCGCCCGCTCCCTCCCTCTTCTGCCTGCGGTAAATGTTCATATTGCTCGCTCCCCGCCCCGCTCCCTCCCGCTTCTGCCCGCGGCAAAGTTCATATTGCTCGCTCCCGCCCGCTCCCTCCACTTTCTGCCCGCGGCAAAGTTCATATCGCTCGCTCCCTCCCGCTCCCTCCCGCTCGCTCCCCGCCGACTCCCTCCCGCTTCTGCCCGCGGCAAAGTTCATATTGCTCGCTTCCCGCCCGCTCCCTCCCACTTCTGCCCGCGGCAAAGTTCATATCGCTCACTCCCACCCGCTCCCGCTCGCTTCCCGCCCCGCTCCCTCCCGCTCCCAGTCAATCCCGCCCGCGTCCCTCCCGCTCCCGCTCAATCCCGCCCGCTCCCTCCCGCTCCAGCCCGCTCCCGCTCGATTCCGCCCGCTCCCGCTCAATCCCCGCCCGCTCCCTCCCGCTCCCGGCTTGCTCCCGCCCGCTCCCTCCCGCTCCAGCCCGCTCCCGCTCGATTCCGCCCGCTCCCTCCCGCTCCCGCTCAATCCCGCCCGCTCCCTCCCGCTCCAAGCCCGCTCCCGCTCACTTCCCGCCCGCTCCCCTCCCGCTTCTGCCCGCGGCAAAGTTCATACTGCTCGCTCCCTCCCGTACCCGCTCCCGCTCGCCCCCCGCCCGCTCCCTCCCGCTCCCGCACGCTCCCTCCCGCTCCCGCTCGCTCCCACCCCGCTCCCTCCCGCCTCCCCCCGCCCGCTCTCGCTCGCTCCCTCCTGCTCCCGCTCCCTCCCGCTTCTGCCTGCGGCAAAGTTCATATCGCTCGCTCCCACTCCGCTCCCGCTCACTCCCGCCCACTCCCTCCCGCTTCTGCCCGCGTTAAAGTTTATATTGCTCACTCCCACCCGCTCCCCGCTCGCTCCCGCCCGCTCCCTCCCTCTTCTGCCTGCGGCAAAGTTCATATTGCTCGCTCCCGCCCGCTCCCTCCCACTTCTGCCCGCGGCAAAGTTCATATCGCTCGCTCCCTCCCCGCTCCCGCTCCCGCTCCCTCCCGCTCGCTCCCGCCGACTCCCTCCCGCTTCTGCCCGCGGCAAAGTTCATATTGCTTTCTCCCGCCGCTCCCTCCCACTTCTGCCCGCGGCAAAGTTCATATCGCTCACCTCCCACCCGCTTCTGCCCGCGGCAAAGTTCATATTGCTTTCTCCCGCCCGCTCCCTCCCACTTCTGCCCGCGGCAAAGTTCATATCGCTCACTTCCCACCCGCTCCCGCTCGCTTCCCGCCCGCTCCCTCCCCGCTCCCCGCTCAATCCCGCCCGCTCCCTCCCGCTCCCGCTCAATCCCGCCCGCTTCCCTCCCGCTCCAGCCCGCTCCCGCTCGATTCCGCCCGCTCCCCTCCCGCTCCCGCTCAATCCCGCCCGCTCCCTCCCGCTCCAGCCCGCTCCCCGCTCACTCCCGCCCACTCCCTCCCGCTTCTGCCCACAGCAAAGTTCATATTGCTCGCTCCGCCCGCTCCCTCCCGCTCCCGCCGCCGGCTCCCGTCCGCTCCCGCCCGCTCCCTCCTCCCGCTTCCGCCCGCTCCCTCCCACTTCTGCCCGCGGCAAAGTTCACACCACCAGCTCCCTCCCGCTCCATGTCATCCCCGCCCGCTCCCTCCCGCTCCTGCCCGGTCCCGCTCACTCCCTCCCGCTCCCGCCCCGCTCCATCCCGCTCCCACCCGCTTCCGCCCGCTCCATCCCGCTCCCTCCCGTTCCCTCCCCCGCTCCCTCCCGCTCCCTCCCGCTCCCGCTCGCTCCCGCCCGCTCCCTCCCACTTCTGCCCGCGGCAAAGTTCATATCGCTCACTCCCCACCCGCTCCCGCTCCGCTTCCGCCCGCTCCCTCCCACTCCCGCTCACTCCCGCCCGCTCCCTCCCGCTTCTGCCTGCGGCAAAGTTCATATTGCTCAATCCCGCCCGCTCCCTCCCGCTCCCGCTCGCTCCCCGCCCCGCTCCCTCCCGCTCCCTCCCGCTCCCTCCCGCTCCCGCTCACATCCCGCCCGCTCCCTCCCGCTCCCCGGCCGCTCCCTCCCGCTTCCCGCCCGCGGCAAAGGTCATACTGCTCGCTCCCTCCCGCTCCCGCTCGCTCCCGCCCGCTCCCTCCCGCTTCTGCCCGCGGCAACGTAAATATCGCTCACTCCCACCCGCTCCCCCCGCTCCCTTCCGCCCGCTCCCTCCCGCTCCCGCTCAAATCCCGCCCGCTCCCCTCCCGCCTCCCCGCTCGCTCCCGCCCCGCTCCAGCCCGCCTCCCGCTCGATTCCGCCCGCTCCCTCCCGCTCCCCGCTCAATCCCGCCCGCTCCCTCCAGCTCCCGCTCGCTCCCGCCCGCTTCCTCCCGCTCCAGCCCGCTCACCGCTAACTCCCGCCCACTCCCTCCCGCTTCTGCCCACAGCAAAGTTCATATTGCTCACTCCCGCCCGCTCCCTCCCGCTCCCGCCCGCTCCCTCCCGCTTCCGCCCGCTCCCTCCCACTTCTTTCCGCGGCAAAAGTTCACACCACCAGCTCCCTCCCGCTCCATGCCATCCCCGCCCGCTCCCTCCCGCTCCTGCCCGGTCCCGCTCACTCCCTCCCGCTCCCGCCCGCACAATCCCGCTCTCCCTCCCGCTCCCGCCCGCTCCATCCCGCTCCCACCCGCTCCCGCCCGCTCCATCCCGCTCCCTCCCGTTCCCTCCCGCTCCCTCCCGCTCCCTCCCGCTCCCGCTCGCTCCCCGCCCGCTCCCTCCCACTTCTGCCCGCGGCAAAGTTCATATCGCTCACTCCCACCCGCTCCCGCTCGCTTCCGCCCGCTCCCTCCCACTCCCCGCTCACTCCCGCCCGCTCCCTCCCGCTTCTGCCTGCGGCAAAGTTCATATTGCTCAATCCCGCCCGCTCCCTCCCGCTCCCGCTCGCTCCCGCCCGCTCCCTCCCGCTCCCTCCCGCTCCCTCCCCGCTCCCGCTCACTCCCGCCCGCTCCCTCCCGCTCCCGGCCGCTCCCTCCCCGCTTCCGCCCGCAGGCAAAGGTCATACTGCTCGCTCCCTCCCGCTCCCCGCTCGCTCCCCGCCCGCTCCCTCCCGCTTCTGCCCGCGGCAACGTAAATATCGCTCACTCCCACCCGCTCCCGCTCCCTTCCGCCCGCTCCCCTCCCGCTCCCGCTCAATCCCGCCCGCTCCCTCCCCGCTCCCGCTCGCTCCCGCCCGCTCCAGCCCGCTCCCCGCTCGATTCCGCCCGCTCCCTCCCGCCGCTCCCGCTCAATCCCGCCCGCTCCTCCAGCTCCCGCTCGCTCCCGCCCGCTTCCTCCCCGCTCCAGCCCGCTCCCGCTAACTCCCCGCCCACTCCCTCCCGCTTTTCTGCCCCACAGCAAAGTTCATATTGCTCACTCCCGCCCGCTCCCTCCCCGCTCCCGCCCGCTCCCTCCCGCTTCCGCCCGCTCCCTCCCACTTCTTTCCGCGGCAAAGTTCACACCACCAGCTCCCTCCCGCTCCATGCCATCCCGCCGCCTCTACCCCTCCCGCTCCTGCCCCGGTCCCGCTCACTCCCTCCCCGCTCCCGCCCCGCTCCATCCCGCTCCCTCCCGCTCCCGCCCGCTCCATCCCCGCTCCCACCCGCTCCCGCCCGCTCCATCCCGCTCCCTCCCGTTCCCTCCCGCTCCCTCCCGCTCCCTCCCGCTCCCTCCCGCCTCGCTCGCTCCGCCCGCTCCCTCCCACTTCTGCCCGCGGCAAAGTTCATATCGCTCACCTCCCACCCGCTCCCGCTCGCTTCCGCCCGCTCCACTCCCACTCCCGCTCACTCCCGCCCGCTCCCTCCCGCTTCTGCCTGCTGCAAAGTTCATATTGCTCAATCCCGCCCGCTCCCTCCCGCTCCCGCTCGCTCCCCGCCCGCCTCCCTCCCGCTCCCTCCCGCTCCCTCCCGCTCCCGCTCACTCCCGCCCGCTCCCTCCCGCTCCCGGCCGCTCCCTCCCGCTTCCGCCCGCGGCAAAGGTCATACTGCTCGCTCTCCCTCCCGCTCCCCGCTCGCCTCCCGCCCGCTCCCTCCCGCTTCTGCCCGCGGCAACGTAAATATCGCTCACTTCCCCACCCGCTCCCGCTCCCTTCCGCCCGCTCCCTCCCGCTCCCGCTCAATCCCGCCCCGCTCCCTCCCGCTCCCGCTCGCTTCCCGCCCGCTCCAGCCCGCTCCCGCTCGATTCCGCCCGCTCCCTCCCGCTCCCCGCTCAATCCCGCCCGCTCCCTCCAGCTCCCGCTCGCTCCCGCCCGCCTTCCCTCCCGCTCCAGCCCGCTCCCGCTAACTCCCGCCCACTCCCTCCCGCTTCTGCCCACAGCAAAGTTCATATTGCTCACTCCCGCCCGCTCCTCCCCGCTCCCGCCCGCTCCCTCCCGCTTCCGCCCGCTCCCTCCCACTTCTTTCCGCGGCAAAGTTCACACCACCAGCTCCCTCCCGCTCCATGCCATCCCCGCCCGCTCCCTCCCGCTCCTGCCCGGTCCCGCTCACTCCCTCCCGCTCCCGCCCCGCTCCATCCCGCTCCCTCCCGCTCCCGCTCGCTCCCGCCCGCTCCATCCCGCTCCCTGCCGTTCCCTCCCCTCCCGCTCCTGCCCGGTCCCGCCCGCTCCCGCTGTGAATGGTTTACCTGCCTGAAAATCTTCTGCTCTCTGTTAATGTTGGTTTCACCAACCTAACACTTTTGAGCCAAATTGTCTAACATTCACACCTCTATTCCCTGACCTAACCCTATTAGACCCACGGATGCAAATTTACAACTTTTAACAATTCTCAGGACCACATTTACATACAATGAACAAAAATAGAATAAGTTTTCTTTTTGCTCCCATTTTCCATGAGCTAAACTTAAAGTCAAATGTATTTGTGTAGCACATTTCATGTACAATTGCTGGTTGTGGTATAATTACAAAACATGTCCTACGTCCTAACCCTAACCCCTAACCCGTCTTATGCAATTTAGAAGACAACCATCAGGGGTTATTCATTTATTTTATGAATTTTACGCGATTTATTTATTTAAAACTGTAAAAGAAAGAAATTAAAAAATAAAAATTTAATTAAAATTATTAAAACAAGCAACAGTCTGGATAAGTTAAAGATATCGTGCAGATTTCATGCACAAACATATGAGAAAAGGAATGTTTTTAACCTGGATTTAAAAATGTCTACATTTGGTGACAGTTTAACTCCCGCTCGCTCCCGCCCGCTATCCGCTTCTGCCCGCGGCAAAGGTCATATTGCTCGCTCCCTCCTGCTCCCACTCGCTCCCGCCCGCTCCCTCCCGCTTCTGCCCGCGGCAAAGTTCATACTGCTCGCTCCCTCCCGTACCCGCTCCCGCCCGCTCCCTCCCGCTTCTGCCCGCGGCAAAGTTCATATCGCCCGCTCCAGCCCGCTCCCGCTCGATTCCGCCCGCTCCCTCCCGCTCCCGCTCAATCCCGCCCGCTCCCTCCCGCTCCAGCCCGCTCCCGCTCACTCCCGCCCACTCCCTCCCGCTTCTGCCCACAGCAAAGTTCATATTGCTCGCTCCCGCCCGCTCCCGCCCGCTCCCTCCCGCTTCCGCCCGCTCCCTCCCACTTCTGCCCGCGGCAAAGTTCACACCACCAGCTCCCTCCCGCTCCATGCCATCCCCGCCCGCTCCCTCCCGCTCCTGCCCGGTCCCGCTCCCTCCTTCCCGCTCCCGCCCGCTCCATCCCGCTCCCACCCGCTCCCGCCCGCTCCCTCCCGTTCCCTCCCGCTCCTGCCCGCTCCCGCTGTGAATGGTTTACCTGCCTGAACATCTTCTGCTCTCTGTTAATGTTGGTTTCACCAACCTAACACTTGTTGAGCCAAATTGTCTAACATTCACATCTCTATTCCCTGACCTAACCCTATTAGACCCACGGATGCAAATTTACAACTTTTAACAATTCTCATGACCACATTTACATACAATGAACAAAAATAGAATAAGTTTTCTTTTTGCTCCCATTTTCCATGAGCTAAACTTAAAGTCAAATGTATTTGTGTAGCACATTTCATGTACAATTGCTGGTTGTGGTATAATTACAAAACATGTCCTACATCCTAACCCTAACCCCTAACCCGTCTTATGCAATTTAGAAGACAACCATCAGGGGTTATTCATTTATTTTATGAATTTTACGCCATTTATTTATTTAAAACTGTAAAAGAAAGAAATTAAATAATAAAAATTTAATTAAAATTATTAAAACAAGCAACAGTCTGGATAAGTTAAAGATATCGTGCAGATTTCATGCACAAACATATGAGAAAAGGAATGTTTTTAACCTGGATTTAAAAATGTCTACATTTGTTGACAGTTTAACTCCCGCTCGCTCCCGCCCGCTATCCGCTTCTGCCCGCGGCAAAGGTCATATTGCTCGCTCCCGCCTGCTCTCGCTCGCTCCCTCCTGCTCCCACTCGCTCCCGCCCGCTCCCTCCCGCTTCTGCCCGCGGCAAAGTTCATACTGCTCGCTCCCTCCCGTACCAGCTCCCGCTCGCCCCCGCCCGCTCCCTCCCGCTCCCGCTCGCTCCCACCCGCTCCCTCCCGCACCAGCTCCCGCTCGCCCCCGCCCGCTCCCTCCCGCTCCCGCACGCTCCCGCTCGCTCCCACCCGCTCCCTCCCGCTCCCGCCCGCTCTCGCTCGCTCCCTCCTGCTCCCGCTCCCTCCCGCTTCTGCCTGCGGCAAAGTTCATATCGCTCACTCCCACCCGCTCCCGCTCACTCCCGCCCACTCCCTCCCGCTTCTGCCCGCGTTAAAGTTTATATTGCTCACTCCCACCCGCTCCCGCTCGCTCCCGCCCGCTCCCTCCCTCTTCTGCCTGCGGCAAAGTTCATATTGCTCGCTCCCCGCCCGCTCCCTCCCACTTCTGCCCGCGGCAAAGTTCATATCGCTCGCTCCCTCCCGCTCCCGCTCCCGCTCCCTCCCGCTCGCTCCCGCCGACTCCCTCCCGCTTCTGCCCGCGGCAAAGTTCATATTGCTCGCTCCCGCCCGCTCCCTCCCACTTCTGCCCGCGGCAAAGTTCATATCGCTCACTCCCACCCGCTCCCGCTCGCTTCCGCCCGCTCCCTCCCGCTCCCGCTCGATTCCGCCCGCTCCCTCCCGCTCCCGCTCAATCCCGCCCGCTCCCTCCCGCTCCAGCCCGCTCCCGCTCACTCCCGCCCACTCCCTCCCGCTTCTGCCCACAGCAAAGTTCATATTGCTCGCTCCCGCCCGCTCCCTCCCGCTCCCGCCGGCTCCCGCCCGCTCCCGCCCGCTCCCTCCCGCTTCCGCCCGCTCCCTCCCACTTCTGCCCGCAGCAAAGTTCACACCACCAGCTCCCTCCCGCTCCATGTCATCCCCGCCCGCTCCCTCCCGCTCCTGCCCGGTCCCGCTCACTCCCTCCCGCTCCCGCCCGCTCCATCCCGCTCCCACCCGCTCCCGCCCGCTCCATCCCGCTCCCTCCCGTTCCCTCCCGCTCCCACCCGCTCCCGCCCGCTCCCTCCCGCTTCTACCCGTGGCAAAGTTCATATTGCTTCATTTATTTTATAAATTTTACGCCTTTTATTTATTTAAAACTGTAAAAGATAGAAATGAAAAAATAAAAATTAAATTAAAATGATTAAAACAAGCAACAGTCTGGATAAGTTAAAGATATCGTGCAGATTTCATGCACAAACACATGAGAAAAGAAATGTTTTTAACCTGGATTTAAAAATGTCTACATTTGTTGACAGTTTAACTACCGCCCACTCCCTCCTGCTCCCGCTCGCTCCCGCCCGCTCCCTCCCGCTCCCTCCTACTCCCGTTCGCTCCCGCCCGCTCCCTCCCGCTCCCGCTCGCTCCCGCTCGCTCCCGCCCGCTCCCTCCCGCTTCTGCCCGCGGCAACGTTCATATCGCTCACTCCCACCCGCTCCCGCTCCCTTCCGCCCGCTCCCTCCCGCTCCCGCTCAATCCCGCCCGCTCCCTCCCGCTCCCGCTCGCTCCCGCCCGCTCCCTCCCGCTCCAGCCCGCTCCCGCTCGATTCCGCCCGCTCCCTCCCGCTCCCGCTCAATCCCGCCCGCTCCCTCCAGCTCCCGCTCGCTCCCACCCGCTCCCTCCCGCACCAGCTCCCGCTCGCCCCCGCCCGCTCCCTCCCGCTCCCGCACGCTCCCTCCCGCTCCCGCTCGCTCCCACCCGCTCCCTCCCGCTCCCTCCCGCTCCCGCTCGCTCCCACCCGCTCCCTCCCGCTCCCGCCCGCTCTCGCTCGCTCCCTCCTGCTCCCGCTCCCTCCCGCTTCTGCCTGCGGCAAAGTTCATATCGCTCACTCCCACCCGCTCCCGCTCACTCCCGCCCACTCCCTCCCGCTTCTGCCCGCGTTAAAGTTTATATTGCTCACTCCCACCCGCTCCCGCTCGCTCCCGCCCGCTCCCTCCGTCTTCTGCCTGCGGCAAAGTTCATATTGCTCGCTCCCGCCCGCTCCCTCCCACTTCTGCCCGCGGCAAAGTTCATATCGCTCGCTCCCTCCCGCTCCCGCTCCCGCTCCCGCTCCCTCCCGCTCGCTCCCGCCGACTCCCTCCCGCTTCTGCCCGCGGCAAAGTTCATATTGCTCGCTCCCGCCCGCTCCCTCCCACTTCTGCCCGCGGCAAAGTTCATATCGCTCACTCCCACCCGCTTCCGCCCGCTCCCTCCCGCTCCCGCCCGCTCCCTCCCGCTCCCGCTCGCTCCCGCTCGCTCCCGCCCGCTCCCTCCCTCTTCTGCCTGCGGCAAAGTTCATATTGCTCGCTCCCGCCCGCTCCCTCCCGCTTCTGCCCGCGGCAAAGTTCATATTGCTCGCTCCCGCCCGCTCCCTCCCACTTCTGCCCGCGGCAAAGTTCATATCGCTCGCTCCCTCCCGCTCCCGCTCCCTCCCGCTCGCTCCCGCCGACTCCCTCCCGCTTCTGCCCGCGGCAAAGTTCATATTGCTCGCTCCCGCCCGCTCCCTCCCACTTCTGCCCGCGGCAAAGTTCATATCGCTCACTCCCACCCGCTCCCGCTCGCTTCCGCCCGCTCCCTCCCGGTCCCGCTCAATCCCGCCCGCTCCCTCCCGCTCCCGCTCAATCCCGCCCGCTCCCTCCCGCTCCAGCCCGCTCCCGCTCGATTCCGCCCGCTCCCGCTCAATCCCGCCCGCTCCCTCCCGCTCCCTCCCGCTCCCGCTCGATTCCGCCCGCTCCCTCCTGCTCCCGCTCAATCCCGCCCGCTCCCTCCCGCTCACTCCCGCCCACTCCCTCCCGCTTCTGCCCACAGCAAAGTTCATATTGCTCGCTCCCGCCCGCTCCCTCCCGCTCCCGCCGGCTCCCGCCCGCTCCCTCCCGCTTCCGCCCGCTCCCTCCCACTTCTGCCCGCGGCAAAGTTCACACCACCAGCTCCCTCCCGCTCCATGTCATCCCCGCCCGCTCCCTCCCGCTCCTGCCCGGTCCCGCTCACTCCCTCCCGCTTCCGCCCGCTCCATCCCGCTCCCACCCGCTCCCGCCCGCTCCATCCCGCTCCCTCCCGTTCCCTCCCGCTTCTGCCTGGGGCAAAGTTTATATTGCTCACTCCCACCCGCTCCCGCCCGCTCCCGCTCGCTCCCGCCCGCTCCCTCCCGCTTCTACCCGTGGCAAAGTTCATATTGCTTCATTTATTTTATAAATTTTACGCCTTTTATTTATTTAAAACTGTAAAAGAAAGAAATTAAATAATAAAAATTTAATTAAAATTATTAAAACAAGCAACAGTCTGGATAAGTTAAAGATATCGTGCAGATTTCATGCACAAACATATGAGTAAAGGAATGTTTTTAACCTGGATTTAAAAATGTCTACATTTGTTGACAGTTTAACTCCCGCTCGCTCCCGCCCGCTATCCGCTTCTGCCCGCGGCAAAGGTCATATTGCTCGCTCCCGCCTGCTATCGCTCGCTCCCTCCTGCTCCCACTCGCTCCCGCCCGCTCCCTCCCGCTTCTGCCCGCGGCAAAGTTCATACTGCTCGCTCCCTCCCGTACCCGCTCCCGCTCGCCCCCGCCCGCTCCCTCCCGCTCCCGCACGCTCCCTCCCGCTCCCGCTCGCTCCCACCCGCTCCCTCCCGCTCCCGCCCGCTCTCGCTCGCTCCCTCCTGCTCCCGCTCCCTCCCGCTTCTGCCTGCGGCAAAGTTCATATCGCTCACTCCCACCCGCTCCCGCTCACTCCCGCCCACTCCCTCCCGCTTCTGCCCGCGTTAAAGTTTATATTGCTCACTCCCACCCGCTCCCGCTCGCTCCCGCCCGCTCCCTCCCTCTTCTGCCTGCGGCAAAGTTCATATTGCTCGCTCCCGCCCGCTCCCTCCCACTTCTGCCCGCGGCAAAGTTCATATCGCTCGCTCCCTCCCGCTCCCGCTCCCGCTCCCTCCCGCTCACTCCCGCCCACTCCCTCCCGCTTCTGCCCACAGCAAAGTTCATATTGCTCGCTCCCGCCCGCTCCCTCCCGCTCCCGCCGGCTCCCGCCCGCTCCCGCCCGCTCCCTCCCGCTTCCGCCCGCTCCCTCCCACTTCTGCCCGCGGCAAAGTTCACACCACCAGCTCCCTCCCGCTCCATGTCATCCCCGCCCGCTCCCTCCCGCTCCTGCCCGGTCCCGCTCACTCCCTCCCGCTCCCGCCCGCTCCATCCCGCTCCCACCCGCTCCCGCCCGCTCCATCCCGCTCCCTCCCGTTCCCTCCCGCTCCCTCCCGCTCCCTCCCGCTCCCGCTCACTCCCGCCCGCTCCCTCCCGCTCCCGGCCGCTCCCTCGCGCTTCCGCCCGCGGCAAAGGTCATACTGCTCGCTCCCTCCCGTTCCCGCTCCCGCTCGCTCCCGCCCGCTCCCTCCCACTTCTGCCCGTGGCAAAGTTCATATTGCTCGCTCCCTCCCGCTCCCGCCCGCTCCCTCCCGCTTCTGCCTGGGGCAAAGTTTATATTGCTCACTCCCACCCACTCCCACCCGCTCCCGCTCACTCCCTCCCGCTTCTGCCCGCGTTAAAGTTTATATTGCTCACTCCCACCCGCTCCCGCTCGCTCCCGCCCGCTCCCTCCCTCTTCTGCCTGCGGCAAAGTTCATATTGCTCGCTCCCGCCCGCTCCCTCCCACTTCTGCCCGCGGCAAAGTTCATATCGCTCGCTCCCTCCCGCTCCCGCTCCCGCTCCCTCCCGCTCGCTCCCGCCCGCTCCCTCCCACTTCTGCCCGCGGCAAAGTTCATATCGCTCACTCCCACCCGCTTCCACCCGCTCCCTCCCGCTCCCGCTCAATCCCGCCCGCTCCCTCCCGCTCCCGCTCAATCCCGCCCGCTCCCTCCCGCTCCAGCCCGCTCCCGCTCGATTCCGCCCGCTCCCTCCCGCTCCCGCTCAATCCCGCCCGCTCCCTCCCGCTCCAGCCCGATCCCGCTCACTCCCGCCCACTCCCTCCCGCTTCTGCCCACAGCAAAGTTCATATTGCTCGCTCCCGCCCGCTCCCTCCCGCTCCCGCCGGCTCCAGCCCGCTCCCGCCCGCTCCCTCCCGCTTCCGCCCGCTCCCTCCCACTTCTGCCCGCGGCAAAGTTCACACCACCAGCTCCCTCCCGCTCCATGTCATCCCCGCCCGCTCCCTCCCGCTCCTGCCCGGTCCCGCTCACTCCCTCCCGCTCCCGCCCGCTCCATCCCGCTCCCACCCGCTCCCGCCCGCTCCATCCCGCTCCCTCCCGTTCCCTCCCGCTCCCTCCCGCTCCCTCCCGCTCCCGCTCGCTCCCCGCCCGCTCCCTCCCACTTCTGCCCGTGGCAAAGTTCATATCGCTCACTCCCACCCGCTCCCGCTCGCTTCCGCCCGCTCCCTCCCACTCCCGCTCACTCCCGCCCGCTCCCTCCCGCTTCTGCCCGCGGCAAAGTTCATATTGCTCAATCCCGCCCTCTCCCTCCCGCTCCCGCCCGCTCCCTCCCGCTCCCTCCCGGTCCCGCTCAATCCCGCCCGCTCCCTCCCGCTCCCGGCCGCTCCCGGCCGCTCCCTCCCGCTTCCGCCCGCGGCAAAGGTCATACTGCTCGCTCCCTCCCGTTCCCGCTCCCGCTCGCTCCCGCCCGCTCCCTCCCACTTCTGCCCGTGGCAAAGTTCATATTGCTCGCTCCCTCCCGCTCCCGCCCGCTCCCTCCCGCTTCTGCCTGGGGCAAAGTTTATATTGCTCACTCCCACCCGCTCCCGCCCGCTCCCGCTCGCTCCCGCCCGCTCCCTCCCGCTTCTACCCGTGGCAAAGTTCATATTGCTTCATTTATTTTATAAATTTTACGCCTTTTATTTATTTAAAACTGTAAAAGATAGAAATGAAAAAATAGAAATTAAATTAAAATGATTAAAACAAGCAACAGTCTGGATAAGTTAAAGATATCGTGCAGATTTCATGCACAAACACATGAGAAAAGAAATGTTTTTAACCTGGATTTAAAAATGTCTACATTTGTTGACAGTTTAACTACCGCCCACTCCGTCCTGCTCCCGCTCGCTCCCGCCCGCTCCCTCCCGCTCCCTCCCGCTTCTGCCCGCGGCAACGTTCATATCGCTCACTCCCACCCGCTCCCGCTCCCTTCCGCCCGCTCCCTCCCGCTCCCGCTCAATCCCGCCCGCTCCCTCCCGCTCCCGCTCGCTCCCGCCCACTCCCTCCCGCTCCAGCCCGCTCCCGCTCGATTCCGCCCGCTCCCTCCCGCTCCCGCTCAATCCCGCCCGCTCCCTCCCGCTCCCGCTCGCTCCCGCCCACTCCCTCCCGCTCCAGCCCGCTCCCGCTCGATTCCGCCCGCTCCCTCCCGCTCCCGCTCAATCCCGCCCGCTCCCTCCAGCTCCCGCTCGCTCCCGCCCGCTTCCTCCCGCTCCAGCCCGCTCCCGCTAACTCCCGCCCACTCCCTCCCGCTTCTGCCCACAGCAAAGTTCATATTGCTCACTCCCGCCCGCTCCCTCCCGCTCCCGCCGGCTCCCGCCGGCTCCCGCCCGCTCCCTCCCGCTTCCGCCCGCTCCCTCCCACTTCTTTCCGCGGCAAAGTTCACACCACCAGCTCCCTCCCGCTCCATGCCATCCCCGCCCGCTCCCTCCCGCTCCTGCCCGGTCCCGCTCACTCCCTCCCGCTCCCGCCCGCTCCATCCCGCTCCCTCCCGCTCCCGCCCGCTCCCTCCCGCTCCCTCCTGCTCCCGCTCGCTCCCGCCCGCTCCCTCCCGCTCCCGCTCGCTCCCGCCCGCTCCCTCCCGCTTCTGCCCGCGGCAACGTTCATATCGCTCACTCCCACCCGCTCCCGCTCGCTTCCGCCCGCTCCCTCCCGCTCCCGCTCAATCCCGCCCGCTCCCTCCCGCTCCCGCTCGCTCCCGCCCGCTCCCTCCCGCTCCAGCCCGCTCCCGCTCGATTCCGCCCGCTCCCTCCCGCTCAATCCCGCCCGCTCCCTCCAGCTCCCGCTCGCTCCCGCCCGCTCCCTCCCGCTCCAGCCCGCTCCCGCTAACTCCCGCCCACTCCCTCCCGCTTCTGCCCACAGCAAAGTTCATATTGCTCGCTCCCGCCCGCTCCCGCCCGCTCCCTCCCGCTTCCGCCCGCTCCCTCCCACTTCTTTCCTCGGCAAAGTTCACACCACCAGCTCCCTCCCGCTCCATGCCATCCCCGCCCGCTCCCTCCCGCTCCTGCCCGGTCCCGCTCACTCCCTCCCGCTCCCGCCCGCTCCATCCCGCTCCCTCCCGCTCCCGATCGCTCCCGCCCGCTCCATCCCGCTCCCTCCCGTTCCCTCCCGCTCCTGCCCGGTCCCGCCCGCTCCCGCTATGAATGGTTTACCTGCCTGAACATCTTCTGCTCTCTGTTAATGTTGGTTTCACCAACCTAAAGCTGTCACCTGTGAATGGTTTACCTGCCTGAACATCTTCTGCTCTCTGTTAATGTTGGTTTCACCAACCTAACACTTGTTGAGCCACATTGTCTAACATTCACACCTCTATTCTCTGACCTAACCCTATTAGACCCACGGATGCAAATTTACAACTTTTAACAATTCTCAGGACCACATTTACATACAATGAACAAAAATAGAATAAGTTTTCTTTTTGCTCCCATTTTCCATGAGCTAAACTTAAAGTCAAATGTATTTGTGTAGCACATTTCATGTACAATTGCTGGTTGTGGTATAATTACAAAACATGTCCTACGTCCTAACCCTAACCCCTAACCCGTCTTATGCAATTTAGAAGACAACCATCAGGGGTTATTCATTTATTTTATGAATTTTACGCCTTTTATTTATTTAAAACTGTAAAAGAAAGAAATTAAATAATAAAAATTAAATTAAAATTATTAAAACAAGCAACAGTCTGGATAAGTTAAAGATATCGTGCAGATTTCATGCACAAACACATGAGAAAAGAAATGTTTTTAACCTGGATTTAAAAATGTCTACATTTGTTGACAGTTTAACTCCCGCTCGCTCCCGCCCGCTCCCGCCCACTTCTGCCGCGGCAAAGTTCAAATCTGCTCGCTCCCGCTCGCTACCTCCCGCTTCTGCCCGCGGCAAAGTTCATATTGCTCGCTCCCACCCGCTCCCGCCCGCTCCCTCCTGCTCCCGCCCACTCCCTCCCGCTTCTGCCCGCGGCAAAGGTCATATTGCTCGCTCCCGCTCTCTCCCGCCCGCTCTCGCTCGCTCCCTCCTGCTCCCGCTCGCTCCCTCCCGCTTCTGCCCGTGGCAAAGTTCATATTGCTCGCTCCCACCCGCTCCCGCCCGCTCCCGCTCGCTCCCGCCTGCTCCCTCCCGCTCCCGCCAGCTCCCGCTCGCTCCCGCCCACTCCCTCCCGCTCCCGCCCGCTCCCTACCGCTCCCGCCCGCTCCCTCTCGCTCCCGCTCACTCCCTCCTGCTCCCGCTCCCTCCCGCTTCTGCCGGCGGCAAAGTTCATATCGCTCACTCCCACCCGCTCCCGCTCGCTTCCGCCCGCTCCCTCCCACTCCCGCTCACTCCCGCCCGCTCCCTCCCGCTTCTGCCCGCGGCAAAGTTCATATTGCTGAAATCCCGCCCACTCCCTCCCGCTCCCGCTCGCTCCCTCCCGCCCCCTCCCGCTCCCGCTCGCTTCCGCCCGCTCCACCCCGCTCCCGCTCACTCCCGCCCGCTCCCTCCTGCTCCCGCTCGCTCGCGCCCGCTCCCTCCTGCTCCCGCTCGCTCCAGCCCGCTCCCTCCCGCTTCTGCCCGCGGCAAAGTTCATATCGCTCGCTCCCTCCCGCTCGCTCCCGCCCGCTCCCTCCCGCTTCTGCCCGCGGCAAAGTTCATATCGCCCGCTCCAGCCCGCTCCCGCTCGATTCCGCCCGCTCCCTCCCGCTCCCGCTCAATCCCGCCCGCTCCCTCCAGCTCCAGCCCGCTCCCGCTCACTCCCGCCCACTCCCTCCCGCTTCTGCCCACAGCAAAGTTCATATTGCTCGCTCCCGCCCGCTCCCTCCCGCTCCCGCCGGCTCCCGCCCGCTCCCTCCCGCTTCCGCCCGCGGAAAAGTTCACACCACCAGCTCCCTCCCGCTCCATGCCATCCCCGCCCGCTCCCTCCAGCTCCTGCCCGGTCCCGCTCACTCCCTCCCGCTCCCGCCCGCTCCATCCCGCTCCCACCCGCTCCCGCCCGCTCCCTCCCGTTCCCTCCCGCTCCTGCCCGCTCCCGCCCGCTCCCGCTGTGAATGGTTTACCTGCCTGAACATCTTCTGCTCTCTGTTAATGTTGGTTTCACCAACCTAACACTTGTTGAGCCAAATTGTCTAACATTCACACCTTTCAACTAGAATAAGTTTTCTTTTTGCTCCCATTTTCCATGAGCTAAACTTAAAGTCAAATGTATTTGTGTAGCACATTTCATGTACAATTGCTGGTTGTGGTATAATTACAAAACATGTCCTACATCCTAACCCTAACCCCTAACCCGTCTTATGCAATTTAGAAGACAACCATCAGGGGTTATTCATTTATTTTATGAATTTTACGCCATTTATTTATTTAAAACTGTAAAAGAAAGAAATTAAATAATAAAAATTTAATTAAAATTATTAAAACAAGCAACAGTCTGGATAAGTTAAAGATATCGTGCAGATTTCATGCACAAACATATGAGAAAAGGAATGTTTTTAACCTGGATTTAAAAATGTCTACATTTGTTGACAGTTTAACTCCCGCTCGCTCCCGCCCGCTATTCGCTTCTGCCCGCGGCAAAGGTCATATTGCTCGCTCCCGCCTGCTCTCGCTCGCTCCCTCCTGCTCCCACTCGCTCCCGCCCGCTCCCTCCCGCTTCTGCCCGCGGCAAAGTTCATACTGCTCGCTCCCTCCCGTACCAGCTCCCGCTCGCCCCCGCCCGCTCCCTCCCGCTCCCGCACGCTCCCTCCCGCTCCCGCTCGCTCCCACCCGCTCCCTCCCGCTCCCGCCCGCTCTCGCTCGCTCCCTCCTGCTCCCGCTCCCTCCCGCTTCTGCCTGCGGCAAAGTTCATATCGCTCACTCCCACCCGCTCCCGCTCACTCCCGCCCACTCCCTCCCGCTTCTGCCCGCGTTAAAGTTTATATTGCTCACTCCCACCCGCTCCCGCTCGCTCCCGCCCGCTCCCTCCCACTTCTGCCCGCGGCAAAGTTCATATCGCTCGCTCCCTCCCGCTCCCGCTCCCTCCCGCTCGCTCCCGCCGACTCCCTCCCGCTTCTGCCCGCGGCAAAGTTCATATTGCTCGCTCCCGCCCGCTCCCTCCCACTTCTGCCCGCGGCAAAGTTCATATCGCTCACTCCCACCCGCTCCCGCTCGCTTCCGCCCGCTCCCTCCCGCTCCCGCTCAATCCCGCCCGCTCCCTCCCGGTCCCGCTCAATCCCGCCCGCTCCCTCCCGCTCCAGCCCGCTCCCGCTCGATTCCGCCCGCTCCCGCTCAATCCCGCCCGCTCCCTCCCGCTCCCGCTTGCTCCCGCCCGCTCCCTCCCGCTCCAGCCCGCTCCCGCTCGATTCCGCCCGCTCCCTCCCGCTCCCGCTCAATCCCGCCCAATCCCTCCCGCTCCAGCCCGCTCCCGCTCACTCCCGCCCACTCCCTCCCGCTTCTGCCCACAGCAAAGTTCATATTGCTCGCTCCCGCCCGCTCCCTCCCGCTCCCGCCGGCTCCCGCCCGCTCCCGCCCGCTCCCTCCCGCTTCCGCCCGCTCCCTCCCACTTCTGCCCGCGGCAAAGTTCACACCACCAGCTCCCTCCCGCTCCATGTCATCCCCGCCCGCTCCCTCCCGCTCCTGCCCGGTCCCGCTCACTCCCTCCCGCTCCCGCCCGCTCCATCCCGCTCCCACCCGCTCCCGCCCGCTCCATCCCGCTCCCTCCCGTTCCTTCCCGGTCCCTCCCGCTCCCTCCCGCTCCCGCTCGCTACCGCCCGCTCCCTCCCACTTCTGCCCGCGGCAAAGTTCATATCGCTCACTCCCACCCGCTCCCGCTCGCTTCCGCCCGCTCCCTCCCACTCCCGCTCACTCCCGCCCGCTCCCTCCCGCTTCTGCCTGCGGCAAAGTTCATATTGCTCAATCCCGCCCGCTCCCTCCCGCTCCCGCTCGCTCCCGCCCGCTCCCTCCCGCTCCCGCTCACTCCCGCCCGCTCCCTCCCGCTCCCGGCCGCTCCCTCCCGCTTCCGCCCGCGGCAAAGGTCATACTGCTCGCTCCCTCCCGTTCCCGCTCCCGCTCGCTCCCGCCCGCTCCCTCCCACTTCTGCCCGCGGCAAAGTTCATATTGCTCGCTCCCTCCCGCTCCCGCCCGCTCCCTCCCGCTTCTGCCTGCGGCAAAGTTTATATTGCTCACTCCCACCCGCTCCCGCCCGCTCCCGCTCGCTCCCGCCCGCTCCCTCCCGCTTCTACCCGTGGCAAAGTTCATATTGCTTCATTTATTTTATAAATTTGACGCCTTTTATTTATTTAAAACTGTAAAAGATAGAAATGAAAAAATAAAAATTAAATTAAAATGATTAAAACAAGCAACAGTCTGGATAAGTTAAAGATATCGTGCAGATTTCATGCACAAACACATGAGAAAAGAAATGTTTTTAACCTGGATTTAAAAATGTCTACATTTGTTGACAGTTTAACTACCGCCCACTCCCTCCTGCTCCCGCTCACTCCCACCCGCTCCCGCCCGCTCCCGCTCGCTCCCGCCCGCTCCCTCCCGCTTCTACCCGTGGCAAAGTTCATATTGCTTCATTTATTTTATAAATTTTACGCCTTTTATTTATTTAAAACTGTAAAAGAAAGAAATTAAATAATAAAAATTTAATTAAAATTATTAAAACAAGCAACAGTCTGGATAAGTTAAAGATATCGTGCAGATTTCATGCACAAACATATGAGAAAAGGAATGTTTTTAACCTGGATTTAAAAATGTCTACATTTGTTGACAGTTTAACTCCCGCTCGCTCCCGCCCGCTATCCGCTTCTGCCCGCGCAAAGGTCATATTGCTCGCTCCTGCCTGCTCTCGCTCGCTCCCTCCTGCTCCCACTCGCTCCCGCCCGCTCCCTCCCGCTTCTGCCCGCGGCAAAGTTCATACTGCTCGCTCCCTCCCGTACCAGCTCCCGCTCGCCCCCGCCCGCTCCCTCCCGCTCCCGCACGCTCCCTCCCGCTCCCGCTCGCTCCCACCCGCTCCCTCCCGCTCCCGCCCGCTCTCGCTCGCTCCCTCCTGCTCCCGCTCCCTCCCGCTTCTGCCTGCGGCAAAGTTCATATCGCTCACTCCCACCCGCTCCCGCTCACTCCCGCCCACTCCCTCCCGCTTCTGCCCGCGTTAAAGTTTATATTGCTCACTCCCACCCGCTCCCGCTCGCTCCCCGCCCGCTCCCTCCCTCTTCTGCCTGCGGTAAATGTTCATATTGCTCGCTCCCCGCCCGCTCCCTCCCGCTTCTGCCCGCAGCAAAGTTCATATTGCTCGCTCCCGCCCGCTCCCTCCCACTTCTGCCCGCGGCAAAGTTCATATCGCTCGCTCCCTCCCGCTCCCGCTCCCTCCCGCTCGCTCCCGCCGACTCCCTCCCGCTTCTGCCCGCGGCAAAGTTCATATTGCTCGCTCCCGCCCGCTCCCTCCCACTTCTGCCCGCGACAAAGTTCATATCGCTCACTCCCACCCGCTCCCGCTCGCTTCCGCCCGCTCCCTCCCGCTCCCAGTCAATCCCGCCCGCTCCCTCCCGCTCCCGCTCAATCCCGCCCGCTCCCTCCCGCTCCAGCCCGCTCCCGCTCGATTCCGCCCGCTCCCGCTCAATCCCGCCCGCTCCCTCCCGCTCCCGCTTGCTCCCGCCCGCTCCCTCCCGCTCCAGCCCGCTCCCGCTCGATTCCGCCCGCTCCCTCCCGCTCCCGCTCAATCCCGCCCGCTCCCTCCCGCTCCAGCCCGCTCCCGCTCACTCCCGCCCGCTCCCTCCCGCTTCTGCCCGCGGCAAAGTTCATACTGCTCGCTCCCTCCCGTACCAGCTCCCGCTCGCCCCCGCCCGCTCCCTCCCGCTCCCGCACGCTCCCTCCCGCTCCCGCTCGCTCGCTCCCACCCGCTCCCTCCCGCTCCCGCCCGCTCTCGCTCGCTCCCTCCTGCTCCCGCTCCCTCCCGCTTCTGCCTGCGGCAAAGTTCATATTGCTCGCTCCCGCCCGCTCCCTCCCACTTCTGCCCGCGGCAAAGTTCATATCGCTCACTCCCACCCGCTCCCGCTCGCTTCCGCCCGCTCCCTCCCGCTCCCAGTCAATCCCGCCCGCTCCCTCCCGCTCCCGCTCAATCCCGCCCGCTCCCTCCCGCTCCAGCCCGCTCCCGCTCGATTCCGCCCGCTCCCGCTCAATCCCGCCCGCTCCCTCCCGCTCCCGCTTGCTCCCGCCCGCTCCCTCCCGCTCCAGCCCGCTCCCGCTCGATTCCGCCCGCTCCCTCCCGCTCCCGCTCAATCCCGCCCGCTCCCTCCCGCTCCAGCCCGCTCCCGCTCACTCCCGCCCGCTCCCTCCCGCTTCTGCCCACGGCAAAGTTCATACTGCTCGCTCCCTCCCGTACCAGCTCCCGCTCGCCCCCGCCCGCTCCCTCCCGCTCCCGCACGCTCCCTCCCGCTCCCGCTCGCTCCCACCCGCTCCCTCCCGCTCCCGCCCGCTCTCGCTCGCTCCCTCCTGCTCCCGCTCCCTCCCGCTTCTGCCTGCGGCAAAGTTCATATTGCTCGCTCCCGCCCGCTCCCTCCCGCTCCCGCCGGCTCCCGCCCGCTCCCGCCCGCTCCCTCCCGCTTCCGCCCGCTCCCTCCCACTTCTGCCCGCGGCAAAGTTCACACCACCAGCTCCCTCCCGCTCCATGTCATCCCCGCCCGCTCCCTCCCGCTCCTGCCCGGTCCCGCTCACTCCCTCCCGCTCCCGCCCGCTCCCTCCCGCTCCCTCCCGCTCCCGCCGGCTCCCGCCCGCTCCCGCCCGCTCCCTCCCGCTTCCGCCCGCTCCCTCCCACTTCTGCCCGCGGCAAAGTTCACACCACCAGCTCCCTCCCGCTCCATGTCATCCCCGCCCGCTCCCTCCCGCTCCTGCCCGGTCCCGCTCACTCCCTCCCGCTCCCGCCCGCTCCATCCCGCTCCCACCCGCTCCCGCCCGCTCCATCCCGCTCCCTCCCGTTCCCTCCCGCTCCCTCCCGCTCCCTCCCGCTCCCGCTCGCTCCCGCCCGCTCCCTCCCACTTCTGCCCGCGGCAAAGTTCATATCGCTCACTCCCACCCGCTCCCGCTCGCTTCCGCCCGCTCCCTCCCACTCCCGCTCACTCCCGCCCGCTCCCTCCCGCTTCTGCCCGCGGCAAAGTTCATATTGCTCAATCCCGCCCTCTCCCTCCCGCTCCCTCCCGCTCCCTCCCGCTCCCTCCCGCTCCCTCCCGCTCCCGCTCACTCCCGCCCGCTCCCTCCCGCTCCTGGCCGCTCCCTCCCGCTTCCGCCCGCGGCAAAGGTCATACTGCTCGCTCCCTCCCGTTCCCGCTCCCGCTCGCTCCCGCCCGCTCCCTCCCGCTTCTACCCGTGGCAAAGTTCATATTGCTTCATTTATTTTATAAATTTTACGCCTTTTATTTATTTAAAACTGTAAAAGATAGAAATGAAAAAATAGAAATTAAATTAAAATGATTAAAACAAGCAACAGTCTGGATAAGTTAAAGATATCGTGCAGATTTCATGCACAAACACATGAGAAAAGAAATGTTTTTAACCTGGATTTAAAAATGTCTACATTTGTTGACAGTTTAACTACCGCCCACTCCGTCCTGCTCCCGCTCGCTCCCGCCCGCTCCCTCCCGCTCCCTCCCGCTTCTGCCCGCGGCAACGTTCATATCGCTCACTCCCACCCGCTCCCGCTCCCTTCCGCCCGCTCCCTCCCGCTCCCGCTCAATCCCGCCCGCTCCCTCCCGCTCCCGCTCGCTCCCGCCCACTCCCTCCCGCTCCAGCCCGCTCCCGCTCGATTCCGCCCGCTCCCTCCCGCTCCCGCTCAATCCCGCCCGCTCCCTCCCGCTCCCGCTCGCTCCCGCCCACTCCCTCCCGCTCCAGCCCGCTCCCGCTCGATTCCGCCCGCTCCCTCCCGCTCCCGCTCAATCCCGCCCGCTCCCTCCAGCTCCCGCTCGCTCCCGCCCGCTTCCTCCCGCTCCAGCCCGCTCCCGCTAACTCCCGCCCACTCCCTCCCGCTTCTGCCCACAGCAAAGTTCATATTGCTCACTCCCGCCCGCTCCCTCCCGCTCCCGCCGGCTCCCGCCGGCTCCCGCCCGCTCCCTCCCGCTTCCGCCCGCTCCCTCCCACTTCTTTCCGCGGCAAAGTTCACACCACCAGCTCCCTCCCGCTCCATGCCATCCCCGCCCGCTCCCTCCCGCTCCTGCCCGGTCCCGCTCACTCCCTCCCGCTCCCGCCCGCTCCATCCCGCTCCCTCCCGCTCCCGCCCGCTCCCTCCCGCTCCCTCCTGCTCCCGCTCGCTCCCGCCCGCTCCCTCCCGCTCCCGCTCGCTCCCGCCCGCTCCCTCCCGCTTCTGCCCGCGGCAACGTTCATATCGCTCACTCCCACCCGCTCCCGCTCGCTTCCGCCCGCTCCCTCCCGCTCCCGCTCAATCCCGCCCGCTCCCTCCCGCTCCCGCTCGCTCCCGCCCGCTCCCTCCCGCTCCAGCCCGCTCCCGCTCGATTCCGCCCGCTCCCTCCCGCTCAATCCCGCCCGCTCCCTCCAGCTCCCGCTCGCTCCCGCCCGCTCCCTCCCGCTCCAGCCCGCTCCCGCTAACTCCCGCCCACTCCCTCCCGCTTCTGCCCACAGCAAAGTTCATATTGCTCGCTCCCGCCCGCTCCCGCCCGCTCCCTCCCGCTTCCGCCCGCTCCCTCCCACTTCTTTCCTCGGCAAAGTTCACACCACCAGCTCCCTCCCGCTCCATGCCATCCCCGCCCGCTCCCTCCCGCTCCTGCCCGGTCCCGCTCACTCCCTCCCGCTCCCGCCCGCTCCATCCCGCTCCCTCCCGCTCCCGATCGCTCCCGCCCGCTCCATCCCGCTCCCTCCCGTTCCCTCCCGCTCCTGCCCGGTCCCGCCCGCTCCCGCTATGAATGGTTTACCTGCCTGAACATCTTCTGCTCTCTGTTAATGTTGGTTTCACCAACCTAAAGCTGTCACCTGTGAATGGTTTACCTGCCTGAACATCTTCTGCTCTCTGTTAATGTTGGTTTCACCAACCTAACACTTGTTGAGCCACATTGTCTAACATTCACACCTCTATTCTCTGACCTAACCCTATTAGACCCACGGATGCAAATTTACAACTTTTAACAATTCTCAGGACCACATTTACATACAATGAACAAAAATAGAATAAGTTTTCTTTTTGCTCCCATTTTCCATGAGCTAAACTTAAAGTCAAATGTATTTGTGTAGCACATTTCATGTACAATTGCTGGTTGTGGTATAATTACAAAACATGTCCTACGTCCTAACCCTAACCCCTAACCCGTCTTATGCAATTTAGAAGACAACCATCAGGGGTTATTCATTTATTTTATGAATTTTACGCCTTTTATTTATTTAAAACTGTAAAAGAAAGAAATTAAATAATAAAAATTAAATTAAAATTATTAAAACAAGCAACAGTCTGGATAAGTTAAAGATATCGTGCAGATTTCATGCACAAACACATGAGAAAAGAAATGTTTTTAACCTGGATTTAAAAATGTCTACATTTGTTGACAGTTTAACTCCCGCTCGCTCCCGCCCGCTCCCGCCCACTTCTGCCGCGGCAAAGTTCAAATCTGCTCGCTCCCGCTCGCTACCTCCCGCTTCTGCCCGCGGAAAAGTTCATATTGCTCGCTCCCACCCGCTCCCGCCCGCTCCCTCCTGCTCCCGCCCACTCCCTCCCGCTTCTGCCCGCGGCAAAGGTCATATTGCTCGCTCCCGCTCTCTCCCGCCCGCTCTCGCTCGCTCCCTCCTGCTCCCGCTCGCTCCCTCCCGCTTCTGCCCGTGGCAAAGTTCATATTGCTCGCTCCCACCCGCTCCCGCCCGCTCCCGCTCGCTCCCGCCTGCTCCCTCCCGCTCCCGCCCGTTCCCTCCCGCTCCCGCCAGCTCCCGCTCGCTCCCGCCCACTCCCTCCCGCTCCCGCCCGCTCCCTACCGCTCCCGCCCGCTCCCTCTCGCTCCCGCTCGCTCCCTCCTGCTCCCGCTCCCTCCCGCTTCTGCCGGCGGCAAAGTTCATATCGCTCACTCCCACCCGCTCCCGCTCGCTTCCGCCCGCTCCCTCCCACTCCCGCTCACTCCCGCCCGCTCCCTCCCGCTTCTGCCCGCGGCAAAGTTCATATTGCTGAAATCCCGCCCACTCCCTCCCGCTCCCGCTCGCTCCCTCCCGCCCCCTCCCGCTCCCGCTCGCTTCCGCCCGCTCCACCCCGCTCCCGCTCACTCCCGCCCGCTCCCTCCTGCTCCCGCTCGCTCGCGCCCGCTCCCTCCTGCTCCCGCTCGCTCCAGCCCGCTCCCTCCCGCTTCTGCCCGCGGCAAAGTTCATATCGCTCGCTCCCTCCCGCTCGCTCCCGCCCGCTCCCTCCCGCTTCTGCCCGCGGCAAAGTTCATATCGCCCGCTCCAGCCCGCTCCCGCTCGATTCCGCCCGCTCCCTCCCGCTCCCGCTCGATTCCGCCCGCTCCCTCCCGCTCCCGCTCAATCCCGCCCGCTCCCTCCAGCTCCAGCCCGCTCCCGCTCACTCCCGCCCACTCCCTCCCGCTTCTGCCCACAGCAAAGTTCATATTGCTCGCTCCCGCCCGCTCCCTCCCGCTCCCGCCGGCTCCCGCCCACTCCCTCCCGCTTCCGCCCGCGGAAAAGTTCACACCACCAGCTCCCTCCCGCTCCATGCCATCCCCGCCCGCTCCCTCCCGCTCCTGCCCGGTCCCGCTCACTCCCTCCCGCTCCCGGTCCCGCTCCATCCCGCTCCCACCCGCTCCCGCCCGCTCCCTCCCGTTCCCTCCCGCTCCTGCCCGCTCCCGCCCGCTCCCGCTGTGAATGGTTTACCTGCCTGAACATCTTCTGCTCTCTGTTAATGTTGGTTTCACCAACCTAACACTTGTTGAGCCAAATTGTCTAACATTCACACCTTTCAACTAGAATAAGTTTTCTTTTTGCTCCCATTTTCCATGAGCTAAACTTAAAGTCAAATGTATTTGTGTAGCACATTTCATGTACAATTGCTGGTTGTGGTATAATTACAAAACATGTCCTACATCCTAACCCTAACCCCTAACCCGTCTTATGCAATTTAGAAGACAACCATCAGGGGTTATTCATTTATTTTATGAATTTTACGCCATTTATTTATTTAAAACTGTAAAAGAAAGAAATTAAATAATAAAAATTTAATTAAAATTATTAAAACAAGCAACAGTCTGGATAAGTTAAAGATATCGTGCAGATTTCATGCACAAACATATGAGAAAAGGAATGTTTTTAACCTGGATTTAAAAATGTCTACATTTGTTGACAGTTTAACTCCCGCTCGCTCCCGCCCGCTATTCGCTTCTGCCCGCGGCAAAGGTCATATTGCTCGCTCCCGCCTGCTCTCGCTCGCTCCCTCCTGCTCCCACTCGCTCCCGCCCGCTCCCTCCCGCTTCTGCCCGCGGCAAAGTTCATACTGCTCGCTCCCTCCCGTACCAGCTCCCGCTCGCCCCCGCCCGCTCCCTCCCGCTCCCGCACGCTCCCTCCCGCTCCCGCTCGCTCCCACCCGCTCCCTCCCGCTCCCGCCCGCTCTCGCTCGCTCCCTCCTGCTCCCGCTCCCTCCCGCTTCTGCCTGCGGCAAAGTTCATATCGCTCACTCCCACCCGCTCCCGCTCACTCCCGCCCACTCCCTCCCGCTTCTGCCCGCGTTAAAGTTTATATTGCTCACTCCCACCCGCTCCCGCTCGCTCCCGCCCGCTCCCTCCCACTTCTGCCCGCGGCAAAGTTCATATCGCTCGCTCCCTCCCGCTCCCGCTCCCTCCCGCTCGCTCCCGCCGACTCCCTCCCGCTTCTGCCCGCGGCAAAGTTCATATTGCTCGCTCCCCGCCCGCTCCCTCCCACTTCTGCCCGCGGCAAAGTTCATATCGCTCACTCCCACCCGCTCCCGCTCGCTTCCGCCCGCTCCCTCCCGCTCCCGCTCAATCCCGCCCGCTCCCTCCCGGTCCCGCTCAATCCCGCCCGCTCCCTCCCGCTCCAGCCCGCTCCCGCTCGATTCCGCCCGCTCCCGCTCAATCCCGCCCGCTCCCTCCCGCTCCCGCTTGCTCCCGCCCGCTCCCTCCCGCTCCAGCCCGCTCCCGCTCGATTCCGCCCGCTCCCTCCCGCTCCCGCTCAATCCCGCCCAATCCCTCCCGCTCCAGCCCGCTCCCGCTCACTCCCGCCCACTCCCTCCCGCTTCTGCCCACAGCAAAGTTCATATTGCTCGCTCCCGCCCGCTCCCTCCCGCTCCCGCCGGCTCCCGCCCGCTCCCGCCCGCTCCCTCCCGCTTCCGCCCGCTCCCTCCCACTTCTGCCCGCGGCAAAGTTCACACCACCAGCTCCCTCCCGCTCCATGTCATCCCCGCCCGCTCCCTCCCGCTCCTGCCCGGTCCCGCTCACTCCCTCCCGCTCCCGCCCGCTCCATCCCGCTCCCACCCGCTCCCGCCCGCTCCATCCCGCTCCCTCCCGTTCCTTCCCGGTCCCTCCCGCTCCCTCCCGCTCCCGCTCGCTCCCGCCCGCTCCCTCCCACTTCTGCCCGCGGCAAAGTTCATATCGCTCACTCCCACCCGCTCCCGCTCGCTTCCACCCGCTCCCTCCCACTCCCGCTCACTCCCGCCCGCTCCCTCCCGCTTCTGCCTGCGGCAAAGTTCATATTGCTCAATCCCGCCCGCTCCCTCCCGCTCCCGCTCGCTCCCGCCCGCTCCCTCCCGCTCCCTCCCGCTCCCTCCCGCTCCCGCTCACTCCCGCCCGCTCCCTCCCGCTCCCGGCCGCTCCCTCCCGCTTCCGCCCGCGGCAAAGGTCATACTGCTCGCTCCCTCCCGTTCCCGCTCCCGCTCGCTCCCGCCCGCTCCCTCCCACTTCTGCCCGCGGCAAAGTTCATATTGCTCGCTCCCTCCCGCTCCCGCCCGCTCCCTCCCGCTTCTGCCTGGGGCAAAGTTTATATTGCTCACTCCCACCCGCTCCCGCCCGCTCCCGCTTGCTCCCGCCCGCTCCCTCCCGCTTCTACCCGTGGCAAAGTTCATATTGCTTCATTTATTTTATAAATTTGACGCCTTTTATTTATTTAAAACTGTAAAAGATAGAAATGAAAAAATAAAAATTAAATTAAAATGATTAAAACAAGCAACAGTCTGGATAAGTTAAAGATATCGTGCAGATTTCATGCACAAACACATGAGAAAAGAAATGTTTTTAACCTGGATTTAAAAATGTCTACATTTGTTGACAGTTTAACTACCGCCCACTCCCTCCTGCTCCCGCTCACTCCCACCCGCTCCCGCCCGCTCCCGCTCGCTCCCGCCCGCTCCCTCCCGCTTCTACCCGTGGCAAAGTTCATATTGCTTCATTTATTTTATAAATTTTACGCCTTTTATTTATTTAAAACTGTAAAAGAAAGAAATTAAATAATAAAAATTTAATTAAAATTATTAAAACAAGCAACAGTCTGGATAAGTTAAAGATATCGTGCAGATTTCATGCACAAACATATGAGAAAAGGAATGTTTTTAACCTGGATTTAAAAATGTCTACATTTGTTGACAGTTTAACTCCCGCTCGCTCCCGCCCGCTATCCGCTTCTGCCCGCGGCAAAGGTCATATTGCTCGCTCCTGCCTGCTCTCGCTCGCTCCCTCCTGCTCCCACTCGCTCCCGCCCGCTCCCTCCCGCTTCTGCCCGCGGCAAAGTTCATACTGCTCGCTCCCTCCCGTACCAGCTCCCGCTCGCCCCCGCCCGCTCCCTCCCGCTCCCGCACGCTCCCTCCCGCTCCCGCTCGCTCCCACCCGCTCCCTCCCGCTCCCGCCCGCTCTCGCTCGCTCCCTCCTGCTCCCGCTCCCTCCCGCTTCTGCCTGCGGCAAAGTTCATATCGCTCACTCCCACCCGCTCCCGCTCACTCCCGCCCACTCCCTCCCGCTTCTGCCCGCGTTAAAGTTTATATTGCTCACTCCCACCCGCTCCCGCTCGCTCCCGCCCGCTCCCTCCCTCTTCTGCCTGCGGTAAATGTTCATATTGCTCGCTCCCGCCCGCTCCCTCCCGCTTCTGCCCGCGGCAAAGTTCATATTGCTCGCTCCCGCCCGCTCCCTCCCACTTCTGCCCGCGGCAAAGTTCATATCGCTCGCTCCCTCCCGCTCCCGCTCCCTCCCGCTCGCTCCCGCCGACTCCCTCCCGCTTCTGCCCGCGGCAAAGTTCATATTGCTCGCTCCCGCCCGCTCCCTCCCACTTCTGCCCGCGGCAAAGTTCATATCGCTCACTCCCACCCGCTCCCGCTCGCTTCCGCCCGCTCCCTCCCGCTCCCAGTCAATCCCGCCCGCTCCCTCCCGCTCCCGCTCAATCCCGCCCGCTCCCTCCCGCTCCAGCCCGCTCCCGCTCGATTCCGCCCGCTCCCGCTCAATCCCGCCCGCTCCCTCCCGCTCCCGCTTGCTCCCGCCCGCTCCCTCCCGCTCCAGCCCGCTCCCGCTCGATTCCGCCCGCTCCCTCCCGCTCCCGCTCAATCCCGCCCGCTCCCTCCCGCTCCAGCCCGCTCCCGCTCACTCCCGCCCGCTCCCTCCCGCTTCTGCCCGCGGCAAAGTTCATACTGCTCGCTCCCTCCCGTACCCGCTCCCGCTCGCCCCCGCCCGCTCCCTCCCGCTCCCGCACGCTCCCTCCCGCTCCCGCTCGCTCCCACCCGCTCCCTCCCGCTCCCGCCCGCTCTCGCTCGCTCCCTCCTGCTCCCGCTCCCTCCCGCTTCTGCCTGCGGCAAAGTTCATATCGCTCACTCCCACCCGCTCCCGCTCACTCCCGCCCACTCCCTCCCGCTTCTGCCCGCGTTAAAGTTTATATTGCTCACTCCCACCCGCTCCCGCTCGCTCCCGCCCGCTCCCTCCCTCTTCTGCCTGCGGCAAAGTTCATATTGCTCGCTCCCGCCCGCTCCCTCCCACTTCTGCCCGCGGCAAAGTTCATATCGCTCGCTCCCTCCCGCTCCCGCTCCCGCTCCCTCCCGCTCGCTCCCCGCCGACTCCCTCCCGCTTCTGCCCGCGGCAAAGTTCATATTGCTTTCTCCCGCCCGCTCCCTCCCACTTCTGCCCGCAGCAAAGTTCATATCGCTCACTCCCACCCGCTCCCGCTCGCTTCCGCCCGCTCCCTCCCGCTCCCGCTCAATCCCGCCCGCTCCCTCCCGCTCCCGCTCAATCCCGCCCGCTCCCTCTCGCTCCAGCCCGCTCCCGCTCGATTCCGCCCGCTCCCTCCCGCTCCCGCTCAATCCCGCCCGCTCCCTCCCGCTCCAGCCCGCTCCCGCTCACTCCCGCCCACTCCCTCCCGCTTCTGCCCACAGCAAAGTTCATATTGCTCGCTCCCGCCCGCTCCCTCCCGCTCCCGCCGGCTCCCGCCCGCTCCCGCCCGCTCCCTCCCGCTTCCGCCCGCTCCCTCCCACTTCTGCCCGCGGCAAAGTTCACACCACCAGCTCCCTCCCGCTCCATGTCATCCCCGCCCGCTCCCTCCCGCTCCTGCCCGGTCCCGCTCACTCCCTCCCGCTCCCGCCCGCTCCATCCCGCTCCCACCCGCTCCCGCCCGCTCCATCCCGCTCCCTCCCGTTCCCTCCCGCTCCCTCCCGCTCCCTCCCGCTCCCGCTCGCTCCCGCCCGCTCCCTCCCACTTCTGCCCGCGGCAAAGTTCATATCGCTCACTCCCACCCGCTCCCGCTCGCTTCCGCCCGCTCCCTCCCACTCCCGCTCACTCCCGCCCGCTCCCTCCCGCTTCTGCCTGCGGCAAAGTTCATATTGCTCAATCCCGCCCGCTCCCTCCCGCTCCCGCTCGCTCCCGCCCGCTCCCTCCCGCTCCCTCCCGCTCCCTCCCGCTCCCGCTCACTCCCGCCCGCTCCCTCCCGCTCCCGGCCGCTCCCTCCCGCTTCCGCCCGCGGCAAAGGTCATACTGCTCGCTCCCTCCCGTTCCCGCTCCCGCTCGCTCCCGCCCGCTCCCTCCCACTTCTGCCCGCGGCAAAGTTCATATTGCTCGCTCCCTCCCGCTCCCGCCCGCTCCCTCCCGCTTCTGCCTGGGGCAAAGTTTATATTGCTCACTCCCACCCGCTCCCGCCCGCTCCCGCTCGCTCCCGCCCGCTCCCTCCCGCTTCTACCCGTGGCAAAGTTCATATTGCTTCATTTATTTTATAAATTTTATGCCTTTTATTTATTTAAAACTGTAAAAGAAAGAAATTAAATAATAAAAATTTAATTAAAATTATTAAAACAAGCAACAGTCTGGATAAGTTAAAGATATCGTGCAGATTTCATGCACAAACATATGAGAAAAGGAATGTTTTTAACCTGGATTTAAAAATGTCTACATTTGTTGACAGTTTAACTCCCGCTCGCTCCCGCCCGCTATCCGCTTCTGCCCTTGGCAAAGGTCATATTGCTCGCTCCCGCCTGCTCTCGCTCGCTCCCTCCTGCTCCCACTCGCTCCCGCCCGCTCCCTCCCGCTTCTGCCCGCGGCAAAGTTCATACTGCTCGCTCCCTCCCGTACCCGCTCCCGCTCGCCCCCGCCCGCTCCCTCCCGCTCCCGCACGCTCCCTCCCGCTCCCGCTCGCTCCCACCCGCTCCCTCCCGCTCCCGCCCGCTCTCGCTCGCTCCCTCCTGCTCCCGCTCCCTCCCGCTTCTGCCTGCGGCAAAGTTCATATCGCTCACTCCCACCCGCTCCCGCTCACTCCCGCCCACTCCCTCCCGCTTCTGCCCGCGTTAAAGTTTATATTGCTCACTCCCACCCGCTCCCGCTCGCTCCCGCCCGCTCCCTCCCTCTTCTGCCTGCGGCAAAGTTCATATTGCTCGCTCCCGCCCGCTCCCTCCCACTTCTGCCCGCGGCAAAGTTCATATCGCTCGCTCCCTCCCGCTCCCGCTCCCGCTCCCTCCCGCTCGCTCCCGCCGACTCCCTTCCGCTTCTGCCCGCGGCAAAGTTCATATTGCTCGCTCCCGCCCGCTCCCTCCCACTTCTGCCCGCGGCAAAGTTCATATCGCTCACTCCCACCCGCTCCCGCTCGCTTCCGCCCACTCCCTCCCGCTCCCGCTCAATCCCGCCCGCTCCCTCCCGCTCCCGCTCAATCCCGCCCGCTCCCTCCCGCTCCAGCCCGCTCCCGCTCGATTCCGCCCGCTCCCTCCCGCTCCCGCTCAATCCCGCCCGCTCCCTCCCGCTCCAGCCCGCTCCCGCTCACTCCCGCCCACTCCGTCCCGCTTCTGCCCACAGCAAAGTTCATATTGCTCGCTCCCGCCCGCTCCCTCCCGCTCCCGCCGGCTCCCGCCCGCTCCCGCCCGCTCCCTCCCGCTTCCGCCCGCTCCCTCCCACTTCTGCCCGCGGCAAAGTTCACACCACCAGCTCCCTCCCGCTCCATGTCATCCCCGCCCGCTCCCTCCCGCTCCTGCCCGGTCCCGCTCACTCCCTCCCGCTCCCGCCCGCTCCATCCCGCTCCCACCTGCTCCTGCCCGCTCCATCCCGCTCCCTCCCGTTCCCTCCCGCTCCCTCCCGCTCCCTCCCGCTCCCGCTCGCTCCCGCCCGCTCCCTCCCACTTCTGCCCGCGGCAAAGTTCATATCGCTCACTCCCACCCGCTCCCGCTCGCTTCCGCCCGCTCCCTCCCACTCCCGCTCACTCCCGCCCGCTCCCTCCCGCTTCTGCCCGCGGCAAAGTTCATATTGCTCAATCCCGCCCGCTCCCTCCCGCTCCCGCTCGCTCCCGCCCGCTCCCTCCCGCTCCCGCTCACTCCCGCCCGCTCCCTCCCGCTCCCGGCCGCTCCCTCCCGCTTCCGCCCGCGGCAAAGGTCATACTGCTCGCTCCCTCCCGTTCCCGCTCCCGCTCGCTCCCGCCCGCTCCCTCCCGCTTCTGCCCGCGGCAACGTTCATATCGCTCACTCCCACCCGCTCCCGCTCCCTTCCACCCGCTCCCTCCCGCTCCCGCTCAATCCCGCCCGCTCCCTCCCGCTCCCGCTCGCTCCCGCCCGCTCCCTCCCGCTCCAGCCCGCTCCCGCTCGATTCCGCCCGCTCCCTCCCGCTCCCGCTCAATCCCGCCCGCTCCCTCCAGCTCCCGCTCGCTCCCGCCCGCTTCCTCCCGCTCCAGCCCGCTCCCGCTAACTCCCGCCCACTCCCTCCCGCTCCCTCCCGCTTCCGCCCGCTCCCTCCCACTTCTTTCCGCGGCAAAGTTCACACCACCAGCTCCCTCCCGCTCCATGCCATCCCCGCCCGCTCCCTCCCGCTCCTGCCCGGTCCCGCTCACTCCCTCCCGCTCCCGCCCGCTCCATCCCGCTCCCTCCCGCTCCCGCTCGCTCCCCGCCCGCTCCATCCCGCTCCCTGCCGTTCCCTCCCGCTCCTGCCCGGTCCCGCCCGCTCCCGCTGTGAATGGTTTACCTGCCTGAAAATCTTCTGCTCTCTGTTAATGTTGGTTTCACCAACCTAAAGCTGTCACCTGTGAATGGTTTACCTGCCTGAACATCTTCTGCTCTCTGTTAATGTTGGTTTCACCAACCTAACACTTGTTGAGCCACATTGTCTAACATTCACACCTCTATTCTCTGACCTAACCCTATTAGACCCACGGATGCAAATTTACAACTTTTAACAATTCTCAGGACCACATTTACATACAATGAACAAAAATAGAATAAGTTTTCTTTTTGCTCCCATTTTCCATGAGCTAAACTTAAAGTCAAATGTATTTGTGTAGCACATTTCATGTACAATTGCTGGTTGTGGTATAATTACAAAACATGTCCTACGTCCTAACCCTAACCCCTAACCCGTCTTATGCAATTTAGAAGACAACCATCAGGGGTTATTCATTTATTTTATGAATTTTACGCCTTTTATTTATTTAAAACTGTAAAAGAAAGAAATTAAATAATAAAAATTAAATTAAAATTATTAAAACAAGCAACAGTCTGGATAAGTTAAAGATATCGTGCAGATTTCATGCACAAACACATGAGAAAAGAAATGTTTTTAACCTGGATTTAAAAATGTCTACATTTGGTGACAGTTTAACTCCCGCTCGCTCCCCGCCCGCTCCCGCCCACTTCTGCCCGCGGCAAAGTTCATACTGCTCGCTCCCGCACGCTCCCGCTCGCTCCCTCCCGCTTCTGCCCGCGGCAAAGTTCATATTGCTCGCTCCCACCCGCTCCCGCCCGCTCCCTCCTGCTCCCGCCCACTCCCTCCCGCTTCTGCCCGCGGCAAAGGTCATATTGCTCGCTCCCGCTCTCTCCCGCCCGCTCTCGCTCGCTCCCTCCTGCTCCCGCTCGCTCCCTCCCGCTTCTGCCCGTGGCAAAGTTCATATTGCTCGCTCCCACCCGCTCCCGCCCGCTCCCGCTCGCTCCCGCCCGCTCCCTCCCGCTCCCGCTCGCTCCCGCTTGCTCCCTCCCGCTTCTGCCGGCGGCAAAGTTCATATTGCTCTATCCCGCCCGCTCCCTCCCGCTCCCGCTCGCTCCCGCCCGCTCCCTCCCGCTCCCGCCCGCTCCCTACCACTCCCGCCTACACTCTCCCGCTCCCGCCCGCTCCCTCCCGCTCCCGCTCGCTCCCGCCAGCTCCCGCTCGCTCCCGCCCACTCCCTCCCGCTCCCGCCCGCTCCCTACCAATCCCGCCAACTCCCTCCCGCTCCCGCTCGCTCCCGCCCGCTCCCGCTCGCTCCCACCCACTCCCTCCCTCTCTCGCCTGCTCTCGCTCGCTCCGTCCTGCTCCCGCTCCCTCCCGCTTCTGCCCGCGGCAAAGTTCATATCGCTCACTCCCACCCGCTCCCGCCCGCTCCCTCCCACTCCCGCTCACTCCCGCCCGCTCCCTCCCGCTTCTGCCCACGGCAAAGTTCATATTGCTCTATCCCGCCCGCTTCCTCCCGCTCCCGCTCGCTTCCTCCCGCTCCCGCCCGCTCCACCCCGCTCCCGCTCAATCCCGCCCGCTCCCTCCCGCTTCTGCCCAATCCCTCCTGATTCCGCCCGCGGCAAAGTTCATACTGCTCGCTCCCTCCCGTTCCCGCTCCCGCTCGCTCCCGCCCGCTCCCTCCCACTTCTGCCCGCGGCAAAGTTCATATTGCTCGCTCCCTCCCGCTCCCGCTCGCTCCCCGCCCAATCCCTCCTGCTCCTGCTCCCTCCCGCTTCTGCCTGCGGCAAAGTTCATATCGCTCACTCCCACCCGCTCCCGCTCACTCCCGCCCACTCCCTCCCGCTTCTGCCCGCGTTAAAGTTTATATTGCTCACTCCCACCCGCTCCCGCTCGCTCCCGCCCGCTCCCTCCCGCTTCTGCCCGCGGCAAAGTTCATATTGCTCGCTCCCTCCCGCTCCCGCTCGCTCCCGCCCAATCCCTCCTGCTCCCGCTCGCTCCCTCCCGCTCCCGCCCGCTCCCTCCCGCTCCCGCCCGCGGCAAAGTTCATACTGCTCGCTCCCTCCCGTTCCCGCTCCCGCCCGCTCCCTCCCACTTCTGCCCGCGGCAAAGTTCATATTGCTCGCTCCCTCCCGCTCCCGCCCACTCCCTCCCGCTTCGGCCTGCGGCAAAGTTCATATTGCTCACTCCCACCCGCTCCCGCCCGCTCCCGCTCGCTCCCCGCCCGCTCCCGCCCGCTCCCTCCCGCTTCTGCCCGCGGCAAAGTTCATATTGCTTCATTTATTTTATGAATTTTACGCCTTTTATTTATTTAAAACTGTAAAAGATAGAAATGAAATAATAAAAATTAAATTAAAATTATTAAAACAAGCAACAGTCTGGATAATTTAAAGATATCGTGCAGATTTCATGCACAAACACATGAGAAAATAAATGTTTTTAACCTGGATTTAAAAATGTCTACATTTGTTGACAGTTTAACTACCGCCCACTCCCTCCTGCTCCCGCTCGCTCCCGCCCGCTCCCTCCCGCTCCCTCCTGCTCCCCGCTCGCTCGCGCCCGCTCCCTCCTGCTCCCGCTCGCTCCCGCCCGCTCCCTCCCGCTTCTGCCCGCGGCAAAGTTCATATCGCTCGCTCCCTCCCACTCGCTCCCGCCCGCTCCCTCCCGCTCCCGCACGCTCCCTCCCGCTCTCGCTCGCTCCCACCCGCTCCCTCCCGCTCCCGCCCGCTCTCGCTCGCTCCCTCCTGCTCCTGCTCCCTCCCGCTTCTGCCTGCGGCAAAGTTCATATCGCTCACTCCCACCCGCTCCCGCTCACTCCCGCCCACTCCCTCCCGCTTCTGCCCGCGTTAAAGTTTATATTGCTCACTCCCACCCGCTCCCGCTCGCTCCCGCCCGCTCCCTCCCGCTTCTGCCCGCGGCAAAGTTCATATTGCTCGCTCCCGCCCGCTCCCTCCCACTTCTGCCCGCGGCAAAGATCATATCGCTCACTCCCACCCGCTCCCGCTCGCTTCCGCCCGCTCCCTCCCGCTCCCGCTCAATCCCGCCCGCTCCCTCCCGCTCCCGCTCAATCCCGCCCGCTCCCTCCCGCTCCAGCCCGCTCCCGCTCGATTCCGCCCACTCCCGCTCAATCCCGCCCGCTCCCTCCCGCTCCCGCTCGCTCCCGCCCGCTCGCTCCCGCCCGCTCCCTCCCACTTCTGCCCGCGGCAAAGTTCATATCGCTCACTCCCACCCGCTCCCGCTCGCTTCCGCACGCTCCCTCCCGCTCCCGCTCAATCCCGCCCGCTCCCTCCCGCTCCCGCTCAATCCCGCCCGCTCCCTCCCGCTCCAGCCCGCTCCCGCTCGATTCCGCCCGCTCCCGCTCAATCCCGCCCGCTCCCTCCCGCTCCCGCTCGCTCCCGCCCGCTCCCTCCCAATCCAGCCCGCTCCCGCTCGATTCCGCCCGCTCCCTCCCGCTCCCGCTCACTCCCGCCCGCTCCCTCCCGCTCCAGCCCGCTCCCGCTCACTCCCGCCCACTCCCTCCCGCTTCTGCCCACAGCAAAGTTCATATTGCTCGCTCCCGCCCGCTCCCTCCCGCTCCCGCCGGCTCCCGCCCGCTCCCTCCCGCTTCCAACCGCTCCCTCCCACTTCTGCCCGCGGCAAAGTTCACACCACCAGCTCCGTCCCGCTCCATGCCATCCCCGCCCGCTCCATCCCGCTCCCACCCGCTCCCGCCCGCTCCATCCCGCTCCCTCCCGTTCCCTCCCGCTCCCTCCCGCTCCCGCTCGCTCCCGCCCGCTCCCTCCCACTTCTGCCCGCGGCAAAGTTCATATCGCTCACTCCCACCCGCTCCCGCTCGCTTCCGCCCGCTCCCTCCCACTCCCGCTCACTCCCGCCCGCTCCCTCCCGCTTCTGCCCGCGGCAAAGTTCATATTGCTCAATCCCGCCCGCTCCCTCCCGCTCCCGCTCGCTCCCGCCCGCTCCCTCCCACTCCCTCCCGCTCCCTCCCGCTCCCGCTCACTCCCGCCCGCTCCCTCCCGCTCCCGCCCGCTCCCTCCCGCTTCCGCCCGCGGCAAAGGTCATACTGCTCGCTCCCTCCCGCTCCCGCTCGCTCCCGCCCGCTCCCTCCCACTTCTGCCCGCGGCAAAGTTCATATTGCTCGCTCCCTCCCGCTCCCGCCCGCTCCCTCCCACTTCTGCCCGCGGCAAAGTTCATATTGCTCACTCCCACCCGCTCCCGCCCGCTCCCGCTCGCTCCCGCCCGCTCCCTCCCGCTTCTACCCGTGGCAAAGTTCATATTGCTTCATTTATTTTATGAATTTTACGCCTTTTATTTATTTAAAACTTTAAAAGATAGAAATGAAAAAATAAAAATTAAATTAAAATGATTAAAACAAGCAACAGTCTGGATAAGTTAAAGATATCGTGCAGATTTCATGCACAAACACATGAGAAAAGAAATGTTTTTAACCTGGATTTAAAAATGTCTACATTTGTTGACAGTTTAACTACCGCCCACTCCCTCCTGCTCCCGCTCGCTCCCGCCCGCTCCCTCCCGCTCCCTCCTGCTCCCGCTCGCTCCCGCCCGCTCCCTCCCGCTCCCGCTCGCTCCCGCCCGCTCCCTCCCGCTTCTGCCCGCGGCAACGTTCATATCGCTCACTCCCACCCGCTCCCGCTCGCTTCCGCCCGCTCCCTCCCGCTCCCGCTCAATCCCGCCCGCTCCCTCCCGCTCCCGCTCGCTCCCGCCCGCTCCCTCCCGCTCCAGCCCGCTCCCGCTCGATTCCGCCCGCTCCCTCCCGCTCAATCCCGCCCGCTCCCTCCAGCTCCCGCTCGCTCCCGCCCGCTCCCTCCCGCTCCAGCCCGCTCCCGCTAACTCCCGCCCACTCCCTCCCGCTTCTGCCCACAGCAAAGTTCATATTGCTCGCTCCCGCCCGCTCCCGCCCGCTCCCTCCCGCTTCCGCCCGCTCCCTCCCACTTCTTTCCTCGGCAAAGTTCACACCACCAGCTCCCTCCCGCTCCATGCCATCCCCGCCCGCTCCCTCCCGCTCCTGCCCGGTCCCGCTCACTCCCTCCCGCTCCCGCCCGCTCCATCCCGCTCCCTCCCGCTCCCGATCGCTCCCGCCCGCTCCATCCCGCTCCCTCCCGTTCCCTCCCGCTCCTGCCCGGTCCCGCCCGCTCCCGCTATGAATGGTTTACCTGCCTGAACATCTTCTGCTCTCTGTTAATGTTGGTTTCACCAACCTAAAGCTGTCACCTGTGAATGGTTTACCTGCCTGAACATCTTCTGCTCTCTGTTAATGTTGGTTTCACCAACCTAACACTTGTTGAGCCACATTGTCTAACATTCACACCTCTATTCTCTGACCTAACCCTATTAGACCCACGGATGCAAATTTACAACTTTTAACAATTCTCAGGACCACATTTACATACAATGAACAAAAATAGAATAAGTTTTCTTTTTGCTCCCATTTTCCATGAGCTAAACTTAAAGTCAAATGTATTTGTGTAGCACATTTCATGTACAATTGCTGGTTGTGGTATAATTACAAAACATGTCCTACGTCCTAACCCTAACCCCTAACCCGTCTTATGCAATTTAGAAGACAACCATCAGGGGTTATTCATTTATTTTATGAATTTTACGCCTTTTATTTATTTAAAACTGTAAAAGAAAGAAATTAAATAATAAAAATTAAATTAAAATTATTAAAACAAGCAACAGTCTGGATAAGTTAAAGATATCGTGCAGATTTCATGCACAAACACATGAGAAAAGAAATGTTTTTAACCTGGATTTAAAAATGTCTACATTTGTTGACAGTTTAACTCCCGCTCGCTCCCGCCCGCTCCCGCCCACTTCTGCCCGCGGCAAAGTTCATACTGCTCGCTCCCGCTCGCTCCCTCCCGCTTCTGCCCGCGGCAAAGTTCATATTGCTCGCTCCCTCCTGCTCCCGCCCACTCCCTCCCGCTTCTGCCCGCGGCAAAGGTCATATTGCTCGCTCCCGCTCTCTCCCGCCCGCTCTCGCTTGCTCCCTCCTGCTCCCGCTCGCTCCCTCCCGCTTCTGCCCGTGGCAAAGTTCATATTGCTCGCTCCCACCCGCTCCCGCCCGCTCCCGCTCGCTCCCGCCTGCTCCCTCCCGCTTCTGCCGGCGGCAAAGTTCATATTGCTCAATCCCGTCCGCTCCCTCCCGCTCCCGCTCGCTCCCGCCCGCTCCCTCCCGCTCCCTCCCGCTCCCGCCCGCTCCCTCCCGCTCCGGCCCGCTCTCGCTCGCTCCCTCCTGCTCCCGCTCCCGCTCGCTTCCGCCCGCTCCCTCCCACTCCCGCTCACTCCCGCCCGCTCCCTCCCGCTTCTGCCCGCGGCAAAGTTCATATTGCTCAATCCCGCCCACTCCCTCCCGCTCCCGCTCGCTCCCTCCCGCCCCCGCCCGCTCCCGCTCGCTTCCGCCCGCTCCACCCCGCTCCCGCTCACTCCCGCCCGCTCCCTCCCGCTTCTGCCCGCGGCAAAGTTCATATTGCTCGCTCCCGCCCGCTCCTGCTCCCACCCGCTCCCTCCCGTTCCCTCCCGCTCCTGCCCGGTCCCTCCCGCTCCCGCTCGCTCCCGCCCGCTCCCGCCCGCTCCCTCCCGCTTCTGCCCGCGGCAAAGTTCATATTGCTCGCTCCCGTCCGCTCCATCCCGCTCCCGCTCCCACCCGCTCCCTCCCGCTTCTGCCCGCGGCAAAGTTCATATTGCTCGCTCCCGCCCGCTCCATCCTGCTCCTGCTCCCACCCGCTCCCTCCCGTTCCCTCCCGCTCCTGCCCGGTCCCTCCCGCTCCCGCTCACTCCCGCCCGCTCCCTCCCGCTTCTTCCCGCGGCAAAGTTCATATTGCTCGCTCCCGCCCGCTCCATCCCGCTCCTGCTCCCACCCGCTCCCTCCCGTTCCCTCCCGCTCCTGCCCGGTCCCTCCCGCTCCCGCTCACTCCCGCCCGCTCCCTCCCGCTTCTTCCCGCGGCAAAGTTCATATTGCTCGCTCCCGCCCGCTCCATCCCGCTCCTGCTCCCACCCGCTCCTGCCCGGTCCCTCCCGCTCCCGCTCGCTCCCGCTCGCTCCCGCTCGCTCCCGCCCGCTCCCTCCCGCTTCTGCCCGCGGCAAAGTTCATATTGCTCGCTCCCACCCGCTCCATCCCGCTCGCTCTCCCACCCGCTCCCTCCCGTTCCCTCCCGCTCCTGCCCGGTCCCTCCCGCTCCCGCCCGCTCCCTCCCGCTTCTGCCCGCGGCAAAGTTCATATTGCTCGCTCCCGCCCGCTCCTGCTCCCACCCGCTCCCTCCCGTTCCCTCCCGCTCCTGCCCGGTCCCTCCCGCTCCCGCTCGCTCCCGCCCGCTCCCTCCCGCTTCTGCCCGCGGCAAAGTTCATATTGCTCGCTCCCGTCCGCTCCATCCCGCTCCCGCTCCCACCCGCTCCCTCCCGCTTCTGCCCGCGGCAAAGTTCATATTGCTCGCTCCCGCCCGCTCCATCCCGCTCCTGCTCCCACCCGCTCCCTCCCGTTCCCTCCCGCTCCTGCCCGGTCCCTCCCGCTCCCGCTCACTCCCGCCCGCTCCCTCCCGCTTCTTCCCGCGGCAAAGTTCATATTGCTCGCTCCCGCCCGCTCCATCCCGCTCCTGCTCCCACCCGCTCCCTCCCGTTCCCTCCCGCTCCTGCCCGGTCCCTCCCGCTCCCGCTCACTCCCGCCCGCTCCCTCCCGCTTCTTCCCGCGGCAAAGTTCATATTGCTCGCTCCCGCCCGCTCCATCCCGCTCCTGCTCCCACCCGCTCCTGCCCTGTCCCTCCCGCTCCCGCTCGCTCCCGCCCGCTCCCTCCCGCTTCTGCCCGCGGCAAAGTTCATATTGCTCGCTCCCACCCGCTCCATCCCGCTCGTGCTCCCTCCCGCTCCCTCCCGTTCCCTCCCGCTCCTGCCCGGTCCCTCCCGCTCCCGCTCGCTCCCGCCCACTCCCTCCCGCTTCTGCCCGGTCCCGTTCGCTCCAGCTCGCTCCCGCCCGCTCCCGCCTGCTCCCTCCCGCTTCTTCCCGCGGCAAATTCATATTGCTCGCTCCCTCCCGTATTCTCTTCTTGTTGGCAGAAATGTCACTTCACCTTTGACGCAAAAGACATCATCCTTCAATGTATTTTTTTTTAGCTACAGCAAGTTGAATCAGTACGAGTTCTTGACCGAGCGAGTGCGTCATTGAGCTACAACCCGTCTTATCCAATTTAGAAGACAACCATCAGGGGTTATTAATTTATTTTATGAATTTTACGCCTTTTATTTATTTAAAATTGTAAAAGAAAGAAATGAAATAATAAAAATTAAATTAAAATTATTAAAACAAGCAACAGTCTGGATAAGTTAAAGATATCGTGCAGATTTCATGCACAAACATATGAGAAAAGAAATGTTTTTAACCTGGATTTAAAAATGTCTACATTTGGTGACAGTTTAACTCCCGCTCGCTCCCGCTCGCTCCCGTCCGCTATCCGCTTCTGCCCGCGATCAGTGATTGGACTGAAGGCTTCAACTCTGTTTAAACTGTTTGCTCTGCAGGTTAATTATTGATGAATTAAAGTCATATAAAGCTGCAGCAGCTGACCTCTGATCGCTTTAAGACTCTTTTATGCTTTCAGAGCTTCAGAGTGACGGCAGCCTGCAGACACAGAGGACTGATGTCAGAGAAGAAGCCGAGGATTTCCTCTTCTTCCACACAGACCTGGTCCGGACAGCAGAGAGCTGCAGAGGGAAGAAGTTCGTGGAAGAAGCAGAGTAAGTGACACTTTGATTAATTTAACAAAGTCTCCGAGCAGAGAGAGATTTCCTCAGCTGATGAGACACAAGTCATGTGAGGTGAGAGTAAACGGCAACAATCAGTGTGTTGATGAGGAGCTGCAGCTTGTTACCAACATGAAATGTTTCCCACTCAGCCTGCTGCTGTTTTCTCCTCCAACAGACCAGCTCTGACTGGAATGTGCTGTTCACTCACACTCTGTTCATCTCTGCTCTCTGAACACAATAAAACTCTGAGTCCTGATATGAGATCCAGATTAATCCTGGACTCTGATCCTGTTGGACTCTGATCCTCCACCTGTTTCATGGAGGATCATAATTCAGGTGTGTCTGGAGCCTCTGTGTGGGCTCATGTGGGTACATGTGATCTGTAAAGAACATAAAAGTTGTTATTTACTTGGACAAATTATTGAAGAGATCTTTTACTCTTTGACTGTTTCCTCTGCAGCTGAAGGCAGGAAGTGTGTGAGCTGATGTGAATTCAGCAGCATGGATCAGTGTGAGGACACTAAAACCACTCTGTGTGGGGAACATGAGAGCCAGAGCAAAGCTCAGAGGTGAGAAGAGCATCTCTAACTGTCCACGACTCTTCTCCATGTCAGAGCTCACCTCACCAAACCACCTTTATTCACAGGAAGGGATGTAGACCTGGATCCAGCTGTGTGTCCTTACAGAGTGACTTAAAGGATCACCCACTTTTCAAATTACAGGCCTCAAAAGCAGAGTAAGTTAACATCAGTTATTTGATTTAAAGGTAATTAAGTATATCATGCATGCAGGCTTAAAAGCTTTGTTTTTCCATCAGGGTCCACCAGAGACCAGGACCTGGACCTGAACCGGAACCCAGCTGTGTGTCCATGAAGAGCGACAACTCAAAGTATTTTTATATTAATTTCCAGCCTGATGGTCCATCAGCCCAACAGTGAGTAGCATCAGTATTCATCACGTTGGAGGCTGCATCATGTTTCAGATCCTAACCAGTTTTCAGCTGACTTACTTGAGACTTGGATCAGTCCTTGATGTCTCTGATGAGACTAATCAGCTGCATCATGTGTGTAATGTGATGTTTTAGCTCAGTCCTGCAGCTCTTTATTGAAACAAAGGGAGAATCTGGCTGAACATCTGTCCACTGATGTGGCCTTTTCACAGGATGCTGATGATGTAGTGAACAGGCGGCTGATGTAGAAATATCATGTTCTCACACGTTGTGTTTAATGACGTCAGTTTAAAACGAGCTTCTGAAGAAACCAGAACCAAGTGACCGAATCAACCCAGTAATGTTAGTAACTGATCTGTTATTAATTCTCTCCTAATAAACCTGCTCATGTTATTCTTATGTTCTTTTAATCTGACACTTTATGTTCCAGAAAGATCAAATCTTCCAGAGTCTGTGTTTTCCAGTGTGGTGCAGCTGTAGTTTGTCTCTGAAAGAGCAGAATGAATCTGATCACACAAACAGTAAAGACTGAGTCAGAGAACCGTACTGAAAGCTCAGAGCTGAAGTCTAGCTGTTTCCTCAGGTGAAATTACATCCAGCTTCCAGGTTCACACACCTGCTGCCGTCTGCCTGCAGAGTGGCAGAGCTGCCACAAGGGAGAGCTGTAACGCTGTTTCACAGCAGCCACACTGACTCTCTGACAGGCCGTCCCACTGCAGACTCAAACACTATCACTGAATACTTTAGTTTGAAGAAAACACCTGTTTTTCTGTCAGGATCCATCAGAGACTCAGACCTGGACCTGGACCTGGACCCAGCTGTGTGTCCTTTAAGAGCGACCGGTCAAAGGATCTTCCTTTTGAATTCAAATCAGACCAACATCCGTCCTCTCAGAGGTGAGCTGAGTGTAAATGTTGTCACAGAGTAAAATGTAGCAGAGTCGGTCTGAACAGCTTTTATTCCAGCATGTGTTTAATGTGAGCTCAGCTCTGTTTCACATCCATTTCTATGTTCATATGTGAAGCGGTGTGTGTTGGAGGTTTCCCACAAACACAGCAGTCAAAGAGGAAAGAATGGCTGCTGGAGGAGGTGTTTCTGAGTGTCTGCAGGACAGCAGCTGGTCCAGCAGGTGGCACCTTTGGGCTTTGGCTCGAACACAGTGTCGGCAGGAACTTCCACTCAGGTGGCAGGTGTTGCTGGATGGAGGAGGACAGACAGATTTATTTAGAACTGTTCTTAACAAACAGCAGTGAGAATGCTTATGAGCTGCATGGGGTTAGCGGACCATGCTAAAAAAGCTGAAATAATGAAAATTTTAGCAGTAAAACTGTTGCTAAGGCTTTGGTTGAAGGAATTTGAAGTTGAAAAAGAAATTAGTGAAATGATTGGGCTGTGGGGTTAAAAACAACAAAAGGATTTAAAGGGAAAAGTCTTGAAATGTTGCTGAGTCATTCTAAGAGTTAAATTAAATGAATGCCAGCCTAATTGGACCTTAAATTGAATTTTAAAAGTGCAGAAGTGCGAGCTGAAGACGATTTCACCACAGAGATGAACAGTTCTCATGAAAAAGGTGAAATGGATCACCAGAACACTGATTTTAAATGGGAAACAGAGAAGAAAGAAAATGGTTTAATGCAAAGCAGCTGATCTGAACAATGGACTGGAAGGAAATGGACTCACATTTTACTTCAAGATGGAAGTTATGAAGACGCGTGAAGATGCCAAAGCAGCAGAAAAAAGTTCAATTTTAGTAAAAAAACATCTGAAGGAACTGAAGGGCTGAAGGACTTTGAATGGTAAAAGAAAACAGCAGAATGATTCCAAGCTGTTGGAAGAAGTGAAGACTTGATTAAAGAGTTGAAAGGTACTTCTGAAAGGAGCTGGAGCTGGATGAAGGCAGAAAACCGGAGAAAAGAGACAATGGGCTGGAATAGGTTGAAGTAATGAGGACGCCTGAAGATGCCCAAGTAGGTAAGAATTGGTTAAAGGTTTGAAAAGATGCAGAAGTCTCAGCAGTAAAAGGGTTAAAAACAAGAGAAGAAGAAGAAAAGAAGGGAAATGCAAAACCAACAGTGAAAATTTAGCAGAAGAAGAGAAAAGATGCAGAAGTCTCAGCAGTAAAAGGGTTAAAAATAAGAGAAGAAGAAGAAGAAGAAGAAAAGAAGGGAAATGCAAAACCAACAATGAAAATTTAGCAGAAGAAGAGAAACGATGCAGAAATATGTGAAAATGTAGCCGCTGATTTTTACTAGAAAAGCATTTTCTGGATTCTTAATTAGCAAAATATTCTATAAAGAAGGTGAAAAGTCAAGTGAGTCATAGTTGAAATGGCTGCAGCAGAAGAGTGATGTCATGGCAGTGATGTCGTGGCAGTGATGTCGTCATAGTGATGTCATGACAGTGATGTCATCGTGTGAGCAGCTGCGGCTTCACCAGCTCCCTCCCAGCAGAACCAGCAGAAATGGCTGAATGGATACTATGACCTCCTGTGAGAAACCTGTGAGAGCGAGGAAAATAATCTGAGGACCGTAAGAACCAGAAGGGTTCGAGGAACGCGGGGATGCAGGTTTTATTTCAGTGGAGTGAGAGAGTTTTAAACGGCAGAGAATAATCTTTGGAGTAAAAAAGAATGTAAACCAGCTTGTTTCATCAGACAAACAGTGAGTTTGTCAGCTGATTTATTTCAGATGCATCATTTCATCTGTATGTCAGTCATTGATGTAATTCTGTGCATCAAGTCTGATATTAATCTTTGATTCAATATCACACTTGAATATTTCATAACCATAAATGTCACATTTTTACTTTTTAATCCAAACTGTATTTCACTGAACATGTAAATTTAAATGAAACGGGTGTTTATTTTTTTTCTATCAGCAGCTTTCAGAGACCTGAACCTGAACCCAGCTGTGTGTCCATGAGGAGCGACCGGTCGATGCCTGATTATAAAATCTTATATTAACTTTAAAACAGACCAACACAGACCGGTCTGACATCAGCTTCCTCCCACTGTTAGAGACACACTGAGCTCTTATCTTCTGGAACACAGATGCTGCTGATGTGCAGCTTCAGAGTTAATCAGCTGCTTTATGGCTGCGTTCACTGTTCACATCCACACATCCCTTCATGGACCTTTACCTTGTGTTTGTCTCTGTGTGGACAGACACAATGTGAGCTCATTCTTCATCATTCCTCCACAGAGTGGACCAGCAGAGCTCAGAGGTTCCCAGTGGTCAGTTTGCCCAGCAGCATCAGACACAGCTGGACTCCATATTTATGGTCTGTACATGTACAACAGCTACTTTTCCATCTATTCTGTTCACAGTCATCTCCATGCTGCACTTTGCAGACCAGCGGATTGTCAGTGTGTCCAACATGGATCTGATGTTTGGCTCCATGATTTCAGTCTGATTGGCTCATTCATATAGTGTTCTGTTCCAGCTGTTGGAGGACAACATGGTCACTTTTGTGAAGGAGGAGCTGAGGAAGATCCAGAAGGTTCTGAGTCCAGATTACCCAGAATGCTTAGAGAGTCAGAGGGAGGGTGAGGATGAAGAGCAGAGGAGCAGCAGAGAGGCATTAGTGAAGATCACAGTTCACTTCCTGAGGAGAATGAAGCAGGAGGAGCTGGCTGAGTGTCTGCAGAGCAGTAAGAGGATTTCTCTAAAGATTTAACCTGCTGGATAAATGACACATTTACTGATATCTCAGCTCACAGAACAACACATGTTCAAATACTCATTCTTTACAGGGTGGAAATGTCTGTTTACTGATGTTATTTCTTGTCTTCATTCAGAACTTTCTCCAGTTTATAAACTTAAATCTGCTTTGAAGAAGAAGTTCCAGTGTGTGTTTGAGGGGATTTCTAAAGCAGGAAACCCAACCCTTCTGAATCAGATCTACACAGAGCTCTACATCACAGAGGGGGGGACTGGAGAGGTCAATGATGAACATGAGGTCAGACAGATTGAAGCAGCATCCTGGAAAGCAGGCAGAGCAGAAACATCCATCAGACAAGAAGACCTCTTTAAACTCCCACCTGGAAGAGATGAACCAATCAGAGCAGTGATGACAAAGGGAGTGGCTGGCATTGGGAAAACAGTCTTAACTCAGAAGTTCACTCTGGACTGGGCTGAAGGCAAAGCCAACCAGGACATCCACTTCATGTTTCCATTCACTTTCAGAGAGCTGAATGTGCTGAAAGAGAAAAAGTTCAGCTTGGTGGAACTTGTTCATCACTTCTTTACTGAAACCAAAGAAGCAGGAATCTGCAGCTTTGAACAGTTCCAGGTTGTGTTCATCTTTGATGGTCTGGATGAGTGTCGACTTCCTCTGGACTTCCACAGCAAGGAGCCCCTGACTGATGCTACAGAGTCCACCTCAGTGGATGTGCTGCTGACAAACCTCATCAGGGGGAACCTGCTTCCCTCGGCTCGCCTCTGGATAACCACACGGCCTGCAGCAGCCAATCAGATCCCTCCTGGCTGTGTTGGCATGGTGACAGAGGTCAGAGGGTTCACTGACCCACAGAAGGAGGAGTACTTCAGGAAGAGATTCAGAGATAAGAAGCAGGCCAGCAGGATCATCTCCCTCATTGAGACATCCCGAAGCCTCCACATCATGTGCCACATCCCAGTCTTCTGCTGGATCACTGCTACAGTTCTGGAGGATGTGTTGGAAACCAGAGAGGGAGGAGAGCTGCCCAAGACCCTGACTGAGATGTACATTCACTTCCTGGTGGTTCAGGCCAAAGTGAAGAAGGTCAAGTATGATGGAGGAGCTGAGACAGATCCACACTGGAGTCCAGAGAGCAGGAAGATGATTGAGTCTCTGGGAAAACTGGCTTTTGAGCAGCTGCAGAAAGGAAACCTGATCTTCTATGAATCAGACCTGACAGAGTGTGGCATCGATATCACAGCAGCCTCAGTGTACTCAGGAGTGTTCACACAGATCTTTAAAGAGGAGAGAGGGCTGTACCAGGAGAAGGTGTTCTGCTTCATCCATCTGAGTGTTCAGGAGTTTCTGGCTGCTCTTCATGTCCATCTGACCTTCATCAGCTCTGGAGTCAACCTGATGGGAGAAGAAGCAACCTACAAAAGGTTTATATCAAGGGCACTCTTCTACCAGAGTGCTGTGAACAAGGCCTTACTGAGTCCAAATGGACACCTGGACCTGCTCCTCCGCTTCCTCCTGGGTCTTTCCCTGCAGACCAATCAGAGGCTCCTACGAGGCCTGCTCACAGAAAGTAGCTCACAGACAGGAAGTAGCTCACAGACCAATCAGGAAACAGTCGATTACATCAAGAAGATGATCAGTGAGCATGTGTCTGCAGAGAGAAGCATCAATCTGTTCCACTGTCTGAATGAACTGAATGATCGTTCTCTGGTGGAGGAGATCCAACAGGCCCTGAGTTCAGGAAGTCTCTCCACAGATAAACTGTCTCCTGCTCAGTGGTCAGCTCTGGTCTTCATCTTACTGTCATCAGGAGAACATCTGGATGTGTTTGACCTGAATAAATACTCTGCTTCAGAGGAGGCTCTTCTGAGGCTGCTGCCAGTGGTCAAAGCCTCCAACAAAGCTATGTAAGTGCAGAGATAGAGGGATGTGTATGAATATACTGCTGCTGGTTTTATAGGAGAGAAAGTCACAGATTTATCTCATTATTCCCTCCTCAGACTGAGCAGCTGTGTCCTCTCAGATAAAGGATGTGCAGCTCTGACCTCAGCTCTCAGCTCCCCGTCCTCCAGCCTGACAGGACTGGACCTGAGGATCTACGGCTCCGGAGTGAAGCAGCTGTCTGATGGACTGCAGAGTCCACACTGTAACCTGGAAGCTCTCAGGTCAGGTTTCTCTGCTGGTTCAGCTTCATACAGTCTCTGTGATGCAAGGACCTGAAAACATCTTCAGATCTGTTTTAAAATCCACAAAGTAAAATGTCTCCAGATCTGTGTCACTTTCCTCTGATCGAGTGTGCACAGCACAGCACATGAACTGTGGCTGGAACATTTATTTATAGTCTGGTAGAGTTACAGGAAATGATTCAGAATATTTGTTGTAGTGTTCTTAAAGCGTGTCATTTCCATCCTCAAACACATGTTGTTTAACATGTGAAATCTGGAGAAAAGCCCTTGTTTTCATCAGATAACAGGATAAACATGACAAAGTTGAACATTCCAGCTGTTTTCAGCTTTGACTGTTGGGAGGATCCAAACTGAACTGTGAGTCGGGCTGTTCATGTGTCGTCTGTTTTACTGCAGTTATCAGAACAGACACAATCACTTTGGAGGCAAAGATGAGAGGCTGAACAGCTCCTGCTCCTCTGCTGCATCCAGCAGCTGATCGGTCATGTGATCAGTCATGTGACATTTTAATTTACTCTCTGCATGTGTTTTTCTTCCATTTTAAAGCATGAAACTACAGATTAATCTCTATATTTGTGGATCAGCCTTTATGAATCACAGATAGTGTTTCTGTGTACAGTGAGATATTTGTGGCTGATGGGAGACCTTTTCATCATCTCTGCTGTGGATTAGTAATTAAAGTCCATTAAAACATCCATATAAAATACCAAGAATGAAAGCAGAGTGTATATCACCAGATTCAGAGACTCCTAACTAGAAGTTACAGAGATGTTGTGGCTGCAGAGCAGCTTCATGTCATTATCGTCCCTTATTTGACTTTTTTCATTAAATATGACTAAATTTAGGACTATTTAACATCTTCTCCTCAGGCTGAGTGTCTCAAACCTCTCAGATGAAGGATGTGCAGCTCTGTCCTCAGCTCTCAGCTCCCTGTCCTACAGGCTGACAGAACTGGGCCTGAGTAACAACAACCTGCAGGATTCAGGAGTGAAGCTGCTGTCTGGGCTGCAGAGTCCAAACTGTGGACTGGAAACTCTCAGGTGAGGCTGTGTTCAAGCTGCAGCAGAGTGGGATGAGTTCATGTCGTCACAGTTGATGTTACAAAAGAAGAAGTTAAAATGTGTCAGTGAATGAAATGAAAAATACTTTATTTATCCCAAAAGGAAACGATATCAGAGGGTGAAATCTTCAGCACAGAGTGAGAATAATTCTCCAAACAGATGAAAGTGTTAACAGCACTGATAGAAAGTCTGTGATTTGTATTTGTTACTGCTTTCCATCTTCTTCTTGTTTAGGGACACCAAAGTATTTAAATTCAGTTCCAGAAGCTCAGGATTTACTGATGGATCCTGGAACTGAAGTCAGTCTGCAGAACATATCTGATCAGTTCCACATCTGCAGTTTCCACAGAGAGGACGCTCTACAGTCTGATGAAGAGTGCAGTGATGAAGCTGAAGGTGAACCTGTCACAGGTCTGACTGCAGAGTGATAGATGGCATCCAGAGTGTCAGAGTAGAGACTGATGGATGCAGATAGATCAACATTTCCTCCTCCACTCTGTGTCCACACAGTGCAGAAAAACTGCCTCGTTTCTGTCCAAAAACTCCGTGTTACACACGTCACTTAAATCTGATTCATGAGTTTAACAGTGAGTCTGTCATCTGTCCAAATATTAGAAAAAGCTTAATTTATAAAGTCAGTAAAAGTTCCATCCAGTCACAGCTGCAGAAATCAGGATTATCTGCATCTGAAGCAAGTTCCACATTTCAAAAAGCTCATTGAAGACAACAAGCTGCAGTTTCTCAGTGTCCATGCTGATAGTTTGAGCTCCATAAAGAGGACTGTGTCATCAGCATAAAGACGGACACGACCATCAGCTCAGTGTGAAACTGTCAGTTATGGACATGGTGAACAGGACCTGAAAGGAGCTCAGTTTAGAGGCAGCCAACACTTCCCACTGAGATCTATCAGAGAGACATCACTGAGATGACTGCATTATCCCGGAGGGAACGATGTGCTGAGAAATGTTAGACTTTGTTCCTGGTGGCAGCTCTGAAGTCGGCATCGTTCTGATGGGATCAGCTCCTCAGGTTTGTTCCCCATGAAACCCTCTGCTGTTTGAATCAGATTCTGAGACTGTTTCTGATCAGCTGCAGCTCCAAGGTGGAAAGGCTCAGCCACATGTGGCCTCCTTGTTCCACTCATGATGTCTTTGAGCATTAAAAACCACCGCACGGGGGCGGTCACGTGACCCGGACCAAGATGGGGGCTTGAGACTTTTCTCCACTCCAGGCTTCAGATAAATGAGGAACTTTCTCCATGTAAACTCGGTACCATCGGTCGAACTGTGCCTCACAGATGCCTCGAGCGCAACACCACGAAGAGTTTCCTGTTTTTTCCTCGTCGGCTTCCGCGCTAAGAAGAAAACTGCTCGACCAGCGGCCCCATGTGTTCCGGTGAGGCGAACCAAGGTGATGCTAACTTCTCAGAGTTAAGCTAACCAACCAATGCTCTGAAGGAAATCAAAGTGTCTGTCACTTCGGTGGAGAGCTCTGTCGGCTCTGACCGAGGGACGGAAAAGCGCATGGAAGAGGTCGAGCATCGGGTCTCCGCCCCAGAGGACAGCCGCAGGGGGCCATGACACCTGCACAGCCACCGTGGAAAAAACAGGGAAGCAGCTGAAAACTGACGACCTGGAAACTGTCGTAAAAAGCTGAAAAATGCTGAAAAATGCTGAACCTTCCAGAGAAAGCGGAGGGCAACATCCCTCTGGCGGACTGTCTCCAGACAACATTGGCGGCTTTACTCGGCCTGCCTGCTGATTATCCCCCGCTGGAGACTGAACGCACCCATCGAGCCCTGGCTCCCGCTCCGGCCCCAGACAAGCCCCCGAGAAGCGTCTTGGTCCGGTTTCTGCGATATTCACAAAGAGAGGCTGTGCTCAGAGCAGCGATAAAGAAACGTCACATCCACCATGGCGGCTCCCTGCTACGGTTCTACCCTGACACCGAGGGCAAAGCGCTGGCTCCTCATAAGAAATCCTGTGGATTTGCCGACCCAGCCTGCCTCCGGTGTCTCCACGAAGGGCAAATTCGCCTTTTTGACAGCCCTGAGTCTGCGGCCGCATTCTTGGATGCCCTTAAATGAGGTCATTTCTTCTGCATCTCTGTCGTTAGCAGCTCTGATGGAAAAGGACGGACTCTACATGCACACTGAGCCCCCTGAACACTGTGGGACCCCCACATGGACTCTGAGAGAATAGTTGAATCATTCTGGGGCGTCTCTCAGCGTTTTTTTGCTCAGCCTGGGCTGTGGACACTGTTCCGGGCTCTCAGTTGTTCCTGTGATCTACCTGCTGAACTAGGATTCGGACTATGTTAAGTCCGCCCAGTGACTTCTTCTGGGGTAGTTTGCGCCTGTGTATGGGGACAGGATGGGGGAGGGTGGGTGCTGCTGACCCTCAGAATGGAGTCGAGGTTTATTCTCTCATACAGCTGCTTGCATTGTGTTTAATTCCCCCGCATCAGCACAGTTATTTAATCATTTCCCAGCTCTGTGGCTCTCATGTCTAGTTCACTGAAACTTACTCCTTGGAATGTCCAGGGACTGGGCCGCGTAATTAAAAGGAAGAAACAAGAAAAGTCTGCTTTAGCATCACTTCAGGAAACTAGACTCTCTGATGCAGAACATTTTTTTAGTTTAATTGTGAATTTTAATCTATTTAAGTTTATGATCCCTGGAGTATGATTTGGAGTAAGTATTTGTAAGATTCATATACATGGAAATGTGTGTGAGATGCTAAATGAAATCAATTACAAAAGCTGAAAAAGCAATAAAAAGAGCATTAAAAGCTGATCACAGGCTTATAAAGCTGCTGTTCCCTATAAGCTGCCTTTCAGTCCACATTCAGCATTGGAGGTGATTAATTATGATGGCAGCTGTTCTTTTTCTCTGTAATTGTCTCTTCAGGCTGAGCGTCTGTAACCTCTCAGATGAAGGATGTGCAGCTCTGTCCTCAGCTCTCAGCTCCCCGTCCTCCAGGCTGACAGAACTGGACCTGAGTAACAACGACCTGCAGGATTCAGGAGTGAAGCAGGTGTCTGCTGGACTGAAGAATCCAAACTGCAGACTGGAAGCACTCAGGTCAGGATCGAGTCCCGTCTCTCGTCAGGTTTCCAACCGGCTGTAAGATGACGGAAAACCTGTCAAGAGGATCTTTTTATTGTCTTTTTATTGTCAAATCATACTCATGACCTGTTGGAGCTGAAAGCCAACAGACAGATTCAGAGCAGCCAGTTGAAGGGGTTCTCTGTGGGTTATATGGATTAGGGAGCGCCCTTGTGGGATGTTTCTTTGGTTTCATTTGCACCACAGGTAGGATGCTGTAATAATCTAACAGCCAGCCAAAGTTGGTAGATGAGTCAAAATCCGTAATTCACACCCAGCTTCACTCTCGCTCCATTCCTCAGTGTCATTGTTTCAGTCTTTAGAGGCTGATCTGCAGAACTGTCACTTATAATGGCAACATATACCCATGCTGAGCATGGACTGCATAGTGTGTACCATCTGCCATGAGTGTTGTTCTGTGTGCCTGCAGCCTGTCAGGATGTCTGATCACAGAGGAAGGCTGTGCTTCTCTGGCTGAAGCTGTGACCTCCAACCCCTCCCATCTGAGAGAGCTGGACCTGAGCTACAACCATCCAAGAGCCTCAGGAGTGAAGCTGCTGAGGGCCGCACTGAAGGATCCACACAAACTCAGGTAAAACTCTGCTGGGAGCGTGCTGAGGCATATTCCTTCCCACGCCTCCCGCTTCTCTTTACCTTTTACTGCTCTTCCCCCAGAGCCAAAGTTCCCCTTAATAATCCCTCTCCTCTGCAGCACAAACTGGGCCAGCAGTAGCAGCTGGTCATGGGACCAGTTGGACTTTCGCCCGCGTTTGACTATGTCTTCGCCTGTTTCACTCATCATGAAGGAGGACTTGAACGGCTGATATCTAAAGGCTTTAAATGCTGGAAATCTGCTCACTGGATAATGGATCATTTGCAGGGTGCAAACGCTGATTTAATGCAGTTGTCGTATTTGTGTTGTTTGCTTTCTCTTTCTCTCTTTAACGTGCATTACGTCATCATCGTGTTCTGCTAGCTGCTCTGTCCACAACTGTTTGATAGGAGCTCATCGTAGCCTCGGCTGTTTCCTCCTTTTCCTTCATTTAGGGCTCGTTTGTGGGATGTTGTGGAAGAGTTTCGCCAAGACCGCCTGCACTCAAACAACCGCTCACCGCGCTGAGCGCTTCTAAAGTCGTGCACGAGAGTCGCCGTACTCCACAGCAGCGGTGCGTCGCTCTCAGTGAACTCTGAGGGATTTATCCTCAGTGTGAGGAGGTCTCAGCAGCTTTTTGAATGACTTTGAAGGAAAAACTCCTCCGTAAAATGTTTTAGCGCGAGTTCGGAGCACTGAGATAAAAAGCTTTGTCAATACGGCCACAGGTTCTTTTCTCCCCCAACTTCCTTGATGGTTTATGGTGAAGTGGTTCAGATGTGGGTTTGATGGCGAGCCTCCCACCTGGATCGAGTGGAAAGAGACTGCGATTTCTTCAGTGATCATTGGATTAAGTTTTCTGTGAGCTACAGTGCGGTTGGCCGGTATCAGCAACACCTTCATTCTCACAGTCTCACCTTATTTCTGACAACTGTAGACCTTTACTGGCTTTGCCAAGTTCCTTTGGACTCATTTTCTTCTCATTTCTTTGGGACTGTGTCTGGGTGCAAAGGAAAAATCTAGCAGTTCTTTTCCTCCTTTCAGGGTGGAGCCTGCTGGAGAACGATGGCTGACACCAGGTCTGAGGAAGTGTAAGTGTGTTCTTCATCTGATTCATGACATCCAGCCATCTTCACTGTCACATCAATCACTGATCAAAGTGAACAGATGATAGATCAATAACTGCAGCTGGATTGTGTTTGTTCTCTCCATCAGATTCCTGTCGACTCACCATCGACAAAAACACAGTGAGCAGGAGACTGAAACTGTCTGACAACAACAGGAAGGTGACATGGGAGGAGGAGGTTCAGTCATATCCTGATCATCCAGACAGATTTGACTGTCCTCAGCTGCTGTGCAGAAATGTTCTGACTGGTCGCTGTTTCTGGGAGGTCGAGTGGAGCGGAGGAGTTTATATATCAGTGAGTTACAGAGGAATCAGCAGGAGAGGAGGCAGTGACTGTGTGTTTGGATGGAATGATCAGTCCTGGAGTCTGAGCTGCTCTGATGGAGGTTACTCTATCTGTCACAATAACAGAGGAACACGCATCTCCTCCTCCTCCTCCTCCTCCTCCTCTGTCTCTAACAGAGTAGCAGTGTATTTGGACCGTCCTGCTGGCACTCTGTCCTTCTACAGAGTCTCCTCTGACACACTGATCCACCTCCACACCTTCAACACCTCATTCACTGAAGAAGAACCTCTGCTTCCTGGGTTCAGGTTCTGGTTACCTGGTTCCTCAGTGTCTCTGACAGGAGGAAACTCTTTGTGCTCAACACAGAGAATCACTGTTGAACAGTCAGTTTCTGGTTGAAACTCTTCTGAATGATTCCTTGGAAACTTCTTCCTCTTCCAGTCCTTTAAAGATGGAAGCTGCCATTCTTCCAGGATGTTGTTTTTCTGTGTTTCCAGTCAAAGCTTCACACTGAATATCAGTATGTTGTGTTTCTCTGCAGCTGAGACCATTCAGCTGCTGTCAGCTGCAGTTAGTCTGCTGCACATGTGACAAACTGTGACATCAGAGAGGAATCACTGAGCTGCAGTCAGCCCGGATGAATTTCCAACCTGCTGACAGATCTTCTCTGGTTCTGCTCCAATGAGCAGAAGTTTTCTGAGCAGCCAGGGTTCATCCTGATGTTTCTCCACATTCACTTCCTGTTAGATGATGAAAGGACAGCTGGACTGGAACTAGCTTCTGATGCAGAAATTTGCTGAATGTTGTTGTTGAACGCTCACAAAGAGGCCTGAAATGATCCTTTACAAACAATATTTGGACTTTAACAACATCTGCTTTGGACTGAAAGTTCCTGAACGTCTCGGCCGGTTTTCCTGGCTGCTGCTGTTTGGATCCAGATGTTGCAGAGACTCTTCTTCCTTCTCTCAGTCCATGCATGTGTTTGTGAAGGCTGGTGTGAAAATGAGCTTTTTCTGCAGTAGAAGCTGAATGTGGTGATGTCCTGCAGGCAAATGGACAACATCTGACATAAAGGCTTCAACCTTCTAAGCGCCACGGTCGACTTAAGTCTACAAGATGGCGCCTTGAATAAAACGGCCCATTGTGGCAAAAATAACGTCATATTTTGTTCCTACTCTCCACTTCTGGTTGGCAGAAATGTCACACTTCACCTTTGACGCAAAAGACATCATCCTTCAATGTAATTTTTTTTGAGCTACAGCTGAATCAGTACGAGTTCTTTGAGCTACAGCAGCAGAGCGATATAGCGAGTATTTTTTTCCAATAATCGCACAATGTCCACTAAAAAGTTTACCTGCAAAGAAGTGCTGGATCTTCTATTCGATAATCCTTATTCTGAAGGGGAAAATCTACCTTCAGAAGATGACGGTCAGCTGTTAGCTAGTCCCGGCGCTGGTGGCGACGCGTTCCCGCGCCGCATCCCTGCAGCAGTCGGACAAAATGTTTCCCTACACCAAACACCAACTTCAGATCCTTTGCCCAGCAATGTTGGTGGTGAGGAAAATGTTTCACGGGTCGAAGTTTGCATCGAGGAGTTGGCAGGGATGGTAGTACTGGAGGGAACGAAGCTGGGAGTAATGTGGTGTTCTGTCTTTTTATCGAGATCGCCAAGTGAACGCGGTGCTTTCTGACACGGTGCCTTCATAGTGTTCGCGATCGCGCAGCCAGTAGCTTGACAAATCTGATGGACATGTCAGACGTGGTCAAAGTGTCAGTGGGAGAGCTGGGGGAAAACGTAGCGGCGCAGTTCATCCATGCTGCGTTCACTGAGCGCGTGTTGGTGGAGACATGACAGGAGCGCATTTAGAGGCCGACGCGCTGTCACTCAGCGCAGAGCCAACATGCGTCTCACTAAACCAGGTTAAGGACATGCAGGCTTTGAGTATTTGACTGATGAGGTGGGTACAAAAATGAGATAAAGCCATTTGATGAAACAGTTGGATATCAGGGGGACAGAGAACTATCCAATGCTGATTCAGCCCGAGATTTTTTGTCACTTTTTCTCAATGATGATTTCTGGAATTTATTGACTGTAGAAACAAATCGTTATGCCCATCAGTTTTTAGCCTCCCATGAAATCAAGCCACATTCAAGATTTCACCAGCGGTCTGATGTCAGTGAAATCGAAAAAACGCATCAGGACAAAACACACTACCAGTGGGTACAGATGAATACGTACACCTGGGTGTGTTGATGATTATAATTCATTCATGGGGTGCGTTGACACTGCAGATCAAAGAATGAAGACCTAACTCTTTCCCCACAGATCAAGAAAGTGGAATTTTCCATGCTATTCTTAGCATAAGTTTGGTGAATGCTCACATAATTTACTGAAGCTGTACTCCGGCTCCTCACAAGTCTCTGAAGGTCTTTGTGCAAGACGTGCTAACTGGTTTACTGGAAGGCTACTCCAGGAAAGAGAGCCATAAAGGGAGGAAGAAGTCATCGGGAGAAATGCCACAGAGACTCACAGAACGTCACTTTCTGTATAAGGCTGATGACCACCCAGATTGTGTCGTATGTTCTGATCGAACCCGGCCTAAAGGCCGCCGTCAGACACAATGCAGGTGTAGGCAGTGTGGGGTGGGTCTTTGTGTGGTACCATGCAATGACAGGTATCACATGATAAAAAACTACAAACAGTGTCACCTGGATGGATAGGCATAGGCCTATTTTGACCTCTGCAGGCAAACGTGAGGTTATCGCTCATGTGCATTTTTTCGGCCATTTACTTGAAATAATTTAGTGTTGGTTTACTCTTTGCAATTTCCCTGAACATTTTGCATTGTCTAGCGCATTGAATATAGAATATTGAATATAGCACAGAGATTCATAGGGGCATATTTGGGGAAAAAAGGCTGCATTTCATCATTGAAACATGAAAATTTCATAAAAATTCTATAATCCAAGATGGCCGCCACGCCATGACGTCATAATATACAAATTGGGTGTGTCAATTTGCTTCCTACATAAACTTTGGGTCATCCTCAACATTTCTCTAATTTACAGAAAGTCTCTATCTCCTATCAGTTTTAAGATATAGCCGTTTGAAATTTATTTGTCAAAATCAAGGATTTTCGAAAAAAACCTCCTATGGCGCCTAAAGGGTTAAAGTGAGCAGCTGGCTCAGTTTTCCATCTTATTTTCTCCTGTGATTGTTTCATGTTCAGAGGGAAGAGTTGGAAAACATTTACTGTTGTGTGAAATATAGAGTTTGCTGTGATCCCATGATTTAAAGTGAACTGATGTGGACATCACAGGGTTTTCATGCATTTACATGCTTAATTTGTCTGTTTGTGTGCATGTGCAGACGGTAATAATACAGAAAGCAAATGTAACGCAGAACTAAATGAGCACGAATGTTTCTTCATTTCTATTGATGGTCATTTGTGAATAAAATGTGTGTTTAATTGTGTTGCTGGATATCCCAGCAGCTGAAATGTTGGAGTAAAGAAAGATCCAACAAGGACCAGAATGTGAACTAAAGAGGCAGATAAATCTGAGTGTGACACAGTCGACATGTTGCTGCGATCTGCATGTTTCCGACCCACGGAGGAGTCGCAGTCCAGCCGGCTGCTGGAAACAGTGAAATCCTCTCTGCAGATGCCATCAGGAGGGAAAGTCGCCGCTTCGGGCTGCTTTGTAACGAGAGCTTTTAAATTTATGTTTATTTTTCTCCCTAAATTGGGGAGAAATCGGAGCGTTCATTGATGGTGATTTGTCGCCCTCTGGTGGTACAAATTAAACAAAGCACATTGATAGTTTTATTAACTTGATCTTTCTTCTTGGATGTGTCGCAGTTCATTTTCTCCACTGTCGCGTGCTCAGGGAAACCCGGAAAGGGGGAGACCCAAGAAACCCTTTTTGCTTTGATCTCTCAGTAGTGGTTTCAAAAACAGCAAAACCATCTAATTTACGATCATGAGAAAGGGGTTGGAAAAACATTCCAACCAAGGATCTTCCACCTTTGAAAGATTCTGGACTCAGATTAACATCTGCTCGGCGGGCCAGACCCGAGTTTAGTAAACGAAGACTCACCTTTTGGTACCGAAACGGGGGACAGGATGCGTAGATAAGGGCCTTACCATTCTTATCTAAAATAAGACCAAACACAGACTTTTTGGGGAATAAGGAAAGTCTTCAGAATCAACTCCAGATGGATTAATGAAATTGGGACAAATATAATTCATAATTCATATTGCTCCCTTTGCTCTGAATGGAAAGAGAGCAAAGGTATCGGATCATCCCATCCGATACCGTTGCAACTACTTGAGTTTGCGGTGGGAGGAGTGGAAAAACGGCCTCAAAACACTAAAGGATATCACCATACCAAGATGTTACCACCTTTGAAACTTTGGTAACATTGTAAGCACCGAATTACACCATTTTCCAGCTGTTAGTTGCAGAGGACATGGTTCATGCTCCTATCTGAGCTATAAGAACGACCGAAATGAGATCCATTGTAGTCTGGTCGAGGCCGAGGACAGGGTCGCACCCTTAAAGAGTTTAAATGTCTTCAGGTTTTAGAGGCCAAAGTAAAGAGTGAAAAGCTTTAAGGTGGAAAGTCTCTGGTTTAATGGCTCAAACTGAGCAGCTTTTAGTTTGTGAAGACGAGGGATCAAAGCTCTTAGAGGAATAAACTCTGCAGTTCAGCATCCGAACAGAAGGATGGAAGCAGCTCAGAAAGGAGGCTGAAGCTGTGGTTTGGAGGCTCAGGTGCATACGGAGCAGCTTCTGGAAGCAGAGGGGGGGGTTCAACTCCTGGGGATGGCTTTTATAGAAGGAGGCAGGTTGTTCAGCTCAGAGTCGGCTGGGCTTTTTGAAGCCAAAATAAAAAGAGAAACTTTAGGATTCAACCTTTCAGTGAGTAGCTGAACAGCTCAGGCTGTTGGGTGAAAGCTTTGAGCCTCTGAGACGTGGAAACACTCCGAGAGAGTAGCTCAGGATGATGGGACGGTGCCTGGGGTTGGACTCTTCACGGGTTCAGTTCCCTCAGATGCTCTGTGGGCTGCCAGCCTTCATTCTTTAAGGAATATAATCATCATTTCTGTCAGGCACCAACAACCAAAGCCAGCTTTGTGTGAGACCCTTAAAGGGCAGATAGCTCAGGCTGATAAAACACTGAGCTGCTGTTTGGGAGAGTTGGGATCAAAGCCCACAGCTGCAAAGGCTCCAGCTGTGGCTGCTGTCAGGTGGACACTTTAAACTTTAATGAATTTTACAGTCCAACACCTGGAGGAAGATTTAAAAGCGCTCCGAGAACTTCTCCAGATGCCCAGAGGGCTTGGTGGCATCATGGTAGATGTCAGAGACAGAGAGCTGTAGCTGGAGGAGACCTGGTTTGAGTCCAGGAGCTGTCAGAGAAGAACAACAGAGAGGAGAGGGGGGGAGGAGAGTTAAGAGAGGAAGAGGAGTGGATAGAGAGGGGTGGGAGAAGAAGATAGATATTAGAGAGAGCAAGAGGAGTGGATAGAGAGGGGGTGGGAGAAGAAGATAGATATTAGAGAGAGCAAGAGGAGTGGTTAGAGAGAGAGAGGGGAGAAGAAGAGAGAGTTAAGGAAGAGGAGTGGTTACAGGCAGAGATTAGAGAGTTAAGATAGATAGACCTGGTTTGAGTCCAGGAGCTGTCAGATAAGAATAACTGAGGGGGGAGGGGGGAGAAGAAGATAGAGGGAGATAGAGATGGGAGGAGTGGTTAGAGGGGGGTAGGGAAAGAAGATAGAGATGAGAGAGGCTGAAATAGAGATGGAGGGGCAGGAGGAAGAGGAGAGGTTAGAGAGAGAGATTAGACAGTTAAGAGAGAGGCTGAGATAGACTTGGGAGGTGAGAAGAAGACAGAGTTAAGAGAGAAAGGGGGAGATAGAGATGGGAGGAGTGGCTAGAGAGGAACAGGAGTGATAGAGAGGGTGGAGGCAGGAGGAAGAAAATGCTGGTGAAGAAGAGAAGAGAAGAAGACTCCTGCCTCCACCCTCTCTAGAGGGAGAAGATAGAGGAAGAGGAAGAGGAGTGGTTAGGGAGGGGGGAGAAGATAGAGAGGGTGAGATAGAGGAGGGGGAGGAAGACAGAGGGTGGGGCCAGGTGGCCCCCAGAGGTAAAAGTAGGGGGCAATGCTGAGATTTTACAGTTATATGAAGCATATACATTGAACTGAACAAGAGGACTTTCATTCCTCTGCTTCCAGAAGCTGCTCTCAGCATAACCCCTTACTTTTACCTCTGGGACTCTTTGGCCCCACTGTCTGTCCTCCTCCATCTCACCCTCTCTATCTTCTCCCCCCTCCCTAAGCACTCCTCTTCCTCTACCTTCTCCTCTCTCTAACCCTAGAGAGGGTGGAGGCAGGAGTCTTCTTCTCTTCTTAACCAGCATCTTCTTCCTCCTGCCTCCACCCTCTCTATCACTCCTGTTCCTCTCTATTTCCATCCCTCTCTAGCCACTCCTCCCATCTCTATCTCCCCCTTAACTCTGTCTTCTTCTCACCCCCCCAAGTCTATCTCAGCCTCTCTCTCTAACCTCTTCTCCTGCCCCTCCATCCATCTCTTTCTCAGCCTCTCTCATCTCTATCTTCTTTCCCTTTCCTATTCCTCTCTCTATCTCTCCCCTCTGTTATTCTTCTCTGACAGCTCCTGGACTCAAACCATCTCTATCTCAGCCTTTCTCTTAACTCTCTCTGTCTCTAAACACTCCTCTTCTTCCTGCACCTAGATTCATCTATCTATCTCTCCTCCCTCTCCTCCCTGTTGTTCTTCTCTGACAGCTCCTGGACTCAAACCAGGTCTTCTCCAGCTACAGCTCTCTGTCTCTGACATCTACCATGATGCCACCAAGCCCTCTGGGCATCTGGAGAAGTTCTCGGAGCGCTTTTAAATCTTCCTCCAGGTGTTGGACTGTAAAAGTCATTAAAGTTTAAAGTGTCCACCTGACAGCAGCCACATCTGGAGCCTTTGCAGCTGTGGGCTTTGATCCCAACTCCCCCAAACAGCAGCTCAGTGTTTTATCAGCCTGAGCTATCTGCCCTTTAAGGGTCTCACACAAAGCTGACTTTGGTTGTTGGTCCCTGACAGAAATGATGATTATATTCCTTAAAGAATGAAGGCTGGCAGCCCACAGAGCATCTGAGGGAACTGAACCCGTGATGAGTCCAACCCCAGGCAGCGTCCCATCATCCTGAGCTACTCCGTCACACTTCAGAGGTCTGGAATCAGTCCGTTTCTGTCTCATCTAATCTCATCTCATCAATCTAATACAATAAGCAGATGTTGCTTTGACTGTGGGCATCGAACCAGCGTCCTCCAAACCAGAAACCTTCATGCAGCAGCCTGAGCTAATCTTCCACTCTTCTGCTTCCTCCGGCCAGAAGCTTTTATCTCTTCATTTGAGTTGTTGGTTTAGAAGTTGAAGACATGTTTGAGTGGAACCTGGTAAAGACTTGAACTCGGTCCCTCTGCCTTCCCAAGCTGATCTCCAGAGTTTGATTGATAGTTGTACTTTGTCAGTCTGAATGTTTTACTGAAAGCATTGTTGTCCCGTTGTGTCTGAAATGGAGTGAAATCTGTTTGTTATAAAGTCATTTTGTTCATATGATGAAGGCAACCAGCTGCAGTCCACAGATTCAGTCTTTATACTGTGAGCAGGGCGTTTCTGCCCTCTAGCGGCCACAGATGGTATCTACAGAAAAGGTAAAGATAGAGATATTACAAATGACTCACACTTCCTGTAAGACTTTCAAAATAAAATCATATTAACGCTGTGCTGCACTTAACAGATGTGACATAAAGCTATTTGATCTGATAACAGTGGAGAATTGCTTTACGGACTAGTGACTGAATGTAAATAAATTGGTGGCCTCTTTGTGTGAAAGGCGCAGTTTTTTCCTTCAAGTGTAAACCAAGCTATAGTTAGCGCTAGCTAGTTAACGGCAGTCAGCATCTTTGTTTTCTCTGCTTCTATTCAGCTGAAATGATGAGTCCAAAATGAGTGAATGTGGTGCTAAATCGTGGCTACTTCATGTGACAGTAAATTTAAACAGAACAGACTTTATATTTCTCGCTGTACCGTGGTTCTGGTAATCTAACTTCCGGTTAAATCAGAAAGCACTGATTAATGTAGCTGTGCAGTTTAACCGCTAGAGGGCAGTAATAAACGGCCATTTTATTTTCCAGCGCTTTTTCATGGCAGATATGAATGAATAAATACACACAATAACGTCTGTGTAATACAAACATGATGCATGATGAAACTCTGGACTGTAACACGTGTTTAGGTAGAATTAAGACTCTTCTGAGGCGGCTGCCAGCAGCTTCGTCTCCAACAACTTTCTGCTTTCAGCCTTTCTGCTGCACAGGATGCAGAAGCTGCAAACCGTCTTCAGAAACGTTGTTTTTAAAATCTAATTCTTTTTCAGTGGTTTTCACAGTTTTGACTCTTGGATATAAGGTCACTCAGACACACATCATCATAATCAGACCTCTACGTGATGAAGGACACTGCTTGAACACATATTTGGATACATGGCTGCTAATGGAAGCTGAAGTCAGACCCGTTACAGACTTTGAATCAACTACAAATCCTCCCTCTTTGTACGTCGTCTTTTCCCAGTGTCTGAATCCCCCCCCCGGCGAGTCAAAAACTGTCTCTTGGCTGTTGGCTGAAATGTCTGCAGGCAGAACAATATGACGAGTCCAGCCTTTGGGAATACTCCAGCCAAGGATGAATGTCACACCAGGCTACTTTTAAGCTTCGTCTCCTGTCCCCCATCAAGGTCCTTGGAAATATTTTCAGCTTTGGCTGCGCTGCTGCTTCTTGCCAACGTTTGCTGATACCTGGAGAAAGACAAAACATATGTCAGCAGATACACTACAGCAGTGTTTCTCAATCCTGGTCCTCGAGGCACCCCCGCCCTGCATGTTTTCCATGTTTGCCTGCTCCAGCACAGCTGATTCAAATGAATGGGTCGTCCTCAGCCTGCCACAGAGCTTAAATACCTGAAACGCTGTACTTCAGCAATAAAGAAACACCAACAGGATATTTATAGACCCATGACATTTAGAACTAAATGAGACTTAACATGTCTACATGAACACATTGTTGCTAAACTCTGTTCTTTCAGCATCACTAAGCTGATGCTCCAGTGCATGTAGATGAGGAAGCTCTATCCTCCGCCTGTCTGCATCTGTTCTTCTGTCTCAGCTGTGCTTTCTTCCTGCTCAGTTCCATCACTTTCATTGCTCACCTCTTGACCTAATTCCTCTGGATTCCTCTCTTCTTCCAGCCGCCTCTCTTCATTTCCTGTCTGTTTTTTATGTTTTGGGGCCGGGGGACGAAATAGGACATAATGTCCCCCTTTCTCTTCATTTTGAAAACTGAAGAGCAAAAAATACGAGACAGTCAAGCAAAAGCACAACACTGAATTAAATATTAACTCAGTACTGTTGCTGTTGGCTTGCATTAATTAATATCATAATGTCGCTGCGATTCTTTTAAAATTATATGTCGAAAATGAAGGAGCTGAAATCATTTCACTTTGTAACATGAACCATCGACTCGGGCGAAACGTTCAGGAAAAAAAATCTTCAATCGGAAACATCTGAATTAAACCTTTGAAAAACGGAGTCTCGGTCTCCTGCGGAACAAGCAACAAGTCAGCAACAACATTTTCAGACCAGATCAAAATCTTGTGTTTTCAATACCAGACGAAAAATAGTTTTCCTCACCTTCAACTGTTTGAACGAGAAAATGTTTCGCGCTCTTTTCCTCCGCTTCCTTCACTCACTGGAGTCCGCTCGGCTCTCTTTATAATGTCCATGGTTCTGCTCAGAGCTATAGAGTACATACAGGTGTAGATATATCTGTAGATACTCCATAAATCTGGGTCGGCTCTCTCTTGGCGGTGCACAGTGTGCGCTGCTCTAAGTGGTCCGACCAGAAACCTGCGTAGACGCTTTATTTCCGCCTTTCCCTTAAGTACAAAATCATCGCAAGAGTCATTTTATTACTGATGCAGACGCTTTGTTCGGGGAGGGGGGCCACAGGGGGCCACTGGCCCCATTCCGCAGACTTTAAATAAAATAAAATAGATCTACATTTCTGCAAACATTTTTGAAGGAGCTCACAAACACAAAGCCGCCGAACAAAGAAAAACAAAAACAGTTTATGAGCAAAGCTCCTGAACATGAAGGTAAACAGATGTTGAGAAACTAAAGACCACTGGAATGGAGAGTGTCAGTTATCAGAGTCTGTGGGGGTCGAAAATAATCTGAAGGAAGTTTGGACACATGGTCTGACCCTCAGTCCTGATCTCACCATCGTGGAGTCGGTCCAAAACCACAAACATATTTGGCTCCTGATACGGAGAAAAAGGTTTTCTGTTCAGAAGAAAAACTATTAAATGAGTGATTTGTCCGTTTGCAGGCTGTCTGATCACAGAGGATCCTCTCTGGAGACTGGACTCTCAGGTCTTTGGAGGCCTGCTGCAGACGGAGTGCCGTCAGCATTCAGCTGAGAGCTGCCAACAAGCAGACTCTCAGTCTGGTTCAACAACAGATTTCCAGAATGAAAGTTTCACTGAGAAATGTCTGATATTTTATTTTATTCTGCATTTCCAAATGTTACCGTACAAACCTGTTTGCTCCCGTTTAAAAGCTGACGCGTGACTTCTGTCGCACATGATGAAATAAAGTTTGAAACATAACAGCTGGAAGCTTCGGGGATCTGCCTCTTTATGAATGAGTCCATCAGCAGCTGTCCATGAACACGGAGGAACATTTCTTCTCATCAGCAGCAGATCAAAGTGTTTCTGGTGTAAACTGGTCGTACAGAAAAGGCCTCTGAGGTCCACTTTGGTTTAGTTTTATCTTAGTTTTAAATGGAGCTGCAGCATCAATTGTCTGACTTCATTTTGCTTTTAAAATAATCAACAACAAAATCACACGATGCAGGTAAAAATCAACTTTAACTTGCATAAGTCACCAGTTATTAAAATGTTGTTATATTTGGAGCGTATCGATGTTAAAAAGTCAGAAAACTTGAGTAAAACAGGAAGGAGGCTTGGGTGGTCTGTAAACTGTGACACATGAGACAAACAAATGATGCTCAGAAGAAGAATTAAAAGGAACCATCTTTGTTAAAACTGAGCTTCGAGCAATCGATGCAGTTCCACAGCCTTTTTTGCCACCTTGACAGAAAATAAAGAATTACATGATATCTGTTCCACATGATGAAATAAAGTTTGAAACATAACAGCTGGAAGCTTCGGGGATCTGCCTCTTTATGAATGAGTCCATCAGCAGCTGTCCATGAACACGGAGGAACATTTCTTCTCATCAGCAGCAGACCAAAGTGTTTCTGGTGTAAACTGGTCGTACAGAAAAGGCCTCTGAGATCCAGGTGTGTTTCTGCCACAGAGTCACTCAGCTGTAAACTAAACTGAACTAAAACTCATCGTTCTGATCATTTCTTACAGTTAAAGTGGTTTTAACGTGTTTTTTCCTGAGTGTTCAGTTGCTGCATCGTTACCCTGAGACGACATTCAGAATAAATACAGAGAACAACAAATAAATCAGGCCTCCTCACAGCACTGATGCAACACTTATGGCTTCTCTTTGCTTCACACAATAACAGAATCATTTCATGCTGAAGCCAACAGTCAGAAGTGTGAAAGTCAGGATGATCATCACAGGGTACCGTCATAAATATGAGCTCCAGAGAAGAAGAAGAAGAAGAAGAAGCTGCAGCCGCTCAGAAACATCATGAAGTGTGACAAACGCTGCCGCCTCCTCTTTGCCTCCTCTTTGCCTCGTCTCCTTCGCCTCCTCTTTGCCTCGTCTCCTTCGCCTCCTCTTTGCCTCGTCTCCCTCGCCTCCTCTCCTTCGCCTCCTCTCCTTCGCCTCCTCTTTGCCTCGTCTCCTTCGCCTCCTCTTTGCCTCGTCTCCCTCGCCTCCTCTTTGCCTCCTCTCCTTCGCCTCCTCTCCTTCGCCTCCTCTCCGCCTCCTCTTTGCCTCGTCTCCTTCGCCTCCTCTTTGCCTCCTCTTTGCCTCGTCTCCTTCGCCTCCTCTTTGCCTCGTCTCCTTCGCCTCCTCTTTGCCTCGTCTCCTTCGCCTCCTCTTTGCCTCGTCTCCTCCGCCTCCTCTTTGCCTCGTCTCCTCCGCCTCGTCTCCTTCGCCTCGTCTCCTTCGCCTCCTCTCCGCCTCCTCTCCGCCTCCTCTTTGCCCCGCCTCCTCTTTGCCTCCATTTCTCCTCTCTGCCTCCTCTCCGCCTCTCCATCATCCGATAAAAAGATATTCTCATGTGGTCATCATCAAAGCTGACCTAATGTCACTGTGTGGTACACTGCTGACCCCCCCACACAGTGTTAGTGCTGCTCTGCAGACAATATCTTCCTGTAATGATCAGGAAAAGAGTTTTTAATGAGGCCAGAAAACAGCGACGCCCCAATGGTCACATGACCACCGACTGACGGCTGCTTCACCAGATTTCAAACTGCTTGTTTTTCTTAAAGGGAGTTCTGTCCACGATGCTGTTGCTGAAGAGTCTAGAAAGAGAGCGAAGCAGAGAGCAGACGTCACTCATTCAGACACAACGACACCAGTCCAGCTCACGTCAGATTACCCATGATTCCTCTGTGAGGAGAAGGCTCTTCTCTGATGGTGCAGTAATGGATGCTCGCTCACCTCACAGTGCTGATGGAGGGGTTGATGGAGAGCAGCTGGAGTAAGCCATCAGTGGAAGCATCGGTGATCTTATTGTGACTCAGACTGGAACACAAACACAACACTGAACGTTATGTTCTGCTCTGCTGAGAGCAGGTTCATGACAAAGAAAAGTAAAGACTCAAATAAAAGTGAAGCACAGTTTGATGTTCTGTTACAAACATCTGTAAACGCAGCCCTGCTGTGCAGATGTGCCTCTCCTCTAACAGGAGCGTCTCCACATCACACTAACAGGGACTCAGGCTCTCCTGAATGTGGATCAGCTTCACGGCTCCTTGAAGGCATGTTTGGGCCGATACAGAACTCTGTGAATGAGGTGCACTGCTTTATTTGGGCCCCGGTATCTGAACAGATGTTTGTGTTGGTCTCCAGAGGGAACAGTTTCTGACACTTACTCCAGGACGCAGACTTTGTGCAGATGTGTGATGAGCTGGAGCAGCAGCTGGTCAGTGAGCTGACAGTGACTGAGGTCCAGCTCTGTCAGATCTTCACAAAAGTCCAGCATCCGGAGCAGAGCTCCACAGAGCCTCTGATCCAGTGTGGTGTGACTCAGATCCAGCTCTCCACCCAGGGCTCTGCCCAGGAACTCCGCCCGTCTCACTGTGTCCCTCTCACTGTTCACAGGAAGCAGGGACAGCAGCTGGAGGAGGACAGTCTTACTGACTCTGAACAGGAGGAACAGAGCAGACTGTTAGGATGCAGCAGCATGAATGTGAACAAGCTTCTCTCTGGTTCAGCTTCATTAGTGGTCCCTCTCACCTGAGGCAGACCCTGTCTAGGACAGGAAACAGCAGGTCCAGCCCGCTGTCCTCCACCTCACAGTCTCGTAGGTGGAGCTGTGTGTCCCGGCTGCTGTGTCTCAGGATGGTGGAGACGGCCCTGCAGTCACCGGCACTCAGACTCAGAGGCTCAGTCTGAGCCTCCTTTGAGAGCTCCACACAGGAGGAGCAGGACAGATCCAAGCTGTGCTGCAGGGTCCTCAGCAGGTGTGATGCTGCCTCCTGCTGGCCGTCAGAGGCAGCACAGCAGTGGAGGAACCTCAGCAGCTGCTTCCTGTCCACACTGGTGGAAACATTGATGCAGGAATGAACCAAATCAAACAGTTCATACACAGATAGAAACTATTTCATTTATCTTCATTGATCAGTTACCAACATGATCTGCAGATATCCCAAAGATAAGATACTGCTTTTATCTACTTGGTTTCTGTGATTACTGCAGTCAGACTGAGTCCAATCTGACTGTCTGTTTGGGCTGATGAGGGGAGAATCTGGATGTTATTCACAGCACTGAGAAACAAGCTCTGATATCTGACCTGAGATCAGAAACTCTGTCCAGCGTAAAGAGGATGGACTTGGTTTCCTCAGCTGGGATGGAGGCCCACAGCAGCTTCAGCTGAACTCTGTCACTGTGTCTGAGGATGAAGAGCAGAGCAGCACAGTCCACTGAGTCCAGCTCTGTGCAGTTCAGGTTGATCACATGATCCAGTGACCTCAGTAAACTGGGCACCATGTGACTGGCATGAGCTGAGCAGAGCTCTCTGATGAACGTCCTCACAAAACTGGGACTGGGCCTGAAAGCATTCAGAGGAACACTTTCAGTTCATCAATTCATGAACTGATGATGAAAGATGAGCCACAACATTTCATTTATCATTAAAGAGGATAAACAGTCTTTATCTGTAAAAAGGTGAAAAAATCTAAAATGACCACCTTTTAAAAAGGATCCTGTCCAGAAAGGGCAGCAGAGGAGCAGCTCTGTGCTGTAAGAAGCGGTTCTTCTTCAGGTTCACAGCGATGATCTGAGCTGACGACTGCTGCAGCAGATAGTGAAGAAGCTCCCAGTTCAGACAGCAGGAGCTCAGGTCTCCACCGAGCTTACTCAGGAAGGACAAAGTCAAGTCCTCGTCCTGGACTTCATGGAGGAGGGACAGAAGCTGCTGGAGGATCTTTTCATTCAGTCTGAAGATTTAAAAAATAAAAAACATCTGTTCATAAAAATATCTCCATGTAGTTCTGAGACAGTTGAGGAAAGACTTTTACCTGACTGTGAGAGAACCATCATGAAGCAGCAGTGTGATGAGATGCTGAGCAGGGATGCAGGACTCAGTCAGCTCCAATCGACCGACTGTCCAGTGTCTCAGCAGAGAAGCCAAACTGCTGACAACCTTCAACAACACTCTCTCTGATGGCTGGACTTTCTCAGACTCAAGAGAAAGCTCTTCAGCAGCCAGTGGAAAGACCAGTCTGCCTCTTCTGACCCACTGAGACAGGAGCAAGGCTGTGCTGTTGGAAAGCCTGAAAATCAGAGGCGATCAGAAGAGACGGCACCAAGAACTGAAGCTGGTAAATAGTGTTAAAGAGGGACTGCACTTCCTACCTCAGACTGTGCAGCTGTGTTGTATATCTGAAGAGGAGGGAGGCTCCTCTGAGAGACATCCTGCTGGCTGTGAGGAGGAGATCCACCTTAGAGCAACACAATCTGAGAACTCTCCCCACAGAGCAGCAAGTCTTCCTGGGTAACTCTCCTGTTAACAGAAGCTGGAAATCCAGGAGCTGCAGCAGAGACACCAGCTGCAGCAGCTCCTCTCTGGACCTCACAGAGATGGAGGAACACACACTCTGGAAGAACTCAGGACCACAGCTAATACACAGATGAGGGCGGAAAAATGAGGGAAAATGGCAGGATTATATGTTAATAAACTGTTATTTTTAGATTTTGTACACTGATGGATGCAAAAGCTGATAGATCACTTTGAATGGAACAAAGTATGTTATTAGATATGAAAACATCACAATATATTAAAAATAAAACCCAAAAGAAGGTGTTGTAACACTGAAAATGGTTGCCATGTTTACCTGAGCTGTGAGATATAAGGCAGACACTGTAGGAAACTCCTCACTTCACTCTCTTCATGTGAGCAGCCTGTCAGCTTCACTTGCTTCTTCTCTGATTGGAGTTTCAGCACTTCCAGGAGGATGGAGGTCTTTCTCTCTGAGAGGTTTATGGACCAGACTGCAGGAGCTGACTGGAAAACTGACTGTAATGATGGAAGGACACTCAGACCTGTTTCACTCTCACAGTCCTTCACATGGGAGCACAGATCCAGCAGGAAATCACATTGATATTTGCCTTCATGATTAAAAGGAAACCATTGATATCTGCACACTGATGATAACAGCTCCAGCATCTTCTCTCCTGTCTGCTGTTCTCTCTCTGCTGCTGAACAGAACAGATTCCCAAAGAACCTGGTTTCTTCTTGAAGATCTGAGCTCCAAAGATACAAACTGGAACAATAAGAAGGAAACATTTAGAGATGATTTGATCTCAGCTGCATAAATACAACCACACACTACTGATGGAGTCCATCTTGTACATGTCTGTCCTGTATATGATGAACTTCCATGTTAAACACATCTTTCATCAGAGCAGCTGAACATTGTTTTTAGACTGTTACTGACTCACAACACAAACACTGATCCTGACACTGAAATCACTCAATTATAACTGTCAGCGTCATTTTATCTGCTGTCTGACTTTTAAGAGTCAAATAACCAAACTAAAATCAAAGAGCGGTGAAAGAAGAAATCCAGAGTCCATATCATGTCCAATAGGTGCTGATGCTTCACCTTGCTGCTGATTTAACACACATGTAAATCACAGTTATGCTGCACAACATCTGCAGGTGGAGACACAGAGTGATGATGACTCATTGCTGTCTGTAATCTGAATGTGTTGCTCTCTATAGAGCTGCTACAATCTTCATCATGGTCAGTAAAGTTCACTCCAGTCACAGGTTAAAAAGGCAGCTAAATGGAGCTTTCTTTGTTTTCTTCATTTACTTTTAAAATGCTGTTAAATTCAGCTGAAAGAGAAGCTCCTTTTTGTTCTTTAGCTGCTGAGAAACTGAAAAAGCCAACAGCAGCTTTAACTGCATGTTCTTCTCTTTGTGTATGAGGAGGTATTAACATGGCTGTGTTGTTGTCTCTGAGCTACAGAGTTCTTATTATTCACATCATTTCATTCTTCTCATGCAGACAGAAGACTGTCACATGTTTCCAAACTGTTGCAGCTAAATATTTCTCATTAAAAATCACTGTTCTCCCACATTCTTCTCTGGGATTCATTTGTTCAGACAGAGAGCTTCATTAAGACACGTTAGCTCAGCAGCCGGTCATGTTTCATGTTGCTGTTCAGAGGACTAAAAACAGGAGGGAGTGCTTTGACACGATGGACTGGAAGAACAGCCTGAAAATACTCAACCTTCCTGCTGATTGTACAGAGAAGTCGTTTAAATCAACAATCAATTCAGAATCATGTCACCAAAGATCTAACAGAAGCATGGTGAAACTAACTATTTCTATATATTCAGTTGTTTTGTTTCATCTTTAACAGAAACTCAGTTTTATAAACTGATCAAACATGCAGATAAAATATCAGACTGCAAGAAAAGAAACAACCAAAACAGTAAAGTAATTATAGCGCAGTAAAGAGTTCAATGTTTCCCTCTGAAATGGGAAAAAGTTTCTATCAAACTGAAATATGACTCCATGTGGATAAAGTCTTTAAGTGCAAATAAAAATCCAACAATTATTCAGAAGAATATGGAGACACTGAAATTTATGGAGTTTAAAACTGATCTTTTAAAATGTTCCTCTTAAATATAGAGTTAGTTCTGTAAAGTTAAATTAATTTACCTGAGCTGTGAGATATAAGGCAGACACTGTAGGACACTCCTCACTCCACTCTCTTCATGTGAGCAGCCTGTCAGCTTCACTTGTTTCTTCTCTGATTGGAGTTTCAGCACTTCCAGGAGGATGGAGGTCTTTCTCTCTGAGAGGTTTATGGACCAGACTGCAGGAGCTGACTGGAAAACTGACTGTAATGATGGAAGGACACTCAGACCTGTTTCACTCTCACAGTCCTTCACATGGGAGAACAGATCCAGCAGGAAATCAGACTTGTATTCCTCATAATTATCATCAATGTTTTTATTATCTAAGGGAAACGTTTGATATCTGCACACTGATGATAACAGCTCCAGCATCTTCTCTCCTGTCTGCTGTTCTCTCTCTGCTGCTGCACAGAACAGATTCCCAAAGAACCTGGTTTGTTCTTGAAGATCTGAGCTCCAAAGATCCGAACTGGAAGAATAAGAAGGAAACATTTAGAGATGATTTGATCTCAGCTGCATAAATACAACCACACACTACTGATGGAGTCCATCTTGTACATGTCTGTCCTGTATATGATGAACTTCCATGTTAAACACATCTTTCATCAGAGCAGCTGAACATTGTTTTTAGACTGTTACTGACTCACAACACAAACACTGATCCTGACACTGAAATCACTCAATTATAACTGTCAGCGTCATTTTATCTGCTGTCTGACTTTTAAGAGTCAAATAACCAAACTAAAATCAAAGAGCGGTGAAAGAAGAAATCCAGAGTCCATATCATGTCCAATAGGTGCTGATGCTTCACCTTGCTGCTGATTTAACACACATGTAAATCACAGTTATGCTGCACAACATCTGCAGGTGGAGACACAGAGTGATGATGACTCATTGCTGTCTGTAATCTGAATGTGTTGCTCTCTATAGAGCTGCTACAATCTTCATCATGGTCAGTAAAGTTCACTCCAGTCACAGGTTAAAAAGGCAGCTAAATGGAGCTTTCTTTGTTTTCTTCATTTACTTTTAAAATGCTGTTAAATTCAGCTGAAAGAGAAGCTCCTTTTTGTTCTTTAGCTGCTGAGAAACTGAAAAAGCCAACAGCAGCTTTAACTGCATGTTCTTCTCTTTGTGTATGAGGAGGTATTAACATGGCTGTGTTGTTGTCTCTGAGCTACAGAGTTCTTATTATTCACATCATTTCATTCTTCTCATGCAGACAGAAGACTGTCACATGTTTCCAAACTGTTGCAGCTAAATATTTCTCATTAAAAATCACTGTTCTCCCACATTCTTCTCTGGGATTCATTTGTTCAGACAGAGAGCTTCATTAAGACACGTTAGCTCAGCAGCCGGTCATGTTTCATGTTGCTGTTCAGAGGACTAAAAACAGGAGGGAGTGCTTTGACACGATGGACTGGAAGAACAGCCTGAAAATACTCAACCTTCCTGCTGATTGTACAGAGAAGTCGTTTAAATCAACAATCAATTCAGAATCATGTCACCAAAGATCTAACAGAAGCATGGTGAAACTAACTATTTCTATATATTCAGTTGTTTTGTTTCATCTTTAACAGAAACTCGGTTTTATAAACTGATCAAACATGCAGATAAAATATCAGACTGCAAGAAAACAAACAACCAAAACAGTAAAGTAATTATAGCGCAGTAAAGAGTTCAATGTTTCCCTCTGAAATGGGAAAAAGTTTCTATCAAACTGAAATATGACTCCATGTGGATAAAGTCTTTAAGTGCAAATAAAAATCCAACAATTATTCAGAAGAATATGGAGACACTGAAATTTATGGAGTTTAAAACTGATCTTTTAAAATGTTCCTCTTAAATATAGAGTTAGTTCTGTAAAGTTAAATTAATTTACCTGAGCTGTGAGATATAAGGCAGACACTGTAGGAAACTCCTCACTTCACTCTCTTCATGTGAGCAGCCTGTCAGCTCCACTTGTTTCTTCTCTGATTGGAGTTTCAGCACTTCCAGGAGGATGGAGGTCTTTCTCTCTGAGAGGTTTATGGACCAGACTGCAGGAGCTGACTGGAAAACTGACTGTAATGATGGAAGGACACTCAGACCTGTTTTACTCTCACAGTCCTTCACATGGGAGAACAGATCCAGCAGGAAATCAGACTGATGTTTGCCATCATGATTAAAAGGAAACCTTTGATATCTGCACACTGATGATAACAGCTCCAGCATCTTCTCTCCTGTCTGCTGTTCTCTCTCTGCTGCTGCACACAACAGATTCACAAAGAACCTGGTTTGTTCTTGAAGATCTGATCTCCAAAGATCCAAACTGGAAGAATAAGAAGGAAACATTTAGTGATGATTTGATCTCAGCTGCATAAATACAACCACACTACTGATGGAGTCCATCTTGTACATGTCTGTCTTGTATATGATGAACTTCCATGTTAAACACATCTTTCATCAGAGCAGCTGAACATTGTTTTTAGACTGTTACTGACTCACAACACAAACACTGATCCTGACACTGAAATCACTCAATTATAACTGTCAGCGTCATTTTATCTGCTGTCTGACTTTTAAGAGTCAAATAACCAAACTAAAATCAAAGAGCGGTGAAAGAAGAAATCCAGAGTCCATATCATGTCCAATAGGTGCTGATGCTTCACCTTGCTGCTGATTTAACACACATGTAAATCACAGTTATGCTGCACAACATCTGCAGGTGGAGACACAGAGTGATGATGACTCATTGCTGTCTGTAATCTGAATGTGTTGCTCTCTATAGAGCTGCTACAATCTTCATCATGGTCAGTAAAGTTCACTCCAGTCACAGGTTAAAAAGGCAGCTAAATGGAGCTTTCTTTGTTTTCTTCATTTACTTTTAAAATGCTGTTAAATTCAGCTGAAAGAGAAGCTCCTTTTTGTTCTTTAGCTGCTGAGAAACTGAAAAAGCCAACAGCAGCTTTAACTGCATGTTCTTCTCTTTGTGTGTGAGGAGGTATTAACATGGCTGTGTTGTTGTCTCTGAGCTACAGAGTTCTTATTATTCACATCATTTCATTCTTCTCATGCAGACAGAAGACTGTCACATGTTTCCAAACTGTTGCAGCTAAATATTTCTCATTAAAAATCACTGTTCTCCCACATTCTTCTCTGGGATTCATTTGTTCAGACAGAGAGCTTCATTAAGACACGTTAGCTCAGCAGCCGGTCATGTTTCATGTTGCTGTTCAGAGGACTAAAAACAGGAGGGAGTGCTTTGACACGATGGACTGGAAGAACAGCCTGAAAATACTCAACCTTCCTGCTGATTGTACAGAGAAGTCGTTTAAATCAACAATCAATTCAGAATCATGTCACCAAAGATCTAACAGAAGCATGGTGAAACTAACTATTTCTATATATTCAGTTGTTTTGTTTCATCTTTAACAGAAACTCGGTTTTATAAACTGATCAAACATGCAGATAAAATATCAGACTGCAAGAAAACAAACAACCAAAACAGTAAAGTAATTATAGAGCAGTAAAGAGTTCAATGTTTCCCTCTGAAATGGGAAAAAGTTTCTATCAAACTGAAATATGACTCCATGTGGATAAAGTCTTTAAGTGCAAATAAAAATCCAACAATTATTCAGAAGAATATGGAGACACTGAAATTTATGGAGTTTAAAACTGATCTTTTAAAATGTTCCTCTTAAATATAGAGTTAGTTCTGTAAAGTTAAATTAATTTACCTGAGCTGTGAGATATAAGGCAGACACTGTAGGAAACTCCTCACTTCACTCTCTTCATGTGAGCAGCCTGTCAGCTCCACTTGTTTCTTCTCTGATTGGAGTTTCAGCACTTCCAGGAGGATGGAGGTCTTTCTCTCTGAGAGGTTTATGGACCAGACTGCAGGAACTGACTGGAAAACTGACTGTAATGATGGAAGGACACTCAGACCTGTTTTACTCTCACAGTCCTTCACATGGGAGCACAGATCCAGCAGAAAATCAGACTGACGTTTGTCTTCATGATTAAAAGGAAACGTTTGATATCTGCACACTGATGATAACAGCTCCAGCATCTTCTCTCCTGTCTGCTGTTCTCTCTCTGCTGCTGCACACAACAGATTCACAAAGAACCTGGTTTCTTCTTGAAGATCTGAGCTCCAAAGATCCAAACTGGAAGAATAAGAAGGAAACATTTAGTGATGATTTGATCTCAGCTGCATAAATACAACCACACACTACTGATGGAGTCCATCTTGTACATGTCTGTCCTGTATATGATGAACTTCCATGTTAAACACATCTTTCATCAGAGCAGCTGAACATTGTTTTTAGACTGTTACTGACTCACAACACAAACACTGATCCTGACACTGAAATCACTCAATTATAACTGTCAGCGTCATTTTATCTGCTGTCTGACTTTTAAGAGTCAAATAACCAAACTAAAATCAAAGAGCGGTGAAAGAAGAAATCCAGAGTCCATATCATGTCCAATAGGTGCTGATGCTTCACCTTGCTGCTGATTTAACACACATGTAAATCACAGTTATGCTGCACAACATCTGCAGGTGGAGACACAGAGTGATGAGGACTCATTGCTGTCTGCAATCTGAATGTGTTGCTCTCTATAGAGCTGCTACAATCTTCATCATGGTCAGTAAAGTTCACTCCAGTCACAGGTTAAAAAGGCAGCTAAATGGAGCTTTCTTTGTTTTCTTCATTTACTTTTAAAATGCTGTTAAATTCAGCTGAAAGAGAAGCTCCTTTTTGTTCTTTAGCTGCTGAGAAACTGAAAAAGCCAACAGCAGCTTTAACTGCATGTTCTTCTCTTTGTGTGTGAGGAGGTATTAACATGGCTGTGTTGTTGTCTCTGAGCTACAGAGTTCTTATTATTCACATCATTTCATTCTTCTCATGCAGACAGAAGACTGTCACATGTTTCCAAACTGTTGCAGCTAAATATTTCTCATTAAAAATCACTGTTCTCCCACATTCTTCTCTGGGATTCATTTGTTCAGACAGAGAGCTTCATTAAGACACGTTAGCTCAGCAGCCGGTCATGTTTCATGTTGCTGTTCAGAGGACTAAAAACAGGAGGGAGTGCTTTGACACGATGGACTGGAAGAACAGCCTGAAAATACTCAACCTTCCTGCTGATTGTACAGAGAAGTCATTTAAATCAACAATCAATTCAGAATCATGTCACCAAAGATCTAACAGAAGCATGGTGAAACTAACTATTTCTATATATTCAGTTGTTTTGTTTCATCTTTAACAGAAACTCGGTTTTATAAACTGATCAAACATGCAGATAAAATATCAGACTGCAAGAAAACAAACAACCAAAACAGTAAAGTAATTATAGCGCAGTAAAGAGTTCAATGTTTCCCTCTGAAATGGGAAAAAGTTTCTATCAAACTGAAATATGACTCCATGTGGATAAAGTCTTTAAGTGCAAATAAAAATCCAACAATTATTCAGAAGAATATGGAGACACTGAAATTTATGGAGTTTAAAACTGATCTTTTAAAATGTTCCTCTTAAATATAGAGTTAGTTCTGTAAAGTTAAATTAATTTACCTGAGCTGTGAGATATAAGGCAGACACTGTAGGAAACTCCTCACTTCACTCTCTTCATGTGAGCAGCCTGTCAGCTCCACTTGTTTCTTCTCTGATTGGAGTTTCAGCACTTCCAGGAGGATGGAGGTCTTTCTCTCTGAGAGGTTTATGGACCAGACTGCAGGAGCTGACTGGAAAACTGACTGTAATGATGGAAGGACACTCAGACCTGTTTTACTCTCACAGTCCTTCACATGGGAGAACAGATCCAGCAGGAAATCAGACTGATATTTGCCTTCATGATTAAAAGGAAACCTTTGATATCTGCACACTGATGATAACAGCTCCAGCATCTTCTCTCCTGTCTGCTGTTCTCTCTCTGCTGCTGCACACAACAGATTCACAAAGAACCTGGTTTGTTCTTGAAGATCTGAGCTCCAAAGATCCAAACTGGAAGAATAAGAAGGAAACATTTAGTGATGATTTGATCTCAGCTGCATAAATACAACCACACACTACTGATGGAGTCCATCTTGTACATGTCTGTCTTGTATATGATGAACTTCCATGTTAAACACATCTTTCATCAGAGCAGCTGAACATTGTTTTTAGACTGTTACTGACTCACAACACAAACACTGATCCTGACACTGAAATCACTCAATTATAACTGTCAGCGTCATTTTATCTGCTGTCTGACTTTTAAGAGTCAAATAACCAAACTAAAATCAAAGAGCGGTGAAAGAAGAAATCCAGAGTCCATATCATGTCCAATAGGTGCTGATGCTTCACCTTGCTGCTGATTTAACACACATGTAAATCACAGTTATGCTGCACAACATCTGCAGGTGGAGACACAGAGTGATGATGACTCATTGCTGTCTGTAATCTGAATGTGTTGCTCTCTATAGAGCTGCTACAATCTTCATCATGGTCAGTAAAGTTCACTCCAGTCACAGGTTAAAAAGGCAGCTAAATGGAGCTTTCTTTGTTTTCTTCATTTACTTTTAAAATGCTGTTAAATTCAGCTGAAAGAGAAGCTCCTTTTTGTTCTTTAGCTGCTGAGAAACTGAAAAAGCCAACAGCAGCTTTAACTGCATGTTCTTCTCTTTGTGTATGAGGAGGTATTAACATGGCTGTGTTGTTGTCTCTGAGCTACAGAGTTCTTATTATTCACATCATTTCATTCTTCTCATGCAGACAGAAGACTGTCACATGTTTCCAAACTGTTGCAGCTAAATATTTCTCATTAAAAATCACTGTTCTCCCACATTCTTCTCTGGGATTCATTTGTTCAGACAGAGAGCTTCATTAAGACACGTTAGCTCAGCAGCCGGTCATGTTTCATGTTGCTGTTCAGAGGACTAAAAACAGGAGGGAGTGCTTTGACACGATGGACTGGAAGAACAGCCTGAAAATACTCAACCTTCCTGCTGATTGTACAGAGAAGTCATTTAAATCAACAATCAATTCAGAATCATGTCACCAAAGATCTAACAGAAGCATGGTGAAACTAACTATTTCTATATATTCAGTTGTTTTGTTTCATCTTTAACAGAAACTCGGTTTTATAAACTGATCAAACATGCAGATAAAATATCAGACTGCAAGAAAACAAACAACCAAAACAGTAAAGTAATTATAGCGCAGTAAAGAGTTCAATGTTTCCCTCTGAAATGGGAAAAAGTTTCTATCAAACTGAAATATGACTCCATGTGGATAAAGTCTTTAAGTGCAAATAAAAATCCAACAATTATTCAGAAGAATATGGAGACACTGAAATTTATGGAGTTTAAAACTGATCTTTTAAAATGTTCCTCTTAAATATAGAGTTAGTTCTGTAAAGTTAAATTAATTTACCTGAGCTGTGAGATATAAGGCAGACACTGTAGGAAACTCCTCACTTCACTCTCTTCATGTGAGCAGCCTGTCAGCTCCACTTGTTTCTTCTCTGATTGGAGTTTCAGCACTTCCAGGAGGATGGAGGTCTTTCTCTCTGAGAGGTTTATGGACCAGACTGCAGGAGCTGACTGGAAAAGGGGCTTCAGTTCAGGAATGACATCTGAAAACCCTTCACTCTTGAAGCGTTGATACAGATCAAGGATGTTATTCATGTCAGTTTTCAGAGGAAACAATGAGTGGAGCTTATCCATAAAACTGGGCAAGTTGTGTTTATTGTGATGTGTTGTTTTGAGGCAAATATCAAGGAAAAGTCTTTCCTGTTCCAGCTTCAACATCTCATTGTGTTTCTCCTTGTTCTGTAAACCTGGACCTCTGTCAGTCATCCTGAAGCTGTGAGATGACAAAAATATATCAAATATAATTCTGATGCAGGCGATTATCTTACTGTAAAATCAAGATTAAATACTGTTCTACTGTAGCACCAAATTAAATACTGAAACTAGGTCTGTGCTACTCAGCTCTTTATGGCAGTAAGGATATAAAACACAACGCTGGCTGACAGTGAAATGGCTGAAAATGTCTAAGTGTCTAAGTGTAGGACAGAAAAAAACCAACACCAGCCTCATGAATTCATCCAACACAATGAGGTCATTCTCATTCTATAAAGTTTATCCACTCGTGTCATTAGTGGTATGAATCACAAGAGTAATTCACACGATCCCTTCAAATTAAAGTTTTAACACCATGGTGAAGCCATTCCATTAAAAAGAAGTTTCCTCTTGTCCCACTGGTTGAAAAGTCTCCACCAAAAAGGAGGATTTTTATTTCAATACTGACAGACTGAAAGGAATGAAAGGAATGAAATCCTTTTTCCTCACCTGAGTGAGCTGATGAATGGCATCGCCTCCAACAGGGACTCACACAGACTCTGGCAGACAGGAGCTGCTCTGTTCCAGTAGAGGCAGACGTTAACCTTTGGAGACATCCTCTGCATGACTTTCACAGCTCTTTCAAACAGCTGTCTTTTACCAGAGACCGGAAGATGTAACTGGTTTCCATCAAGACCGAGCAAGGTCTCATAATCCATCTGCTCTTCACTGAGGAGGAAAATCTTCCAGAGCTGCTGAGGCAGGAGGTCACACCTGCAATTTAAAGAGGAGGCTGTTTCTTCACTGTTCAACTACTCAACCAAAAGGTGTCATTCAGTTTATTATGCAGGGGTTGGACAAAACAATGGAAACTAATGTGATGTGTCAGCATAGGTTCTCAGTCATCTGGGTCATGGTGATCCAAAGAGCTGGAGAAAGAGCAACTGGACTTTGAAGAAGAAGTTCTTTCTTTGGTAGAAATAAGTGTTGAAAACGCTGTGAGAGCCAGAACCAGTTCGGCCCGAGCACCAACTGCAGTGCAAAGACCTACTGTATCTGTAGTGTTTGTTCTTTTTCTGGTTATTCGATTGTTTTTTGGAGGCCTGAACATGCTCAAACAGTTATGAATTTGTGTAAATGTGCCCAAGGAGATGCACAAACTTTGACTATGTGTGGCTCTCCTGCACGGCTCAGGAAAAATGGGCCAAAAGTGCCACCGACTGTGGAGCCCTGAAATGGCAACACATAGAAATCCATTTTATTTGCACTCAGACAGAACAAATAAAGCTCCACAAAAGCCTAAACCCAACAGGAAGGTGGCCATTTGAGTCAGGAAACTAAACATTTTGTGAACGCAATTTACTGATATTACATTTTAGCAATCTCCAGAAAGAGTTTTCTTTAACTGGTCACATGTGGCCGTCTCTAAATAAAGATTATAAAAAGCTCGAGTGTTTCTTCAGAGCTGAAGCCCCTGAAATCTTAACTGAAGATTCTCAGTCATCCAGGTCATGGTAATCATGATCTAAGGACTTTTATTTGGATCGTCAAGATCCAAAAAGATTCAGAAAGAAGTCCCGTTTCCCTTATTAAAGCTCTTATGAACTCACACATACAACATCCAATCAGCCTCAAAGAGACGTAGAATCTCTGCAGGCACCTAAAGAATATGTTATGTTATGTTATTGCATTTAGCAGACGCTTTTATCCAAAGCGACTTACAGGTAGGGTAAGGGGGCCTTGCCTAAGGAGGTAGTAGTACCTTTCATGCAGGGGATATGAACCCAGGTCACCAACATGAAAGGTGGCAATCATACCGCTACACTATCCAAGAAATCTGCATGTCATCACTGTCTCTCTGCCACAGCCCCACCCACTGCCAGCTGGGAGTTACATGTTTCCCTCTGGGACTTATTACTCTGACCTTGTTCACCAGACCGACCTCAAATGTGGTCAGACAACAGATAATAAGTTGGTCAAACTTCATTTAGAAAACTGACTTTTTGCAGAAGGGCGCGCTGGTCTCAGCTTGGCAAATTTCAATATCACTCATGAGTCAGAACGGCACAAAAGTTGGACGGTTTTATCACTGTTGCACCCTAAAAATATATCCTACCAACGCCATCGCCCCCCCCCACTAAGAACAGGAAGTGATAGTTCTTATATTTCGACTTCTGAACAATTTACTCTTCACACTTTCTCAGGAAATGTGTAAACCTTTCATCCTGCTACTTTATCAAGTTAGCAATTGCACATTTTTACCAGATGTATCCACAGCAAACTCTGCTGCTGTGCCATGAAAGAAGGAGGTCCTCATATCTGACACACACAACATTCAATGTTCATCAGACTCTGCATATCTGATGAAAGTCCCATCTGAACACAAAACTATATAAATATGTTGGTGGATGTGGCGAAATGGCTCTGTATGAATCATATGTATGTACCATGTGCAACTGGACAGTATAAGATTGCTGCCTTTCATGTGGGCGATCAGGGTTTCAAATCCTGACCCCCCCCCCCACTAGCTCCAGCAGGTGTGTCCTGAGACCCCCAGGTACCTGCCTACCTGGGATATGAGTGCAAGTTGCTTTGAATAAAAGTGCATAAACAAACAAATGTACCGTGTGGATTCTATATCTAATGTTGGTGAAGTTTAGCATGAATTTCATCATCCGTTTCCTTTTTATGTCCAACTTCTGGATGTTGTAAAATTAGCAGTCACGTGAAACTAAAAGCACATGTTCACACATACCACTGGACATTTTGGAGGCATCCGAGCAGTCGTCTCATTCCTAGTTCTGAGACCGTCACGTCTGCAACGTTCAGACGTATTTTCCTTTCCTTGGACTGAGTGACTACAAAGGCCACAGCACAGCAAGAGTAAGGATCCAGATTCTCTCCACTGAGGTCAACAGAGTAGTCCAGTTTATCCAGGAGGTAGATGCATGCTTCAGGACGCTGGGACTCATACAGGCACTGGCATAAGAACACTAAGGGGACATCAGGCCCACTGTCCTCAGTGTCAGCCACAGGGAGGAAAGTAGCCATCATCTCTTTGAAGAACCACTCACATGTACTGTTGAGCTCCTCAGCAGGAATCAGACAGCTCATCAAACTTGGACTTTTCTGATTCAGTAACCGACACATGAGAGGAATCAGAGGTTTCATGTGTTTCATCTCCTCAGTGAGGCTCTGCTGAAAAACATTTCTGATTTCATCAGGATTCTTCAACAGCCACAGTGCTGCAAAAAACTCCTGCATGGTGTAATGAAGAAATGCATGTTTAGTTACGGATTCAGTCAGGGCGACTTTGACAACAAGTGGTTTCAGGAAGGAAAGGACACATCTGTCTTCATACTGCACCTCTGGCAGGTTCACAGTTTTTCTTTGAGTTGCAATGAAAGCACCTTCAGCCAAAGACAGTATTTCCTTTCCCTTAGACCTGATGAATGGATTTAGATTCCTGTTCTGCGTTCTGTTGCTGTTCATCTGGAGGCAAAAACGAACAATATTGATGTATATTTCAGTTGTAGTTGTTGTTTGTGGAGAGTCTTCTGATGAAAAGCAGGCAGCCACCATCAGTGCATACATGGGAACATGGCAAAGAGTTAACAACTCCACACGACTCAAAACCTTCTGGTGATCTTCACCCAGCGTTGCAGATAAGTATGTCTTTATGGTCTGCTCACTGAAGCCTTTCACCTCCACTCTGAGAGGTTCATCAAAGAAGAAGTCATCCTCATCGTCTGGTCTGCATGTTATGATGACCTTTGAATCAGGTAGGAGGTTTTTCTCTGCAAGGTTCTGAACAACTGATGGAGAGAGATCTGTGAGTCCATCAAAAATAAGTGTAACGTTTTCAGAGTTCCTCTTTATGTCCTGTAAGACCTCATCTCTGCCTTCATCTGGTTCACTGTAAACACTGAAAAGAAGATCCTCCAAACTCATGGTCGGTGTGAAGTGAGCGGTGTCCCTCATGTCAAAGTAAAACATGTAATCCAGCTCATTGTCGTCTCTTTCTGCCCAGAGTCTCAACATTTCACGAGTCAGGGCTGTCTTTCCAATTCCAGGTTTTCCAACCAAGAGCACGTCTTCATCTTTTTTCAGCAGGCCACTGGCAGAGATTTCTGGTTTGTCCTCAGGGATGTATGTTCTTAGCTTTTTAGGACGACTCATCTTACTTTTCTTCCTCTTCAGTTTCTTTATTTTAGATGCAGAGCCTTTATCTTGTGTATCTAATACAAGTGAAGTGAATGACAGATCAGGCGTCTTGTTTTCCTCAAACAACCTTTTACTTGCCACCCAAAACTCTTTTGAAAGTTTTCGTGCTCGTGACTTGAGCTTTGCCTGATATCTGTGGCACAGCCCTGGTCCTAAAATAAAAACCGAGAAAGAATAGAAAGAAAATTAACTGACCACTGCTCCTTCACAGAATATTAGTTTCTCATCAGAAGTCAGATTTAAATACCTTGGAAGTAGTTTCCCTCCATTAGAAGGTCTTCTTTGAAAGAAAAGCAGCTGATCCAGTAGTGCAGGTCAAACTTGTTTTCATGAGAAGCGTCGCTCTTATTCTCAGGAAAACGAGGAGTCCTTCCTATGGTCCTCTTCCTCGTCGTGTCAATAATCCTGAGTAACTCGTAGCAGGCTGCTTCCCCTTTTTTAGTGACGGAGTCGACTATTGCTCTGTTTCTGTCATAGTCATCTTTCTCTGCCTGTATTTTACTGACCTCTTCAGCACTGAGAACTCTTTTCTGGTGCAAGTTCTCCAGAATCACAGAGAGACTCGTTAATTCCTGCACAAGGTGAATTCTGGCATTCCTGACATACTCTAATGCGGACTGAGTTGTACAGGCCATGACCGCTGATTTCTGTGTGTTCTGCACACACACCCGACTTTACCTATCTGAAAAACAAAAATAACGTCTATACTGGATTAACAAAGACAGTCAAACAGGTACAAAATATCTATGTGGCACACAGCACAGCTTACACATTGGCTTCAAAGTTTCCACTGATGACGAACTCCATCAACTGTTCAGCACCTTCGATCACAAAAAAACAGAAACAACAGAAAATGAACAAAGGGACAAGAGAACATCACCTCCCCAGTGAAGACCCATGGAGATGACTCCAGTCAACTGTGAGTCTCCTTGTTTCCTGTGAGCCCTGTTCAACATGCAACGTTCAAATCTGATTTTATTCCAGAAAGTAATCTTTTAAAAAAAATAAATACTTTTTTCTGTCATTGCTTCAAAGTTTGCTTTCATTTACCTGCAGAATTTATTCTAAACTGAGATAACTGTCACATGCTGCTTGCTGTGGTGTGTGTTTAGGTTTCTGAGCCGGCTGGACTCTCCTCTCAGCTGCTCGCAAACCAACAATAGAGATCATTCTGTGTCTCTGTGTTACAGTGTGCTACGGTAGCTGCACGGCACAGAGCAGGAAGGACTTAGCCCGGGTGCACAGGGGACTGTGTTTACACCTCCAGAGTCCAGAGGAGGGCTGGACGCATCGCTAATGATCCCCCCCACCCGGGCAACAGGCTGTTTGTAACGCTGCCACCAGGAAAGTGGTACAGAAACATCCAAACCAGCACCACAAGGCTCAGGAACAGCTTCTTCCCAAGAGCTGTCACCCCCCTGTAATGACACACATCCCCCTGCAGAACACTCATTTAACCCCCCCCCCCCCCCCCCCCAACCTCACAGACTCCTACTTCCACCTCCAAACTGGGACTTGCACTAAGTGCAATTATTATTCTATTTTATTATGTTTTACGAGTACAGTTTTTTCTTTAGTGTACAGTTTTATTGTGCCTTTAAGCTGAGAGTCTGTAGAAAATTTCGTTATCTCGTATAATGACAATAAAGACTCTTGATTCTTGATTCTGAGCATCGGGTGGGACGGAGCAGGTTCCAGGGAGTCCGGGGCGGAGCCTGGTCAGCTCCTGCTCTCACACCTGTCCTTCAGCTGCACTCATCCAGGCTTCCTCTAAATCAGTGTTTCTCAGTTCCGGTCCTCATGACCCACCGCCCTGCATGTTGTCGATGTTTCCCTCCCCCACCACACCTGATTCAAATGAATGGCTCCTTGGCAGGCCACTGCAGAGCCTGATGACGAGCTGATCATTTGAATCCGACGCTTTACAGCCTGTGTACGTCCTAGCGTAAAGACGTGGTTGTAACCGTCTTTTACGTTTAGCTTGCCTCGTAGCATACTGTAGCAGTGGTTGTTGACCTAATAGAGGCGGACGGGTCACATAATACGTAAAAACCGCGGGTACTAGTGAACCTGGCAACCACTCCAAGTTGGTTAAAGAGCTACTTACCCCAAAACATGACTCCTATTTATGTATGTATTAATCATTTAGATTTTACATCTTGAATGTGTTAGCAAACCACTTCATATTACATCGACTGGTTGTCGGCTTAAGTCGACATAAACATTGACACATACAAATGTCTATCTGGTTATATGTGTATCTGATTTGATGAAAGAAGTTGGGCTGATTAATATAGGGATGAACGAGTCGAAGTATTATAACATACACAATGAATGTTTTAGTGTCAGGCAAAATAGGGCAATTGAGTGCCCTGCCATGGGGGTGTGGGATGTTGACATGCCCATGCTCAGGGGCCCATTGTCACCCACCTATGGGTAAATAAAGCAAAACACTAGCCCAAATCCAAAATTATGAACATGATTGGGAAAATCATCAATACCTTGAAGGTTCTTTCTGACCAAAGAAGAAAAGAAATGGTCCAGGCTGGACCATCAAATGGTTGTAGAAACTACAGCTGAAGGAGGCTGACACCAAACAGAGGGGAAAATTAATGAATCCTTTGTTTTAGGACAGAATGAAAGACATTTGTGAAAAGACCTTGACCTGGTGAGTATATGTCAGTATGAAGATTATAGATTAGTCCTGCCTTGAAATATTGACCTTGACAGTGCATTTGGAAGGCTACAGATATGCGACCAACTGTTATAGTTATTGACTTCAGCTATGTGACTACACCCATATGGGCATGGCCACCAAGTGGGGGCCCATCAAATATAGTAAAATCATTTTCACCAATTTTACAATTGTATATTTAAAATCTGATCACATAAATGTGTTTTCCACCCCTTTAAATCTCTCCTTGTACACTCCACATTATAAGAAATACGACCTTCTAAAAAGAAAATACAATTCCCTTGTGCCGTGTATTGTATCTGATACAAATTAGCGCCATCTTTGTAGTTCTTTCAGTTTGCAAAGTCGGGTTTTAAAAACATATATCTACTGAATATATCAAATATCTACTGCAGCCGAATTAGTAATTACACTTCATCTATATGACTGATGTTTAAAAAATGTAAAGATGTCGATTTATGTTAGATATTCTAACTGTTATTGTAGAAATGCGGTTTTGGGTTAGCAGCTTCTTCCGTTTTGCAAAGTAGAGTTGTGAAAACATACATCTACTAAATATATCAAATATCCAGTTCAGCCGAACCAGTAATTACACTTCATCTAGATGATCAATACAAAGAAAAATTAAATAAGTTCATTTCAGATACTTTTACTAGTCCATGCATTTCTTACTTCTGGATTGGACTACTGTAATTCTTTATTATTGGGCTGTCCCACATATTCTCTGAAAAGCCTCCAGCTGATCCAAAATGCTGCAGCCAGAGTTCTGATGAGATCTAACAGCAGAGATCATGTTTCTCCAGTTTTAGCTTCTCTTCATTGGCTCCCTGCTAAATTCAGAATAGAATTTAAGATTCTTCACCTCACATGTAAAGCTCTTTAGCGCTCCTTGCAATAAAGACTTATACGGTGCCGTCACTTTTCGGCAGGAGAAGCCCTACCGAAAAGTGACGGCACCGTATAACTCTGGATTGGAAGGGGTTACACTGACCAAATTCACTGTACGTGCACCCGGTTTACTTTACTATCAATGAAAAGACAGAGTATGTAACCCCTTCCAATCTAGAGTTTTACTGTGCAGTCACTTTTCGGAAAGCAGTCACTTTTCGGCGCAACAGCTGTTGTGTTCCTCATCTGAAAAGGTGTTAATATGTAAACATCTAAAACTGACAATCTGCTCTTTAGCCTTACCTGTGTGGTCCTGAGTTCAAAGACATCACAGAGAGAGCTTCGCGCACGTACTTGCACGGAGGTTCAGTAATTTCCGCTGTTTTAACTTTCACTTCTGGACTGAGCTTTAGCTTTGTGTGAGGCACAACTCCTCTAGATGGCAGCAGTGGACCAAGAAATCAATCAATCAATCAATCAATCAAGCAATCAGTCTATCTATCTATCTATCTATCTATCTATCTATCTATCTATCTATCTATCTATCTATCTATCTATCTATCTATCTATCTATCTATCTATCTATCTGATTAATAATATCATACATGTGTATAAAACGTTGTGAAACTGTCAAAAAGGTGCAGAATGAATATAATATATATATTTATACATGTATATCAAAAAGAAAACATAAAACATAAAACTCGCTGGTATTTGGGGGTTCAGAAGTGTGGGTAAAATGCAGAGAGTATGACCACTAGATGTCAGTGAAACTTTATTAATCAAAATGAAAGCCTATCATCATGATAAATCTTATTTTCTGCTGATTAATCCAAACACTTTGATTGTGGGGTGAACAGAGCAGTTGCTGCAGTTCTGTCTGCAGGGGGAGACACACAATGTAACCTCTGAAGCAGAAAACAGGAGCATCTGCATTACCGTCTCCCGTTTGACACACAGGCCGTGTTTCTGTTTTAAGGTCAGCCACTTTATTCTGTACCCAAACAGCTGTGATACAGCTCTGATACAGTGGCCCGTCTGACTTCAGGTGCGATGAGTAGCCGCCCCGTCTCCTGACTCCAAAATCTTTCAGCAGTGCCTTCAGAGTCCAAAGAGTCAACGTTTTTTTTTTTCTATCCTTTCAAACTGGGTTTAAAATTCCCACAAGGACGCTGATGAGGGTAACAGGAAATGACATGTCGTCGGACTTGGGTTCGTCCAATCACAAACAAGAAGTGTTGTCCCCTTGATCCCTACCATTGACTTATAAAGAATATAGGTTTATAATGTCTATGGTCCCTACCCTTTCTGTAATCTGAAATGTTGTTGTGCTTTTTTAAATGTCGTCGTGTTTTCTTAAATGTTGTTGTGTTTTGAGCCTCAGGGCCACTGTAAACTTCAGTCTGATTGAAGGGAGTTGTTTTTCGGTTTTGTTCTTTTTTTGTGATTAAAAATGAGAGACAGATATATTTCCAATATCAGAGTCGGAGAGAATTAGTTATCAAATTCTACCAAAGAGACGTTTAGACAGAGAATGTATTTGTACTGCCTGAATTATTGAGCTAATTTAAGGGCTTAAAAGGCTACAATCAAATTGATCAAAGTACAGCTAAAGTGGCAGTTTTTCTTTATGTTGTCTCTCTAAGATATTAAAGATAGAAGGCAGTGAAGCAGCTACATATCAGTCTTCATTTGCAAAATTATGTATTTATAAAATCCTCAATAAGCTTCAATGATCTAAAAAATGTATTAACTATAATATGTGGCTCCGTCTATTTTCTGCTGAGCGCACCAAACTATAGATCCCGAGCATGTAGCCGACGCGTGCTTCAATTAAAACTCCACAGTCAGTGTTTTTCTTCAAGGTTTACTGAAAAACCTTTGTTTCCGTTACAAAAAACAAAACTGTGCAATAATAAAACAAAATAATATTCATGTGCAAGTACGGTCAGAAACTAGTGTGCACTCTCGGTTCCATAGCTTCACTAAGCAAATACTACATCACGTTATCTGTATTAACCAATGAGAAAACTGCAGTAATTAATATCATTAAGTAAGCACTCCACAAAATGATACAGAACTGATACACTAAAATACATTTAGGTCAAATATTATACAATTATTAATCATCTTGTTCTTATGTACAAATGTCTCTGACAACTATTTAAATTACTTTTAAAAATATTTCTAACATTATGGATAAAACACTTTAGAAAATAAAACCATAACAAACAAATCAACAGGTCAGAAATAACTTATTAAAAATTAAACTAACTCAGTCTTAACTGATGTGGAACAGATTCTTTATTAAACTCAATGAACCATCTCAGGTTATTAAATGAGGGAGTTCTGCAGTTCCAGACTTGTGTGAAAACATGTTCAACTCTGACACAGCAGCATCATTTCCCAGCGTTTACAGAAGAGTCTGTATGGGCCCATCTGGCGCTCCAGGTTCGGACGATATTGTCAACGTGGCGTCTCCAGAGCTCATAGCTCAGGTGATCCAGCAGGAAGGCCGCTACCCAGTCCGAGTTGAGCTGCCTCACTGGAGGGAGTACAGGGACCTGAGGGGCCAGGCATACGGCCTGCATGTGGAGTGAGTGACACTGCAGTAACATCTGTATCTGACACACAGCTGCTGGGCTGAAGAAGTCACACGACCAATGTATGTCGTCATGGTTCATGAGTCATCACTTCCTGCATTGAGTGCCTCCCTCGTCTTTGCCCCCACCCTCCTTTGTTGATCTGATCTCAGTTTAGCCGTCCCGTCTGTTTCTGCCTTTCTGGAGCAGAAACCTGTGGCAGAGGCGGTTCTGAGCCTAGCTCCCAGCTCGGTAACCAGCGGTAACCGGCGGTAACCGGCTGCTGCAGCTCGTCAGATGCACTTTTCTCCTGCTTCTCGGTATTTGCTCAGTTACTCAGTTTGGTGCTGCAGCTCCCAGTCTGGCGGACAGTCTGAAACTCGTGTGTAATGAAGGAGTTCGCAGGCGTTTGCCTCCTGAAACGTGAGCAGACTTTAGTCATCACACGGAGAACTGGTCCAAAGCGCTGGAGCCCCCCCTCCAGGATGTTTTCTGCTCCTCAGACCTGCTCACAGATCTCTGACAGCAACAAGCTCAGAAACGGCTGCAGACGGAGTTCAGAGGGAGCAGAATCAGGTCAGCGCTGCAGACTCGGACCCTTTTCACTTGATTTGAGCCGACAGGTGTCTTCCTGCTCTGCCGCCGCAGCATCCCGCCTTCTCCCGTGTTGCTTTGTGGTCGTTCTCTGGCCTCGTGCACGCCTGCAGGAGAAGATGTTTACAGGATCTCATTCACTGTTCAGAGCGATCATCAGAGTCTAACTCGTCACTTTATCCAAACCACAAACAGCTCCACGGCTTCAGCAGCTTCCAGAAGAGACTCAACGGTCTTCTGCTTTTTAAAGGTGCAACCAGCAGGTTTTTGGAGCAGGGAGAATGTCTGCAGCGGACCGGAGAAGGATCAGAATGACAGGAAGCTGACTTTGGTACGAGTCGCCCCGCTGTTCTCCTGTTCTGCAGGTGAAGGCTCCACAGGTCGCACCTTCAGGGACGGCAGGAAGAACATTTCTGAAGGCACTTGAGCTTCGTGTCTTTGTGGCTTTGCTCTGTGGGAAACGTGTCCCGTCAGCCGGTGATTCCACACCGGTTGTGGAAGCCGAAACGCCTCTTTTCCTCTTTTTTTCTACATTTGAACAAAGACGTGTCCAAACAAAAAGTCCCGTAGACTACAGGTGTGTCGGCCTCCCGTCAGAGAAACTGTCCGGTACAGAAGGAGGTGAGACGCCAGCACCCAGCACTGCTAAACTTTGATTACCATTATGCACTATTGATGATCCACTGATGCTTTCTCACGGTTCCCCGTCGCTGTCGCTGGAGCAGCTCGGTTCAGCCACCTTTTCTTTGCACATTTTAAAGACTGTTTTTATTTTTACAGTGTGTGTGTGTGTGTGTGTGTGTGTGTGTGTGTGTGTGTGTGTGTGTGTGTGTGTGTGTGTGTGTGTGTGTGTGTGTGTGTCTGTGTGTTGGAGGTCCGGTGAGCTTCTACTGAATGTATTGATGTGTCATTTTTACCATCAGGTGGCCTCCTTCACCACAGTGGTTTAACTCTTCGGTACTTGTATTTGTCACCTGCAGATACACCTGTAGTTCTCTCTTTAGCCACTGCTGCCACACCTGGACGCATGGATGGACGTGTGTGTGTGTGTGTGTGTGTGTGTGTGTTCATGTGCATTTACTGCAGATTTTGCTCACTGGACACTGCACCCCAAATGCCTCGAGCATTCTGACTGTCGGGGGTGAGAACATGAAGACGATGACTTGTACAGATGTGTAAAATAAATGGTCCCCTTCTTCTTCTTCTTTTTTTAAAAAGGTACTCTTATATCCCACCTGTTCGGTCTGTGTATTGTAAAAGAAGCCATGTTTATAATTCTGATTGGTTTGTGACCAATACGCCTGTTTATATCAGATCTGTATATCAGTGGTACGCATAATTTTTTAATATATATTTTTTATTTTCCTTTTTCTGTTTTTAACGGGAGATTTTATGCATGGTTGGGTCCTGAGAGACGCAGCGGTGCCGTCGAATGGTTGCTGTTTTTTGGCAAAATTCTGGAGTATTGCGACAGCTCGTGTTCATAATTACAACAATTATGACTATGATGAAAACAATAAAAGATATTTATTTCACATCATGTTTCCCTGTCTGTTGACTTCAGTGTCTAAACAAATAAAATTCCCACTGATTTTAGCTATTTTAAATGTGTTTTATCACAGTTCTTCATACTGAAGGAATATAATGTAAAATACACAAAGAGCAGGAAACAGAATCATATTAAAGTCATATCAAGAGTCTCTTAGATTATTGAATAACACCGAGGGCAATAATGTTTGGATTCCAGGTGTTACTGACACGAAAACTGTTCAAACTTCTTCAAAAATAACTTAATTTATTACAAATAAGAGGCTTATCGCTTCTGTGACAGACTGCATGCTGCCACCTGGTGGTTATAAATAGCAACTACACCCTCAAACCTGAATGAGAAATCTGTTTAGAAACAAAATAAATATGAATAAATATAGGTTACATCAGCATAAAAGTCTAACAGTTGACCGAACCAGATTATCTGTTTGCCCTAATTATTTTCGGGGTTATAAAACAACATTTCAGCGGAAAATGATCCACAAACAGCTTTAGATTTCCTGAAAAGGAAACTTGTGACTTAATAGACTGGTAGAGTTTTCAAGAGTGCGTCTAAATCCGTCATAAAACTGAGATAATGTTGCTAATTAAGTTTTAAAGAGCCAGTTCAGCGAGCTACTCTGGCTACATCACCACAAACAGGCTGGATGTGTGTTTATGTTCAGGCGGGCGTTTTTCTGCCCTCCAGTGGCCATGGATGGTAACTACAACCACAACAAAGCTAGCGGAATTGTGTATAAACTGCACTTCCTGTGACTCTATCAAAATAAAAGGAATCGACTAAACACAAGAAAAGTCAGTGATTAATGGAAGTTTACATTTACTGTAATGATGGTCTGAACAACGCTATTTTAAGTGGAAACAACGAGCTGATTATTATTTTCTTCCGTCTAATTAGAGGACAGTCCGTAAACAAGCTTCAATTACCGTCAGCTAGCATCTTTATTTTATCTGATTTTTTTGTGGTAATATTATGAACTACTCAAGTCTTGAAATATAATACACATAACATATTATGGTCCAATATAACTTTTTTGGGAGTAGCACGGAGAGGACTGCCACTTCATTTTCATTGAACATCCTGAAGTTGAACATTTGTAATTAATTAGTCTTATAGAGAAGAAACAGACTGTTTATTCCCTCCTGTCAGTTTGTAACTGACTGAATGAGAAAGTGAGATAGATTACTCATGAATAACACTCGACAATAGATAAATAGAAGGTGGTGTAGTTACAGCATTCCTCCACCAGAGGGGGTGTGTGTTTGTGTTGTGTTTAAGACGAAAAAGGGGAAATATTTTTTAAAAAGTTATGTCGATCAACTCAAAACTAACATCGTGAAGAAACCTGAAAAATGATGAGTTGTAATGTTGGTATGCAATGCCTCATGTTTACAGATGAAAATATGACCGAAAAAACTTTAATATTTCTGCTAAAAATATCAATATTTTTTACATAGACCCCCTACTTTTACCTCTGGGAATCCCTGGGGGCCACCTGGCCCCACCCTCTGTCTTCTTCACCGGCATCTTCTTCCTCCTGCCCCTCCTCTCTATCTTCTCACCCTCTCTCTAGCCACTCCTCCCATCTCTATCTCCCCCTTACTCTCTGTCTTCTTCTTCTTCTGACAGAAGTTTGGTCTTTCTTGAAGCTTTTGTCTCTTTTTTTGGAGTTTTGTCCTTCAAAATGGAACCTGGTAAAAAAAGGAGGTTTTATGACGGAAGAGAGCAGTTATATTAATATTTTAACAACACTGTCATATTTAATTAAGATTATGAATGCTGGAGTTTTACCACAGCTTACATTTCTTATCATTATTCAGTGAAGATGGATCGATGGAAAGTAGGACCAGTTTCAAACCTGCACAGTAACTGTTAAAAGCCTTTGAGGATGAAACTCCTCGTAAATATTGTTGTAATTTGTTAGTTTGAATGTTTTACTGAAAGCATTGTTGTCCCGTTGTGTCTGAAACGGAGTTAAATCTGTTTGTTATAAAGTCATTTTGTTAATATGATGAAGGCAACCAGCTGCAGTCCACAGATTCAGTCTTTATACTGTGAGCAGGGCGTTTCTGCCCTCTAGCGGCCACAGATGGTATCTACAGAAAAGGTAAAGCTGGAGATATTACAAATGACTCACACTTCCTGTAAGACTTTCAAAATAAGGTTATATTAACGCTGTGCTGCACTTAACAGACGTAACATAAAGCTATTTGATCTGATAACAGCGGATAATTGTTTTACGGACTAGTGACTGAATGTAAATAAGTTGGTGGCCTCTTTGTGTGAAAGGCGCAGTTTTTTCCTTCAAGTGTAAACCAAGCTACAGTTAGCGCTAGCTAGTTAACGGCAGTTAGCATCTTTGTTTTCTCTGCTTCTATTCAGCTGAAATGATGAGTCCAAAATGAGTGAATGTGGTGCTAAATCGTGGCTACTTCATGTGACAGTAAATTTAAACAGAACAGACTTTATATTTCTCGCTGTACCGTGGTTCTGGTAATCTAACTTCCGGTTAAATCAGAAAGCACTGATTAATGTAGCTGTGCAGTTTAACCGCTAGAGGGCAGTAATAAACGGCCATTTTATTTTGGCTCTGCTCGGTCCCACATTCATTCTGCAGCAGGACAACCGGCCCAAACATCCAGCCAGAGGAATAAAGAACTATCTTCAGTCACCAGAAGAACAAACAGTCCTGCAGCAGATGGTCTGACCCAATGTTTCCTCTGAGCGCTGCTCGCACATTCTCAAGAAAATCTATGCAGCGCATAAAATAAAATTCCCCACAAAAGTATTAATCAATATTAGACCGAATCTAATCTATTTAATAAGACCAATAATGTGTTTTTCTGTACCATTTTTCAATATAACGCAATTTATTTCAAATAAAGTCAAATTTGTGCATATTCTTGTGACATTTATCAAGATTTTTATTTATTTAAAAAACTGTGTAATTAGATATTTTACAGCCAAAGAGAATTTACACAGTATTAATGTTTTAATGTGAGCAAAATGTTTTGTCTGAAAGGCGTCATTTGTTCCAGAACAGGACCCTCAGCCAGGCCAAAGCATGACTCTCACATAACACACAAAACATATAACATACGACACACCAACAAGATTCGTGTCTTTTTCATTTTAAGTGGGCCAAATCGCTTCTATTAAAAGTAAAGTAATGCAAACTGCTGCTGTGATTTGATTCTTTCAATAAGCCGTGTAACTTGCTATGATCCAAGGTTTTAACAGGTGTGGTCACAGCGTGCACATCTGATGTTGCGCACCGTGGTCCTCAGTGTGCTCAGGGAGCTTTTGCCTTTGCCCAGACACATGAAAAATTAGAGGGAACATTGGTCTGACCCTGATCTCACCACCGTGGAGTCGGTCCAAAACCACAAACAGATGATTTGGCTCCTGATAGGAGAAAAAGGTTTTCTGTTCAGAAGAAAAACTGTTGAATGAGTGATTTGTCCGTTTGCAGCTTCACACAGAGTTTGCTGCTGATAGTTTTGTGCAACATGGCAGGATATTTATCAGATTTTGACAACTTTGAGTAAGATGGACGTTCTTACCGGAGTGAATAAACTGTGCTGCAGCGGCGGGTGTCGATGACGTCATCCCAGCAGACGAGTGTGCAGAAAGCCTCTATAAGCCCCCCGATAGCCGCCAATAACAACAACACAGCAGCTATGAGCTAACAGAGCTATAGCACACGTTCATTCATTCATTCTTCTTAGAGTATTGGTGAAATAAAGACAGATAATGCCTTATTTAGAGGCTGCATCCTCTAAGCCCCGTTCACTCCGTTATATGGATCTCCAGTTAACTAAATATCTTCTGAAGGACGCCGACTTTCACCAAACTGTTCTCGGTGAGTAGATGAACGTATTTCATGCCAGAAATAAGGTTTAAAAATACTTGAGTTCCCCTTTAAGGCCTCACATAACAGCTACGATACCGCTGCTGTGGCTCTTTCTGTCGTGATGTTATAGCCCTGTTATTAACTTTATTTCTGAACTGGCAGCTCATGCACATGCACACAAACACGTGTACGAAGCTGTTGATTTAGAGTGGTTGTGCGCTGCTACAGCACCTGTTAAACTCAAACTCACAAGATTCAGCTGCTTTTGGAACCGGTTCTCAGTGCTCATCCCTTATCCATCTCCTCTGAAAACTAGAAGCGTCTTTTCTGAAGAAAAATGACTTCATTTCTTTGCAGAAACAGCATTTAGTTAACGCTGACCTTTTTGAAGCTGTTGACACACTTGAAAGTTGATAAAAAGAAGCTTGAGAGGCAGCGGTAATGTCTCTAACATTGAACCTTGTTCTGCAATGGTGAATTCATACTTCTTTATAACTCCTGATTTAAATCAAGCGTTTGTCTATTAAGGGTTTCTAAACAGAAGTGGATACAGCCATTTTGACTACAAACTGAGATAAGCACCTTACCAGGTTCCATCTTTTGGTATTTAAGGGTTTTTATCAGGCGCTTTTCATGAGATTAACAGGTTGATGGGCTCTGGGTGAATTCTACCGGCTGCAACCGAAGTTGTTGAAGGAAATGTAGAGCAGAGGGTGGGGAGCATGTGACAAAGTTGGGTCTAAAATCAGGCCAGCATTCAGGAATAATCGCTCTGATGGTAGTTTGGAGGTTAATCTAGCTTCAGACAGTAAAATCACGTCACTTTCATCATGCTTTTTCATATTTTTTTATGCCAAACTGCCAAATGTAATGGTGCCAATGCAGCTCCTCGGTTTAAAATAAGCTCCTTTTTGTCCCAAATTTCACTGAGAAATGAAGAGTCACCTGTTGCTGTGGTGACAAACAGCACATGGATCTGGTTTTATCTACTGTTTTTATACCTGACTGCTTCAGAGCTCAAATAAAGATGGTAACTTATGGGACTCTGGGGCGATTTAAGGTTAAACTCTGAGGCTTATCGTGATTTCTGGTTAAATCGCACCGATGGAGGAGAAATTGTGCATGAAAGAAGACGTTTATAACTCGTATTTTTCAGAAAACACACCAACTGTGATTTTGATCAAACAAAAAAAGGATCATCTCTTCTGTGGCCTGTTAAAACTTAAATGAGTTATATTCTTAAACATGTGCCTGAGGTAAAGGGCTGTCAAAGAGGACGGGATTTTCAATCATTTTGGCAAAATCTGAGCAATTACACCAGGATAAAAGTCAAAGCACATCGTTCCCGATCAAACTGAAGCTTTTGGGTAGAAGGAGAAATGAGCTTGAGGAGTAGTAAGTGTGCCTTAATGTTGAGGCTTTAAAAGCCAGCCAGCTGAGATGTGTTCAAGCTGTGCCAAACAGAAAGAAACTGTGATCACAGGAAGCATTTTCACCTTTTTCTTTGCACAGATATTCCACAACATACATAAAATCACAATTAGTGTGATTGTTGAATGCTGCCTTGAGCTGTTTGTCTTGTACTGAGGAGCATTTTCTGTAAACTGTCATCTTATGTGTTTCAGGTCCTGTTTGTGCTCTGCCTTCAATAATGCAGCCAAGGAGCAGGTAAATCTTACATATAAAGACACGTCTTTGCTCTTTAGAGTCGGACCTCCTGTTTGGTCGACATTTTTTACCTTCACAAGTCTCAGGATATGCCTTAAAAACCAGTTTTACTCACTCATAAGGATCCTCTGCGGGGAACGCTTTGGATTTTAAAGACATTAAGATGGAAACATAAGTACAGTTAGAATCTACTCAGCATTATTTAGCATGGTTTTCACTACTTTCTGTGTTTACTGGTGAAGAAATGAAATGGTTATGATTATTCTGTGCAACATTTCTTGGAGTGACTGGATCACAGGTAGGTTGTCAACATGAAATAAAGATGATTTATAAAACCGCCGGGCTGTCGTGGTTCTGATTTATTTATTTATTTTCTCCCACCTCCAGTTATACAACCCTAATAAAGTTTGTGTTTAGATGCTGTTTAACGTGTGAAAATGAAACAAAATGTTTGTCAAATCTCGTAAACGAACGTTTTATTCACAAAAGAACATTAAAAACACGTCAAAAGTTTTAACTTTTTCATTAAAAACATCAGCTCATCTTGACTTTGAGGGCAGCAACACGTCTCATAAAAGTCAGGACATGTGTCCCACTGTGTAGCATCCCCTCTTCTTTTAACAACATCTGGAACTGAGGAAACCAGCTGCTGGACCTTTGGGAGACGAATGTTGTCCCACTCCTGTCTGATGGAGGATTCTAGCTGCTCAGCAGTCCTGAGTCTAAATGTTTTCAGGTGGTGAAACATCTGGACTGCAGGCCGATTTATACACAGTATAAATCCATAGATAAATGTACAAACCCTAGATATTTGGTGCCAAGCTGAAAACGGTAGATAAATGCATGGATAAACTGTTCAAACTGGTGGGTCATTTACAAATGCATGGTTTTATTGGCATATGCATTTATTCATAACCCTTTTTAAATGGGGACAGAATTTGTGAACAAAAGTTTGTGGCTAAATTTACAAATTATGAGTTGGGATCGGGATAAATTTACGTATTTCCACCGGGGACGTGATCAGCAGTGGCTCAGCAGCGTTGCTGAACCGCGTCAAGCTCAACAGAGCAGATTGTACCAGCACATGACACAGAATTAACAAAATAAACTTCCGCCCCCTTTCAAAATAAAACCTCAATTGCACACATATAGAAACTGACTAGCACACTTATGATAGAAGCCGAAAAGTAGAAGCTAGATCGTCAAATCAATGGGTAATTCCACGCCGGAAAAGCAAATGAAGCTGTTTATTGGTGTTTCCTTTATACGCACAGTTTATCGCGCGATCTCGCTTACGTTCCGGATTATCGCGGGATCTGGTGATCTCGCGGGAATACGGTTTGCTCACAAACCAGCGCTCCGATGCTGTTACGTGTCCGATGGGGATTGACACCGGGCAGAGGACGGAGCAAAATCGTGGCGCAGCCGTTACGTCCCCGGTGGAAATCCCCAGTAAAGCCTTTGCTGAAACCACTTATTTCATTGTTTGAATGACACCAGGTCATGGATGAGCTTAAACTTCCTGAAGTTTAATCAAAATAAGACAGAGGTAATACTCTGTATTGTATGATAAGGTAGTCCAAGGCCATTTGCTTGTAATATTTACTCTTCTATGAATGATCTTGTTGTATATTTTGACAGCTGCTTTTAAATAAGATCTCAATCATCTGCTCCAGTTTCTTCCAGTTAAAACTTATAGAGAGTCTGATCCAACCTTCCTTTATGTCTCCAGAACCAACCAGAACCAGATGAAAAACAAACGCTTTAAGTCGCTGCCCCAGCATTGTAGAACAGCTTCATTCCAGAACATTTTTATGTATTATTTGTTGTTGTTTTTCACTCATTAAAGCCAAAGACGGGCTTGTTTGGTTAAGGGTCCGAAAATGCAGAGTGTAAACGAAGGGTTCACTTTGGCACACTTCCGCTATTGGAAAAGTGTCCCAAATTGGACTGATTTTGGCGGATGGTCCAATTATAGACAGGATGGGAACTCGAGCTCCAGCGGGTGCTGACCAGAGTGTGTGCTCGAGGTAAGGTGACCAGATGTCACCGATTTCTGGAGACAGTACTCATTTTATACGGTCTGAAAACGGTCCAAAGCTGGTTTATTTAAACAGTATATAAACGAGAAGCGTCCAGTTCAGCTTCTGACACCAGCAGTCTTGAGTTTTGAAATGTTCTTTCCGTGATAAAAACAAGACATTATTACCAAGTGGTAATCTTTATAATCAGGGATTGCTTCCCTGAATTTGTCATGAACCAGGAGGGAAGTAAGCAGTGAAGAACAGCTGGTGGGCGGAGCTTTGACTGGTTCCAGACAGAGTCGGCTTCTCTCAACACTGTTTAGATAAAGTGTAAGTTTGTGCTTTTCTCTAAAGAGTGATTAAGAGTAAGTGAATTCAAATGGGATTAAATGGTATTACCGTTGTGTTTTTCCATGAAAGCCCTGGTTTTCAGCATCCTAAATAGTTATTTTAATGGTGAATAATTTAACACTTTAACACATTTGTTCTTTCCATTCTGATTATTATTTTCAGAGTACCTCTTTTTTACCAGCTTCACCTTTGACCACATCTCTTACAGCGTAATTCTGGTGTTTGGTTGTAGTGACTCAGCGTGGCCACCAGAGGGCAGTGAGCACCTCGGGATCAATGAGATGGAGTTGGTTTACCTAGTGGTAAATACATAAACGATTATTGATGAATATTGGAGTTAAAAACGAGCTTCACTTGGAGGAATTGTTGTAACTTTGAGGACAAATTCTCATCTGTAATGAACCCACTGAAGCAACAGGTACAAAAGCAGAGAAGTTTCTTTCTTAAACTGGTCACTGATGAGATATAAGGCTCAGTGGAAAACAAGCTGCAGAGATGCTCGGGGGAGTTGGTTAAACTCCATCTTTACCCAGCAGATATTTATTAAAGTCTGCGCAGCAAACAGAGTTACAGGTGCATGTGCTGACCGAACGCTATAGCTCCATCACAGCTGTTAAAACGGTAACAAAGTTGTGTGTTAACATGTTTCTGAGACTCTGAAGCTCATTTCCTCATGATATTATGTGATCTTGAGAAAGAAAAAGGCTCTTTTATCCCAACAAAAACTATACAAATTAAGTTATTTTGCAAAAACTGGCTTTGTAGTCTCGGTATATGTTCAGATTTTGACTTCAGAATAAATGATAAGTCAGGTCCAACAACAGGTCGCTACACTGGTGAAAGATAAACATAGTTTGCTGTATTTGAAATATATTCACATGCTTCAACAGTGACAAAAAAGTGAGCTGTCTGGAAATAAATGAGAAGTATGCTGAGGTCACGCTTTGAGCTATTTCTCATAATAACACTCACTTTAAATTAGCTGTGCATAATTGTAATATTTTAAAAGAAAGACCTTCACATATAAAAAAACCTTCATATTCGTTGTATTAAGTAGATGTTATTCTGTTAGAAATACATGTTGGCCGGTTACATGGTGACAGCAGCAGTTCTCCAGTGGCTGGGCGTGCATCTGAACCAGCAGCAGCAATCACATCCAGACTTCAACCTGAATATGAACCACCGGTCGTGCCAAAACTAGAGTCTGTACTGCATACATACTGGTACATTCAGCTGTTGAAAGACAGCCTCTGAAGTAAACTGAAGCTGAAATTTACTCAGATTAGATTCACGGTGATGTTTGAACTCTTGTTACGTACTTTGTGATTTACTTTTGCATCAGTTTTATTAGTTTTTGCTGCATTACAGAGAACTTTCCAACTTCTTTTTATTTTTTAAAGCAAAGATGGAGACACCTGTGGAGCACGTGGACGACCCTCCACCCCAGGCAGCTCCACCACCTTCAGCAGGTAGGAGTCTAACAGTTTCTGCATGGAAACATCAGTGAGGCAGACACACATGATGCTCAAACTGACCAATCCCAGCTCTGGCTGTTTCTGCGTGGGTCCTTCAGTTAGCAGTGACTGTTCGACTTTAACTACGTTATAAACCCTTAATACAACTGCAGCAGTGGGGAAGAGGTGCAGGGTTCAACACCCCACGGGTCACCTGTCAGTCACAGCTCTGACATTAAAGGAAAAACGGCAGTTACCATGGTGATAAGCACCTCACAACAGTCTTACGTCATTTAAATTCCTTTAATTTAAAGATCTCTGCAGGCTGCCATCGGTGTGATGCCATCATTGAACAGATTGTAGATGAGTTTTTGGGCGATGTCTGGTCCAGAATAACAAGAAACAAGTAAAGGAGCCTGTTCTATCCTGCTGATGTCTGATTGAACACATCAGCCTTTATATCAGAGAGGATATGTCAGAACTCATTAGGTTCAGAGCTTTGTGTGCAGCTGTCAGGATATTAATGGCGCATAGATATGAACTCTGCACAACTTATACAAGATTTTAGTTGGGTTTTGGAAACAAAAATCTGAAAAAGTTTTATTTCTAATTGTGTTTATTTTGAAAATGCTTCAGATCTCCATCACTGCCTTTTAGCTTTAATTTATCTTCAAACGGATCCATCCATCAAAAACCATCTGGTTGAACATAGAACAAACCATTTCTGATCAAGAAATCTTTGTTCTGAAACACGGACAACAGCAATGACTCTGACAGCCTGGAAGGTTCATAAAATCACAAGAACCACATTTACCCCAATTTTTGGAATACCTTGACGTTCAACCTTTTATATCATGAACATGTTTACATTAACACTCTGGTCCCATTGGCCCACTTGGTTTGGGTGTGTGGTGTCAGGAAGAAACACTTTGTGGGAAATCTTCCACACAGATATACAGGTATACAGCTGTATGATATCCCTATATCAACAAAACCGTCTCTTCAAAATGAGCAAATGACAGAAAACTCAAAGTAGACACTTTCAAAAGAATGTCAACAAGAATCATCCATTAGTTCTGATGCAAAATTCTGGACCTCTATCTGTAAAGAACATACATTTCATTACATTTAAAATGTTTTCTGTCAAAAAATCTGTTCTCATTGCACACAGAAGCACAATGAAAGCTAGCTGATGACATCATTCATCACTGACCGTCAGCTTTCAAAATGTACATGAACCCCTGAAGCAGTCATGATTCAGACGCATTATTTCTACATTTCAACAACATTTACTGAGAAGTGAGATTCGTGTTTATGTCTGTGACATCTTGCAGAGAGCGAACTCAACAGAATACGTCTGGAGTTTGTGGATAGGCTGCCAGCAGAAATCCTCAAGCAGCTGCTCGATGCCCTCTTAGCAGATGGTGTCTTCAATGATTTGGAGAAAGAAGCAATAATCGAGGAGAACCCGAGCAGAGCAGATAAGGCACGAAGACTCATTGATGATGTAAGAAGAAAAGGCGAGGAAGCCTGCAGGAAGATGATGGAACATCTCCAAAAATTAGATAGTACACTTTCCTCTCAGCTGTGTTTGTTGTCTGGCTCATCGGCACAAAAAGGTAAGGCCACAAATTTCTGTAATAAGGGCTTATAGTTTTATTTTCAGTTGTATTGACAAGATTATTAATTATTGAAACTTCTCTCAAAGAGCTGTCATCCTTTAGGGCCCTTTAACACCACGTGTGACATGTGCTTAGCCTTAGTTCAGCACACTGTTCGCAAAGTAAAGAGCAAAATTATGTTGTTGGCAGGCAGGAAGCTGTTGGTTGTTATGTGTTGTAGGCTATATGTGGTCAATAAGGAGGGTTAATCTGTCCTGTTCCCGTCTCCGTTGCAATGCACCCCTGCACTGACAGTGATTCTGTGGGTGCAGGACGGATCATCGCGAATGGTTCAGCCACACAACCAGCTGGTCCATTTTTGCCTTGACGTGCACTTTTTTGGATTCCCTCTTTAACCTCTGTAGCGTTCTCACTATTGAATTAATTTAATATTCATGACCTTCGTTGCAGTACCAGCTCCCGGTCAGTCGGGAGGAAACAGAATTAGGATTCTTTATCTTTATCAAAGTGTTGCTTCAGGAGTTCTCGCTTGAATTAACCGAAATTACCTCGAGAAGCAGTCAACCACTACTAGTTACTAATATGGGTTATTTATTGAACATTAACAGAAACATGAACCTTAAAATTGCACTCAGAACATGGTGTAATAACAACTTAACGGTAGATTACATACATGGTTATAGGAGATGACTTGATGTAAAGGCAAGAGAATAGAGAAATATGGGGGAACTCTAATTCTTCTCACGGTCTATGGCTAGGTACGGATAGGAGTTAATTACGGTGGATAAATGAATGGTTATTTTAATTCGACATCTATCTGAACACCAAGCAAAGGCACATCACTTCCGAGGCCGGCAGAGATTGGATCTTACTTTGAGTTGCGGAGCTTCTCGGACGCGCTCGTCGAACAGCTTTTCCTTTTTCTTTCACCATCCGTTTTGAAGAGCGATGCCCCAAGCGGTTACTCTCGGTCCTTAGGGCGATGGTGTTGGTTCTTTGGCTCAGCTGCCGGGCTCTTAGTGCGTCAAGGTGATGTCTCGCGTCTCTCGTGTCTCTCGGCCAAAGATGCCAGGAATTATGCGAAGTGGTGTCGGACAAGATGTCGATCAGAAGGACTTTGGAAGAAGGATTAATTTGGGAGAAAAGTTGCGTGGTCTACAAAAAGTTTGTTTTGTCTATTTGGTGATAGCGATTGACCCTTCGCTAAGCCCCGCCCCCTTGGTTACTTTTGCTACGCCAGTCAAGTTTTCCCAAAAAGGAAAGTAAGGAAAGCAAAAAGGTTTCCAATATGCGTTCTCTAGATTAAATGTTGGCGAAGTTTAAACGAAAAGGAACTCAAAATGGAGAGAGACGTACTCCGCTCTCACTGTAAGCGCCAAGCACCACATGTTGACACTTTGAATAAAAAACATATATTCTTCAAATTTAAATTAAATGTTATATTAGCTTTTACTATCGTTCTGTTTGCCAATTTAAAAAAGAAAAAAAGCCACAAGATTTGGGAAGTCAGTTGTAGGGCGTCCCTTCACAAAATGCTAAAATATATCAGTATGTCAGAACTTGTCTCTATCGGTTAGTTTTTATTTTGCTTAAATATCACACAGTGGCTCAAGGTTTAACAGAGACGTCTTTGTTAACGTTATCACAAAAAGCTATGGTTAGCTAACGTTAGCAACACTGTCGGACTTGCAAATCCCGTATGCACACCGCTTCTGCATGTCGCTTTCTGCCGAAAGCTTGACTGGCCTCTTGTGCATAGTTACGGTTGCTAACGTAGGATTGGACAGAAGCTGATTCTGGGAGGGGCTTAGCGATGGGCCAATTGCAGCGCCTGGACAGATACGAAGCGAAAAACATAGAACACGAGAAACAAAAGACGGCGTCAGAACAAGACGAAAAACAAAGCTTCGACCCTTTTCTTCTGATCTTTCATTCAGCCTGTCATGTCGAATTTCAAGGTATGGTAAGGTAAAGGTAAATGTAAGCATAAGCCCACTTCTGGCGTTGTTCCTGAGTTTTCATGAGCGAAGGCGGAGTTTTGCTCGTAACTCTCAGCCGATGATATGTCCGCAAACTTTATGCTTAAGATTCTAGGCATAGTGAATGGGGCTTTTAATCTAAAGTTAAAAGTTTAATAAGATAAAAACTAATTTCTCCATTATTTTATCCCAACACACATTCAAACAGTTCTGAAACCAGCACATGGTATGATGATATAACACAGACATGAAATAAGGTATAAAGAAAACATGAGGAAACAGATTATTCATATGATAAAATAACGTTGGTTACTGTGAGTTTCAAATACGTACCAACTCGAGGTCGGAGTCTGTAATGTCCTACACATGTAAACTTAAACAGAATGTTATCAGTATATATATATATATATATATATATATATGTATGTATAAAATAACTACATTCTTTCTTTCCCCAAACTGATAATACGTTGTGAGATTGATCTGAAATGATGAAACGGCAGCTTCATTTGCAGTAATAAAAAAGACAAACATTTGAAAAAAGCACATTACAATCACAAAACACACAATTTAACTCCTTTCATGGAGTTTGGTTACTTTTTATTGATACTATAAACTGCTTAATGACACAAAAATAATTGTATCTCTTATTCTGTCTTTCAGAGGCTCTTCACAGGTGTCAGCCTAAACTTAAATCTGCTCTGAAGAAGAAGTTCCAGTGTGTGTTTGAGGGGATTCCTAAAGCAGGAAACCCAACCCTTCTGAATCAGATCTACACAGAGCTCTACATCACAGAGGGGGGAACTGGAGAGGTCAATGATGAACATGAGGTCAGACAGATTGAAGCAGCATCCAGGAAAGCAGGCAGAGCAGAAACATCCATCAGACAAGAAGACCTCTTTAAACTCCCACCTGGAAGAGACGAACCAATCAGAGCAGTGATGACAAAGGGAGTGGCTGGCATTGGGAAAACAGTCTTAACACAGAAGTTCACTCTGGACTGGGCTGAAGGCAAAGCCAACCAGGACATCCAGTTCATGTTTCCATTCACTTTCAGAGAGCTGAATGTGCTGAAAGAGAAAAAGTTCAGCTTGGTGGAACTTGTTCATAAATTCTTTAATGAAGCCAAAGCAGCAGGAATCTGCAGCTTTGAACAGTTCCAGGTTGTGTTCATCTTTGACGGTCTGGATGAGTGTCGACTTCCTCTGGACTTCCACAGCAAGGAGCCCCTGACTGATGCTACAGAGTCCACCTCAGTGGATGTGCTGCTGACAAACCTCATCAGGGGGAACCTGCTTCCTTCGGCTCGCCTCTGGATAACCACACGGCCTACAGCAGCCAATCAGATCCCTCCTGGCTGTGTTGGCATGGTGACAGAGGTCAGAGGGTTCACTGACCCACAGAAGGAGAAGTACTTCAGGAAGAGATTCAGAGATAAGAAGCAGGCCAGCAGCATCATCTCCCACATCCAGACATCCCGAAGCCTCCACATCATGTGCCACATCCCAGTCTTCTGCTGGATCACTGCTACAGTTCTGGAGGATGTGTTGGAAACCAGAGAGGGAGGAGAGCTGCCCAAGACCCTGACTGAGATGTACATCCACTTCCTGGTGGTTCAGGCCAAAGTGAAGAAGGTCAAGTATGATGGAGGAGCTGAGACAGATCCACACTGGAGTCCAGAGAGCAGGAAGATGATTGAGTCTCTGGGAAAACTGGCTTTTGAGCAGCTGCAGAAAGGAAACCTGATCTTCTATGAATCAGACCTGACAGAGTGTGGAATCGATATCTCAGCAGCCTCAGTGTACTCAGGAGTGTTCACACAGATCTTTAAAGAGGAGAGAGGGCTGTACCAGGAGAAGGTGTTCTGCTTCATCCATCTGAGTGTTCAGGAGTTTCTGGCTGCTCTTCATGTCCATCTGACCTTCATCAGCTCTGGAGTCAACCTGATGGGAGAACAATCGACGTCTCAGAGGTCTAAAACACTGAAAGAGACTCTCTTCTACCAGAGTTCTGTGAACAAGGCCTTACAGAGTCCAAATGGACACCTGGACCTGTTCCTCCGCTTCCTCCTGGGTCTTTCCCTGCAGACCAATCAGAGGCTCCTACGAGGCCTGCTGACACTGCAAGGAAGTAGCTCACAGACAGGAAGTAGCTCACAGACCAATCAGGAGACAGTCGATTACATCAAGAAGATGATCAGTGAGCATGTGTCTGCAGAGAGAAGCATCAATCTGTTCCACTGTCTGAATGAACTGAATGATCGTTCTCTGGTAGAGGAGATCCAACAGGCCCTGAGTTCAGGAAGTCTCTCCACAGATAAACTGTCTCCTGCTCAGTGGTCAGCTCTGGGCTTCATCTTACTGTCATCAGGAGAACATCTGGATGTGTTTGACCTGAATAAATACTCTGCTTCAGAGGAGGCTCTTCTGAGGCTGCTGCCAGTGGTCAAAGCCTCCAACAAAGCTATGTAAGTGCAGAGATAGAGGGATGTGTATGAATATACTGCTGCTGGTTTTATAGGAGAGAAAGTCACAGATTTATCTCATTATTCCCTCCTCAGACTGAGCAGCTGTGTCCTCTCAGATAAAGGATGTGCAGCTCTGACCTCAGCTCTCAGCTCCCCGTCCTCCAGCCTGACAGAACTGAACCTGAGGATCTACGACTCAGGAGTGAAGCAGCTGTCTGATGGACTGCAGAGTCCACACTGTAACCTGGAAGCTCTCAGGTCAGGTTTCTCTGCTGTTTCAGCTTCATACAGTCTCTGTGATGCAAGAACCTGAAAACATCTTCAGATCTGTTTTAAAAGCCACAAAGTAAAATGCCCCCAGATCTGTGTCACTTTCCTCTGATCGAGTGTGCACAGCACACACATGAACTGTGGCTGGAACATTTATTTATAGTCTGGTAGAGTTACAGGAAATGATTCAGAATATTTGTTGTAGTGTTCTTAAAGCGTGTCATTTCCATCCTCAAACACATGTTGTTTAACATGTGAAATCTGGAGAAAAGCCCTTGTTTTCATCAGATAACAGGATAAACATGAGAAAGTTGAACATTCCAGCTGATTTCAGCTTTGACTGTTGGGAGGATCCAAACTGAACTGTGAGTCGGGCTGTTCATGTGTCGTCTGTTTTACTGCAGTTATCAGAACAGACACAATCACTTTGGAGGCAAAGATGAGAGGCTGAACAGCTCCTGCTCCTCTGCTGCATCCAGCAGCTGATCGGTCATGTGATCAGTCATGTGACATTTTAATTTACTCTCTGCATGTGTTTTTCTTCCATTTTAAAGCATGAAACTACAGATTAATCTCTATATTTGTGGATCAGCCTTTATGAATCACAGATAGTGTTTCTGTGTACAGTGAGATATTTGTGGCCGATGGGAGACCTTTTCATCATCTCTGCTGTGGATTAGTAATTAAAGTCCATTAAAACATCCATATAAAATACCAAGAATGAAAGCAGAATGTATATCACCAGATTCAGAGACTCCTAACTAGAAGTTACAGAGATGTTGTGGCTGCAGAGCAGCTTCATGTCATTATCGTCCCTTATTTGACTGTTTTCATTAAATAGGACTAAATTTAGGACTATTTAACATCTTCTCCTCAGGCTGAGCGTCTCAAACCTCTCAGATGAAGGATTTGCAGCTCTGTCCTCAGCTCTCAGCTCCCTGTCCTACAGGCTGACAGAACTGGGCCTGAGTAACAACAACCTGCAGGATTCAGGAGTGAAGCTGCTGTCTGGGCTGCAGAGTCCAAACTGTGAACTGGAAACTCTCAGGTGAGGCTGTGTTCAAGCTGCAGCAGAGTGGGATGAGTTCATGTCGTCACAGTTGATGGTACAAAAGAAGAAGTTAAAATGTGTCAGTGAATGAAATGAAAAATACTTTATTTATCCCAAAAGGAAACGATATCAGAGGGTGAAATCTTCAGCACAGAGTGAGAATAATTCTCCAAACAGATGAAAGTGTTAACAGCACTGATAGAAAGTCTGTGATTTGTATTTGTTACTGCTTTCCATCTTCTTCTTGTTTAGGGACACCAAAGTATTTAAATTCAGTTCCAGAAGCTCAGGATTTACTGATGGATCCTGGAACTGAAGTCAGTCTGCAGAACATATCTGATCAGTTCCACATCTGCAGTTTCCACAGAGAGGACACTCTACAGTCTGGAGTGCAGTGATGAAGCTGAACCTGTCACAGGTCTGACTGCAGAGTGATATGGCATCCAGAGTGTCAGAGTAGAGACTGAAGGAGGAAATGTTGATCTATCTGCATCCACTCTGTGTCCACACAGTGCAGAAAAACTGCCTCGTTTCTGTCCAAAAACTCCGTGTTACACACGTCACTTAAATCTGATTCATGAGTTTAACAGTGAGTCTGTCATCTGTCCAAATATTAGAAAAAGCTTCATTTATAAAGTCAGTAAAAGTTCCATCCAGTCACAGCTGCAGAAATCAGGATTATCTCTTTAGCTCAGTTTAGAGGCAGCCAACACTTCCCACTGAGATCTATCAGAGAGACATCACTGAGATGACTGCATTATCCCAGAGGGAACGATGTGCTGAGAAATGTTAGACTTTGTTCCTGGTGGCAGCTCTGAAGTCGGCATCGATCTGATGGGATCAGCTCCTCAGGTTTGTTCCCCATGAAACCCTCTGCTGTTTGAATCAGATTCTGAGACTGTCTCTGATCAGCTGCAGCTCCAAGGTGGAAAGGCTCAGCCACATGTGGCCTCCTTGTTCCACTCATGATGTCTTTGAGCATAAAAAACCACCGCACGAAGGCGGTCACGTGACCCGGACCAAGATGGGGGCTTGAGACTTTTCTCCACTCCAGGCTTCAGATAAATGAGGAACTTTCTCCATGTAAACTCGGTACCATCGGTCGAACTGTACCTCACAGATGCCTCGAGCGCAACACCATGAAGAGTTTCCTGTTTTTTCCTCGTCGGCTTCCGCCGCTAAGAAGAAAACTGCTCGACCAGCGGCCCCATGTGTCCCAGTGAGGCGAACCAAGGTGATGCTAACTTCTCAGAGTTAAGCTAACCAACCAATGCTCTGAAGGAAATCAAAGTGTTTGTCACTTCGGTGGAGAGCTCTCTGTCGGCTCTGACGAGGGACGGACCTGGAAAAGCGCATGGAAGAGGTCGAGCATCGGGTCTCCGCCCCAGAGGACAGCCGCAGGGGCCATGACACCTGCACAGCCGCCGTGGAAAAAACAGGGAAGCAGCTGAAAACTGACGACCTGGAAACTGTCGTAAAAAGCTGAAAAATGCTGAACCTTCCAGAGAAAGCGGAGGGCAACATCCCTCTGGCGGACTGTCTCCAGACAACATTGGCGGCTTTACTCGGCCTGCCTGCTGATTATCCCCCGCTGGAGACTGAACGCACCCATCGAGCCCTGGCTCCCGCTCCGGCCCCAGACAAGCCCCCGAGAAGCGTCTTGGTCCGGTTTCTGCGATATTCACAAAGAGAGGCTGTGCTCAGAGCAGCGATAAAGAAACGTCACATCCACCATGGCGGCTCCCTGCTACGGTTCTACCCTGACACCGAGGGCAAAGCGCTGGCTCTTCATAAGAAATCCCGTGGATTTGCCGACCCAGCCTGCCTCTGGTGTCTCCACGAAGGGCAAATTCGCCTTTTTTACAGCCCTGAGTCTGCGGCCGCATTCTTGGATGCCCTTAAATGAGGTCATTTCTTCTGCATCTCTGTCGTTAGCAGCTCTGATGGAAAAGGACAGACTCTACATACACACTGAGCCCCCCTGAACACTGTGGGACCCCCACATGGACTCTGAGAGAATAGTTGAATCATTCTGGGGCATCTCTCAGCGTTTTTTTGCTCAGCCTGGGCTGTGGACACTGTTCCGGGCTCTCAGTTGTTCCTGTGATCTACCTGCTGAACTAGGATTCGGACTATGTTAAGTCCGCCCAGTGACTTCTTCTGGGGTAGTTTGCTCCTGTGTACGGAGACAGGATGGGGGAGGGGGGATGCTGCTGTTTCCATTCTTTGTTTCATTTTCCTTTTGTTGGATGACTGGAGTCGAGGTTTATTCTCTCATACAGCTGCTTGCATTGTGTTTAATCCCCCCGCAGTCAGCACAGTTATTTAATCATTTCCCAGCTCTGTGGCTCTCATGTCTAGTTCACTGAAACTTACTCCTTGGAATGTCCAGGGACTGGGCCGCGTAATTAAAAGGAAGAAACAAGAAAAGTCTGCTTTAGCATCACTTCAGGAAACTAGGCTCTCTGATGCAGAACATTTTTTTAGTTTAATTGTGAATTTTAATCTATTTAAGTTTATGATCCCTGGAGTATGATTTGGAGTAAGTATTTGTAAGATTCATATACATGGAAAATGTGTGTGAGATGCTAAATGAAATCAATTACAAAAACTGAAAAAGCAATAAAAATAGCATTAAAAGCTGATCACAGGCTTATAAAGCTGCTGTTCCCTATAAGCTGCCTTTCAGTCCACATTCAGCATTGGAGGTGATAAATTATGATGGCAGCTGTTCTTTTTCTCTGTAATTGTCTCTTCAGGCTGAGCGTCTGTAACCTCTCAGATGAAGGATGTGCAGCTCTGTCCTCAGCTCTCAGCTCCCCGTCCTCCAGGCTGACAGAACTGGACCTGAGTAACAACGACCTGCAGGATTCAGGAGTGAAGCAGGTGTCTGCTGGACTGAAGAATCCAAACTGCAGACTGGAAGCACTCAGGTCAGGATTGATTCCCGTCTCTCGTCAGGTTTCCAACCGGCTGTAAGACGACAGAAAACCTGTCAAGAGGATATTTTTGTTGTCTTTTGTCAAATCATACTCATGATCTGTTGGAGCTGAAAGCCAACAGACAGATTCAGAGCAGCCAGTTGAAGGGGTTCTCTTTGGGTTATATGGATTAGGGAGCTCCCTCGTGGGATTTTTCTTTGGTTTCATTTGCACCACAGGTAGGATGCTGTAATAATCTAACAGCCAGCCAAAGTTGGTAGATGAGTCAAAATCCGTAATTCACACCCAGCTTCACTCTCGCTCCATTCCTCAGTGTCATTGTTTCAGTCTTTAGAGGCTGATCTGCAGAACTGTCACTTATAATGGCAACATATACCCATGCTGAGCATGGACTGCATAGTGTGTACCATCTGCCATGAGTGTTGTTCTGTGTGCCTGCAGCCTGTCAGGATGTCTGATCACAGAGGAAGGCTGTGCTTCTCTGGCTGAAGCTGTGACCTCCAACCCCTCCCATCTGAGAGAGCTGGACCTGAGCTACAACCATCCAGGAGCCTCAGGAGTGAAGCTGCTGAGGGCCGCACTGAAGGATCCACACAAACTCAGGTAAAACTCCCTAAAATCTCTGCCTTGAAGATGTTGCATGTTCCCATCAGCAGCCACAAAGCCCGGATGTTCGTATCTATTGAGCCTCTTCTGGACAAACTAACTGGGGAGTCTGTTATTCTCAGTGTCCTGATTTAGCTCGAGACTCCCCGACACAGCTGCTCGTTCTCAGACTTCTTATCACTTCCCAAAACAACTTTGCACAGGTGGTAAATATCAGACACGTCAAAACAATCAAATCACTTCTAGCGCCATCAGTTCCACCCATCTACTTCCTGTCCCGGGTTAGAACCTCTTACTGCGGAGCTGTGCGTTCAGACATCACCAGAGAAAAAGGTTCGCTCTTGGAGAAAATAACGCCAGAAAGCTCCTGCTTGAGCTCTGGATAGAGTCAGCCATAAATACTTTTACTGCTGCTGAGCGGTGGCCGGTTAAAAGTTACCGAAGTGAGTTTTATCCGCTTCAGAGTGTTACGGTTAGCCTCCGTGTGCTAATGCTAGCTGAAGCGTCACGTGGCTGCGGCGTGGCTGCGGTGTGGCTGCGGTGTGGCTGGGGCTGCGGCGTGGCTGTTCACGTGGATCCAGAGCGTAGTTTTGCTCTGCTCTCGCTCAGAGAAGCAGCAATCTTGTGGTTATCCTGGGTGCCATCACGCTGTGTGCCTCAGCGCAATCCATCCAGAGATCGGTGAGCGTGATGATTATGCGCCACGAAGAGATTTTTTCTGTATTTTTGCACTTTTGTTGTCGGGTAATATGTACAGTTCTGAGACATTTCATGCATTGCTGCTTTGAACATAGTTTCAGGAAGTTTTTCAAGAGCTTAAATGTGTTAAATAGCTTGCGAAGGGATTTCATATCCAAGCTGCACTGTTAAAAGGTTTTGAAAGGAATATTTCTTTATTGTTACATATTTCAGTTCTAAACTGATGTCAGTACAGAATGTAATGTGAACCGAGTGGAAGAAAATGAGATTCATACAAGAGTCTCTGAACCGGTCTATCAACAGGTCAGTGGCTGTATTCACAAAGGATCTTCAGCCTAAAAGTAGCTCCTAACTGTAGGAGAGCTTAAAGTCCTCCAGAGGACTCCTAACTCAGTAAGACCTGTTCACAAAGAGTCGGAAAATGGCTGCAGCGACACCAAATGTTCTGGAGACGATGGCTTTGGTGCAGATCCTCCTCCAACAAATTGAATTTCAGGTTCATTCACAACGTTTCGTGTCGCTGTAGCCTTTACTAATTGTATGTTTAATAGAACAGAAAATACTTTATTCATCCCCCAGTGGGGGAAATTCAAATGAGTCAAGCAGCTCATGCAAATGCATGTCCCAAATAAATGCGAGCAATGTTAATAAAGGACATAGCTGCAGCTGCGGCGGCTCTCTTAAGGTCTGCAGTCTGGAGCCTGCGCTGTGATTGCAGGGCATACCATCGCTTCTCGCAGTCCTCAGTACAGCGACGCACTGCTGGGAGCGTGCTGAGGCATATTCCTTCCCACGCCTCCCGCTTCTCTTTACTTTTTACTGCTCTTCCCCCAGAGCCAAAGTTCCCCTTGATAATCCCTCTGCTCTGCAGCACAAACTGGGCCAGCAGTAGCAGCTGGTCCTGGGACCAGTTGGACTTTCGCCTGCGTTTGACGATGTCTTCGCCTGTTTCACTTATCATGAAGGAGGACTTGAACGGCTGATATCTAAAGGCTTTAAATGCTGGAAATCTGCTCACTGGATAATGGATCATTTGCAGGGTGCAAACGCTGATTTAATGCAGTTGTCGTATTTGTGTTGTTTGCTTTCTCTTTCTCTCTTTAACGTGCATTACGTCATCATCGTGTTCTGCTAGCTGCTCTGTCCACAACTGTTTGATAGGAGCTCATCGTAGCCTCGGCTGTTTCCTCCTTTTCCTTCATTTAGGGCTCGTTTGTGGGATGTTGTGGAAGAGTTTCGCCGAGACCGCCTGCACTCAAACAACCGCTCACCGCGCTGAGCGCTTCTAAAGTCGTGCACGAGAGTCGCCGTACTCCACAGCAGCGGTGCGTCGCTCTCAGTGAACTCTGAGGATTTATCTTCAGTGTATCCTCAGTGGTCTATGATGCCAGGAGATGTTATTCTGCCGTAACTGTTTCTTCTCCTTTTCTATCCTCCTCTTTTCTATAAAGCCGGCATCAATTCAAAGACGTCCCGTTGCCTCAGTGAGTCGTTTAAACTCTCCACAGTGCTCCTGTAGTCCAGCCTACTGCTCCATCCAGCCTTCCTCTGTTTCACCAGGACAGTTCTGGGGCTAACAAATGTGCTCCATCTGATAGAGGTCCCAAACCTTCTGGATCCATCTGTTATATGAAGGGGGGGCTGGTTTCAACCATCTAACAGTTGCACACTTCAGTGCTGCTGTAAGTAATATATTTAAAAGATGTTTCTCTGCCCCCCCCCCCCCCCATTCAATCCTTTAGTCATCACTTCTAATAGAGCCACAGCAGGATCCCGAGGTATATCCTGCTGGAAAAGCTCTTTAAGAGCATCAAAGACCTCTCCCCAGAGTGTCTTTAGTTTGGGACAGAACCAGAATAAATGGCTCTGATTGGCAGGATGTGCTCCACAACTCCTCCAGCATAAGCTGGAATGTGACTGGCTCATTCTAGATACTAGTTGTGGAGTCCTGAAAAATCTAGCAGTTCTTTTCCTCCTTTCAGGGTGGAGCCTGCTGGAGACCGATGGCTGACACCAGGTCTGAGGAAGTGTAAGTGTGTTCTTCATCTGATTCATGACATCCAGCCATCTTCACTGTCACATCACTCACTGATCAAAGTGAACAGATGATAGATCAATAACTGCAGCTGGATTGTGTTTGTTCTCTCCATCAGATTCCTGTCGACTCACCATCGACACAAACACAGTGAGCAGGAGACTGAAACTGTCTGACAACAACAGGAAGGTGACATGTGTGAAGGAGGTTCAGTCATATCCTGATCATCCAGACAGATTTGATGACTGCCCTCAGCTGCTGTGCAGAAATGTTCTGACTGGTCGCTGTTTCTGGGAGGTCGAGTGGAGCGGAAGAGTTTATATATCAGTGAGTTACAGAAGAATCAGCAGGAAAGGAGGAGGCAGTGACTGTGTGTTTGGATACAATGATCAGTCCTGGAGTCTGATCTGCTGTGATGGACATTACTCTGTCTGGCACAATAACAGAGGAACAGACATCATACCTACCTCCTCCTCCTCCTCCTCCTCTGTCTCTCACAGAGCTGCAGTGTATGTGGACCGTCCTGCTGGCACTCTGTCCTTCTACAGAGTCTCCTCTGACACACTGATCCACCTCCACACCTTCAACACCTCATTCACTGAAGAAGAACCTCTGCTTCCTGGGTTTACAGTCTGGTTCAGTTTATCTGGTTCCTGTGTCTCTGTGTTGAGCACAAAGAGTTTCCTCCTGTCAGAGAATCACTGTTGAACAGATAGTTCAGTCTGTCTCTTTCACTCAGAAACACCTTTTCAGATTCATGGATTCAGTCAGTTTCTGGTTGAAACTCTTCTGAATGATTCCTTGGAAACTTCTTCCTCTTCCAGTCCTTTAAAGATGGACGCTGCCATTCTTCCAGGATGTTGTTTTTCTGTGTTTTCAGTCAAAGCTTCACACTGAATATCAGTATGTTGTGTTTCTCTGCAGCTGAGACCATTCAGCTGCTGTCAGCTGCAGTTAGTCTGCTGCACATGTGACAAACTGTGACATCGGAGAGGAATCACTGAGCTGCAGTCAGCCCAGATGAATTTCCAACCTGCTGACAGATCTTCTCTGGTTCTGCTCCAATGAGCAGAAGTTTGCTGAGCAGCCAGGGTTCATCCTGATGTTGATGTTGAACGCTCACAAAGAGGCCTGAAATGATCCTTTACAAACAACATTTAGACTTTAACAACATCTGCTTTGGACTGAAAGGTCCTGAACGTCTCGGCCGGTTTTCCTGGCTGCTGCTGTTTGGATCCAGATGTTGCAGAGACTCTTCTTCCTTCTCTCAGTCCATGCATGTGTTTGTGAAGGCTGGTGTGAAAATGAGCTTTTTCTGCAGTAGAAGCTGAATGTGGTGATGTCCTGCAGGCAGATGGACAACATCTGACATAAAGGCTTTAAAGTGAGCAGCTGGCTCAGTTTTCCATCTTATTTTCTCCTGTGATTGTTTCATGTTCAGAGGGAAGAGTTGGAAAACATTTACTGTTGTGTGAAATATAGAGTTTGCTGTGATCACATGATTTAAAGTGAACTGATGTGGACATCACAGGGTTTTCATGCATTTACATGCTTAATTTGTCTGTTTGTGTGCATGTGCAGACGGTAATAATACAGAAAGCAAATGTAACGCAGAACTAAATGAGCACGAATGTTTCTTCATTTCTATTGATGGTCATTTGTGAATAAAATGTGTTTAACTGTGTTGCTGGATATCCCAGCAGCTGTAATGTTGGAGTAAAGAAAGATCCAACAAGGACCAGAATGTGAACTAAAGAGGCAGATAAATCTGAGTGTGACACAGTCGACATGTTGCTGCGATCTGCATGTTTCCGACCCACAGAGGAGTCGCAGTCCAGCCGGCTGCTGGAAACACTGAAATCCTCTCTGCAGCTGCCATCAGGAGGGAAAGTCACCGCTTCGGGCTGCTTTGTAACGGGAGCTTTTAAAGCCTCCGGGTCGGCGTTCAGGCTTGGTCTTTGTAGAGCTAGAAGTGACTGTAACGGGACCAGCTGCTGACACCACCATGAGTGAGGGGAAAGGTTTGGAGGTAGAATTTAATCAGTCTGTTTCTGAAGGGAAGTGTTTAAGAAATCCAGCATCCAAAGAAATGTTTCTAAAGCTGAGCTTTCAGTGAACTCCCAGGATTACTGTGTGTGAGCTGTTAGCTCCAGGTGTTAGACTGCTTCTGAGCTGCTTGGAGGCTTTGGGCTCCATCCCCAGGCAGTAAAACCCTATTTACAGCTCAGTAGCACACAGGTGGGAAAGAAAAAAAGTGAAATGGATGTTTATCGCTGTGGTGAGATGGCTCAGAGGGACAGAGAGAGTTTCAGTTCTCACAAGTTGCTTTCAGTTTAGAGGATTTGATGAAACACATTTTAGTGTAAAACCCAAAGAGAAGAATCAGATGTGCTGACAGTTTGCAGCAGAATAAGCAGTAAAAAAAGAACTGGGCCAATATGAAACGCTTCAATATGTTTGGCACCTCGTGTCTTTGTCTGCTGTTTGTTTCTGAAATACATCTGAGTTCATCAAATATTAACACGATTTAGCTCAAATTTAAACTCTGAACAGGTTTAAGTATGTGACAAGTCATTAAAAAGTCTTGTTTTATACTTATATATATTTACATTCCCACTTTTCTTCATATATTTCTGCATATATTTCCACATTTCCTTCATCTCTGACAGATCTGTCCTTTCTGTGGCAGCTCAGTAAAAATATGGAGTTTAAACTGACATCATGCAGTTTATCTTTACACCACAAGAGGGCGACACATCACCATCAATGAAGAGTCCCCTTCCTTCACAGTTCCAGCAGATATTAGTTACATTAGAGCTGAACTGAACATGGATCAATAACATTTATTAGGTCCTGATCACTGGAGTCGGCCTAATTACAACAAGGGTAGTGAGACAATCTGGCAAAGACTGGTTGCTCCTGCAGCTCCTATAAAGGTGATCTGATGAGGGCAGATGAGAAGCAGGTGTGACAGCAGCAGCGATCCAGACTCCGCCCCCAGGAAACCTGCTCAGCCCCACCTGAGACTCAGAAACCAAAGCAGCAACACAGCCAAGCATGATCGGGACAATTAAGGGTCTCTGGTTAAAATGTTCAGACGGGTTCAGAGAACAGTTAGCGGCTCAAATCCCTTTAACCCAACAAACTCCAGAGCAGCGAAAAAGGTTCAAAGTACCAACTCCGAACTCCTCAGTTCTCTTTGAAGGTAAGAAATAAGAAGAAGTTCCTGACAGAAGTGGACCAAGTTGGAGCCTGGCTCCTGGATGTGGGGAGAAGCATTGGAAAGGAACTAGAGCTCCAGCGGGTGCCAACGGGAGTGTGTAGTAGGAAAGTGAAGCAAGTAAATATGGCACACTTTTCACCAGTTAAAAGTGTCCCAAACTGAAGTCTGTAAGAATTGGCCACTTTTGAACAGTTTAAGGGTCCGAAAATGCAGAGTGTAAACGAAGGGTTCACTTTGGCACACTTCCGCTATTGGAAAAGAGTCCCAAATTGGACTAATTTTGGCGGATGGTCCAATTATAGACAGGATGGGAACTAGAGCTCCAGCGGGTGCCAACGGGACTGTATGCCCGAGGAGGAGTGCTTAAGTGTGGCTTAGTGTTCCAGGCCAGGGACCTTAGCCCCCAAAGTGAGGCAAGTAAGACTGGGGAACTTTTAAATCCTACAAATTCCCCAATGTGAAGCAAGTAAATATGGCACACTTTTCACCAGTTAAAAGTGTCCCAAACTGAAGTCGGTAAGAATGGGCCACTTTTGAACAGTTTAAGGGTCCGAAAATGCAGAGTGTAAATGAAGGGTTCACTTTGGCACACTTCCGCTATTAGAAAAGTATCCCAAATTGAACTCATTGTGGCGGATGGTCCAATTATAGACAGGATGGGAACTCGAGCGCCAGCGGGTGCTGACCAGAGTGTGTGCTCGAGGTAAGGTGACCAAATGACACCGATTTCTGGAGACATTACTCATTTTATACGGTCTGAAAACGGTCCAAAGCTGGTTTATTTAAACAGTATATAAACGAGAAGCGTCCAGTTCAGCTTCTGACACCAGCAGTCTTGAGTTTTGAAATGTTCCTTCCGTGATAAAAACAGTTTCCCAACTAATTGTTTGGAGTGATGCTCAAACGACAAAGACATTATTACCAAGTTTGAATCTTTATAATCAGGGATTGCTTCCCTGAATTTGTCGGTGAGAATGAACCAGGAGGGAAGTAAGTAGTGAAGAACAGCTGGTGGGCGGAGCTTTGACTGGTTCCAGGCAGAGTCGGCTTCTCTCAACACTGTTTAGATAAAGTGTAAGTTTGTGCTTTTCTCTAAAGAGTAATTAAGAGTAAGTGAATTCAAATGGGATTAAATGGTATTCCCGTTGTGTTTTTCCATGTAAGCCCTGGTTTTCAGCATCCTAAACAGTTATTTCAATGGTGAATAATTTAACACTTTAACACATTTGTTCTTTCCATTCTGATATATTATATTATATATATATACATATTGCTCGCTCCCACCCGCTCCCTCCCGTTCCCGCCCGCTCCTGCTGTGAATGGTTTACCTGCTTGAACATCTTCTGAAAAAAAGAAAAAGAAAGAAATTAGATAATAAAATTAAATTAAAATTATTAAAACAAGCAACAGTCTGGATAAGTTAAAGATATCGTGCAGATTTCATGCACAAACAAATGAGAAAAGAAATGTTTTTAACCTGGATTTAAAAATGTCTAAATTTGGTGACAGTTTAACTCCCGCTCCCGCTCGCTCCCTCCCGCTCCTGCCCGCTCCCGCTCGCTTCCGCCCGCTCCCTCCCGCTTCTGCCCGCGGCAAAGTTCATACTGCTCGCTCCCTCCCATTCCCGCTCCCGCTCGCGCCCGCCCGCTCCCTCCCACTTCTGCCCGCGGCAAAGTTCATATCGCTCGCTCCCTCCCGCTCCCGCTCGCTCCCGCCCGCTCCCTCCCGGTCCCGCTCCATCCCGCTCCCTCCCGCTCCTGCCCGGTCCCGTTGATTCCCTCCCGCTCCCTCCCGGTCCCGCTCCATCCCGCTCCCTCCCGCTTCTGCCAGGTCCCGCTCGCTCCAGCTCGCTCCAGCTCGCTCCCGCCCGCTCCCTCCCGCTCCTGCCCGGTCCCGTTCACTCCCTCCCGCTCCCGCCCGCTCCCTCCCGCTTCTGCCAGGTCCCGCTCGCTCCCGCCCGCTCCCGCCCGCTCCCTCCCGCTTCTGCCCGCGGCAAAGTTCATATTGCTCACTCCCACCCGCTCCCGGTTTCACGGTAATGTTCGGTCTCTGGTCCACGATAATGTTCGGTTTCACGGTAATGTTCTGGTCCACGGTAATGTTCCGTCTCTGGTCCACAGTAATGTTCCGTATCTGGTCCATGGTAATGTTCGGTTTCACGGTAATGTTCCATTTCTGGTCCACGGTAATGTTCTGTCTCTGGTCCACGATAATGTTCGATCTCTGGTCCACGATAATGTTCGGTTTCACGGTAATGTTCTGTCTCTGGTCCACGATAATGTTGTGTTTCTGTTTCACGGTAATGTTCCGTTTCATGTCCACGATAATGTTCTGTTTCGGTTTCACGGTAATGTTCTGTTTCGGTTTCACGGTAATGTTCTGTCTCTGGTCCACGGTAATGTTCTGTCTCTGGTCCACGGTAATGTTCGGTTTCACGGTAATGTTCCGTCTCTGGTCCACGATATAGTTGTGTTTCTGTTTCACGGTAATGTTCCGTTTCTGGTCCACGATAATGTTCGGTTTCACGGTAATGTTCCATTTCTGGTCCACGGTAATGTTCTGTCTCTGGTCCACGATAATGTTTGATCTCTGGTCCACGATAATGTTCGGTTTCACGGTAATGTTCTGTCTCTGGTCCACGATAATGTTCCGTCTCTGGTCCACGATAATGTTCTCTCTCTGATCCACGATAATGTTCTGTCTCTGGTCCACGATAATGTTCTGTTTCGGTTTCACGGTAATGTTCTGTCTCTGTTCCACGATAATGTTCCGTTTCTGGTCCACGATAATGTTCTGTTTTGGTTTCAAGGTAATGTTCTGTCTCTGGTCCACGGTAATGTTCCGTTTCAGGTCAACGATAATGTTCTGTTTCGGTTTCATGGTAATGTTCCATTTCTGGTCCACGATAATGTTCTGTTTCTGTTTCACGGTAATGTTCCGTTTCTGGTCCATGATAAGTTTCTGTTTCACGGTAATGTTCCGTTTCTGGTCCATGATAATGTTCTGTTTCACGGTAAAGTTCGGTCTCTGGTCCACAGTAATGTTCTGTCTCTGGTCCACGGTAATGTTCTGTCTCTGGTCCACGGTAATGTTCGATCTCTGGTCCACGATAATGTTCGGTTTCACGGTAATGTTTCGTTTCTGGTCCACGGTAAAGTTCGGTTTCAAGGTAAAGTTCGGTCTCTGGTCCACAATAATGTTCTGTCTCTGGTCCACGGTAATGTTCTGTCTCTGGTCCACGGTAATGTTCTGTCTAAGGTCCACGGTAATGTTCTGTCTCTGGTCCACGGTAATGTTCGATCTCTGGTCCACGATAATGTTCGGTTTCACGGTAATGTTCCGTCTCTGGTCCACGATAATGTTCTGTTTCGGTTTCACGGTAATGTTCCGTTTCTGGTCCACGATAATGTTCTGTTTCGGTTTCACGGTAATGTTCCGTCTCTGGTCCACGGTAATGTTCCGTCTCTGGTCCACGGTAATGTTCCGTTTCTGGTCCACGATAATGTTCGGTTTCAAGGTAAAGTTCGGTCTCTGGTCCACGGTGATGTTCTGTTTCTGTATCACGGTAATGTTCCGTTTCTGGTCCACGATAATTTTGTGTTTCTGTTTCACGGTAATGTTCCGTTTCTGGTCCACGATAATGTTCGGTTTCACGGTAATGTTCTGTCTCTGGTCCACGGTAATGTTCTGTGTCTGGTCCACGATAATGTTCGGTTTCACGGTAATGTTCCGTCTCTGGTCCACGATAATGTTCCGTCTTTGGTCCACGATAATGTTCTGTTTCTGTTTCACGGTAATGTTCCGTTTCTGGTCCACGATAATTTTGTGTTTCTGTTTCACGGTAATGTTCCGTTTCTGGTCCACGATAATGTTCTGTTTCGGTTACACGGTAATGTTCCGTTTCTGGTCCTTGGTAATGTTCCGTTTCTGGTCCACGATAATGTTCCGTTTCTGGTCCACGATAATGTTCCGTTTCTGGTCCACGATAATGTTCCGTTTCTGGTCCACGATAATGTTCCGTTTCTGGTCCACGATAATGTTCTGTTTCTGTTTCAGGGTAATGTTCCGTTTCTGGTCCATGATAATGTTCTGTTTCACAGTAATGTTCTGTCTCTGGTCCATGGTAATGTTCTGTCTCTGGTCCACGGTAATGTTCTGTCTCTGGTCCACGGTAATGTTCTGTCTCTGGTCCACGGTAATGTTCTGTCTCTGGTCCACGTTAATGTTCTGTCTCTGGTCCACGGTAATGTTCGATCTCTGGTCCACGATAATGTTCGGTTTCACGGTAATGTTCCGTTTCTGGTCCACGGTAAAGTTCGGTTTCAAGGTAAAGTTCGGTCTCTGGTCCACAATAATGTTCTGTCTCTGGTCCACGGTAATGTTCTGTCTCTGGTCCACGGTAATGTTCTGTCTAAGGTCCACGGTAATGTTCTGTCTCTGGTCCACGGTAATGTTCGATCTCTGGTCCACGATAATGTTCGGTTTCACGGTAATGTTCCGTCTCTGGTCCACGATAATGTTCTGTTTCGGTTTCACGGTAATGTTCCGTTTCTGGTCCACGATAATGTTCTGTTTCGGTTTCACGGTAATGTTCCGTCTCTGGTCCACGGTAATGTTCCGTCTCTGGTCCACGATAATTTTGTTTCTGTTTCACGGTAATGTTCCGTTTCTGGTCCACGATAATGTTCGGTTTCAAGGTAAAGTTCGGTCTCTGGTCCACGGTGATGTTCTGTTTCTGTATCACGGTAATGTTCCGTTTCTGGTCCACGATAATTTTGTGTTTCTGTTTCACGGTAATGTTCCGTTTCTGGTCCACGATAATGTTCGGTTTCACGGTAATGTTCTGTCTCTGGTCCACGGTAATGTTCTGTGTCTGGTCCACGATAATGTTCGGTTTCACGGTAATGTTCCGTCTCTGGTCCACGATAATGTTCCGTCTTTGGTCCACGATAATGTTCTGTTTCTGTTTCACGGTAATGTTCCGTTTCTGGTCCACGATAATTTTGTGTTTCTGTTTCACGGTAATGTTCCGTTTCTGGTCCACGATAATGTTCTGTTTCGGTTACACGGTAATGTTCCGTTTCTGGTCCTTGGTAATGTTCCGTTTCTGGTCCACGATAATGTTCCGTTTCTGGTCCACGATAATGTTCCGTTTCTGGTCCACGATAATGTTCCGTTTCTGGTCCACGATAATGTTCCGTTTCTGGTCCACGATAATGTTCTGTTTCTGTTTCAGGGTAATGTTCCGTTTCTGGTCCATGATAATGTTCTGTTTCACAGTAATGTTCTGTCTCTGGTCCACGGTAATGTTCTGTTTCATGGTAATGTTCTGTCTCTGGTCCATGGTAATGTTCTGTCTCTGGTCCACGGTAACGTTCGGTTTCAAGGTAAAGTTCGGTCTCTGGTCCACAGTAATGTTCTGTCTCTGGTCCACGGTAATGTTCTGTCTCTGGTCCACGGTAATGTTCTGTCTCTGGTCCACGGTAATGTTCGATCTCTGGTCCACGATAATGTTTGGTTTCACGGTAATGTTCCGTCTCTGGTCCACGATAATGTTGTGTTTCTAGTTCACGGTAATGTTCCGTTTCTGGTCCACGATAATTATGTGTTTCTGTTTCACGGTAATGTTCCGTTTCTGGTCCACGATAATGTTCCGTCTTTGGTCCACGATAATGTTCTGTCTCTGGTCCATGATAATGTTCCGTTTCTGGTCCACGATAATGTTCTGTTTCGGTTTCACGGTAATGTTCTGTCTCTGGTCCACGGTAATGTTCTGTGTCTGGTCCACGATAATGTTCGGTTTCACGGTAATGTTCCGTCTCTGGTCCACGATAATGTTCCGTCTTTGGTCCACGATAATGTTCCGTGTCTGGTCCACGATAATGTTCTGTTTCGGTTTCACGATAATGTTCGGTTTCACGGTAATGTTCCATTTCTGGTCCACGGTAATGTTCTGTCTCTGGTCCACGATAATGTTCCATTTCTGGTCGACGATAATGTTCGGTTTCACGGTAATGTTCCGTCTCTGGTCCATGATAATGTTCGGTTTCACGGTAATGTTCCGTTTCTGGTCCACGATAATGTTCGATCTCTGGTCCACGATAATGTTCGGTTTCACGGTAATGTTCCGTCTCTGGTCCACGATAATGTTGTGTTTCTGTTTCACGGTAATGTTCTGTTTCTGTTCCACGATAATGTTCGGTTTCACGGTAATGTTCTGTCTCTGGTCCACGGTAATGTTCTGTCTCTGGTCCACGGTAATGTTCGGTTTCACGGTAATGTTCCGTTTCTGGTCCACGATAATGTTCTGTTTCGGTTTCACGGTAATGTTCTGTCTCTGGTCCACGATAATGTTCCTTTTCTGGTCCACGATAATGTTCTGTTTCGGTTTCACGGTAATGTTCTGTCTCTGGTCCACGGTAATGTTGTGTCTCTGGTCCACAATAATGTTCGGTTTCACGGTAATGTTCCGTGTCTGGTCCACGATAATGTTCTGTTTCGGTTTCACGGTAATGTTCCGTTTCTGGTCCACGATAATGTTCTGTTTCGGTTTAACGGTAATGTTCCCTCTCTGGTCCACGGTAATGTTCCGTCTCTGGTCCACGATAATGTTGTGTTTCTGTTTCACGTTAATGTTCCGTTTCTGGTCCATGATAATGTTCTGTTTCACGGTAATGTTCTGTCTCTGGTCCATGGTAATTTTCTGTTTCTGGTCCACGGTAATTTTCGGTTTCAAGGTAATGTTCGGTCTCTGGTCCACGGTAATGTTCTGTCTCTGGTCCACGGTAATGTTCGATCTCTGGTCCACGATAATGTTCGGTTTCACGGTAATGTTCCGTCTCTGGTCCACGATAATGTTCTGTTTCTGTATCACGGTAATGTTCCGTTTCTGGTCCACGATAATTTTTTGTTTCTGTTTCACGGTAATGTTCCGTTCCTGGTCCACGATAATGTTCGGTTTCATGGTAATGTTCTGTCTCTGGTCCACGGTAATGTTCTGTGTCTGGTCCACGATAATGTTCGGTTTCACGGTAATGTTCCGTCTCTGGTCCACGATAATGTTCCGTCTTTGGTCCACGATAATGTTCTGTCTCTGTTTCATGGTAATGTTCCGTTTCTGGTCCACGATAATTTTGTGTTTCTGTTTCACGGTAATGTTCCGTTTCTGGTCCACGATAATGTTCTGTTTCGGTTTCACGGTAATGTTCCGTTTCCGTTTCACGGTAATGTTCTGTCTCTGGTCCACGGTAATGTTGTGTTTCTGTTTCACGGTAATGTTCGGTCTCTGGTCCACGATAATGTTCGGTTTCACGATAATGTTCCGTTTCTGGTCCACGGTAATGTTCCGTTTCCGTTTCACGGTAATGTTCTGTCTCTGGTCCACGGTAATGTTGTGTTTCTGTTTCACGGTAATGTTCGGTCTCTGGTCCACGGTAATGTTCGGTTTCAAGGTAAAGTTCGGTCTCTGGTCCACAGTAATGTTCTGTGTCTGGTCCACGGTAATGTTCTGTCTCTGGTCCACGGAAATGTTCTGTCTCTGGTCCACGGAAATGTTCTGTCCCTGGTCCACAGTAATGTTCTGTCTCTGGTCCACGGTAATGTTCGGTCTCTGGTCCACGATAATGTTCGGTTTCACGGTAATGTTCCGTCTCTGGTCCACGATAATTTTGTGTTTCTGTTTCACGGTAATGTTCCGTTTCTGGTCCACGATAATGTTCTGTTTCGGTTTCACGGTAATGTTCTGTCTCTGGTCCACGGTAATGTTCTGTGTCTGGTCCACGATAATGTTCGGTTTCACGGTAATGTTCCGTCTCTGTTCCACGATAATGTTGTGTTTCTGTTTCACGGTATCGTTCCATTTCTGGTCCACGATAATTTTGTGTTTCTGGTCCACGATAATGTTCGGTTTCACGATAATGTTCCGTTTCTGGTCAATGATAATGTTCTGTTTAGGTTTCACGGTAATGTTTTGTCTCTGGTCCATGATAATATTCCGTCTCTGGTCCACGATAATGTTCTGTCTCTGATCCACGATAATGTTGTGTTTCTGTTTCACGGTAACGTTCCGTTTCTGGTCCATGATAATGTTCTGTTTCACGGTAATGTTCTGTCTCTGGTCCATGGTAATTTTCTGTTTCTGGTCCACGGTAATGTTCCGTATCTGGTCCATGGTAATGTTTGGTTTCACGGTAATGTTCCATTTCTGGTCCACGGTAATGTTCTGTCTCTGGTCCACGATAATATTCGATTTCTGGTCGACGATAATGTTCGGTTTCACGGTAATGTTCCGTCTCTGGTCCACGATAATGTTCGGTTTCACGGTAATGTTCCATTTCTGGTCCACGGTAATGTTCTGTCTCTGGTCCACGATAATGTTCGATCTCTGGTCCACGATAATGTTCGGTTTCACGGTAATGTTCCGTCTCTGGTCCACGATAATGTTGTGTTTCTGTTTCACGGTAATGTTCCGTTTCTGGTCCACGATAATGTTCTGTTTCGGTTTCACGGTAATGTTCTGTCTCTGGTCCACGGTAATGTTCTGTCTCTGGTCCACGGTAATGTTCGGTTTCACGGTAATGTTCCGTCTCTGTTCCACGATAATGTTGTGTTTCTGTTTCACGGTATCGTTCCATTTCTGGTCCACGATAATTTTGTGTTTTTGGTCCACGATAATGTTCGGTTTCACGATAATGTTCCGTTTCTGGTCAATGATAATGTTCTGTTTAGGTTTCACGGTAATGTTCTGTCTCTGGTCCATGATAATATTCCGTCTCTGGTCAACGATAATGTTCCGTTTCTGGTCCACGATAATGTTCTGTTTTGGTTTCAACGTAATGTTCTGTCTCTGGTCCACGGTAATGTTGTGTTTCTGTTTCACGGTAATGTTCCGTTTCTGGTCCACGATAATCTTCTGTCTCTGGTCCACGGTAATGTTGTGTTTCTGTTTCACGGTAATGTTCCGTTTCTGGTCCACGATAATCTTCTGTTTCGGTTTCACGGTAATGTTCCGTTTCTGGTCCACGATAATGTTCTTTTTCATGGTAATGTTCTGTCTCTGGTCCATGGTAATGTTCTCTCTCTGGTCCAGGGTAATGTTCGGTTTCAAGGTAAAGTTCGGTCTCTGGTCCATGGTAATGTTCTGTCTCTGGTCCAAGGTAATGTTCTGTCTCTGGTCCACGGTAATGTTCGATCTCTGGTCCACGATAATGTTCGGTTTCACGGTAATGTTCCGTGTCTGGTCCACGATAATGTTCTGTTTCGGTTTCACGGTAATGTTCCGTTTCTGGTCCACGATAATGTTCTGTTTCGGTTTAACGGTAATGTTCCGTCTCTGGTCCACGGTAATGTTCCGTCTCTGGTCCACGAAAATGTTGTGTTTCTGTTTCACGTTAATGTTCCGTTTCTGGTCCACGATAATGTTCTGTTTCGGTTTAACGGTAATGTTCCGTCTCTGGTCCACGGTAATGTTCCGTCTCTGGTCCACGAAAATGTTGTGTTTCTGTTTCACGGTAATGTTCTGTCTCTGGTCCACGGTAATGTTCTGTCTCTGGTCCACGGTAATGTTCTGTCTCTGGTCCACGATAATGTTCGATCTCTGGTCCACGATAATGTTCGGTTTCACGGTAATGTTCCGTCTCTGGTCCACGATAATGTTCTGTTTCTGTATCACGGTAATGTTCCGTTTCTGGTCCACGATAATTTTTTGTTTCTGTTTCACGGTAATGTTCCGTTCCTGGTCCACGATAATGTTCGGTTTCATGGTAATGTTCTGTCTCTGGTCCACGGTAATGTTCTGTGTCTGGTCCACGATAATGTTCGGTTTCACGGTAATGTTCCGTCTCTGGTCCACGATAATGTTCCGTCTTTAGTCCACGATAATGTTCTGTTTCTGTTTCATGGTAATGTTCCGTTTCTGGTCCACGATAATTTTGTGTTTCTGTTTCACGGTAATGTTCCGTTTCTGGTCCACGATAATGTTCTAATTCGGTTTCACGGTAATGTTCTGTTTCCGTTTCACGGTAATGTTCTGTCTCTGGTCCACGGTAATGTTCGGTTTCACGATAATGTTCCGTTTCTGGTCCACGATAATGTTCCGTCTCTGGTCCACGATAATGTTCGGTTTCACGATAATGTTCCGTTTCTGGTCCACGATAATGTTCCGTCTCTGGTCCACGATAATGTTGTTTTTCTGTTTCACGGTAATGTTCCGTTTGTGGTCCATGATAATGTTCTGTTTCATGGTAATGTTCTGTCTCTGGTCCATGGTAATGTTCTGTCTCTGGTCCACGGTAATGTTCGGTTTCACGGTAATGTTCCGTTTCTGGTCCACGATAATGTTCGATCTCTGGTCCACGATAATGTTCGGTTTCACGGTAATGTTCCGTCTCTGGTCCACGATAATGTTGTGTTTCTGTTTCACGGTAATGTTCTGTTTCTGGTCCACGATAATGCTCTGTTTCGGTTTCACGGTAATGTTCTGTCTCTGGTCCACGGTAATGTTCTGTCTCTGGTCCACGGTAATGTTCGGTTTCACGGTAATGTTCCGTCTCTGGTCCACGATAATGTTGTTTTTCTGTTTCACGGTAATGTTCCATTTCTGGTCCACGATAATGTTGTGTTTCTGGTCCACTATAATGTTCGTTTTTTACGATAATGTTCCGTTTCTGGTCAACGATAATGTTCTGTTTAGGTTTCACGGTAATGTTGTGTCTCTGGTCCATGATAATGTTCCGTTTCTGGTCCACGATAATGTTCTGTCTCTGATCCACGATAATGTTCTGTCTCTGGTCCACGATAATTTTCCGTTTCTGGTCCACGATAATGTTCTGTTTCGGTTTCACGGTAATATTCTGTCTCTGGTCCACGATAATGTTCCTTTTCTGGTCCACGATAATGTTCTGTTTTGGTTTCAAGGTAAAGTTCTGTCTCTGGTCCACGGTAATGTTGTTTTTCTGTTTCACGGTAATGTTCCGTTTCTGGTCCACGATAATGTTCTGTTTCGGTTTCATGGTAATGTTCTGTGTCTGGTCCACGATAATGTTCGGTTTCACGGTAATGTTCCGTCTCTGGTCCACGGTAATGTTCCTTCTCTGGTCCACGATAATGTTGTGTTTCTGTTTCACGGTAATGTTCCGTTTCTGGTCCATGATAATGTTCTGTTTCATGGTAATGTTCTGTCTCTGGTCCACGGTAACGTTCGGTTTCAAGGTAATGTTCTGTCTCTGGTCCACAGTAATGTTCTGTCTCTGGTCCACGGTAATGTTGTGTTTCTAGATCACGGTAATGTTCCGTTTCTGGTCCACGATAATGTTCCGTCTTTGGTCCACGATAATGTTCAGTCTCTGGTCCATGATAATGTTCCGTTTCTGGTCCACGATAATGTTCTGCTTCGGTTTCATGGTAATGTTCTGTCTCTGGTCCACGGTAATGTTCTATGTCTGGTCCACGATAATGTTCGGTTTCACGGTAATGTTCCGTCTCTGGTCCACGATAATGTTCCGTCTTTGGTCCACGATAATGTTCCGTTTCTGGTCCACGATAATGTTCTGTTTCGGTTTCACGGTAATGTTCTGTTTCCGTTTCACGGTAATGTTCTGTCTCTGGTCCACGGTAATGTTGCGTTTCTGTTTCACGGTAATGTTCTGTCTCTGGTTCACGGTAATGTTCTGTCTCTGGTCCACGCTAATGTTCTGTTTCTGTTTCACGGTAATGTTCCGTTTCTGGTCCACTATAATGTTGTGTTTCTGTTTCACGGTAATGTTCTGTTTCACGGTAATGTTCCGTTTCTGGTCCACGATAATGTTGTGTTTCTGTTTCACGGTAATGTTCCGTTTCTGGTCCACGATAATGTTCTGTTTCGGTTTCATGGTAATGTTTGGTTTCTGGTCCACGGTAATGTTCGGTTTCACAGTAATGTTCGGTCTCTGGTCCACGATAATGTTCGGTTTCACGATAATGTTCGGTTTCACGGTAATGTTCTGGTCCACGGTAATGTTCTGGTCCACGGTAATGTTCCGTCTCTGGTCCACAGTAATGTTCCGTCTCTGGTCCACGATAATGTTGTGTTTCTGTTTCACGGTAATGTTCCGTTTCTGGTCCATGATAATGTTCTGTTTCACGGTAATGTTCTGTCTCTGGTCCATGGTAATTTTCTGTTTCTGGTCCACGGTAATGTTCCGTATCTGGTCCATGGTAATGTTTGGTTTCACGGTAATGTTCCATTTCTGGTCCACGGTAATGTTCTGTCTCTGGTCCACGATAATGTTCGATTTCTGGTCGACGATAATGTTCGGTTTCACGGTAATGTTCCGTCTCTGGTCCACGATAATGTTCGGTTTCACGGTAATGTTCCATTTCTGGTCCACGGTAATGTTCTGTGTCTGGTCCACGATAATGTTCGATCTCTGGTCCACGATAATGTTGTGTTTCTGTTTCACGGTAATGTTCCGTTTCTGGTCAACGATAATGTTGTATTTCTGTTTCACGGTAATGTTCCATTTCTGGTCCAAGGTAATGTTCTGTGTCTGGTCCACGATAATGTTCGGTTTCACGGTAATGTTCCGTCTCTGGTCCACGATAATGTTCCGTCTTTGGTCCACGATAATGTTCTGTTTCTGTTTCATGGTAATGTTCCGTTTCTGGTCAACGATAATGTTCTGTTTAGGTTTCACGGTAATGTTCTGTCTCTGGTCCATGATAATATTCCGTCTCTGGTCCACGATAATGTTCTGTCTCTGATCCACGATAATGTTCTGTCTCTGGTCCACGATAATGTTCCGTTTCTGGTCCACGGTAATGTTCTGTCTCTGGTCCACGATAATGTTCGATCTCTGGTCCACGATAATGTTCGGTTTCACGGTAATGTTCCGTCTCTGGTCCACGATAATGTTGTGTTTCTGTTTCACGGTAATGTTCCGTTTCTGGTCCACGATAATGTTCTGTTTCGGTTTCACGGTAATGTTCTGTCTCTGGTCCACGGTAATGTTCTGTCTCTGGTCCACGGTAATGTTCGGTTTCACGGTAATGTTCCGTCTCTGTTCAACGATAATGTTGTGTTTCTGTTTCACGGTATCGTTCCATTTCTGGTCCACGATAATTTTGTGTTTTTGGTCCACGATAATGTTCGGTTTCACGATAATGTTCCGTTTCTGGTCAATGATAATGTTCTGTTTAGGTTTCACGGTAATGTTCTGTCTCTGGTCCATGATAATATTCCGTCTCTAGTCAACGATAATGTTCCGTTTCTGGTCCACGATAATGTTCTGTTTTGGTTTCAACGTAATGTTCTGTCTCTGGTCCACGGTAATGTTGTGTTTCTGTTTCACGGTAATGTTCCGTTTCTGGTCCACGATAATCTTCTGTCTCTGGTCCACGGTAATGTTGTGTTTCTGTTTCACGGTAATGTTCCGTTTCTGGTCCACGATAATCTTCTGTTTCGGTTTCACGGTAATGTTCCGTTTCTGGTCCACGATAATGTTCTTTTTCATGGTAATGTTCTGTCTCTGGTCCAGGGTAATGTTCGGTTTCAAGGTAAAGTTCGGTCTCTGGTCCATGGTAATGTTCTGTCTCTGGTCCAAGGTAATGTTCTGTCTCTGGTCCACGGTAATGTTCGATCTCTGGTCCACGATAATGTTCGGTTTCACGGTAATGTTCCGTGTCTGGTCCACGATAATGTTCTGTTTCGGTTTCACGGTAATGTTCCGTTTCTGGTCCACGATAATGTTCTGTTTCGGTTTAACGGTAATGTTCCGTCTCTGGTCCACGGTAATGTTCCGTCTCTGGTCCACGAAAATGTTGTGTTTCTGTTTCACGTTAATGTTCCGTTTCTGGTCCATGATAATGTTCTGTTTCACGGTAATGTTCTGTCTCTGGTCCACGGTAATGTTCTGTCTCTGGTCCACGGTAATGTTCTGTCTCTGGTCCACGATAATGTTCGATCTCTGGTCCACGATAATGTTCGGTTTCACGGTAATGTTCCGTTTCTGGTCCACGATAATTTTGTGTTTCTGTTTCACGGTAATGTTCCGTTTCTGGTCCACGATAATGTTCTAATTCGGTTTCACGGTAATGTTCTGTTTCCGTTTCACGGTAATGTTCTGTCTCTGGTCCACGGTAATGTTCGGTTTCACGATAATGTTCCGTTTCTGGTCCACGATAATGTTCCGTCTCTGGTCCACGATAATGTTCGGTTTCACGATAATGTTCCGTTTCTGGTCCACGATAATGTTCCGTCTCTGGTCCACGATAATGTTGTTTTTCTGTTTCACGGTAATGTTCCGTTTGTGGTCCATGATAATGTTCTGTTTCATGGTAATGTTCTGTCTCTGGTCCATGGTAATGTTCTGTCTCTGGTCCACGGTAATGTTCGGTTTCACGGTAATGTTCCGTTTCTGGTCCACGATAATGTTCGATCTCTGGTCCACGATAATGTTCGGTTTCACGGTAATGTTCCGTCTCTGGTCCACGATAATGTTGTGTTTCTGTTTCACGGTAATGTTCTGTTTCTGGTCCACGATAATGCTCTGTTTCGGTTTCACGGTAATGTTCTGTCTCTGGTCCACGGTAATGTTCTGTCTCTGGTCCACGGTAATGTTCGGTTTCACGGTAATGTTCCGTCTCTGGTCCACGATAATGTTGTTTTTCTGTTTCAAGGTAATGTTCCATTTCTGGTCCACGATAATGTTGTGTTTCTGGTCCACTATAATGTTCGTTTTTTACGATAATGTTCCGTTTCTGGTCAACGATAATGTTCTGTTTAGGTTTCACGGTAATGTTGTGTCTCTGGTCCATGATAATGTTCCGTTTCTGGTCCACGATAATGTTCTGTCTCTGATCCACGATAATGTTCTGTCTCTGGTCCACGATAATTTTCCGTTTCTGGTCCACGATAATGTTCTGTTTCGGTTTCACGGTAATATTCTGTCTCTGGTCCACGATAATGTTCCTTTTCTGGTCCACGATAATGTTCTGTTTTGGTTTCAAGGTAAAGTTCTGTCTCTGGTCCACGGTAATGTTGTTTTTCTGTTTCACGGTAATGTTCCGTTTCTGGTCCACGATAATGTTCTGTTTCGGTTTCATGGTAATGTTCTGTGTCTGGTCCACGATAATGTTCGGTTTCACGGTAATGTTCCGTCTCTGGTCCACGGTAATGTTCCTTCTCTGGTCCACGATAATGTTGTGTTTCTGTTTCACGGTAATGTTCCGTTTCTGGTCCATGATAATGTTCTGTTTCATGGTAATGTTCTGTCTCTGGTCCACGGTAACGTTCGGTTTCAAGGTAATGTTCTGTCTCTGGTCCACAGTAATGTTCTGTCTCTGGTCCACGGTAATGTTGTGTTTCTAGATCACGGTAATGTTCCGTTTCTGGTCCACGATAATGTTCCGTCTTTGGTCCACGATAATGTTCAGTCTCTGGTCCATGATAATGTTCCGTTTCTGGTCCACGATAATGTTCTGCTTCGGTTTCATGGTAATGTTCTGTCTCTGGTCCACGGTAATGTTCTATGTCTGGTCCACGATAATGTTCGGTTTCACGGTAATGTTCCGTCTCTGGTCCACGATAATGTTCCGTCTTTGGTCCACGATAATGTTCCGTTTCTGGTCCACGATAATGTTCTGTTTCCGTTTCACGGTAATGTTCTGTCTCTGGTCCACGGTAATGTTGCGTTTCTGTTTCACGGTAATGTTCTGTCTCTGGTTCACGGTAATGTTCTGTCTCTGGTCCACGCTAATGTTCTGTTTCTGTTTCACGGTAATGTTCCGTTTCTGGTCCACTATAATGTTGTGTTTCTGTTTCACGGTAATGTTCTGTTTCACGGTAATGTTCCGTTTCTGGTCCACGATAATGTTGTGTTTCTGTTTCACGGTAATGTTCCGTTTCTGGTCCACGATAATGTTCTGTTTCGGTTTCATGGTAATGTTTGGTTTCTGGTCCACGGTAATGTTCGGTTTCACGGTAATGTTCGGTCTCTGGTCCACGATAATGTTCGGTTTCACGATAATGTTCGGTTTCACGGTAATGTTCTGGTCCACGGTAATGTTCTGGTCCACGGTAATGTTCCGTCTCTGGTCCACAGTAATGTTCCGTCTCTGGTCCACGATAATGTTGTGTTTCTGTTTCACGGTAATGTTCCGTTTCTGGTCCATGATAATGTTCTGTTTCACGGTAATGTTCTGTCTCTGGTCCATGGTAATTTTCTGTTTCTGGTCCACGGTAATGTTCCGTATCTGGTCCATGGTAATGTTTGGTTTCACGGTAATGTTCCATTTCTGGTCCACGGTAATGTTCTGTCTCTGGTCCACGATAATGTTCGATTTCTGGTCGACGATAATGTTCGGTTTCACGGTAATGTTCCGTCTCTGGTCCACGATAATGTTCGGTTTCACGGTAATGTTCCATTTCTGGTCCACGGTAATGTTCTGTGTCTGGTCCACGATAATGTTCGATCTCTGGTCCACGATAATGTTGTGTTTCTGTTTCACGGTAATGTTCCGTTTCTGGTCAACGATAATGTTGTATTTCTGTTTCACGGTAATGTTCCATTTCTGGTCCAAGGTAATGTTCTGTGTCTGGTCCACGATAATGTTCGGTTTCACGGTAATGTTCCGTCTCTGGTCCACGATAATGTTCCGTCTTTGGTCCACGATAATGTTCTGTTTCTGTTTCATGGTAATGTTCCGTTTCTGGTCAACGATAATGTTCTGTTTAGGTTTCACGGTAATGTTCTGTCTCTGGTCCATGATAATATTCCGTCTCTGGTCCACGATAATGTTCTGTCTCTGATCCACGATAATGTTCTGTCTCTGGTCCACGATAATGTTCCGTTTCTGGTCCACGGTAATGTTCTGTCTCTGGTCCACGATAATGTTCGATCTCTGGTCCACGATAATGTTCGGTTTCACGGTAATGTTCCGTCTCTGGTCCACGATAATGTTGTGTTTCTGTTTCACGGTAATGTTCCGTTTCTGGTCCACGATAATGTTCTGTTTCGGTTTCACGGTAATGTTCTGTCTCTGGTCCACGGTAATGTTCTGTCTCTGGTCCACGGTAATGTTCGGTTTCACGGTAATGTTCCGTCTCTGTTCAACGATAATGTTGTGTTTCTGTTTCACGGTATCGTTCCATTTCTGGTCCACGATAATTTTGTGTTTTTGGTCCACGATAATGTTCGGTTTCACGATAATGTTCCGTTTCTGGTCAATGATAATGTTCTGTTTAGGTTTCACGGTAATGTTCTGTCTCTGGTCCATGATAATATTCCGTCTCTAGTCAACGATAATGTTCCGTTTCTGGTCCACGATAATGTTCTGTTTTGGTTTCAACGTAATGTTCTGTCTCTGGTCCACGGTAATGTTGTGTTTCTGTTTCACGGTAATGTTCCGTTTCTGGTCCACGATAATCTTCTGTCTCTGGTCCACGGTAATGTTGTGTTTCTGTTTCACGGTAATGTTCCGTTTCTGGTCCACGATAATCTTCTGTTTCGGTTTCACGGTAATGTTCCGTTTCTGGTCCACGATAATGTTCTTTTTCATGGTAATGTTCTGTCTCTGGTCCAGGGTAATGTTCGGTTTCAAGGTAAAGTTCGGTCTCTGGTCCATGGTAATGTTCTGTCTCTGGTCCAAGGTAATGTTCTGTCTCTGGTCCACGGTAATGTTCGATCTCTGGTCCACGATAATGTTCGGTTTCACGGTAATGTTCCGTGTCTGGTCCACGATAATGTTCTGTTTCGGTTTCACGGTAATGTTCCGTTTCTGGTCCACGATAATGTTCTGTTTCGGTTTAACGGTAATGTTCCGTCTCTGGTCCACGGTAATGTTCCGTCTCTGGTCCACGAAAATGTTGTGTTTCTGTTTCACGTTAATGTTCCGTTTCTGGTCCATGATAATGTTCTGTTTCACGGTAATGTTCTGTCTCTGGTCCACGGTAATGTTCTGTCTCTGGTCCACGGTAATGTTCTGTCTCTGGTCCACGATAATGTTCGATCTCTGGTCCACGATAATGTTCGGTTTCACGGTAATGTTCCGTCTCTGGTCCACGATAATGTTCTGTTTCTGTATCACGGTAATGTTCCGTTTCTGGTCCACGATAATTTTTTGTTTCTGTTTCACGGTAATGTTCCGTTCCTGGTCCACGATAATGTTCGGTTTCATGGTAATGTTCTGTCTCTGGTCCACGGTAATGTTCTGTGTCTGGTCCACGATAATGTTCGGTTTCACGGTAATGTTCCGTCTCTGGTCCACGATAATGTTCCGTCTTTAGTCCACGATAATGTTCTGTTTCTGTTTCATGGTAATGTTCCGTTTCTGGTCCACGATAATTTTGTGTTTCTGTTTCACGGTAATGTTCCGTTTCTGGTCCACGATAATGTTCTAATTCGGTTTCACGGTAATGTTCTGTTTCCGTTTCACGGTAATGTTCTGTCTCTGGTCCACGGTAATGTTCGGTTTCACGATAATGTTCCGTTTCTGGTCCACGATAATGTTCCGTCTCTGGTCCACGATAATGTTGTTTTTCTGTTTCACGGTAATGTTCCGTTTGTGGTCCATGATAATGTTCTGTTTCATGGTAATGTTCTGTCTCTGGTCCATGGTAATGTTCTGTCTCTGGTCCACGGTAATGTTCGGTTTCACGGTAATGTTCCGTTTCTGGTCCACGATAATGTTCGATCTCTGGTCCACGATAATGTTCGGTTTCACGGTAATGTTCCGTCTCTGGTCCACGATAATGTTGTGTTTCTGTTTCACGGTAATGTTCTGTTTCTGGTCCACGATAATGTTCTGTTTCGGTTTCACGGTAATGTTCTGTCTCTGGTCCACGGTAATGTTCTGTCTCTGGTCCACGGTAATGTTCGGTTTCACGGTAATGTTCCGTCTCTGGTCCACGATAATGTTGTTTTTCTGTTTCACGGTAATGTTCCATTTCTGGTCCACGATAATGTTGTGTTTCTGGTCCACTATAATGTTCGTTTTTTACGATAATGTTCCGTTTCTGGTCAACGATAATGTTCTGTTTAGGTTTCACGGTAATGTTGTGTCTCTGGTCCATGATAATGTTCCGTTTCTGGTCCACGATAATGTTCTGTCTCTGATCCACGATAATTTTCCGTTTCTGGTCCACGATAATGTTCTGTTTCGGTTTCACGGTAATATTCTGTCTCTGGTCCACGATAATGTTCCTTTTCTGGTCCACGATAATGTTCTGTTTTGGTTTCAACGTAAAGTTCTGTCTCTGGTCCACGGTAATGTTGTTTTTCTGTTTCACGGTAATGTTCCGTTTCTGGTCCACGATAATGTTCTGTTTCGGTTTCATGGTAATGATCTGTGTCTGGTCCACGATAATGTTCGGTTTCACGGTAATGTTCCGTCTCTGGTCCACGGTAATGTTCCTTCTCTGGTCCACGATAATGTTGTGTTTCTGTTTCACGGTAATGTTCCGTTTCTGGTCCATGATAATGTTCTGTTTCATGGTAATGTTCTGTCTCTGGTCCACGGTAACGTTCGGTTTCAAGGTAAAGTTCGGTCTCTGGTCCACAGTAATGTTCTGTCTCTGGTCCACGGTAATGTTCGATCTCTGGTCCACGATAATGTTGTGTTTCTAGATCACGGTAATGTTCCGTTTCTGGTCCACGATAATGTTCCGTCTTTGGTCCACGATAATGTTCAGTCTCTGGTCCATGATAATGTTCCGTTTCTGGTCCACGATAATGTTCTGCTTCGGTTTCATGGTAATGTTCTGTCTCTGGTCCACGGTAATGTTCTATGTCTGGTCCACGATAATGTTCGGTTTCACGGTAATGTTCCGTCTCTGGTCCACGATAATGTTCCGTCTTTGGTCCACGATAATGTTCCGTTTCTGGTCCACGATAATGTTCTGTTTTGGTTTCACGGTAATGTTCTGTTTCCGTTTCACGGTAATGTTCTGTCTCTGGTCCACGGTAATGTTGCGTTTTTGTTTCACGGTAATGTTCTGTCTCTGGTTCACGGTAATGTTCTGTCTCTGGTCCACGCTAATGTTCTGTTTCTGTTTCACGGTAATGTTCTGTTTCACGGTAATGTTCCGTTTCTGGTCCACGATAATGTTCTGTTTCGGTTTCATGGTAATGTTTGGTCTCTGGTCCACGGTAATGTTCGGTTTCACGGTAATGTTCGGTTTCACGGTAATGTTCTGGTCCACGGTAATGTTCTGGTCCACGGTAATGTTCCGTCTCTGGTCCACAGTAATGTTCCGTCTCTGGTCCACGATAATGTTGTGTTTCTGTTTCACGGTAATGTTCCGTTTCTGGTCCATGATAATGTTCTGTTTCACGGTAATGTTCTGTCTCTGGTCCATGGTAATTTTCTGTTTCTGGTCCACGGTAATGTTCCGTATCTGGTCCATGGTAATGTTTGGTTTCACGGTAATGTTCCATTTCTGGTCCACGGTAATGTTCTGTCTCTGGTCCACGATAATGTTCGATTTCTGGTCGACGATAATGTTCGGTTTCACGGTAATGTTCCGTCTCTGGTCCACGTTAATGTTCGGTTTCACGGTAATGTTCCATTTCTGGTCCACGGTAATGTTCTGTGTCTGGTCCACGATAATGTTCGATCTCTGGTCCACGATAATGTTGTGTTTCTGTTTCACGGTAATGTTCCGTTTCTGGTCAACGATAATGTTCTGTTTCGGTTTCACGGTAATGTTCTGTCTCTGGTCCACGGTAATGTTCTGTCTCTGGTCCACGGTAATGTTCGGTTTCACGGTAATGTTCCGTCTCTGTTCCACGATAATGTTGTATTTCTGTTTCACGGTAATGTTCCATTTCTGGTCCAAGGTAATGTTCTGTGTCTGGTCCACGATAATGTTCGGTTTCACGGTAATGTTCCGTCTCTGGTCCACGATAATTTTCCGTCTTTGGTCCACGATAATGTTCTGTTTCTGTTTCATGGTAATGTTCCGTTTCTGGTCAACGATAATGTTCTGTTTAGGTTTCACGGTAATGTTCTGTCTCTGGTCCATGATAATATTCCGTCTCTGGTCCACGATAATGTTCTGTCTCTGATCCACGATAATGTTCTGTCTCTGGTCCACGATAATGTTCCGTTTCTGGTCCACGATAATGTTCTGTTTCGGTTTCACGGTAATGTTCTGTCTCTGGTTAACGATAATGTTCCGTTTCTGGTCCACGATAATGTTCTGTTTTGGTTTCAAGGTAATGTTCTGTCTCTGGTCCACGGTAATGTTGTTTTTCTGTTTCACGGTAATGTTCCGTTTCTGGTCCACGATAATCTTCTGTTTCGGTTTCACGGTAATGTTCCGTTTCTGGTCCACGATAATGTTCTGTTTCTGTTTCACGGTAATGTTCCGTTTCTGGTCCACGATAATGTTCTGTTTCGGTTTCACGGTAATGTTCTGTCTCTGGTCCACGATAATGTTCCGTTTCTGGTCAACGATAATGTTCTGTTTCGGTTTCACGTTAATGTTCTGTCTCTGGTCCACGGTAATGTTCTGTCTCTGGTCCACGGTAATGTTCGGTTTCACGGTAATGTTCCGTCTCTGTTCCACGATAATGTTGTATTTCTGTTTCACGGTAATGTTCCATTTCTGGTCCACGGTAATGTTCTGTGTCTGGTCCACGATAATGTTCGGTTTCACGGTAATGTTCCGTCTCTGGTCCACGATAATGTTCCGTCTTTGGTCCACGATAATGTTCTGTTTCTGTTTCATGGCAATGTTCCGTTTCTGGTCAACGATAATGTTCTGTTTCGGTTTCACGGTAATGTTCTGTCTCTGGTCCATGATAATATTCCGTCTCTGGTCCACGATAATGTTCTGTCTCTGATCCACGATAATGTTCTGTCTCTGGTCCACGATAATGTTCCGTTTCTGGTCCACGATAATGTTCTGTTTCGGTTTAACAGTAATGTTCTGTCTCTGGTTAACGATAATGTTCCGTTTCTGGTCCACGATAATGTTCTGTTTTGGTTTCAAGGTAATGTTCTGTCTCTGGTCCACGGTAATGTTGTGTTTCTGTTTCACGGTAATGTTCCGTTTCTGGTCCACGATAATCTTCTGTTTCGGTTTCACGGTAATGTTCCGTTTCTGGTCCACGATAATGTTCTGTTTCTGTTTCACGGTAATGTTCCGTTTCTGGTCCAAGATAATGTTCTGTTTCGGTTTCACGGTAATGTTCTGTCTCTGGTCCACGATAATGTTCCTTTTCTGGTCCACGATAATGTTCTGTTTTGGTTTCAAGGTAATGTTCTGTCTCTGGTCCACGATAATGTTCTGTTTCGGTTTCATGGTAATGTTCTGTGTCTGGTCCACGATAATGTTCGGTTTCACGGTAATGTTCCGTCTCTGGTCCACGGTAATGTTCCTTCTCTGGTCCACGATAATGTTGTGTTTCTGTTTCACGGTAATGTTCCGTTTCTGGTCCATGATAATGTTCTGTTTCATGGTAATGTTCTGTCTCTGGTCCATGGTAATGTTCTGTCTCTGGTCCACGGTAACGTTCGGTTTCAAGGTAAAGTTCGGTCTCTGGTCCACAGTAATGTTCTGTCTCTGGTCCACGGTAATGTTCGATCTCTGGTCCAAGATAATGTTGTGTTTCTAGTTCACGGTAATGTTCCGTTTCTGGTCCACGATAATTTTGTGTTTCTGTTTCACGGTAATGTTCCGTTTCTGGTCCACGATAATGTTCCGTCTTTGGTCCACGATAATGTTCTGTCTCTGGTCCATGATAATGTTCCGTTTCTGGTCCACGATAATGTTCTGCTTCGGTTTCACGGTAATGTTCTGTCTCTGGTCCACGGTAATGTTCTATGTCTGGTCCACGATAATGTTCGGTTTCACGGTAATGTTCCGTCTCTGGTCCACGATAATGTTCCGTCTTTGGTCCACGATAATGTTCCGTTTCTGGTCCACGATAATGTTCTGTTTCGGTTTCACGGTAATGTTCTGTTTCCGTTTCACGGTAATGTTCTGTCTCTGGTCCACGGCAATTTTGCGTTACTGTTTCACGGTAATGTTCTGTCTCTGGTTCACGGTAATGTTCTGTCTCTGGTCCACGCTAATGTTCTGTTTCTGTTTCACGGTAATGTTCCGTTTCTGGTCCACTATAATGTTGTGTTTCTGTTTCACGGTAATGTTCTGTTTCACGGTAATGTTCCGTTTCTGGTCCACGATAATGTTGTGTTTCTGTTTCACGGTAATGTTCCGTTTCTGGTCCACGATAATGTTCTGTTTCGGTTTCATGGTAATGTTTGGTCTCTGGTCCACGGTAATGTTCGGTTTCACGGTAATGTTCGGTCTCTGGTCCACGATAATGCTCGGTTTCACGATAATGTTCGGTTTCACGGTAATGTTCTGGTCCACGGTAATGTTCTGGTCCACGGTAATGTTCCGTCTCTGGTCCACGATAATGTTGTGTTTCTGTTTCACGGTAATGTTCCGTTTCTGGTCCATGATAATGTTCTGTTTCACGGTAATGTTCTGTCTCTGGTCCATGGTAATTTTCTGTTTCTGGTCCACGGTAATGTTTTGTCTCTGGTCCACGATAATGTTCGATTTCTGGTCGACGATAATGTTCGGTTTCACGGTAATTTTCCGTCTCTGGTCCACGATAATGTTCGGTTTCACGGTAATGTTCCATTTCTGGTCCACGGTAATGTTCTGTGTCTGGTCCACGATAATGTTCGATCTCTGGTCCACGATAATGTTGTGTTTCTGTTTCACGGTAATGTTCCGTTTCTGGTCAACGATAATGTTCTGTTTCGGTTTCACGGTAATGTTCTGTCTCTGGTCCACGGTAATGTTCTGTCTCTGGTCCACGGTAATGTTCGGTTTCACGGTAATGTTCCGTCTCTGTTCCACGATAATGTTGTATTTCTGTTTCACGGTAATGTTCCATTTCTGGTCCACGATAATTTTGTGTTTCTGGTCCACGATAATGTTCGGTTTCACGATAATGTTCCGTTTCTGGTCAACGATAATGTTCTGTTTAGGTTTCACGGTAATGTTCTGTCTCTGGTCCATGATAATATTCCGTCTCTGGTCCACGATAATGTTCTGTCTCTGATCCACGATAATGTTCTGTCTCTGGTCCACGATAATGTTCCGTTTCTGGTCCACGATAATGTTTTGTTTCGGTTTCACGGTAATGTTCTGTCTCTGGTCAACGATAATGTTCCGTTTCTGGTCCACGATAATGTTCTGTTTTGGTTTCAAGGTAGTGTTCTGTCTCTGGTCCACGGTAATGTTGTGTTTCTGTTTCACGGTAATGTTCCGTTTCTGGTCCACGATAATGTTGTGTTTCTGTTTCACGGTAATGTTCCGTTTCTGGTCCATGATAATGTTCTGTTTCACGGTAATGTTCTGTCTCTGGTCCATGGTAATTTTCTGTTTCTGGTCCACGGTAATGTTCCGTATCTGGTCCATGGTAATGTTTGGTTTCACGGTAATGTTCCATTTCTGGTCCACGGTAATGTTCTGTCTCTGGTCCACGATAATGTTCGATTTCTGGTCGACGATAATGTTCGGTTTCACGGTAATGTTCCGTCTCTGGTCCACGATAATGTTCGGTTTCACGGTAATGTTCCGTCTCTGGTCCACGGTAATGTTCCGTCTCTGGTCCACGGTAATGTTCCGTCTCTGTTTCACAATAATGTTCTGTTTCTGGTCCACGATAATGTTCTGTTTCGGTTTCACGGTAATGTTCTGTCTCTGGTCCACGGTAATGTTCTGTCTCTGGTCCACGGTAATGTTCGGTTTCACGGTAATGTTCCGTCTCTGGTCCACGATAATGTTGTGTTTCTGTTTCACGGTAATGTTCCGTTTCTGGTCCACGATAATGTTCTGTTTCGGTTTCATGGTAATGTTTGGTCTCTGGTCCACGGTAATGTTCGGTTTCACGGTAATGTTCGGTCTCTGGTCCACGATAATGCTCGGTTTCACGATAATGTTCGGTTTCACGGTAATGTTCGGTCTCTGGTCCACGATAATGCTCGGTTTCACGATAATGTTCGGTTTCACGGTAATGTTCTGGTCCACGGTAATGTTCTGGTCCACGGTAATGTTCCGTCTCTGGTCCACAGTAATGTTCCGTCTCTGGTCCACGATAATGTTGTGTTTCTGTTTCACGGTAATGTTCCGTTTCTGGTCCATGATAATGTTCTGTTTCACGGTAATGTTCTGTCTCTGGTCCATGGTAATTTTCTGTTTCTGGTCCACGGTAATGTTCCGTATCTGGTCCATGGTAATGTTTGGTTTCACGGTAATGTTCCATTTCTGGTCCACGGTAATGTTCTGTCTCTGGTCCACGATAATGTTCGATTTCTGGTCGACGATAATGTTCGGTTTCACGGTAATGTTCCGTCTCTGGTCCACGATAATGTTCGGTTTCACGGTAATGTTCCATTTCTGGTCCACGGTAATGTTCTGTCTCTGGTCCACGATAATGTTCGATCTCTGGTCCACGATAATGTTCGGTTTCACGGTAATGTTCCGTCTCTGTTCCACGATAATGTTGTGTTTCTGTTTCACGGTAATGTTCCATTTCTGGTCCACGATAATTTTGTGTTTCTGGTCCACGATAATGTTCGGTTTCACGATAATGTTCCGTTTCTGGTCAACGATAATGTTCTGTTTAGGTTTCACGGTAATGTTCTGTCTCTGGTCCATGATAATATTCCGTCTCTGGTCCACGATAATGTTCTGTCTCTGATCCACGATAATGTTCTGTCTCTGGTCCACGATAATGTTCCGTTTCTGGTCCACGATAATGTTCTGTTTCGGTTTCACGGTAATGTTCTGTCTCTGGTCAACGATAATGTTCCGTTTCTGGTCCACGATAATGTTCTGTTTTGGTTTCAAGGTAATGTTCTGTCTCTGGTCCACGGTAATGTTGTGTTTCTGTTTCACGGTAATGTTCCGTTTCTGGTCCACGATAATGTTCTGTTTCTGTTTCACGATAATGTTCTGTTTCTGTTTCACGGTAATGTTCCGTTTCTGGTCCATGATAATGTTCTGTCTCTGGTCCAGGGTAATGTTCGGTTTCAAGGTAAAGTTCGGTCTCTGGTCCACGGTAATGTTCTGTCTCTGGTCCACGGTAATGTTCGATCTCTGGTCCACGATAATGTTCGGTTTCACGGTAATGTTCCGTGTCTGGTCCACGATAATGTTCTGTTTCGGTTTCACGGTAATGTTCCGTTTCTGGTCCACGATAATGTTCTGTTTCGGTTTAACGGTAATGTTCCGTCTCTGGTCCACGGTAATGTTCCGTTTCTGGTCCATGATAATGTTCTGTTTCATGGTAATGTTCTGTCTCTGGTCCATGGTAATATTCTGTCTCTGGTCCACGGTAATGTTCGGTTTCAAGGTAAAGTTCGGTCTCTGGTCCACAGTAATGTTCTGTCTCTGGTCCACGGTAATGTTCTGTCTCTGGTCCACGGTAATGTTCTGTCTCTGGTCCACGGTAATGTTCGATCTCTGGTCCACGATAATGTTCGGTTTCACGGTAATGATCCGTCTTTGGTCCACGATAATTTTGTGTTTCTGTTTCACGGTAATGTTCCGTTTCTGGTCCACGATAATGTTCTGTTTCGGTTTCACGGTAATGTTCTGTCTCTGGTCCACGGTAATGTTCTGTGTCTGGTCCACGATAATGTTCGGTTTCACGGTAATGTTCCGTTTCTGGTCCACGATAATGTTCTGTTTCGGTTTCACGGTAATGTTCTTTCTCTGGTCCACGATAATGTTCCGTATCTGGTCCACGGTAATGTTCTGTTTCTTTTTCACGGTAATGTTCTCTCTCTGGTCCACGGTAATGTTCTGTCTCTGGTCCACGGTAATGTTCGATCTCTGGTCCACGATAATGTTCGGTTTCACGGTAATGTTCCGTCTCTGGTCCACGATAATGTTCGGTTTCACGGTAATGTTCCATTTCTGGTCCACGGTAATGTTCTGTGTCTGGTCCACGATAATGTTCGATCTCTGGTCCACGATAATGTTGTGTTTCTGTTTCACGGTAATGTTCCGTTTCTGGTCCACGATAATGTTCTGTTTCGGTTTCACGGTAATGTTCTGTCTCTGGTCCACGGTAATGTTCTGTCTCTGGTCCACGGTAATGTTCGGTTTCACGGTAATGTTCCGTCTCTGTTCCACGATAATGTTGTATTTCTGTTTCACGGTAATGTTCCATTTCTGGTCCACGGTAATGTTCTGTGTCTGGTCCACGATAATGTTCGGTTTCACGGTAATGTTCCGTCTCTGGTCCACGATAATGTTCCGTCTTTGGTCCACGATAATGTTCTGTTTCTGTTTCATGGCAATGTTCCGTTTCTGGTCAACGATAATGTTCTGTTTCGGTTTCACGGTAATGTTCTGTCTCTAGTCCATGATAATATTCCGTCTCATGTCCACGATAATGTTCTGTCTCTGATCCACGATAATGTTCTGTCTCTGGTTAACGATAATGTTCCGTTTCTGGTCCACGATAATGTTCTGTTTTGGTTTCAAGGTAATGTTCTGTCTCTGGTCCACGGTAATGTTGTGTTTCTGTTTCACGGTAATGTTCCGTTTCTGGTCCACGATAATCTTCTGTTTCGGTTTCACGGTAACGTTCCGTTTCTGGTCCACGATAATGTTCTGTTTTGGTTTCAAGGTAATGTTCTGTCTCTGGTCCACGGTAATGTTGTTTTTCTGTTTCACGGTAATGTTCCGTTTCTGGTCCACGATAATGTTCCGTTTCGGTTTCATGGTAATGTTCTGTGTCTGGTCCACGATAATGTTCGGTTTCACGGTAATGTTCCGTCTCTGGTCCACGGTAATGTTCCTTCTCTGGTCCACGATAATGTTGTGTTTCTGTTTCACGGTAATGTTCCGTTTCTGGTCCATGATAATGTTCTGTTTCATGGTAATGTTCTGTCTCTGGTCCATGGTAATGTTCTGTCTCTGGTCCACGGTAACGTTCGGTTTTAAGGTAAAGTTCGGTCTCTGGTCCACAGTAATGTTCTGTCTCTGGTCCACGGTAATGTTCGATCTCTGGTCCAAGATAATGTTGTGTTTCTAGTTCACGGTAATGTTCAGTTTCTGGTCCACGATAATTTTGTGTTTCTGTTTCACGGTAATGTTCCGTTTCTGGTCCACGATAATGTTCCGTCTTTGGTCCACGATAATGTTCTGTCTCTGGTCCATGATAATGTTCCGTTTCTGGTCCACGATAATGTTCTGCTTCGGTTTCACGGTAATGTTCTGTCTCTGGTCCACGGTAATGTTCTATGTCTGGTCCACGATAATGTTCAGTTTCACGGTAATGTTCCGTCTCTGGTCCACGATAATGTTCCGTCTTTGGTCCACGATAATGTTCCGTTTCTGGTCCACGATAATGTTCTGTTTCTGTTTCACGGTAATGTTCTGTTTCCGTTTCACGGTAATGTTCTGTCTCTGGTCCACGGCAATGTTGCGTTTCTGTTTCACGGTAATGTTCTGTCTCTGGTTCACGGTAATGTTCTGTCTCTGGTCCACGCTAATGTTCTGTTTCTGTTTCACGGTAATGTTCCGTTTCTGGTCCACTATAATGTTGTGTTTCTGTTTCACGGTAATGTTCTGTTTCACGGTAATGTTCCGTTTCTGGTCCACGATAATGTTGTGTTTCTGTTTCACGGTAATGTTCCGTTTCTGGTCCACGATAATGTTCTGTTTCGGTTTCATGGTAATGTTTGGTCTCTGGTCCACGGTAATGTTCGGTTTCACGGTAATGTTCGGTCTCTGGTCCACGATAATGCTCGGTTTCACGATAATGTTCGGTTTCACGGTAATGTTCTGGTCCACGGTAATGTTCTGGTCCACGGTAATGTTCCGTCTCTGATCCACAGTAATGTTCCGTCTCTGGTCCACGATAATGTTGTGTTTCTGTTTCACGGTAATGTTCCGTTTCTGGTCCATGATAATGTTCTGTTTCACGGTAATGTTCTGTCTCTGGTCCATGGTAATTTTCTGTTTCTGGTCCACGGTAATGTTTTGTCTCTGGTCCACGATAATGTTCGATTTCTGGTCGACGATAATGTTCGGTTTCACGGTAATGTTCCGTCTCTGATCCACGATAATGTTCGGTTTCACGGTAATGTTCCATTTCTGGTCCACGGTAATGTTCTGTGTCTGGTCCACGATAATGTTCGATCTCTGGTCCACGATAATGTTGTGTTTCTGTTTCACGGTAATGTTCCGTTTCTGGTCAACGATAATGTTCTGTTTCGGTTTCACGGTAATGTTCTGTCTCTGGTCCACGGTAATGTTCTGTCTCTGGTCCACGATAATGTTGTATTTCTGTTTCACGGTAATGTTCCATTTCTGGTCCACGATAATTTTGTGTTTCTGGTCCACGATAATGTTCGGTTTCACGATAATGTTCCGTTTCTGGTCAACGATAATGTTCTGTTTAGGTTTCACGGTAATGTTCTGTCTCTGGTCCATGATAATATTCCGTCTCTGGTCCACGATAATGTTCGATCTCTGGTCCACGATAATGTTCGGTTTCACGGTAATGTTCCGTGTCTGGTCCACGATAATGTTCTGTTTCGGTTTCACGGTAATGTTCCGTTTCTGGTCCACGATAATGTTCTGTTTCGGTTTAACGGTAATGTTCCGTCTCTGGTCCACGGTAATGTTCCGTTTCTGGTCCATGATAATGTTCTGTTTCATGGTAATGTTCTGTCTCTGGTCCATGGTAATATTCTGTCTCTGGTCCACGGTAATGTTCGGTTTCAAGGTAAAGTTCGGTCTCTGGTCCACAGTAATGTTCTGTCTCTGGTCCACGGTAATGTTCTGTCTCTGGTCCACGGTAATGTTCTGTCTCTGGTCCACGGTAATGTTCGATCTCTGGTCCACGATAATGTTCGGTTTCACGGTAATGATCCGTCTTTGGTCCACGATAATTTTGTGTTTCTGTTTCACGGTAATGTTCCGTTTCTGGTCCACGATAATGTTCTGTTTCGGTTTCACGGTAATGTTCTGTCTCTGGTCCACGGTAATGTTCTGTGTCTGGTCCACGATAATGTTCGGTTTCACGGTAATGTTCCGTTTCTGGTCCACGATAATGTTCTGTTTCGGTTTCACGGTAATGTTCTTTCTCTGGTCCACGATAATGTTCCGTATCTGGTCCACGGTAATGTTCTGTTTCTTTTTCACGGTAATGTTCTCTCTCTGGTCCACGGTAATGTTCTGTCTCTGGTCCACGGTAATGTTCGATCTCTGGTCCACGATAATGTTCGGTTTCACGGTAATGTTCCGTCTCTGGTCCACGATAATGTTCGGTTTCACGGTAATGTTCCATTTCTGGTCCACGGTAATGTTCTGTGTCTGGTCCACGATAATGTTCGATCTCTGGTCCACGATAATGTTGTGTTTCTGTTTCACGGTAATGTTCCGTTTCTGGTCCACGATAATGTTCTGTTTCGGTTTCACGGTAATGTTCTGTCTCTGGTCCACGGTAATGTTCTGTCTCTGGTCCACGGTAATGTTCGGTTTCACGGTAATGTTCCGTCTCTGTTCCACGATAATGTTGTATTTCTGTTTCACGGTAATGTTCCATTTCTGGTCCACGGTAATGTTCTGTGTCTGGTCCACGATAATGTTCGGTTTCACGGTAATGTTCCGTCTCTGGTCCACGATAATGTTCCGTCTTTGGTCCACGATAATGTTCTGTTTCTGTTTCATGGCAATGTTCCGTTTCTGGTCAACGATAATGTTCTGTTTCGGTTTCACGGTAATGTTCTGTCTCTAGTCCATGATAATATTCCGTCTCATGTCCACGATAATGTTCTGTCTCTGATCCACGATAATGTTCTGTCTCTGGTCCACGATAATGTTCCGTTTCTGGTCCACGATAATGTTCTGTTTCGGTTTAACGGTAATGTTCTGTCTCTGGTTAACGATAATGTTCCGTTTCTGGTCCACGATAATGTTCTGTTTTGGTTTCAAGGTAATGTTCTGTCTCTGGTCCACGGTAATGTTGTGTTTCTGTTTCACGGTAATGTTCCGTTTCTGGTCCACGATAATCTTCTGTTTCGGTTTCACGGTAATGTTCCGTTTCTGGTCCACGATAATGTTCTGTTTTGGTTTCAAGGTAATGTTCTGTCTCTGGTCCACGGTAATGTTGTTTTTCTGTTTCACGGTAATGTTCCGTTTCTGGTCCACGATAATGTTCCGTTTCGGTTTCATGGTAATGTTCTGTGTCTGGTCCACGATAATGTTCGGTTTCACGGTAATGTTCCGTCTCTGGTCCACGGTAATGTTCCTTCTCTGGTCCACGATAATGTTGTGTTTCTGTTTCACGGTAATGTTCCGTTTCTGGTCCATGATAATGTTCTGTTTCATGGTAATGTTCTGTCTCTGGTCCATGGTAATGTTCTGTCTCTGGTCCACGGTAACGTTCGGTTTTAAGGTAAAGTTCGGTCTCTGGTCCACAGTAATGTTCTGTCTCTGGTCCACGGTAATGTTCGATCTCTGGTCCAAGATAATGTTGTGTTTCTAGTTCACGGTAATGTTCAGTTTCTGGTCCACGATAATTTTGTGTTTCTGTTTCACGGTAATGTTCCGTTTCTGGTCCACGATAATGTTCCGTCTTTGGTCCACGATAATGTTCTGTCTCTGGTCCATGATAATGTTCCGTTTCTGGTCCACGATAATGTTCTGCTTCGGTTTCACGGTAATGTTCTGTCTCTGGTCCACGGTAATGTTCTATGTCTGGTCCACGATAATGTTCAGTTTCACGGTAATGTTCCGTCTCTGGTCCACGATAATGTTCCGTCTTTGGTCCACGATAATGTTCCGTTTCTGGTCCACGATAATGTTCTGTTTCTGTTTCACGGTAATGTTCTGTTTCCGTTTCACGGTAATGTTCTGTCTCTGGTCCACGGCAATGTTGCGTTTCTGTTTCACGGTAATGTTCTGTCTCTGGTTCACGGTAATGTTCTGTCTCTGGTCCACGCTAATGTTCTGTTTCTGTTTCACGGTAATGTTCCGTTTCTGGTCCACTATAATGTTGTGTTTCTGTTTCACGGTAATGTTCTGTTTCACGGTAATGTTCCGTTTCTGGTCCACGATAATGTTGTGTTTCTGTTTCACGGTAATGTTCCGTTTCTGGTCCACGATAATGTTCTGTTTCGGTTTCATGGTAATGTTTGGTCTCTGGTCCACGGTAATGTTCGGTTTCACGGTAATGTTCGGTCTCTGGTCCACGATAATGCTCGGTTTCACGATAATGTTCGGTTTCACGGTAATGTTCTGGTCCACGGTAATGTTCTGGTCCACGGTAATGTTCCGTCTCTGATCCACAGTAATGTTCCGTCTCTGGTCCACGATAATGTTGTGTTTCTGTTTCACGGTAATGTTCCGTTTCTGGTCCATGATAATGTTCTGTTTCACGGTAATGTTCTGTCTCTGGTCCATGGTAATTTTCTGTTTCTGGTCCACGGTAATGTTTTGTCTCTGGTCCACGATAATGTTCGATTTCTGGTCGACGATAATGTTCGGTTTCACGGTAATGTTCCGTCTCTGATCCACGATAATGTTCGGTTTCACGGTAATGTTCCATTTCTGGTCCACGGTAATGTTCTGTGTCTGGTCCACGATAATGTTCGATCTCTGGTCCACGATAATGTTGTGTTTCTGTTTCACGGTAATGTTCCGTTTCTGGTCAACGATAATGTTCTGTTTCGGTTTCACGGTAATGTTCTGTCTCTGGTCCACGGTAATGTTCTGTCTCTGGTCCACGATAATGTTGTATTTCTGTTTCACGGTAATGTTCCATTTCTGGTCCACGATAATTTTGTGTTTCTGGTCCACGATAATGTTCGGTTTCACGATAATGTTCCGTTTCTGGTCAACGATAATGTTCTGTTTAGGTTTCACGGTAATGTTCTGTCTCTGGTCCATGATAATATTCCGTCTCTGGTCCACGATAATGTTCTGTCTCTGATCCACGATAATGTTCTGTCTCTGGTCCACGATAATGTTCCGTTTCTGGTCCACGATAATGTTTTGTTTCGGTTTCACGGTAATGTTCTGTCTCTGGTCAACGATAATGTTCCGTTTCTGGTCCACGATAGTGTTCTGTTTTGGTTTCAAGGTAATGTTCTGTCTCTGGTCCACGGTAATGTTGTGTTTCTGTTTCACGGTAATGTTCCGTTTCTGGTCCACGATAATGTTGTGTTTCTGTTTCACGGTAATGTTCCGTTTCTGGTCCATGATAATGTTCTGTTTCACGGTAATGTTCTGTCTCTGGTCCATGGTAATTTTCTGTTACTGGTCCACGGTAATGTTCCGTATCTGGTCCATGGTAATGTTTGGTTTCACGGTAATGTTCCATTTCTGGTCCACGGTAATGTTCTGTCTCTGGTCCACGATAATGTTCGATTTCTGGTCGACGATAATGTTCAGTTTCACGGTAATGTTCCGTCTCTGGTCCACGATAATGTTCGGTTTCACGGTAATGTTCCGTCTCTGGTCCACGGTAATGTTCCGTCTCTGGTCCACGGTAATGTTCCGTCTCTGTTTCACAATAATGTTCTGTTTCTGGTCCACGATAATGTTCTGTTTCGGTTTCACGGTAATGTTCTGTCTCTGGTCCACGGTAATGTTCTGTCTCTGGTCCACGGTAATGTTCGGTTTCACGGTAATGTTCCGTCTCTGGTCCACGATAATGTTGTGTTTCTGTTTCACGGTAATGTTCCATTTCTGGTCCACGATAATGTTGTGTTTCTGGTCCACTATAATGTTCGGTTTCACGATAATGTTCCGTTTCTGGTCAACGATAATGTTCTGTTTAGGTTTCACGGTAATGTTGTGTCTCTGGTCCATGATAATTTTCCGTTTCTGGTACACGATAATGTTCTGTCTCTGATCCACGATAATGTTCTGTCTCTGGTCCACGATAATGTTCCGTTTCTGGTCCACGATAATGTTCTGTTTCGGTTTCACGGTAATGTTCTGTCTCTGGTCCACGATAATGTTCCTTTTCTGGTCCACGATAATGTTCTGTTTTGGTTTCAAGGTAATGTTCTGTCTCTGGTCCACGGTAATGTTGTTTTTCTGATTCACGGTAATGTTCCGTTTCTGGTTCACGATAATGTTCTGTTTCGGTTTCATGGTAATGTTTTATGTCTGGTCCACGATAATGTTCGGTTTCACGGTAATGTTCCGTCTCTGGTCCACGGTAATGTTCCTTCTCTGGTCCACGATAATGTTGTGTTTCTGTTTCACGGTAATGTTCCGTTTGTGGTCCATGATAATGTTCTGTTTCATGGTAATGTTCTGTCTCTGGTCCATGGTAATGTTCTGTCTCTGGTCCACGGTAACGTTCGGTTTCACGGTAAAGTTCGGTCTCTGGTCCACAGTAATGTTCTGTCTGTGGTCCACGGTAATGTTCGATCTCTGGTCCACGATAATGTTGTGTTTCTAGTTCACGGTAATGTTCCGTTTCTGGTCCACGATAATGTTCCGTCTTTGGTCCACGATAATGTTCTGTCTCTGGTCCATGATAATGTTCCGTTTCTGGTCCACGATAATGTTCTGCTTCGGTTTCACGGTAATGTTCTGTCTCTGGTCCACGGTAATGTTCTGTGTCTAGTCCACGATAATGTTCGGTTTCACGGTAATGTTCCGTCTCTGGTCCACGACAATGTTCCGTCTTTGGTCCACGATAATGTTCCGTTTCTGGTCCACGATAATGTTCTGTTTCGGTTTCACGGTAATGTTCTGTTTCCGTTTCACGGTAATGTTGCGTTTCCGTTTCACGGTAATGTTCTGTCTCTGGTTCACGGTAATGTTCTGTCTCTGGTCCACGCTAATGTTCTTTTTCTGTTTCACGGTAATGTTCCGTTTCTGGTCCACTATAATGTTGTGTTTCTATTTCACGGTAATGTTCCGTTTCTGGTCCACGATAATGTTGTGTTTCTGTTTCACGGTAATGTTCCGTTTCTGGTCCACGATAATGTTCTGTTTCGGTTTCATGGTAATGTTCGGTTTCACGGTAAAGTTCGGTCTCTGGTCCACGATAATGCTCGGTTTCACGATAATGTTCGGTTTCACGGTAATGTTCTGGTCCACGGTAATGTTCTGGTCCACGGTAATGTTCCGTCTCTGGTCCACAGTAATGTTCCGTCTCTGGTCCACGATAATGTTGTGTTTCTGTTTCACGGTAATGTTCCGTTTCTGGTCCATGATAATGTTCTGTTTCACGGTAATGTTCTGTCTCTGGTCCACGGTAATGTTCCGTATCTGGTCCATGGTAATGTTTGGTTTCACGGTAATGTTCCATTTCTGGTCCACGGTAATGTTCTGTCTCTGGTCCACGATAATGTTCGATTTCTGGTCGTCGATAATGTTCGGTTTCACGGTAATGTTCCGTCTCTGGTCCACGATAATGTTCGGTTTCACGGTAATGTTCCATTTCTGGTCCACGGTAATGTTCTGTCTCTGGTCCACGATAATGTTTGATCTCTGGTCCACGATAATGTTCGGTTTCACGGTAATGTTCCGTCTCTGTTCCACGATAATGTTGTGTTTCTGTTTCACGGTAATGTTCCATTTCTGGTCCACGATAATTTTGTGTTTCTGGTCCACGATAATGTTCGGTTTCACGATAATGTTCCGTTTCTGGTCAACGATAATGTTCTGTTTAGGTTTCACGGTAATGTTCTGTCTCTGGTCCATGATAATATTCCGTCTCTGGTCCACGATAATGTTCTGTCTCTGATCCACGATAATGTTCTGTCTCTGGTCCACGATAATGTTCCGTTTCTGGTCCACGATAATGTTCTGTTTCGGTTTCACGGTAATGTTCTGTCTCTGGTCAACGATAATGTTCCGTTTCTGGTCCACGATAATGTTCTGTTTTGGTTTCAAGGTAATGTTCTGTCTCTGGTCCACGGTAATGTTGTGTTTCTGTTTCACGGTAATGTTCCGTTTCTGGTCCACGATAATCTTCTGTTTCGGTTTCACGGTAATGTTCCATTTCTGGTCCATGATAATGTTCTGTGTCTGATCCACGATAATGTTCTGTCTCTGATCCACGATAATGTTCTGTCTCTGGTCCACGGTAATGTTCTGTCTCTGGTAAACGGTAATGTTTTGTCTCTGGTCCACGGAAATGTTCTGTCTCTGGTCCACGGTAATGTTCTGTCTCTGGTCCACGGTAATGTTCGATCTCTCGTCCACGATAATGTTCGGTTTCACGGTAATGTTCCGTCTCTGGTCCACGATAATGTTCCGTCTTTGGTCCACGATAATGTTCTGTCTCTGGTCCATGATAATGTTCTGTTTCGGTTTCACGGTAATGTTCTGTTTCGGTTTCACTGTAATGTTCTGTTTCCGTTTCACGGTAAGGTTCTGTCTCTGGTCCACGGTAATGTTGTGTTTCTGTTTCACGGTAATGTTCTGTCTCTGGTTTACGGTAATGTTCTGTCTCTGGTCAACGCTAATGTTCTGTTTCTGTTTCATGGTACTGTTCCGTTTCTGGTCCACGATAATGTTGTGTTTCTGTTTCACGGTAATGTTCTGTCTCTGGTCCACGCTAATGTTCTGTTTCACGGTAATGTTCCGTTTCTAGTCCAGGATAATGTTGTGTTTCTGTTTCACGGTAATGTTCCGTTTCTGGTCCACTATAATGTTCTGTTTCGGTTTCACGGTAATGTTCGGTCTCTGGTCCACGGTAATGTTCGGTTTCACGGTAATGTTCTGGTCCACGATAATGTTGTGTTTCTGTTTCACGGTAATGTTCCGTTTCTGGTCCACTATAATGTTCTGTTTCGGTTTCACGGTAATGTTCGGTCTCTGGTCCACGATAATGTTCGGTTTCACGATAATGTTCGGTTTCACGATAATGTTCTGGTCCACGGTAATGTTCTGGTCCACGGTAATGTTCCGTCTCTGGTCCACAGTAATGTTCCGTATCTGGTCTATGGTAATGTTCGGTTTCACGATAATGTTCCGTTTCTGGTCAACGGTAATGTTCTGTTTAGGTTTCACGGTAATGTTCTGTCTGTGGTCCACGATAATGTTCCGTCTCTGGTCCATGATAATGTTCCGTTTTTGGTCCACGATAATTTTGTGTTTCTGTTTCACGGTAATGTTCCGTTTCTGGTCCACGATAATGTTCTGTTTCGGTTTCATGGTAATGTTCTGTCTCTGGTCCACGGTAATGTTCTGTTTCTGGTCCACGATAATGTTCTGTTTCGGTTTCACGGTAATGTTCTCTTTCCGTTTCACGGTAATGTTCTGTCTCTGGTCAACGATAATGTTCTGTTTAGGTTTCACGGTAATGTTCTGTCTCTGGTCCACGATAATGTTCGGTTTCACGATAATGTTCCGTTTCTGGTCAACGATAATGTTCTGTTTAGGTTTCACGGTAATGTTCTGTCTCTGGTCCACGATAATGTTCCGTCTCTGGTCCACGATAATGTTCTGTCTCTGATCCACGATAATATTCTGTCTCTGGTCCACGATAATGTTCCGTTTCTGGTCCACGATAATGTTCTGTCTCTGATCCACGATAATGTTCCGTCTCTGGTCCACGATAATGTTGTGTTTCACGGTAATGTTCCGTTTCTGGTCCACGATAATGTTCTGTTTTGGTTTCAAGGTAATGTTCTGTCTCTGGTCCACGGTAATGTTCCGTTTCTGTTTCACGGTAATTTTCTGTTTCCGTTTCACGGTAATGTTCTGTCTCTGGTCCACGGTAATGTTGTGTTTCTGTTTCACGGTAATGTTCCGTCTCTGGTCCACGATAATGTTCGGTTTCAAGATAATGTTCCGTTTCTGGTCCACGATAATGTTCTGTTTAGGTTTCACGGTAATGTTCCGTCTCTGGTCCACGATAATGTTCTGTTTCTGTTTCACGGTAATGTTCCGTCTCTGGTCCATGGTAATATTCTGTCTCTGGTCCACGGTAATGTTCGGTTTCAAGGTAAAGTTGGGTCTCTGGTCCACGGTAATGTTCTGTCTCTGGTCCACGGTAATGTTCTGTCTCTGGTAAACGGTAATGTTCTGTCTCTGGTCCACGGTAATGTTCGATCTCTGGTCCACGATAATGTTCGGTTTCACGGTAATGTTCCGTTTCTGGTCCACGATAATGTTCTGTCTCGGTTTCCCGGTAATGTTCTGTCTCTGGTCCACGGTAATGTTCTGTGTCTGGTCCACGATAATGTTCTGTTTCTGTTTCACGGTAATGTTCCGTTTCTGGTCCATGATAATGTTCTTTTTCACGGTAATGTTCTGTCTCTGGTCCATGGTAATATTCTGTCTCTGGTCCACGGTAATGTTCGGTTTCAAGGTAAAGTTCGGTCTCTGGTCCACGGTAATGTTCTGTCTCTGGTCCACGGTAATGTTCTGTCTCTGGTAAACGGTAATGTTCTGTCTCTGGTCCACGGAAATGTTCTGTCTCTGGTCCACGGTAATGTTCTGTCTCTGGTCCACGGTAATGTTCGGTTTCACGGTAATGTTCCGTCTCTGGTCCACGATAATGTTCCGTCTTTGGTCCACGATAATGTTCTGTCTCTGGTCCATGATAATGTTCTGTTTCGGTTTCACGGTAATGTTCTGTTTCGGTTTCACTGTAATGTTCTGTTTCCGTTTCACGGTAATGTTCTGTCTCTGGTCCACGGTAATGTTGTGTTTCTGGTCAACGCTAATGTTCTGTTTCTGTTTCATGGTAATGTTCCGTTTCTGGTCCACGATAATGTTGTGTTTCTGTTTCACGGTAATGTTCTGTCTCTGGTCCACGCTAATGTTCTGTTTCTGTTTCACGGTAATGTTCCGTTTCTGGTCCAGGATAATGTTGTGTTTCTGTTTCACGGTAATGTTCCGTTTCTGGTCCACTATAATGTTCTGTTTCGGTTTCACGGTAATGTTCGGTCTCTGGTCCACGGTAATGTTCGGTTTCACGGTAATGTTCTGGTCCACGATAATGTTGTGTTTCTGTTTCACGGTAATGTTCCGTTTCTGGTCCACTATAATGTTCTGTTTCGGTTTCACGGTAATGTTCGGTCTCTGGTCCACGATAATGTTCGGTTTCACGATAATGTTCGGTTTCACGATAATGTTCTGGTCCACGGTAATGTTCTGGTCCACGGTAATGTTCCGTCTCTGGTCCACAGTAATGTTCCGTATCTGGTCTATGGTAATGTTCGGTTTCACGATAATGTTCCGTTTCTGGTCAACGGTAATGTTCTGTTTAGGTTTCACGGTAATGTTCTGTCTGTGGTCCACGATAATGTTCCGTCTCTGGTCCATGATAATGTTCCGTTTTTGGTCCACGATAATTTTGTGTTTCTGTTTCACGGTAATGTTCCGTTTCTGGTCCACGATAATGTTCTGTTTCGGTTTCATGGTAATGTTCTGTCTCTGGTCCACGGTAATGTTCTGTTTCTGGTCCACGATAATGTTCTGTTTCGGTTTCACGGTAATGTTCTGTTTCCGTTTCACGGTAATGTTCTGTCTCTGGTCCACGGTAATGTTAAGTTTCTGGTCCACGATAATGTTCGGTTTCACGATAATGTTCCGTTTCTGGTCAACGATAATGTTCTGTTTAGGTTTCACGGTAATGTTCTGTCTCTGGTCCACGATAATGTTCCGTCTCTGGTCCACGATAATGTTCTGTCTCTGATCCACGATAATATTCTGTCTCTGGTCCACGATAATGTTCCGTTTCTGGTCCACGATAATGTTCTGTCTCTGATCCACGATAATGTTCCGTCTCTGGTCCACGATAATGTTGTGTTTCACGGTAATGTTCCGTTTCTGGTCCACGATAATGTTCTGTTTTGGTTTCAAGGTAATGTTCTGTCTCTGGTCCACGGTAATGTTCCGTTTCTGTTTCACGGTAATTTTCTGTTTCCGTTTCACGGTAATGTTCTGTCTCTGGTCCACGGTAATGTTGTGTTTCTGTTTCACGGTAATGTTCCGTCTCTGGTCCACGATAATGTTCGGTTTCAAGATAATGTTCCGTTTCTGGTCCACGATAATGTTCTGTTTAGGTTTCACGGTAATGTTCCGTCTCTGGTCCACGATAATGTTCTGTTTCTGTTTCACGGTAATGTTCCGTCTCTGGTCCATGGTAATATTCTGTCTCTGGTCCACGGTAATGTTCGGTTTCAAGGTAAAGTTGGGTCTCTGGTCCACGGTAATGTTCTGTCTCTGGTCCACGGTAATGTTCTGTCTCTGGTAAACGGTAATGTTCTGTCTCTGGTCCACGGTAATGTTCGATCCCTGGTCCACGATAATGTTCGGTTTCACGGTAATGTTCCGTTTCTGGTCCACGATAATGTTCTGTCTCGGTTTCCCGGTAATGTTCTGTCTCTGGTCCACGGTAATGTTCTGTGTCTGGTCCACGATAATGTTCTGTTTCTGTTTCACGGTAATGTTCCGTTTCTGGTCCATGATAATGTTCTTTTTCACGGTAATGTTCTGTCTCTGGTCCATGGTAATATTCTGTCTCTGGTCCACGGTAATGTTCGGTTTCAAGGTAAAGTTCGGTCTCTGGTCCACGGTAATGTTCTGTCTCTGGTCCACGGTAATGTTCTGTCTCTGGTAAACGGTAATGTTCTGTCTCTGGTCCACGGAAATGTTCTGTCTCTGGTCCACGGTAATGTTCTGTCTCTGGTCCACGGTAATGTTCGGTTTCACGGTAATGTTCCGTCTCTGGTCCACGATAATGTTCCGTCTTTGGTCCACGATAATGTTCTGTCTCTGGTCCATGATAATGTTCTGTTTCGGTTTCACGGTAATGTTCTGTTTCGGTTTCACTGTAATGTTCTGTTTCCGTTTCACGGTAATGTTCTGTCTCTGGTCCACGGTAATGTTGTGTTTCTGTTTCACGGTAATGTTCTGTCTCTGGTTTACGGTAATGTTCTGTCTCTGGTCAACGCTAATGTTCTGTTTCTGTTTCATGGTAATGTTCCGTTTCTGGTCCACGATAATGTTGTGTTTCTGTTTCACGGTAATGTTCTGTCTCTGGTCCACGCTAATGTTCTGTTTCTGCTTCACGGTAATGTTCCGTTTCTGGTCCACGATAATGTTGTGTTTCTGTTTCACGGTAATGTTCCGTTTCTGGTCCACTATAATGTTCTGTTTCGGTTTCACGGTAATGTTCGGTCTCTGGTCCACGGTAATGTTCGGTTTCACGGTAATGTTCTGGTCCACGATAATGTTGTGTTTCTGTTTCACGGTAATGTTCCGTTTCTGGTCCACTATAATGTTCTGTTTCGGTTTCACGGTAATGTTCGGTCTCTGGTCCACGATAATGTTCGGTTTCACGATAATGTTCGGTTTCACGATAATGTTCTGGTCCACGGTAATGTTCTGGTCCACGGTAATGTTCCGTCTCTGGTCCACAGTAATGTTCCGTATCTGGTCTATGGTAATGTTCGGTTTCACGATAATGTTCCGTTTCTGGTCAACGGTAATGTTCTGTTTAGGTTTCACGGTAATGTTCTGTCTGTGGTCCACGATAATGTTCCGTCTCTGGTCCATGATAATGTTCCGTTTTTGGTCCACGATAATTTTGTTTCTGTTTCACGGTAATGTTCCGTTTCTGGTCCACGATAATGTTCTGTTTCGGTTTCATGGTAATGTTCTGTCTCTGGTCCACGGTAATGTTCTGTTTCTGGTCCACGATAATGTTCTGTTTCGGTTTCACGGTAATGTTCTGTTTCCGTTTCACGGTAATGTTCTGTCTCTGGTCCACGGTAATGTTGTGTTTCTTTTTCACGGTAATGTTCTGTCTCTGGATCACGGTAATGTTCTGTCTCTGGTCCACGCTAATGTTCTGTTTCTGTTTCACGGTAATGTTCCGTTTCTGGTCCACGATAATGTTGTGTTTCTGTTTCACGGTAATGTTCCGTTTCTGGTCCACGATAATGTTCTGTTTCGGTTTCACGGTAATGTTCGGTCTCTGGTCCACGATAATGATCGGTTTCACGGTAATGTTCTGGTCCACGGTAATGTTCTGGTCCACGGTAATGTTCCGTCTCTGGTCCACAGTACTGTTCCGTATCTGTTCCATGGTAATGTTCGGTTTCACGGTAATGTTCCATTTCTGGTCCACGGTAATGTTCTGTCTCTGGTCCACGATAATGTTCGATTTCTGGTCGACGATAATTTTCGGTTTCACGGTAATGTTCCATCTCTGGTCCACGATAATGTTCGGTTTCACGGTAATGTTCCATTTCTGGTCCACGGTAATGTTCTGTCTCTGGTCCACGATAATGTTCGATTTCTGGTTCACGATAATGTTCGGTTTCACGGTAATGGTCCGTCTCTGGTCCACGATAATGTTGTGTTTCTGTTTCACGGTAATGTTCCGTTTCTGGTCCAAGATAATGTTCTGTTTCGGTTTCACGGTAATGTTCTGTCTCTGGTCCACGGTAATGTTCTGTCTCTGGTCCACGGTAATGTTCGGTTTCACGGTAATGTTACGTCTCTGGTCCACGATAATGTTGTGTTTCTGTTTCACGGTAATGTTCCGTTTCTGGTCCACGATAATGTTGTGTTTCTGGTCCACGATAATGTTCGGTTTCACGATAATGTTCCGTTTCTGGTCAACGATAATGTTCTGTTTAGGTTTCACGGTAATGTTCTGTCTCTGGTCCACGATAATGTTCTGTCTCTGATCCACGATAATATTCTGTCTCTGGTCCACGATAATGTTCCGTTTCTGGTCCACGATAATGTTCTGTCTCTGATCCACGATAATGTTCTGTCTCTGGTCCACGATAATGTTGTGTTTCACGGTAATGTTCGGTCTCTGGTCCACGATAATGTTCTGTTTTGGTTTCAAGGTAATGTTCTGTCTCTGGTCCACGGTAATGTTCCGTTTCTGTTTCACGGTAATTTTCTGTTTCCGTTTCACGGTAATGTTCTGTCTCTGGTCCACGGTAATGTTGTGTTTCTGTTTCACGGTAATGTTCCGTCTCTGGTCCACGATAATGTTCGGTTTCACGATAATGTTCCGTTTCTGGTCCACGATAATGTTCTGTTTAGGTTTCACGGTAATGCTCCGTCTCTGGTCCACGATAATGTTCTGTTTCTGTTTCACGGTAATGTTCCGTCTCTGGTCCATGGTAATATTCTGTCTCTGGTCCACGGTAATGTTTGGTTTAAAGGTAAAGTTGGGTCTCTGGTCCACGGTAATGTTCTGTCTCTGGTCCACGGTAATGTTCTGTCTCTGGTAAACGGTAATGTTCTGTCTCTGGTCCACGGTAATGTTCGATCTCTGGTCCACGATAATGTTCGGTTTCACGGTAATGTTCCGTTTCTGGTCCACGATAATGTTCTGTCTCGGTTTCCCGGTAATGTTCTGTCTCTTGTCCACGGTAATGTTCTGTGTCTGGTCAACGATAATGTTCTGTTTCTGTTTCACGGTAATGTTCCGTTTCTGGTCCATGATAATGTTCTTTTTCACGGTAATGTTCTGTCTCTGGTCCATGGTAATATTCTGTCTCTGGTCCACGGTAATGTTCGGTTTCAAGGTAAAGTTCGGTCTCTGGTCCACGGTAATGTTCTGTCTCTGGTCCACGGTAATGTTCTGTCTCTGGTAAACGGTAATGTTCTGTCTCTGGTCCACGGAAATGTTCTGTCTCTGGTCCACGGTAATGTTCTGTCTCTGGTCCACGGTAATGTTGTGTTTCTTTTTCACGGTAATGTTCTGTCTCTGGTTCACGGTAATGTTCTGTCTCTGGTCCACGCTAATGTTCGGTTTCTGTTTCACGGTAATTTTCCGTTTCTGGTCCACGATAATGTTGTGTTTCTGTTTCACGGTAATGTTCTGTCTCTGGTCCACGCTAATGTTCTGTTTCTGTTTCACGGTAATGTTCCGTTTCTGGTCCACGATAATGTTGTGTTTCTGTTTCACGGTAATCTTCCGTTTCTGGTCCACGATAATGTTCTGTTTCGGTTTCACGGTAATGTTCGGTCTCTGGTCCACGATAATGATCGGTTTCACGGTAATGTTCTGGTCCACGGTAATGTTCTGGTCCACGGTAATGTTCCGTCTCTGGTCCACAGTACTGTTCCGTATCTGGTCCATGGTAATGTTCGGTTTCACGGTAATGTTCGATTTCTGGTCGACGATAATGTTCGGTTTCACGGTAATGTTCCGTCTCTGGTCCACGATAATGTTCGGTTTCACGGTAATGTTCCATTTCTGGTCCACGATAATGTTCTGTTTCGGTTTCAGGGTAATGTTCGGTCTCTGGTCCACGATAATGATCGGTTTCACGGTAATGTTCTGGTCCACGGTAATGTTCTGGTCCACGGTAATATTCCGTCTCTGGTCCACAGTACTGTTCCGTATCTGGTCCATGGTAATGTTCGGTTTCACGGCTAATGTTCTGTTTCTGTTTCACGGTAATGTTCCGTTTCTGGTCCACGATAATGTTGTGTTTCTGTTTCACGGTAATGTTACGTTTCTGGTCCACGATAATGTTCTGTTTCGGTTTCACGGTAATGTTCGGTCTCTGGTCCACGATAATGATCGGTTTCACGGTAATGTTCTGGTCCACGGTAATGTTCTGGTCCACGGTAATGTTCCGTCTCTGGTCCACAGTACTGTTCCGTATCTGGTCCATGGTAATGTGCGGTTTCACGGTAATGTTCCATTTCTGGTCCACGGTAATGTTCTGTCTCTGGTCCACGATAATGTTCGATTTCTGGTCGACGATAATGTTCGGTTTCACGGTAATGTTCCGTCTCTGGTCCACGATAATGTTCGGTTTCACGGTAATGTTCCATTTCTGGTCCACGATAATGTTCTGTTTCGGTTTCACGGTAATGTTCGGTCTCTGGTCCACGATAATGATCGGTTTCACGGTAATGTTCTGGTCCACGGTAATGTTCTGGTCCACGGTAATATTCCGTCTCTGGTCCACAGTACTGTTCCGTATCTGGTCCATGGTAATGTTCGGTTTCACGGTAATGTTCCATTTCTGGTCCACGGTAATGTTCTGTCTCTGGTCCACGATAATGTTCGATTTCTGGTCGACGATAATGTTCGGTTTCACGGTAATGTTCCGTCTCTGGTCCACGATAATGTTCGGTTTCACGGTAATGTTCCATTTCTGGTCCACGGTAATGTTTTGTCTCTGGTCCACGATAATGTTCGATTTCTGGTTCACGATAATGTTCGGTTTCACGGTAATGTTCCGTCTCTGGTCCACGATAATGTTGTGTTTCTGTTTCACGGTAATGTTCCGTTTCTGGTCCACGATAATGTTCTGTTTCAGTTTCACGGTAATGTTCTGTCTCTGGTCCACGGTAATGTTCTGTCTCTGGTCCACGGTAATGTTCGGTTTCACGGTAATGTTACGTCTCTGGTCCACGATAATGTTGTGTTTCTGTTTCACGGTAATGTTCCGTTTCTGGTCCACGATAATATTGTGTTTCTGGTCCACGATAATGTTCGGTTTCACGATAATGTTCCGTTTCTGGTCAACGATAATGTTCTGTTTAGGTTTCACGGTAATGTTCTGTCTCTGGTCCACGATAATGTTCCGTCTCTGGTCCACGATAATGTTCTGTCTCTGATCCACGATAATATTCTGTCTCTGGTCCACGATAATGTTCCGTTTCTGGTCCACGATAATGTTCTGTCTCTGATCCACGATAATGTTCCGTCTCTGGTCCACGATAATGTTGTGTTTCTGTTTCACGGTAATGTTCCGTTTCTGGTCCACGGTAATGTTCTGTTTCTTTTTCACAGTAATGTTCCGTTTCTGGTCCACGATAATGTTGTGTTTCTGTTTCACGGTAATGTTCCGTTTCTGGTCCACGATAATGTTCTGTTTCGGTTTCACGGTAATGTTCTTTCTCTGGTCCACGATAATGTTCCGTTTCTGGTCCACGATAATGTTCTGTTTTAGTTTCACGGTAATGTTCTGTCTCTGGTCCACGGTAATGTTCTGTTTCTGTTTCTGTTTCACAGTAAAGTTCCGTTTCTGGTCCACGATAATGTTGTGTTTCTGTTTCACGGTAATGTTCCGTTTCTGGTCCACGATAATTTTGTGTTTCTGTTTCACGGTAATGTTCCGTTTCTGGTCCACGATAATGTTCTGTTTCGGTTTCATGGTAATGTTCTGTCTCTGGTCCACGATAATGTTCTGTGTCTGGTCCACGATAATGTTCGGTTTCACGGTAATGTTCCGTCTCTGGTCCACGATAATGTTCCGTCTTTGGTCCACGATAATGTTCTGTCTCTGGTCCATGATAATGTTCTGTTTCTGGTCCACGATAATGTTCTGTTTCGGTTTCACGGTAATGTTCTGTTTCCGTTTCACGGTAATGTTCTGTCTCTGGTCCACGGTAATGTTGTGTTTCTTTTTCACGGTAATGTTCTGTCTCTGGTTCACGGTAATGTTCTGTCTCTGGTCCACGCTAATGTTCTGTTTCTGTTTCACGGTAATGTTCCGTTTCTGGTCCACGATAATGTTGTGTTTCTGTTTCACGGTAATGTTCTGTCTCTGGTCCACGCTAATGTTCTGTTTCTGTTTCACGGTAATGTTCCGTTTCTGGTCCACGATAATGTTGTGTTTCTGTTTCACGGTAATGTTCCGTTTCTGGTCCACGATAATGTTCTGTTTCGGTTTCACGGTAATGTTCGGTCTCTGGTCCACGATAATGATCGGTTTCACGGTAATGTTCTGGTCCACGGTAATGTTCTGGTCCACGGTAATGTTCCGTCTCTGGTCCACAGTACTGTTCCGTATCTGGTCCATGGTAATGTTCGGTTTCACGGTAATGTTCCATTTCTGGTCCACGGTAATGTTCTGTCTCTGGTCCACGATAATGTTCGATTTCTGGTCGACGATAATGTTCGGTTTCACGGTAATGTTCCGTCTCTGGTCCACGATAATGTTCGGTTTCACGGTAATGTTCCATTTCTGGTCCACGGTAATGTTTTGTCTCTGGTCCACGATAATGTTCGATTTCTGGTTAACGATAATGTTCGGTTTCACGGTAATGTTCCGTCTCTGGTCCACGATAATGTTGTGTTTCTGTTTCACGGTAATGTTCCGTTTCTGGTCCACGATAATGTTCTGTTTCAGTTTCACGGTAATGTTCTGTCTCTGGTCCACGGTAATGTTCTGTCTCTGGTCCACGGTAATGTTCGGTTTCACGATAATGTTCCGTTTCTGGTCAACGATAATGTTCTGTTTAGGTTTCACGGTAATGTTCTGTCTCTGGTCCACGATAATGTTCTGTCTCTGATCCACGATAATATTCTGTCTCTGGTCCACGATAATGTTCCGTTTCTTGTCCACGATAATGTTCTGTCTCTGATCCACGATAATGTTCCGTCTCTGGTCCACGATAATGTTGTGTTTCTGTTTCACGGTAATGTTCCGTTTCTGGTCCACGGTAATGTTCTGTTTCTGTTTCACAGTAATGTTCCGTTTCTGGTCCACGATAATGTTGTGTTTCTGTTTCACGGTAATGTTCCGTTTCTGGTCCACGATAATGTTCTGTTTCGGTTTCACGGTAATGTTCTTTCTCTGGTCCACGATAATGTTCCGTTTCTGGTCCACGATAATGTTCTGTTTTAGTTTCACGGTAATGTTCTGTCTCTGGTCCACGGTAATGTTCTGTTTCTGTTTCACAGTAAAGTTCCGTTTCTGGTCCACGATAATGTTGTGTTTCTGTTTCACGGTAATGTTCCGTTTCTGGTCCACGATAATTTTGTGTTTCTGTTTCACGGTAATGTTCCGTTTCTGGTCCACGATAATGTTCTGTTTCGGTTTCATGGTAATGTTCTGTCTCTGGTCCACGGTAATGTTCTGTGTCTGGTCCACGATAATGTTCGGTTTCACGATAATGTTCGATCTCTGGTCCACGATAATGTTCGGTTTCACGGTAATGTTCCGTTTCTGGTCCACGATAATGTTCTGTTTCGGTTTCATGGTAATGTTCTGTCTCTGGTCCACGGTAATGTTCTGTGTCTGGTCCACGATAATGTTCGGTTTCACGGTAATGTTCCGTCTCTGGTCCACGATAATGTTCCGTCTTTGGTCCACGATAATGATCTGTCTCTGGTCCATGATAATGTTCTGTTTCTGGTCCACGATAATGTTCTGTTTCGGTTTCACGGTAATGTTCTGTTTCCGTTTCACGGTAATGTTCTGTCTCTGGTCCACGGTAATGTTGTGTTTCTTTTTCACGGTAATGTTCTGTCTCTGGTCCACGCTAATGTTCTGTTTCTGTTTCACGGTAATGTTCCGTTTCTGGTCCACGATAATGTTGTGTTTCTGTTTCACGGTAATGTTCCGTTTCTGGTCCACGATAATGTTCTGTTTCGGTTTCACGGTAATGTTCGGTCTCTGGTCCACGATAATGATCGGTTTCACGGTAATGTTCTGGTCCACGGTAATGTTCTGGTCCACGGTAATGTTCCGTCTCTGGTCCACAGTACTGTTCCGTATCTGGTCCATGGTAATGTTCGGTTTCACGATAATGTTCGATTTCTGGTCGACGATAATGTTCGGTTTCACGGTAAAGTTCCGTCTCTGGTCCACGATAATGTTCGGTTTCACGGTAATGTTCCATTTCTGGTCCACGATAATGTTCTGTTTCGGTTTCACGGTAATGTTCGGTCTCTGGTCCACGATAATGATCGGTTTCACGGTAATGTTCTGGTCCACGGTAATGTTCTGGTCCACGGTAATATTCCGTCTCTGGTCCACAGTACTGTTCCGTATCTGGTCCATGGTAATGTTCGGTTTCACGGTAATGTTCCATTTCTGGTCCACGGTAATGTTCTGTCTCTGGTCCACGATAATGTTCGATTTCTGGTCGACGATAATGTTCGGTTTCACGGTAATGTTCCGTCTCTGGTCCACGATAATGTTCGGTTTCACGGTAATGTTCCATTTCTGGTCCACGGTAATGTTTTGTCTCTGGTCCACGATAATGTTCGATTTCTGGTTCACGATAATGTTTGGTTTCACGGTAATGTTCCGTCTCTGGTCCACGATAATGTTGTGTTTCTGTTTCACGGTAATGTTCCGTTTCTGGTCCTAGATAATGTTCTGTTTCAGTTTCACGGTAATGTTCTGTCTCTGGTCCACGGTAATGTTCTGTCTCTGGTCCACGGTAATGTTCGGTTTCACGGTAATGTTACGTCTCTGGTCCACGATAATGTTGTGTTTCTGTTTCACGGTAATGTTCCGTTTCTGGTCCACGATAATATTGTGTTTCTGGTCCATGATAATGTTCGGTTTCACGATAATGTTCCGTTTCTGGTCAACGATAATGTTCTGTTTAGGTTTCACGGTAATGTTCTGTCTCTGGTCCACGATAATGTTCCGTCTCTGGTCCACGATAATGTTCTGTCTCTGATCCACGATAATATTCTGTCTCTGGTCCACGATAATGTTCCGTTTCTGGTCCACGATAATGTTCTGTCTCTGATCCACGATAATGTTCCGTCTCTGGTCCACGATAATGTTGTGTTTCTGTTTCACGGTAATGTTCCGTTTCTGGTCCACGGTAATGTTCTGTCTCTGGTTCACGGTAATGTTCTGTCTCTGGTCCACGCTAATGTTCTGTTTCTGTTTCACGGTAATGTTCCGTTTCTGGTCCACGATAATGTTGTGTTTCTGTTTCACGGTAATGTTCTGTCTCTGGTCCACGCTAATGTTCTGTTTCTGTTTCACGGTAATGTTCCGTTTCTGGTCCACGATAATGTTGTGTTTCTGTTTCACGGTAATGTTCCGTTTCTGGTCCACGATAATGTTCTGTTTCGGTTTCACGGTAATGTTCGGTCTCTGGTCCACGATAATGATCGGTTTCACGGTAATGTTCTGGTCCACGGTAATGTTCTGGTCCACGGTAATGTTCCGTCTCTGGTCCACAGTACTGTTCCGTATCTGGTCCATGGTAATGTTCGGTTTCACGATAATGTTCGATTTCTGGTCGACGATAATGTTCGGTTTCACGGTAAAGTTCCGTCTCTGGTCCACGATAATGTTCGGTTTCACGGTAATGTTCCATTTCTGGTCCACGATAATGTTCTGTTTCGGTTTCACGGTAATATTCGGTCTCTGGTCCACGATAATGATCGGTTTCACGGTAATGTTCTGGTCCACGGTAATGTTCTGGTCCACGGTAATATTCCGTCTCTGGTCCACAGTACTGTTCCGTATCTGGTCCATGGTAATGTTCGGTTTCACGGTAATGTTCCATTTCTGGTCCACGGTAATGTTCTGTCTCTGGTCCACGATAATGTTCGATTTCTGGTCGACGATAATGTTCGGTTTCACGGTAATGTTCCGTCTCTGGTCCACGATAATGTTCGGTTTCACGGTAATGTTCCATTTCTGGTCCACGGTAATGTTCTGTCTCTGGTCCACGATAATGTTCGATTTCTGGTTCACGATAATGTTCGGTTTCACGGTAATGTTCCGTCTCTGGTCCACGATAATGTTCTGTTTCGGTTTCACGGTAATGTTCTGTCTCTGGTCCACGGTAATGTTCTGTCTCTGGTCCACGGTAATGTTCGGTTTCACGGTAATGTTACGTCTCTGGTCCACGATAATGTTGTGTTTCTGTTTCACGGTAATGTTCCGTTTCTGGTCCACGATAATGTTGTGTTTCTGGTCCACGATAATGTTCAGTATCACGATAATGTTCCGTTTCTGGTCAACGATAATGTTCTGTTTAGGTTTCACGGTAATGTTCTGTCTCTCGTCCACGATAATGTTCCGTCTCTGGTCCACGATAATGTTCTGTCTCTGATCCACGATAATATTCTGTCTCTGGTCCACGATAATGTTCCGTTTCTGGTCCACGATAATGTTCTGTCTCTGATCCACGATAATGTTCCGTCTCTGGTCCACGATAATGTTGTTTTTCTGTTTCACGGTAATGTTCCGTTTCTGGTCCACGGTAATGTTCTGTTTCTGTTTCACAGTAATGTTCCGTTTCTGGTCCACGATAATGTTGTGTTTCTGTTTCACGGTAATGTTCCGTTTCTGGTCCACGATAATGTTCTGTTTCGGTTTCACGGTAATGTTCTTTCTCTGGTCCACGATAATGTTCCGTTTCTGGTCCACGATAATGTTCTGTTTTAGTTTCACGGTAATGTTCTGTCTCTGGTCCACGGTAATGTTCTGTTTCTTTTTCACAGTAATGTTCCGTTTCTGGTCCACGATAATGTTGTGTTTCTGTTTCACGGTAATGTTCCGTTTCTGGTCCACGATAATGTTCTGTTTCGGTTTCACGGTAGTGTTCCATTTCTGGTCCACGATAATGTTCGGTTTCACGATAATGTTCCGTTTCTGGTCAACGATAATGTTCTGTTTAGGTTTCACGGTAATTTTCTGTCTGTGGTCCACGATAATGTTCCGTCTCTGGTCCATGATAATGTTCCGTTTTTGGTCCACGATAATTTTGTGTTTCTGTTTCACGGTAAAGTTCCGTTTCTGGTCCACGATAATGTTCTGTTTCGGTTTCATGGTAATGTTCTGTCTCTGGTCCACGGTAATGTTCTGTGTCTGGTCCACGATAATGTTCGGTTTCACGATAATGTTCGATCTCTGGTCCACGATAATGTTCGGTTTCACGATAATGTTCCGTTTCTGGTCAACGATATTGTTCTTTTTAGGTTTCACGGTAATGTTCTGTCTCTGGTCCACGATAATGTTCCGTCTCTAGTCCACGATAATGTTCTGTCTCTGATCCACGATAATATTCTGTCTCTGGTCCACGATAATGTTCCGTTTCTGGTCCACGATAATGTTCTGTCTCTGATCCACGATAATGTTCCGTCTCTGGTCCACGATAATGTTGTGTTTCTGTTTCACGGTAATGTTCCGTTTCTGGTCCACGATAATGTTCTGTTTTGGTTTCAAGGTAATGTTCTGTCTCTGGTCCACGGTAATGTTCCGTTTCTGTTTCACGGTATTTTTCTGTTTCTGTTTCACGGTAATGTTCCGTCTCTGGTCCACGATAATGTTCGGTTTCACGATAATGTTCCGTTTCTGGTCCACGATAATGTTGTGTTTCTGTTTCACGGTAATGTTCCGTTTCTAGCCCACGATAATGTTCTGTTTCGGTTTCACGGTAGTGTTCCATTTCTGGTCCACGATAATGTTCGGTTTCACGATAATGTTCCGTTTCTGGTCAACGATAATGTTCTGTTTAGGTTTCACGGTAATGTTCTGTCTGTGGTCCACGATAATGTTCCGTCTCTGGTCCATGATAATGTTCTGTTTTTGGTCCACGATAATTTTGTCTTTCTGTTTCACGGTAATGTTCCGTTTCTGGTCCACGATAATGTTCTGTTTCGGTTTCATGGTAATGTTCTGTCTCTGGTCCACGGTAATGTTCTGTGTGTGGTCCTTGATAATGTTCGGTTTCACGATAATGTTCGATCTCTGGTCCACGATAATGTTCTGTTTCACGGTAATGTTCCGTTTCTGGTCCACGATAATGTTCTGTTTCGGTTTCATGGTAATGTTCTGTCTCTGGTCCACGGTAATTTTCTGTGTCTGGTCCACGATAATGTTCGGTTTCACGGTAATGTTCCGTCTCTGGTCCACGATAATGTTCCGTCTTTGGTCCACGATAATGTTCGGTTTCACGGTAATGTTCCGTCTCTGGTCCACGATAATGTTCTGTTTAGGTTTCACGGTAATGTTCTGTCTCTGGTCCACGATAATGTTCCGTCTCTAGTCCACGATAATGTTCTGTCTCTGATCCACGATAATATTCTGTCTCTGGTCCACGATAATGTTCCGTTTCTGGTCCACGATAATGTTCTGTCTCTGATCCACGATAATGTTCCGTCTCTGGTCCACGATAATGTTGTGTTTCTGTTTCACGGTAATGTTCCGTTTCTGGTCCACGATAATGTTCTGTTTTGGTTTCAAGGTAATGTTCTGTCTCTGGTCCACGGTAATGTTCTGTTTCTGTTTCACGGTATTTTTCTGTTTCTGTTTCACGGTAATGTTCCGTCTCTGGTCCACGATAATGTTCGGTTTCACGATAATGTTCCGTTTCTGGTCCACGATAATGTTGTGTTTCTGTTTCACGGTAATGTTCCGTTTCTAGCCCACGATAATGTTCTGTTTCGGTTTCACGGTAGTGTTCCATTTCTGGTCCACGATAATGTTCGGTTTCACGATAATGTTCCGTTTCTGGTCAACGATAATGTTCTGTTTAGGTTTCACGGTAATTTTCTGTCTGTGGTCCACGATAATGTTCCGTCTCTGGTCCATGATAATGTTCCGTTTTTGGTCCACGATAATTTTGTGTTTCTGTTTCACGGTAAAGTTCCGTTTCTGGTCCACGATAATGTTCTGTTTCGGTTTCATGGTAATGTTCTGTCTCTGGTCCACGGTAATGTTCTGTGTCTGGTCCACGATAATGTTCGGTTTCACGATAATGTTCGATCTCTGGTCCACGATAATGTTCTGTTTCACGGTAATGTTCCGTTTCTGGTCAACGATAATGTTCTGTTTCGGTTTCATGGTAATGTTCTGTCTCTGGTCCACGGTAATTTTCTATGTCTGGTCCACGATAATGTTCGGTTTCACGGTAATGTTCCGTCTCTGGTCCACGATAATGTTCCGTCTTTGGTCCACGATAATGTTCGGTTTCACGGTAATGTTCCGTCTCTGGTCCACGATAATGTTCTGTTTAGGTTTCACGGTAATGTTCTGTCTCTGGTCCACGATAATGTTCCGTCTCTAGTCCACGATAATGTTCTGTCTCTGATCCACGATAATATTCTGTCTCTGGTCCACGATAATGTTCCGTTTCTGGTCCACGATAATGTTCTGTCTCTGATCCACGATAATGTTCCGTCTCTGGTCCACGATAATGTTGTGTTTCTGTTTCACGGTAATGTTCCGTTTCTGGTCCACGATAATGTTCTGTTTTGGTTTCAAGGTAATGTTCTGTCTCTGGTCCACGGTAATGTTCCGTTTCTGTTTCACGGTAATTTTCTGTTTCTGTTTCACGGTAATGTTCCGTCTCTGGTCCACGATAATGTTCGGTTTCACGATAATGTTCCGTTTCTGGTCCACGATAATGTTGTGTTTCTGTTTCACGGTAATGTTCCGTTTCTGGTCCACGATAATGTTCTGTTTCGGTTTCACGGTAGTGTTCCATTTCTGGTCCACGATAATGTTCGGTTTCACGATAATGTTCCGTTTCTGGTCAACGATAATGTTCTGTTTAGGTTTCACGGTAATGTTCTGTCTGTGGTCCACGATAATGTTCCGTCTCTGGTCCATGATAATGTTCCGTTTTTGGTCCACGATAATTTTGTCTTTCTGTTTCACGGTAATGTTCCGTTTCTGGTCCACGATAATGTTCTGTTTCGGTTTCATGGTAATGTTCTTTCTCTGGTCCACGGTAATGTTCTGTGTGTGGTCCACGATAATGTTCGGTTTCACGATAATGTTCGATCTCTGGTCCACGATAATGTTCGGTTTCACGGTAATGTTCCGTTTCTGGTCCACGATAATGTTCTGTTTCGGTTTCATGGTAATGTTCTGTCTCTGGTCCACGGTAATGTTCTGTGTCTGGTCCACGATAATGTTCGGTTTCACGGTAATGTTCCGTCTCTGGTCCACGATAATGTTCCGTCTTTGGTCCACGATAATGTTCTGTCTCTGGTCCACGGTAATGTTCTGTCTCTGGTCCACGGTAATGTTCGGTTTCATGGTAATGTTACGTCTCTGGTCCACGATAATGTTGTGTTTCTGTTTCACGGTAATGTTCCGTTTCTGGTCCACGATAATGTTGTGTTTCTGGTCCACGATAATGTTCGGTATCACGATAATGTTCCGTTTCTGGTCAACGATAATGTTCTGTTTAGGTTTCACGGTAATGTTCTGTCTCTGGTCCACGATAATGTTCCGTCTCTGGTCCACGATAATGTTCTGTCTCTGATCCACGATAATATTCTGTCTCTGGTCCACGATAATGTTCCGTTTCTGGTCCACGATAATGTTCTGTCTCTGATCCACGATAATGTTCCCTCTCTGGTCCACGATAATGTTGTGTTTCTGTTTCACGGTAATGTTCCGTTTCTGGTCCACGGTAATGTTCTGTTTCTGTTTCACAGTAATGTTCCGTTTCTGGTCCACGATAATGTTGTGTTTCTGTTTCACGGTAATGTTCCGTTTCTGGTCCACGATAATGTTCTGTTTCGGTTTCACGGTAATGTTCTTTCTCTGGTCCACGATAATGTTCCGTTTCTGGTCCACGATAATGTTCTGTTTTAGTTTCACGGTAATGTTCTGTCTCTGGTCCACGGTAATGTTCTGTTTCTTTTTCACAGTAATGTTCCGTTTCTGGTCCACGATAATGTTGTGTTTCTGTTTCACGGTAATGTTCCGTTTCTGGTCCACGATAATGTTCTGTTTCGGTTTCACGGTAGTGTTCCATTTCTGGTCCACGATAATGTTCGGTTTCACGATAATGTTCCGTTTCTGGTCAACGATAATGTTCTGTTTAGGTTTCACGGTAATTTTCTGTCTGTGGTCCACGATAATGTTCCGTCTCTGGTCCATGATAATGTTCCGTTTTTGGTCCACGATAATTTTGTGTTTCTGTTTCACGGTAATGTTCCGTTTCTGGTCCACGATAATGTTCTGTTTCGGTTTCATGGTAATGTTCTGTCTCTGGTCCACGGTAATGTTCTGTGTCTGGTCCACGATAATGTTCGGTTTCACGATAATGTTCGATCTCTGGTCCACGATAATGTTCGGTTTCACGATAATGTTCCGTTTCTGGTCAACGATAATGTTCTGTTTAGGTTTCACGGTAATGTTCTGTCTCTGGTCCACGATAATGTTCCGTCTCTAGTCCACGATAATGTTCTGTCTCTGATCCACGATAAGATTCTGTCTCTGGTCCACGATAATGTTCCGTTTCTGGTCCACGATAATGTTCTGTCTCTGATCCACGATAATGTTCCGTCTCTGGTCCACGATAATGTTGTGTTTCTGTTTCACGGTAATGTTCCGTTTCTGGTCCACGATAATGTTCTGTTTTGGTTTCAAGGTAATGTTCTGTCTCTGGTCCACGGTAATGTTCCGTTTCTGTTTCACGGTAATTTTCTGTTTCTGTTTCACGGTAATGTTCCGTCTCTGGTACACGATAATGTTCGGTTTCACGATAATGTTCCGTTTCTGGTCCACGATAATGTTGTGTTTCTGTTTCACGGTAATGTTCCGTTTCTGGTCCACGATAATGTTCTGTTTCGGTTTCACGGTAGTGTTCCATTTCTGGTCCACGATAATGTTCGGTTTCACGATAATGTTCCCTTTCTGGTCAACGATAATGTTCTGTTTAGGTTTCACGGTAATGTTCTGTCTGTGGTCCACGATAATGTTCCGTCTCTGGTCCATGATAATGTTCCGTTTTAGTTTCACGGTAATGTTCTGTCTCTGGTCCACGGTAATGTTCTGTTTCTTTTTCACAGTAATGTTCCGTTTCTGGTCCACGATAATGTTCTGTTTCGGTTTCACGGTAATGTTCTGTTTCCGTTTCACGGTAATGTTCTGTCTCTGGTCCACGGTAATGTTGTGTTTCTTTTTCACGGTAATGTTCTGTCTGAGGTTCACGGTAATGTTCTGTCTCTGGTCCACGCTAATGTTCTGTTTCTGTTTCACGGTAATGTTCCGTTTCTGGTCCACGATAATGTTGTGTTTCTGTTTCACGGTAATGTTCTGTCTCTGGTCCACGCTAATGTTCTGTTTCTGTTTCACGGTAATGTTCCGTTTCTGGTCCACGATAATGTTGTGTTTCTGTTTCACGGTAATGTTCCGTTTCTGGTCCACGATAATGTTCTGTTTCGGTTTCACGGTAATGTTCGGTCTCTGGTCCACGATAATGATCGGTTTCACGGTAATGTTCTGGTCCACGGTAATGTTCTGGTCCACGGTAATATTCCGTCTCTGGTCCACAGTACTGTTCCGTATCTGGTCCATGGTAATGTTCGGTTTCACGGTAATGTTCCATTTCTGGTCCACGGTAATGTTCTGTCTCTGGTCCACGATAATGTTCGATTTCTGGTCGACGATAATGTTCGGTTTCACGGTAATGTTCCGTCTCTGGTCCACGATAATGTTCGGTTTCATGGTAATGTTCCATTTCTGGTCCACGGTAATGTTTTGTCTCTGGTCCACGATAATGTTCGATTTCTGGTTCACGATAATGTTCGGTTTCACGGTAATGTTCCGTCTCTGGTCCACGATAATGTTGTGTTTCTGTTTCACGGTAATGTTCCGTTTCTGGTCCACGATAATGTTCTGTTTCGGTTTCACGGTAATGTTCTGTCTCTGGTCCACGGTAATGTTCTGTCTCTGGTCCACGGTAATGTTCGGTTTCACGGTAATGTTACGTCTCTGGTCCACGATAATGATGTGTTTCTGTTTCACGGTAATGTTCCGTTTCTGGTCCACGATAATATTGTGTTTCTGGTCCACGATAATGTTCGGTTTCACGATAATTTTCCGTTTCTGGTCAACGATAATGTTCTGTTTAGGTTTCACGGTAATGTTCTGTCTCTGGTCCACGATAATGTTCCGTCTCTGGTCCACGATAATGTTCTGTCTCTGATCCACGATAATATTCTGTCTCTGGTCCACGATAATGTTCCGTTTCTGGTCCACGATAATGTTCTGTCTCTGATCCACGATAATGTTCCGTCTCTGGTCCACGATAATGTTGTGTTTCTGTTTCACGGTAATGTTCCGTTTCTGGTCCACGGTAATGTTCTGTTTCTGTTTCACAGTAATGTTCCGTTTCTGGTCCACGATAATGTTGTGTTTCTGTTTCACGGTAATGTTCTGTCTCTGGTCCACGCTAATGTTCTGTTTCTGTTTCACGGTAATGTTCCGTTTCTGGTCCACGATAATGTTGTGTTTCTGTTTCACGGTAATGTTCCGTTTCTGGTCCACGATAATGTTCTGTTTCGGTTTCACGGTAATGTTCGGTCTCTGGTCCACGATAATGATCGGTTTCACGGTAATGTTCTGGTCCACGGTAATGTTCTGGTCCACGGTAATATTCCGTCTCTGGTCCACAGTACTGTTCCGTATCTGGTCCATGGTAATGTTCGGTTTCACGGTAATGTTCCATTTCTGGTCCACGGTAATGTTCTGTCTCTGGTCCACGATAATGTTCGATTTCTGGTCGACGATAATGTTCGGTTTCACGGTAATGTTCCGTCTCTGGTCCACGATAATGTTCGGTTTCATGGTAATGTTCCATTTCTGGTCCACGGTAATGTTTTGTCTCTGGTCCACGATAATGTTCGATTTCTGGTTCACGATAATGTTCGGTTTCACGGTAATGTTCCGTCTCTGGTCCACGATAATGTTGTGTTTCTGTTTCACGGTAATGTTCCGTTTCTGGTCCACGATAATGTTCTGTTTCGGTTTCACGGTAATGTTCTGTCTCTGGTCCACGGTAATGTTCTGTCTCTGGTCCACGGTAATGTTCGGTTTCACGGTAATGTTACGTCTCTGGTCCACGATAATGATGTGTTTCTGTTTCACGGTAATGTTCCGTTTCTGGTCCACGATAATATTGTGTTTCTGGTCCACGATAATGTTCGGTTTCACGATAATGTTCCGTTTCTGGTCAACGATAATGTTCTGTTTAGGTTTCACGGTAATGTTCTGTCTCTGGTCCACGATAATGTTCCGTCTCTGGTCCACGATAATGTTCTGTCTCTGATCCACGATAATATTCTGTCTCTGGTCCACGATAATGTTCCGTTTCTGGTCCACGATAATGTTCTGTCTCTGATCCACGATAATGTTCCGTCTCTGGTCCACGATAATGTTGTGTTTCTGTTTCACGGTAATGTTCCGTTTCTGGTCCACGGTAATGTTCTGTTTCTGTTTCACAGTAATGTTCCGTTTCTGGTCCACGATAATGTTGTGTTTCTGTTTCACGGTAATGTTCTTTCTCTGGTCCACGATAATGTTCTGTTTTAGTTTCACGGTAATGTTCTGTCTCTGGTCCACGGTAATGTTCTGTTTCTGTTTCACAGTAATGTTCCGTTTCTGGTCCACGATAATGTTGTGTTTCTGTTTCACGGTAATGTTCCGTTTCTGGTCCACGATAATGTTCTTTTTCGGTTTCACGGTATTGTTCCATTTCTGGTCCACGATAATGTTCGGTTTCACGATAATGTTCCGTTTCTGGTCAACGATAATGTTCTGTTTAGGTTTCACGGTAATGTTCTGTCTGTGGTCCACGATAATGTTCCGTCTCTGGTCCATGATAATGTTCCGTTTTTGGTCCACGATAATTTTTTGTTTCTGTTTCACGGTAATGTTCCGTTTCTGGTCCACGATAATGTTCTGTTTCGGTTTCATGGTAATGTTCTGTCTCTGGTCCACGGTAATGTTCTGTGTCTGGTCCACGATAATGTTCGGTTTCACGATAATGTTCGATCTCTGGTCCACGATAATGTTCGGTTTCACGGTAATGTTCCGTCTCTGGTCCACGATAATGTTCCGTCTTTGGTCCACGATAATGTTCTGTCTCTGGTCCATGATAATGTTCTGTTTCTGGTCCACGATAATGTTCTGTTTCGGTTTCACGGTAATGTTCTGGTCCACGGTAATGTTCTGGTCCACGGTAATGTTCCGTCTCTGGTCCACAGTACTGTTCCGTATCTGGTCCATGGTAATGTTCGGTTTCACGGTAATGTTCCATTTCTGGTCCACGGTAATGTTCTGTCTCTGGTCCACGATAATGTTCGATTTCTGGTCGACGATAATGTTCGGTTTCACGGTAATGTTCCATTTCTGGTCCACGATAATGTTCTGTTTCGGTTTCACGGTAATGTTCGGTCTCTGGTCCACGATAATGATCGGTTTCACGGTAATGTTCTGGTCCACGGTAATGTTCTGGTCCACGGTAATATTCCGTCTCTGGTCCACAGTACTGTTCCGTATCTGGTCCATGGTAATGTTCGGTTTCTGGTCCACGATAATGTTCGATTTCTGGTCGACGATAATGTTCGGTTTCACGGTAATGTTCCGTCTCTGGTCCACGATAATGTTCGGTTTCACGGTAATGTTCCATTTCTGGACCACGGTAATGTTTTGTCTCTGGTCCACGATAATGTTCGATTTCTGGTTCACGATAATGTTCGGTTTCACGGTAATGTTCCGTCTCTGGTCCACGATAATGTTGTGTTTCTGTTTCACGGTAATGTTCCGTTTCTGGTCCACGATAATGTTCTGTTTCGGTTTCACGGTAATGTTCTGTCTCTGGTCCACGGTAATGTTCTGTCTCTGGTCCACGGTAATGTTCGGTTTCACGGTAATGTTACGTCTCTGGTCCACGATAATATTGTGTTTCTGTTTCACGGTAATGTTCCGTTTCTGGTCCACGATAATGTTGTTTTTCTGGTCCACGATAATGTTCGGTTTCACGATAATGTTCCGTTTCTGGTCAACGATAATGTTCTGTTTAGGTTTCACGGTAATGTTCTGTCTCTGGTCCACGATAATGTTCCGTCTCTGGTCCACGATAATGTTCTGTCTCTGATCCACGATAATATTCTGTCTCTGGTCCACGATAATGTTCCGTTTCTGGTCCACGATAATGTTCTGTCTCTGATCCACGATAATGTTCCGTCTCTGGTCCACGATAATGTTGTGTTTCTGTTTCACGGTAATGTTCCGTTTCTGGTCCACGGTAATGTTCTGTTTCTGTTTCACAGTAATGTTCCGTTTCTGGTCCACGATAATGTTGTGTTTCTGTTTCACGGTAATGTTCCGTTTCTGGTCCACGATAATGTTCTGTTTCGGTTTCACGGTAATGTTCTTTCTCTGGTCCACGATAATGTTCCGTTTCTGGTCCACGATAATGTTCTGTTTTAGTTTCACGGTAATGTTCTGTCTCTGGTCCACGGTAATGTTCTGTTTCTGTTTCACAGTAATGTTCCGTTTCTGGTCCACGATAATGTTGTGTTTCTGTTTCACGGTAATGTTCCGTTTCTGGTCCACGATAATGTTCTGTTTCGGTTTCACGGTAGTGTTCCATTTCTGGTCCACGATAATGTTTGGTTTCACGATAATGTTCCGTTTCTGGTCAACGATAATGTTCTGTTTAGGTTTCACGGTAATGTTCTGTCTGTGGTCCACGATAATGTTCCGTCTCTGGTCCATGATAATGTTCCGTTTTTGGTCCACGATAATTTTGTGTTTCTGTTTCACGGTAATGTTCCGTTTCTGGTCCACGATAATGTTCTGTTTCGGTTTCATGGTAATGTTCTGTCTCTGGTCCACGGTAATGTTCTGTGTCTGGTCCACGATAATGTTCGGTTTCACGATAATGTTCGATCTCTGGTCCACGATAAAGTTCGGTTTCACGGTAATGTTCCGTTTCTGGTCCACGATAATGTTCTGTTTCGGTTTCATGGTAATGTTCTGTCTCTGGTCCACGGTAATGTTCTTTGTCTGGTCCACGATAATGTTCGGTTTCACGGTAATGTTCCGTCTCTGGTCCACGATAATGTTCCGTCTTTGGTCCACGATAATGTTCTGTCTCTGTTCCATGATAATGTTCTGTTTCTGGTCCACGATAATGTTCTGTTTCGGTTTCACGGTAATGTTCTGTTTCCGTTTCACGGTAATGTTCTGTCTCTGGTCCACGGTAATGTTGTGTTTCTTTTTCACGGTAATGTTCTGTCTCTGGTTCACGGTAATGTTCTCTCTCTGGTCCACGCTAATGTTCTGTTTCTGTTTCACGGTAATGTTCCGTTTCTGGTCCACGATAATGTTGTGTTTCTGTTTCACGGTAATGTTCTGTCTCTGGTCCACGCTAATGTTCTTTTTCTGTTTCACGGTAATGTTCCGTTTCTGGTCCACGATAATGTTGTGTTTCTGTTTCACGGTAATGTTCCGTTTCTGGTCCACGATAATGTTCTGTTTCGGTTTCACGGTAATGTTCGGTCTCTGGTCCACGATAATGATCGGTTTCAGGGTAATGTTCTGGTCCACGTAATGTTCTGGTCCACGGTAATGTTCCGTCTCTGGTCCACAGTACTGTTCCGTATCTGGTCCATGGTAATGTTCGGTTTCACGGTAATGTTCCATTTCTGGTCCACGGTAATGTTCTGTCTCTGGTCCACGATAATGTTCGATTTCTGGTCGACGATAATGTTCGGTTTCACGGTAATGTTCCGTCTCTGGTCCACGATAATGTTCGGTTTCACGGTAATGTTCCATTTCTGGTCCACGGTAATGTTCTGTCTCTGGTCCACGATAATGTTCGATTTCTGGTTCACGATAATGTTCGGTTTCACGGTAATGTTCCGTCTCTGGTCAACGATAATGTTGTGTTTCTGTTTCACGGTAATGTTCCGTTTCTGGTCGACGATAATGTTCTGTTTCGGTTTCACGGTAATGTTCTGTCTCTGGTCCACGGTAATGTTCTGTCTCTGGTCCACGGTAATGTTCGGTTTCACGGTAATGTTACGTCTCTGGTCCACGATAATGTTGTGTTTCTGTTTCACGGTAATGTTCCGTTTCTGGTCCACGATAATGTTGTGTTTCTGTTTCACGGTAATGTTCCGTTTCTGGTCCACGATAATGTTCTGTTTCGGTTTCACGGTAGTGTTCCATTTCTGGTCCACGATAATGTTTGGTTTCAGGATAATGTTCCGTTTCTGGTCAACGATAATGTTCTGTTTAGGTTTCACGGTAATGTTCTGTCTGTGGTCCACGATAATGTTCCGTCTCTGGTCCATGATAATGTTCCGTTTTTGGTCCACGATAATTTTGTGTTTCTGTTTCACGGTAATGTTCCGTTTCTGGTCCACGATAATGTTCTGTTTCGGTTTCATGGTAATGTTCTGTCTCTGGTCCACGGTAATGTTCTGTGTCTGGTCCACGATAATGTTCGGTTTCACGATAATGTTCCGTCTCTGGTCCACGATAATGTTCGGTTTCACGGTAATGTTCCGTTTCTGGTCCACGATAATGTTCTGTTTCGGTTTCATGGTAATGTTCTGTCTCTGGTCCACGGTAATGTTCTTTGTCTGGTCCACGATAATGTTCGGTTTCACGGTAATGTTCCGTCTCTGGTCCACGATAATGTTCCGTCTTTGGTCCACGATAATGTTCTGTCTCTGGTCCATGATAATGTTCTGTTTCTGGTCCACGATAATGTTCTGTTTCGGTTTCACGGTAATGTTCTGTTTCCGTTTCACGGTAATGTTCTGTCTCTGGTCCACGGTAATGTTGTGTTTCTTTTTCACGGTAATGTTCTGTCTCTGGTTCACGGTAATGTTCTGTCTCTGGTCCACGCTAATGTTCTGTTTCTGTTTCACGGTAATGTTCCGTTTCTGGTCCACGATAATGTTGTGTTTCTGTTTCACGGTAATGTTCTGTCTCTGGTCCACGCTAATGTTCTGTTTCTGTTTCACGGTAATGTTCCGTTTCTGGTCCACGATAATGTTGTGTTTCTGTTTCACGGTAATGTTCCGTTTCTGGTCCACGATAATGTTCTGTTTCGGTTTCACGGTAATGTTCGGTCTCTGGTCCACGATAATGATCGGTTTCACGGTAATGTTCTGGTCCACGTAATGTTCTGGTCCACGGTAATGTTCCGTCTCTGGTCCACAGTACTGTTCCGTTTCTGGTCCACGATAATGTTCTGTTTCGGTTTCATGGTAATGTTCTGTCTCTGGTCCACGGTAATGTTCTTTGTCTGGTCCACGATAATGTTCGGTTTCACGGTAATGTTCCATTTCTGGTCCACGGTAATGTTCTGTCTCTGGTCCACGATAATGTTCGATTTCTGGTCGACGATAATGTTCGGTTTCACGGTAATGTTCCGTCTCTGGTCCACGATAATGTTCGGTTTCACGGTAATGTTCCATTTCTGGTCCACGGTAATGTTCTGTCTCTGGTCCACGATAATGTTCGATTTCTGGTTCACGATAATGTTCGGTTTCACGGTAATGTTCCGTCTCTGGTCAACGATAATGTTGTGTTTCTGTTTTACGGTAATGTTCCGTTTCTGGTCCACGATAATGTTCTGTTTCGGTTTCACGGTAATGTTCTGTCTCTGGTCCACGGTAATGTTCTGTCTCTGGTCCACGGTAATGTTCGGTTTCACGGTAATGTTACGTCTCTGGTCCACGATAATGTTGTGTTTCTGTTTCACGGTAATGTTCCGTTTCTGGTCCACGATAATGTTGTGTTTCTGGTCCACGATAATGTTCGGTATCACGATAATGTTCCGTTTCTGGTCAACGATAATGTTCTGTTTAGGTTTCACGGTAATGTTCTGTCTCTCGTCCACGATAATGTTCCGTCTCTGGTCCACGATAATGTTCTGTCTCCGATCCACGATAATATTCTGTCTCTGGTCCACGATAATGTTCCGTTTCTGGTCCACGATAATGTTCTGTCTCTGATCCACGATAATGTTCCGTCTCTGGTCCACGATAATGTTGTGTTTCTGTTTCACGGTAATGTTCCGTTTCTGGTCCACGGTAATGTTCTGTTTCGGTTTCACGGTAATGTTCCGTTTCTGGTCCACGATAATGTTCGGTTTCACGATAATGTTCGATATCTGGTCCACGATAATGTTCGGTTTCACGGTAATGTTCCGTTTCTGGTCCACGATAATGTTCTGTTTCGGTTTCATGGTAATGTTCTGTCTCTGGTCCACGGTAATGTTCTTTGTCTGGTCCACGATAATGTTCGGTTTCACGGTAATGTTCTGTCTCTGGTCCACGGTAATGTTCTGTCTCTGGTCCACGGTAATGTTCGGTTTCACGGTAATGTTACGTCTCTGGTCCACGATAATGTTGTGTTTCTGTTTCACGGTAATGTTCCGTTTCTGGTCCACGATAATGTTGTGTTTCTGTTTCACGGTAATGTTCCGTTTCTGGTCCACGATAATGTTCTGTTTCGGTTTCACGGTAGTGTTCCATTTCTGGTCCACGATAATGTTTGGTTTCAGGATAATGTTCCGTTTCTGGTCAACGATAATGTTCTGTTTAGGTTTCACGGTAATGTTCTGTCTGTGGTCCACGATAATGTTCCGTCTCTGGTCCATGATAATGTTCCGTTTTTGGTCCACGATAATTTTGTGTTTCTGTTTCACGGTAATGTTCCGTTTCTGGTCCACGATAATGTTCTGTTTCGGTTTCATGGTAATGTTCTGTCTCTGGTCCACGGTAATGTTCTGTGTCTGGTCCACGATAATGTTCGGTTTCACGATAATGTTCGATATCTGGTCCACGATAATGTTCGGTTTCACGGTAATGTTCCGTTTCTGGTCCACGATAATGTTCTGTTTCGGTTTCATGGTAATGTTCTGTCTCTGGTCCACGGTAATGTTCTTTGTCTGGTCCACGATAATGTTCGGTTTCACGGTAATGTTCCGTCTCTGGTCCACGATAATGTTCCGTCTTTGGTCCACGATAATGTTCTGTCTCTGGTCCATGATAATGTTCTGTTTCTGGTCCACGATAATGTTCTGTTTCGGTTTCACGGTAATGTTCTGTTTCCGTTTCACGGTAATGTTCTGTCTCTGGTCCACGGTAATGTTGTGTTTCTTTTTCACGGTAATGTTCTGTCTCTGGTTCACGGTAATGTTCTGTCTCTGGTCCACGCTAATGTTCTGTTTCTGTTTCACGGTAATGTTCCGTTTCTGGTCCACGATAATGTTGTGTTTCTGTTTCACGGTAATGTTCTGTCTCTGGTCCACGCTAATGTTCTGTTTCTGTTTCACGGTAATGTTCCGTTTCTAGTCCACGATAATGTTGTGTTTCTGTTTCACGGTAATGTTCCGTTTCTGGTCCACGATAATGTTCTGTTTCGGTTTCACGGTAATGTTCGGTCTCTGGTCCACGATAATGATCGGTTTCACGGTAATGTTCTGGTCCACGTAATGTTCTGGTCCACGGTAATGTTCCGTCTCTGGTCCACAGTACTGTTCCGTTTCTGGTCCACGATAATGTTCTGTTTCGGTTTCATGGTAATGTTCTGTCTCTGGTCCACGGTAATGTTCTTTGTCTGGTCCACGATAATGTTCGGTTTCACGGTAATGTTCCATTTCTGGTCCACGGTAATGTTCTGTCTCTGGTCCACGATAATGTTCGATTTCTGGTCGACGATAATGTTCGGTTTCACGGTAATGTTCCGTCTCTGGTCCACGATAATGTTCGGTTTCACGGTAATGTTCCATTTCTGGTCCACGGTAATGTTCTGTCTCTGGTCCACGATAATGTTCGATTTCTGGTTCACGATAATGTTCGGTTTCACGGTAATGTTCCGTCTCTGGTCAACGATAATGTTGTGTTTCTGTTTCACGGTAATGTTCCGTTTCTGGTCCACGATAATGTTCTGTTTCGGTTTCACGGTAATGTTCTGTCTCTGGTCCACGGTAATGTTCTGTCTCTGGTCCACGGTAATGTTCGGTTTCACGGTAATGTTACGTCTCTGGTCCACGATAATGTTGTGTTTCTGTTTCACGGTAATGTTCCGTTTCTGGTCCACGATAATGTTGTGTTTCTGGTCCACGATAATGTTCGGTATCACGATAATGTTCCGTTTCTGGTCAACGATAATGGTCTGTTTAGGTTTCACGGTAATGTTCTGTCTCTCGTCCACGATAATGTTCCGTCTCTGGTCCACGATAATGTTCTGTCTCCGATCCACGATAATATTCTGTCTCTGGTCCACGATAATGTTCCGTTTCTGGTCCACGATAATGTTCTGTCTCTGATCCACGATAATGTTCCGTCTCTGGTCCACGATAATGTTGTGTTTCTTTTTCACGGTAATGTTCTGTCTCTGGTTCACGGTAATGTTCTCTCTCTGGTCCACGCTAATGTTCTGTTTCTGTTTCACGGTAATGTTCCGTTTCTGGTCCACGATAATGTTGTGTTTCTGTTTCACGGTAATGTTCTGTCTCTGGTCCACGCTAATGTTCTTTTTCTGTTTCACGGTAATGTTCCGTTTCTGGTCCACGATAATGTTGTGTTTCTGTTTCACGGTAATGTTCCGTTTCTGGTCCACGATAATGTTCTGTTTCGGTTTCACGGTAATGTTCGGTCTCTGGTCCACGATAATGATCGGTTTCAGGGTAATGTTCTGGTCCACGTAATGTTCTGGTCCACGGTAATGTTCCGTCTCTGGTCCACAGTACTGTTCCGTATCTGGTCCATGGTAATGTTCGGTTTCACGGTAATGTTCCATTTCTGGTCCACGGTAATGTTCTGTCTCTGGTCCACGATAATGTTCGATTTCTGGTCGACGATAATGTTCGGTTTCACGGTAATGTTCCGTCTCTGGTCCACGATAATGTTCGGTTTCACGGTAATGTTCCATTTCTGGTCCACGGTAATGTTCTGTCTCTGGTCCACGATAATGTTCGATTTCTGGTTCACGATAATGTTCGGTTTCACGGTAATGTTCCGTCTCTGGTCAACGATAATGTTGTGTTTCTGTTTCACGGTAATGTTCCGTTTCTGGTCCACGATAATGTTCTGTTTCGGTTTCACGGTAATGTTCTGTCTCTGGTCCACGGTAATGTTCTGTCTCTGGTCCACGGTAATGTTCGGTTTCACGGTAATGTTACGTCTCTGGTCCACGATAATGTTGTGTTTCTGTTTCACGGTAATGTTCCGTTTCTGGTCCACGATAATGTTGTGTTTCTGTTTCACGGTAATGTTCCGTTTCTGGTCCACGATAATGTTCTGTTTCGGTTTCACGGTAGTGTTCCATTTCTGGTCCACGATAATGTTTGGTTTCAGGATAATGTTCCGTTTCTGGTCAACGATAATGTTCTGTTTAGGTTTCACGGTAATGTTCTGTCTGTGGTCCACGATAATGTTCCGTCTCTGGTCCATGATAATGTTCCGTTTTTGGTCCACGATAATTTTGTGTTTCTGTTTCACGGTAATGTTCCGTTTCTGGTCCACGATAATGTTCTGTTTCGGTTTCATGGTAATGTTCTGTCTCTGGTCCACGGTAATGTTCTGTGTCTGGTCCACGATAATGTTCGGTTTCACGATAATGTTCGATATCTGGTCCACGATAATGTTCGGTTTCACGGTAATGTTCCGTTTCTGGTCCACGATAATGTTCTGTTTCGGTTTCATGGTAATGTTCTGTCTCTGGTCCACGGTAATGTTCTTTGTCTGGTCCACGATAATGTTCGGTTTCACGGTAATGTTCCGTCTCTGGTCCACGATAATGTTCCGTCTTTGGTCCACGATAATGTTCTGTCTCTGGTCCATGATAATGTTCTGTTTCTGGTCCACGATAATGTTCTGTTTCGGTTTCACGGTAATGTTCTGTTTCCGTTTCACGGTAATGTTCTGTCTCTGGTCCACGGTAATGTTGTGTTTCTTTTTCACGGTAATGTTCTGTCTCTGGTTCACGGTAATGTTCTGTCTCTGGTCCACGCTAATGTTCTGTTTCTGTTTCACGGTAATGTTCCGTTTCTGGTCCACGATAATGTTGTGTTTCTGTTTCACGGTAATGTTCTGTCTCTGGTCCACGCTAATGTTCTGTTTCTGTTTCACGGTAATGTTCCGTTTCTGGTCCACGATAATGTTGTGTTTCTGTTTCACGGTAATGTTCCGTTTCTGGTCCACGATAATGTTCTGTTTCGGTTTCACGGTAATGTTCGGTCTCTGGTCCACGATAATGATCGGTTTCACGGTAATGTTCTGGTCCACGTAATGTTCTGGTCCACGGTAATGTTCCGTCTCTGGTCCACAGTACTGTTCCGTTTCTGGTCCACGATAATGTTCTGTTTCGGTTTCATGGTAATGTTCTGTCTCTGGTCCACGGTAATGTTCTTTGTCTGGTCCACGATAATGTTCGGTTTCACGGTAATGTTCCATTTCTGGTCCACGGTAATGTTCTGTCTCTGGTCCACGATAATGTTCGATTTCTGGTCGACGATAATGTTCGGTTTCACGGTAATGTTCCGTCTCTGGTCCACGATAATGTTCGGTTTCACGGTAATGTTCCATTTCTGGTCCACGGTAATGTTCTGTCTCTGGTCCACGATAATGTTCGATTTCTGGTTCACGATAATGTTCGGTTTCACGGTAATGTTCCGTCTCTGGTCAACGATAATGTTGTGTTTCTGTTTCACGGTAATGTTCCGTTTCTGGTCCACGATAATGTTCTGTTTCGGTTTCACGGTAATGTTCTGTCTCTGGTCCACGGTAATGTTCTGTCTCTGGTCCACGGTAATGTTCGGTTTCACGGTAATGTTACGTCTCTGGTCCACGATAATGTTGTGTTTCTGTTTCACGGTAATGTTCCGTTTCTGGTCCACGATAATGTTGTGTTTCTGGTCCACGATAATGTTCGGTATCACGATAATGTTCCGTTTCTGGTCAACGATAATGTTCTGTTTAGGTTTCACGGTAATGTTCTGTCTCTCGTCCACGATAATGTTCCGTCTCTGGTCCACGATAATGTTCTGTCTCCGATCCACGATAATATTCTGTCTCTGGTCCACGATAATGTTCCGTTTCTGGTCCACGATAATGTTCTGTCTCTGATCCACGATAATGTTCCGTCTCTGGTCCACGATAATGTTGTGTTTCTGTTTCACGGTAATGTTCCGTTTCTGGTCCACGGTAATGTTCTGTTTCGGTTTCACGGTAATGTTCCGTTTCTGATCCACGATAATGTTCGGTTTCACGATAATGTTCGATATCTGGTCCACGATAATGTTCGGTTTCACGGTAATGTTCCGTTTCTGGTCCACGATAATGTTCTGTTTCGGTTTCATGGTAATGTTCTGTCTCTGGTCCACGGTAATGTTCTTTGTCTGGTCCACGATAATGTTCGGTTTCACGGTAATGTTCTGTCTCTGGTCCACGGTAATGTTCTGTCTCTGGTCCACGGTAATGTTCGGTTTCACGGTAATGTTACGTCTCTGGTCCACGATAATGTTGTGTTTCTGTTTCACGGTAATGTTCCGTTTCTGGTCCACGATAATGTTGTGTTTCTGTTTCACGGTAATGTTCCGTTTCTGGTCCACGATAATGTTCTGTTTCGGTTTCACGGTAGTGTTCCATTTCTGGTCCACGATAATGTTTGGTTTCAGGATAATGTTCCGTTTCTGGTCAACGATAATGTTCTGTTTCGGTTTCACGGTAATGTTCCGTTTCTGGTCCACGATAATGTTCGGTTTCACGATAATGTTCGATATCTGGTCCACGATAATGTTCGGTTTCACGGTAATGTTCCGTTTCTGGTCCACGATAATGTTCTGTTTCGGTTTCATGGTAATGTTCTGTCTCTGGTCCACGGTAATGTTCTTTGTCTGGTCCACGATAATGTTCGGTTTCACGGTAATGTTCCGTCTCTGGTCCACGATAATGTTCCGTCTTTGGTCCACGATAATGTTCTGTCTCTGGTCCATGATAATGTTCTGTTTCTGGTCCACGATAATGTTCTGTTTCGGTTTCACGGTAATGTTCTGTTTCCGTTTCACGGTAATGTTCTGTCTCTGGTCCACGGTAATGTTGTGTTTCTTTTTCACGGTAATGTTCTGTCTCTGGTTCACGGTAATGTTCTGTCTCTGGTCCACGCTAATGTTCTGTTTCTGTTTCACGGTAATGTTCCGTTTCTGGTCCACGATAATGTTGTGTTTCTGTTTCACGGTAATGTTCTGTCTCTGGTCCACGCTAATGTTCTGTTTCTGTTTCACGGTAATGTTCCGTTTCTGGTCCACGATAATGTTGTGTTTCTGTTTCACGGTATTGTTCCGTTTCTGGTCCACGATAATGTTCTGTTTCGGTTTCACGGTAATGTTCGGTCTCTGGTCCACGATAATGATCGGTTTCACGGTAATGTTCTGGTCCACGTAATGTTCTGGTCCACGGTAATGTTCCGTCTCTGGTCCACAGTACTGTTCCGTTTCTGGTCCACGATAATGTTCTGTTTCGGTTTGATGGTAATGTTCTGTCTCTGGTCCACGGTAATGTTCTTTGTCTGGTCCACGATAATGTTCGGTTTCACGGTAATGTTCCATTTCTGGTCCACGGTAATGTTCTGTCTCTGGTCCACGATAATGTTCGATTTCTGGTCGACGATAATGTTCGGTTTCACGGTAATGTTCCGTCTCTGGTCCACGATAATGTTCGGTTTCACGGTAATGTTCCATTTCTGGTCCACGGTAATGTTCTGTCTCTGGTCCACGATAATGTTCGATTTCTGGTTCACGATAATGTTCGGTTTCACGGTAATGTTCCGTCTCTGGTCAACGATAATGTTGTGTTTCTGTTTCACGGTAATGTTCCGTTTCTGGTCCACGATAATGTTCTGTTTCGGTTTCACGGTAATGTTCTGTCTCTGGTCCACGGTAATGTTCGGTTTCACGGTAATGTTACGTCTCTGGTCCACGATAATGTTGTGTTTCTGTTTCACGGTAATGTTCCGTTTCTGGTCCACGATAATGTTGTGTTTCTGGTCCACGATAATGTTCGGTATCACGATAATGTTCCGTTTCTGGTCAACGATAATGTTCTGTTTAGGTTTCACGGTAATGTTCTGTCTCTCGTCCACGATAATGTTCCGTCTCTGGTCCACGATAATGTTCTGTCTCCGATCCACGATAATATTCTGTCTCTGGTCCACGATAATGTTCCGTTTCTGGTCCACGATAATGTTCTGTCTCTGATCCACGATAATGTTCCGTCTCTGGTCCACGATAATGTTGTGTTTCTGTTTCACGGTAATGTTCCGTTTCTGGTCCACGGTAATGTTCTGTTTCTGTTTCACAGTAATGTTCCGTTTCTGGTCCACGATAATGTTGTGTTTCTGTTTCACGGTAATGTTCCGTTTCTGGTCCACGATAATGTTCTGTTTCGGTTTCACGGTAATGTTCTTTCTCTGGTCCACGATAATGTTCCGTTTCTGGTCCACGATAATGTTCTGTTTTAGTTTCACGGTAATGTTCTGTCTCTGGTCAACGGTAATGTTCTGTTTCTTTTTCACAGTAATGTTCCGTTTCTGGTCCACGATAATGTTGTGTTTCTGTTTCACGGTAATGTTCCGTTTCTGGTCCACGATAATGTTCTGTTTCGGTTTCACGGTAGTGTTCCATTTCTGGTCCACGATAATGTTCGGTTTCACGATAATGTTCCGTTTCTGGTCAACGATAATGTTCTGTTTAGGTTTCACGGTAATTTTCTGTCTGTGGTCCATGATAATGTTCCGTCTCTGGTCCATGATAATGTTCCGTTTTTGGTCCACGATAATTTTGTGTTTCTGTTTCACGGTAATGTTCCGTTTCTGGTCCACGATAATGTTCTGTTTCGGTTTCATGGTAATGTTCTGTCTCTGGTCCACGGTAATGTTCTGTGTCTGGTCCACGATAATGTTCGGTTTCACGATAATGTTCGATCTCTGGTCCACGATAATGTTCGGTTTCACGATAATGTTCCGTTTCTGGTCAACGATATTGTTCTTTTTAGGTTTCACGGTAATGTTCTGTCTCTGGTCCACGATAATGTTCCGTCTCTAGTCCACGATAATGTTCTGTCTCTGATCCACGATAATATTCTGTCTCTGGTCCACGATAATGTTCCGTTTCTGGTCCACGATAATGTTCTGTCTCTGATCCACGATAATGTTCCGTCTCTGGTCCACGATAATGTTGTGTTTCTGTTTCACGGTAATGTTCCGTTTCTGGTCCACGATAATGTTTTGTTTTGGTTTCAAGGTAATGTTCTGTCTCTGGTCCACGGTAATGTTCCGTTTCTGTTTCACGGTAATTTTCTGTTTCTGTTTCACGGTAATGTTCCGTCTCTGGTCCACGATAATGTTCGGTTTCACGATAATGTTCCGTTTCTGGTCCACGATAATGTTGTGTTTCTGTTTCACGGTAATGTTCCGTTTCTAGCCCACGATAATGTTCTGTTTCGGTTTCACGGTAGTGTTCCATTTCTGGTCCACGATAATGTTCGGTTTCACGATAATGTTCCGTTTCTGGTCAACGATAATGTTCTGTTTAGGTTTCACGGTAATGTTCTGTCTGTGGTCCACGATAATGTTCCGTCTCTGGTCCATGATAATGTTCCGTTTTTGGTCCACGATAATTTTGTCTTTCTGTTTCACGGTAATGTTCCGTTTCTGGTCCACGATAATGTTCTGTTTCGGTTTCATGGTAATGTTCTGTCTCTGGTCCACGGTAATGTTCTGTGTGTGGTCCACGATAATGTTCGGTTTCACGATAATGTTCGATCTCTGGTCCACGATAATGTTCGGTTTCACGGTAATGTTCCGTTTCTGGTCCACGATAATGTTCTGTTTCGGTTTCATGGTAATGTTCTGTCTCTGGTCCACGGTAATGTTCTGTGTCTGGTCCACGATAATGTTCGGTTTCACGGTAATGTTCCGTCTCTGGTCCACGATAATGTTCCGTCTTTGGTCCACGATAATGTTCGGTTTCACGGTAATGTTCCGTCTCTGGTCCACGATAATGTTCTGTTTAGGTTTCACGGTAATGTTCTGTCTCTGGTCCACGATAATGTTCCGTCTCTAGTCCACGATAATGTTCTGTCTCTGATCCACGATAATATTCTGTCTCTGGTCCACGATAATGTTCCGTTTCTGGTCCACGATAATGTTCTGTCTCTGATCCACGATAATGTTCCGTCTCTGGTCCACGATAATGTTGTGTTTCTTTTTCACGGTAATGTTCCGTTTCTGGTCCACGATAATGTTCTGTTTTGGTTTCAAGGTAATGTTCTGTCTCTGGTCCACGGTAATGTTCCGTTTCTGTTTCACGGTAATTTTCTGTTTCTGTTTCACGGTAATGTTCCGTCTCTGGTCCACGGTAATGTTCGGTTTCACGATAATGTTCCGTTTCTGGTCCACGATAATGTTGTGTTTCTGTTTCACGGTAATGTTCCGTTTCTGGTCCACGATAATGTTCTGTTTCGGTTTCACGGTAGTGTTCCATTTCTGGTCCACGATAATGTTCGGTTTCACGATAATGTTCCGTTTCTGGTCAACGATAATGTTCTGTTTAGGTTTCACGGTAATGTTCTGTCTGTGGTCCACGATAATGTTCCGTCTCTGGTCCATGATAATGTTCCGTTTTTGGTCCACGATAATTTTGTCTTTCTGTTTCACGGTAATGTTCCGTTTCTGGTCCACGATAATGTTCTGTTTCGGTTTCATGGTAATGTTCTGTCTCTGGTCCACGGTAATGTTCTGTGTGTGGTCCACGATAATGTTCGGTTTCACGATAATGTTCGATCTCTGGTCCACGATAATGTTCGGTTTCACGGTAATGTTCCGTTTCTGGTCCACGATAATGTTCTGTTTCGGTTTCATGGTAATGTTCTGTCTCTGGTCCACGGTAATGTTCTGTGTCTGGTCCACGATAATGTTCGGTTTCACGGTAATGTTCCGTCTCTGGTCCACGATAATGTTCCGTCTTTGGTCCACGATAATGTTCTGTCTCTGGTCCACGGTAATGTTCTGTCTCTGGTCCACGGTAATGTTCGGTTTCATGGTAATGTTACGTCTCTGGTCCACGATAATGTTGTGTTTCTGTTTCACGGTAATGTTCCGTTTCTGGTCCACGATAATGTTGTGTTTCTGGTCCACGATAATGTTCGGTATCACGATAATGTTCCGTTTCTGGTCAACGATAATGTTCTGTTTAGGTTTCACGGTAATGTTCTGTCTCTGGTCCACGATAATGTTCCGTCTCTGGTCCACGATAATGTTCTGTCTCTGATCCACGATAATATTCTGTCTCTGGTCCACGATAATGTTCCGTTTCTGGTCCACGATAATGTTCTGTCTCTGATCCACGATAATGTTCCCTCTCTGGTCCACGATAATGTTGTGTTTCTGTTTCACGGTAATGTTCCGTTTCTGGTCCACGGTAATGTTCTGTTTCTGTTTCACAGTAATGTTCCGTTTCTGGTCCACGATAATGTTGTGTTTCTGTTTCACGGTAATGTTCCGTTTCTGGTCCACGATAATGTTCTGTTTCGGTTTCACGGTAATGTTCTTTCTCTGGTCCACGATAATGTTCCGTTTCTGGTCCACGATAATGTTCTGTTTTAGTTTCACGGTAATGTTCTGTCTCTGGTCCACGGTAATGTTCTGTTTCTTTTTCACAGTAATGTTCCGTTTCTGGTCCACGATAATGTTGTGTTTCTGTTTCACGGTAATGTTCCGTTTCTGGTCCACGATAATGTTCTGTTTCGGTTTCACGGTAGTGTTCCATTTCTGGTCCACGATAATGTTCGGTTTCACGATAATGTTCCGTTTCTGGTCAACGATAATGTTCTGTTTAGGTTTCACGGTAATTTTCTGTCTGTGGTCCACGATAATGTTCCGTCTCTGGTCCATGATAATGTTCCGTTTTTGGTCCACGATAATTTTGTGTTTCTGTTTCACGGTAATGTTCCGTTTCTGGTCCACGATAATGTTCTGTTTCGGTTTCATGGTAATGTTCTGTCTCTGGTCCACGGTAATGTTCTGTGTCTGGTCCACGATAATGTTCGGTTTCACGATAATGTTCGATCTCTGGTCCACGATAATGTTCGGTTTCACGATAATGTTCCGTTTCTGGTCAACGATAATGTTCTGTTTAGGTTTCATGGTAATGTTCTGTCTCTGGTCCACGATAATGTTCCGTCTCTAGTCCACGATAATGTTCTGTCTCTGATCCACGATAAGATTCTGTCTCTGGTCCACGATAATGTTCCGTTTCTGGTCCACGATAATGTTCTGTCTCTGATCCACGATAATGTTCCGTCTCTGGTCCACGATAATGTTGTGTTTCTGTTTCACGGTAATGTTCCGTTTCTGGTCCACGATAATGTTCTGTTTTGGTTTCAAGGTAATGTTCTGTCTCTGGTCCACGGTAATGTTCCGTTTCTGTTTCACGGTAATTTTCTGTTTCTGTTTCACGGTAATGTTCCGTCTCTGGTCCACGATAATGTTCGGTTTCACGATAATGTTCCGTTTCTGGTCCACGATAATGTTGTGTTTCTGTTTCACGGTAATGTTCCGTTTCTGGTCCACGATAATGTTCTGTTTCGGTTTCACGGTAGTGTTCCATTTCTGGTCCACGATAATGTTCGGTTTCACGATAATGTTCCGTTTCTGGTCAACGATAATGTTCTGTTTAGGTTTCACGGTAATGTTCTGTCTGTGGTCCACGATAATGTTCCGTCTCTGGTCCATGATAATGTTCCGTTTTTGGTCCACGATAATTTTGTCTTTGTGTTTCAAGGTAATGTTCCGTTTCTGGTCCACGATAATGTTCTGTTTCGGTTTCATGGTAATGTTCTGTCTCTGGTCCACGGTAATGTTCTGTGTGTGGTCCACGATAATGTTCGGTTTCACGATAATGTTCGATCTCTGGTCCACGATAATGTTCGGTTTCACGGTAATGTTCCGTTTCTGGTCCACGATAATGTTCTGTTTCGGTTTCATGGTAATGTTCTGTCTCTGGTCCACGGTAATGTTCTGTGTCTGGTCCACGATAATGTTCGGTTTCACGGTAATGTTCCGTCTCTGGTCCACGATAATGTTCCGTCTTTGGTCCACGATAATGTTCGGTTTCACGGTAATGTTCCGTCTCTGGTCCACGATAATGTTCTGTTTAGGTTTCACGGTAATGTTCTGTCTCTGGTCCACGATAATGTTCCGTCTCTAGTCCACGATAATGTTCTGTCTCTGATCCACGATAATATTCTGTCTCTGGTCCACGATAATGTTCCGTTTCTGGTCCACGATAATGTTCTGTCTCTGATCCACGATAATGTTCCGTCTCTGGTCCACGATAATGTTGTGTTTCTGTTTCACGGTAATGTTCCGTTTCTGGTCCACGATAATGTTCTGTTTTGGTTTCAAGGTAATGTTCTGTCTCTGGTCCACGGTAATGTTCCGTTTCTGTTTCATGGTAATTTTCTGTTTCTGTTTCACGGTAATGTTCCGTCTCTGGTCCACGATAATGTTCGGTTTCACGATAATGTTCCGTTTCTGGTCCACGATAATGTTGTGTTTCTGTTTCACGGTAATGTTCCGTTTCTGGTCCACGATAATGTTCTGTTTCGGTTTCACGGTAGTGTTCCATTTCTGGTCCACGATAATGTTCGGTTTCACGATAATGTTCCGTTTCTGGTCAACGATAATGTTCTGTTTAGGTTTCACGGTAATGTTATGTCTGTGGTCCACGATAATGTTCCGTCTCTGGTCCATGATAATGTTCCGTTTTTGGTCCACGATAATTTTGTCTTTCTGTTTCACGGTAATGTTCCGTTTCTGGTCCACGATAATGTTCTGTTTCGGTTTCATGGTAATGTTCTGTCTCTGGTCCACGGTAATGTTCTGTGTGTGGTCCACGATAATGTTCGGTTTCACGATAATGTTCGATCTCTGGTCCACGATAATGTTCCGTCTTTGGTCCACGATAATGTTCTGTCTCTGGTCCACGGTAATGTTCTGTGTCTGGTCCACGATAATGTTCGGTTTCACGGTAATGTTCCGTCTCTGGTCCACGATAATGTTCCGTCTCTGGTCCATGATAATGTTCTGTTTCTGGTCCACGATAATGTTCTGTTTCGGTTTCACGGTAATGTTCTGTTTCCGTTTCACGGTAATGTTCTGTCTCTGGTCCACGGTAATGTTGTGTTTCTTTTTCACGGTAATGTTCTGTCTCTGGTTCACGGTAATGTTCTGTGTCTGGTCCACGCTAATGTTCGGTTTCACGGTAATGTTCCGTCTCTGGTCCACGATAATGTTCCGTCTTTGGTCCACGATAATGTTCTGTCTCTGGTCCATGATAATGTTCTGTTTCTGGTCCACGATAATGTTCTGTTTCGGTTTCACGGTAATGTTCTGTTTCCGTTTCAAGGTAATGTTCTGTCTCTGGTCCACGGTAATGTTGTGTTTCTTTTTCACGGTAATGTTCTGTCTCTGGTTCACGGTAATGTTCTGTCTCTGGTCCACGCTAATGTTCTGTTTCTGTTTCACGGTAATGTTCCGTTTCTGGTCCACGATAATGTTGTGTTTCTGTTTCACGGTAATGTTCTGTCTCTGGTCAACGCTAATGTTCTGTTTCTGTTTCACGGTAATGTTCCGTTTCTGGTCAACGATAATGTTGTGTTTCTGTTTCACGGTAATGTTCCGTTTCTGGTCCACGATAATGTTCTGTTTCGTTTTCACGGTAATGTTCGGTCTCTGGTCCACGATAATGATCGGTTTCACGGTAATGTTCTGGTCCACGGTAATGTTCTGGTCCACGGTAATATTCCGTCTCTGGTCCACAGTACTGTTCCGTATCTGGTCCATGGTAATGTTCGGTTTCACGGTAATGTTCCATTTCTGGTCCACGGTAATGTTCTGTCTCTGGTCCACGATAATGTTCGATTTCTGGTTGACGATAATGTTCGGTTTCACGGTAATGTTCCGTCTCTGGTCCACGATAATGTTCGGTTTCACGGTAATATTCCATTTCTGGTCCACGGTAATGTTCTGTCTCTGGTCCACGATAATGTTCGATTTCTGGTTCACGATAATGTTCGGTTTCACGGTAATGTTCCGTCTCTGGTCCACGATAATGTTGTGTTTCTGTTTCACGGTAATGTTCCGTTTCTGGTCCACGATAATGTTCTGTTTCGGTTTCACGGTAATGTTCTGTCTCTGGTCCATGGTAATGTTCTGTCTCTGGTCCACGATAATGTTCGATTTCTGGTTCACGATAATGTTCGGTTTCACGGTAATGTTCCGTCTCTGGTCCACGATAATGTTGTGTTTCTGTTTCACGGTAATGTTCCGTTTCTGGTCCACGATAATGTTGTGTTTCTGGTCCACGATAATGTTCGGTTTCACCATAATGTTCCGTTTCTGGTCAACGATAATGTTCTGTTTAGGTTTCACGGTAATGTTCTGTCTCTGGTCCACGATAATGTTCCGTCACTGGTCCACGATAATGTTCTGTCTCTGATCCACGATAATATTCTGTCTCTGGTCCACGATAATGTTCCGTTTCTGGTCCACGATAATGTTCTGTCTCTGATCCACGATAATGTTCCGTCTCTGGTCCACGATAATGTTGTGTTTCTGTTTCACGGTAATGTTCCGTTTCTGGTCCACGATAATGTTCTGTTTTGGTTTCAAGGTAATGTTCTGTCTCTGGTCCACGGTAATGTTCCGTTTCTGTTTCACGGTAATTTTCTGTTTCCATTTCACGGTAATGTTCTGTCTCTGGTCCACGGTAATGTTGTGTTTCTGTTTCACGGTAATGTTCCGTCTCTGGTCCACGATAATGTTCGGTTTCACGATAATGTTCCGTTTCTGGTCCACGATAATGTTCTGTTTAGGTTTCATGGTAATGTTCCGTCTCTGGTCCACGATAATGTTCGGTTTCACGATATTGTTCCGTTTCTGGTCCACGATAATGTTCCGTCTCTGGTCCACGATAATGTTCTTTTTCTGTTTCACGGTAATGTTCTGTCTCTGGTCCATGGTAATGTTCTGTCTCTGGTAAACGGTAATATTCTGTCTCTGGTCCACGGTAATGTTCTGTCTCTGGTCCACGGTAATGTTCGATCTCTGGTCCACGATAATGTTCGGTTTCACGGTAATGTTGGGTCTCTGGTCCACGGTAATGTTCTGTCTCTGGTCCACGGTAATGTTCTGTCTCTGGTAAACGGTAATGTTCTCTCTCTGGTCCACGGTAATGTTCGATCTCTGGTCCACGATAATGTTCGGTTTCACGGTAATGTTCCGTTTCTGGTCCACGATAATGTTCTGTCTCGGTTTCCCGGTAATGTTCTGTCTCTGGTCCACGGTAATGTTCTGTGTCTGGTCCACGATAATGTTCTGTTTCTGTTTCACGGTAATGTTCCGTTTCTGGTCCATGATAATTTTCTTTTTCACGGTAATGTTCTGTCTCTGGTCCATGGTAATATTCTGTCTCTGGTCCACGGTAATGTTCGGTTTCAAGGTAAAGTTCGGTCTCTGGTCCACGGTAATGTTCTGTCTCTGGTCCACGGTAATGTTCTGTCTCTGGTAAACGCTAATGTTCTGTCTCTGGTCCACGGAAATGTTCTGTCTCTGGTCCACGGTAATGTTCTGTCTCTGATCCACGGTAATGTTCGATCTCTGGTCCACGATAATGTTCGGTTTCACGGTAATGTTCCGTCTCTGGTCCACGATAATGTTCCGTCTTTGGTCCACAATAATGTTCTGTCTCTGGTCCATGATAATGTTCTGTTTCGGTTTCACGGTAATGTTCTGTTTCGGTTTCACGGTAATGTTCTGTTTCCGTTTCACGGTAATGTTCTGTCTCTGGTCCACGGTAATGTTGTGTTTCTGTTTCACGGTTATGTTCTTTCTCTGGTTTACGGTAATGTTCTGTCTCTGGTCCACGCTAATGTTCTGTTTCTGTTTCATGGTAATGTTCCGTTTCATGTCCACGATAATGTTGTGTTTCTGTTTCACGGTAATGTTCTGTCTCTGGTCCACGCTAATGTTCTGTTTCTGTTTCACGGTAATGTTCCGTTTCTGGTCCACGATAATGTTGTGTTTCTGTTTCACGGTAATGTTCCGTTTCTGGTCCACTATAATGTTCTGTTTCGGTTTCACGGTAATGTTCGGTCTCTGGTCCACGGTAATGTTCGGTTTCACGGTAATGTTTGATCTCTGGTCCACGATAATGTTCGGTTTCACGATAATGTTCGGTTTCACGATAATGTTCTGGTCCACGGTAATGTTCTGGTCCACGGTAATGTTCCGTCTCTGGTCCAGAGTAATGTTCCGTATCTGGTCTATGGTAATGTTCGGTTTCACGGTAATGTTCCATTTCTGGTCCACGGTAATGTTCTGTCTCTGGTCCACGATAATGTTCGATTTCTGGTAGACGATAATGTTCGGTTTCACGGTAATGTTCCGTCTCTGGTCCACGATAATGTTTGGTTTCACGGTAATGTTCCATTTCTGGTCCACGGTAATGTTCTGTCTCTGGTCCACGATAATGTTCGATCTCTGGTCCACGATAATGTTCGGTTTCACGGTAATGTTCCGTCTCTGGTCCACGATAACGTTGTGTTTCTGTTTCACGGTAATGTTCCGTTTCTGGTCCACGATAATGTTCTGTTTCGGTTTCACGATAATGTTCTGTCTCTGGTCCACGGTAATGTTCTGTCTCTGGTCCAAGATAATGTTGTGTTTCTGTTTCACGGTAATGTTCCGTTTCTGGTCCACGATAATGTTGTGTTTCTGGTCCACGATAATGTTCGGTTTCACGATAATGTTCCGTTTCTGGTCAACGATAATGTTCTGTTTAGGTTTCACGGTAATGTTCTGTCTCTGGTCCATGATAATGTTCCGTCTCTGGTCCATGATAATGTTCTGTCTCTGATCCACGATAATGTTCTGTCTCTGGTCCACGGTAATGTTCCGTTTCTGTTTCACGGTAATGTTCCGTCTCTGGTCCACGATAATGTTCCGTCTTTGGTCCACGATAATGTTCTGTCTCTGGTCCATGATAATGTTCTGTTTCTGGTCCACGATAATGTTCTGTTTCGGTTTCACGGTAATGTTCTGTTTCCGTTTCAAGGTAATGTTCTGTCTCTGGTCCACGGTAATGTTGTGTTTCTTTTTCACGGTAATGTTCTGTCTCTGGTTCACGGTAATGTTCTGTCTCTGGTCCACGCTAATGTTCTGTTTCTGTTTCACGGTAATGTTCCGTTTCTGGTCCACGATAATGTTGTGTTTCTGTTTCACGGTAATGTTCTGTCTCTGGTCAACGCTAATGTTCTGTTTCTGTTTCACGGTAATGTTCCGTTTCTGGTCAACGATAATGTTGTGTTTCTGTTTCACGGTAATGTTCCGTTTCTGGTCCACGATAATGTTCTGTTTCGTTTTCACGGTAATGTTCGGTCTCTGGTCCACGATAATGATCGGTTTCACGGTAATGTTCTGGTCCACGGTAATGTTCTGGTCCACGGTAATATTCCGTCTCTGGTCCACAGTACTGTTCCGTATCTGGTCCATGGTAATATTCGGTTTCACGGTAATGTTCCATTTCTGGTCCACGGTAATGTTCTGTCTCTGGTCCACGATAATGTTCGATTTCTGGTTGACGATAATGTTCGGTTTCACGGTAATGTTCCGTCTCTGGTCCACGATAATGTTCGGTTTCACGGTAATATTCCATTTCTGGTCCACGGTAATGTTCTGTCTCTGGTCCACGATAATGTTCGATTTCTGGTTCACGATAATGTTCGGTTTCACGGTAATGTTCCGTCTCTGGTCCACGATAATGTTGTGTTTCTGTTTCACGGTAATGTTCCGTTTCTGGTCCACGATAATGTTCTGTTTCGGTTTCACGGTAATGTTCTGTCTCTGGTCCATGGTAATGTTCTGTCTCTGGGCCACGGTAATGTTCGGTTTCACGGTAATGTTACGTCTCTGGTCCACGATAATGTTGTGTTTCTGTTTCACGGTAATGTTCCGTTTCTGGTCCACGATAATGTTGTGTTTCTGGTCCACGATAATGTTCGGTTTCACCATAATGTTCCGTTTCTGGTCAACGATAATGTTCTGTTTAGGTTTCACGGTAATGTTCTGTCTCTGGTCCACGATAATGTTCCGTCACTGGTCCACGATAATGTTCTGTCTCTGATCCACGATAATATTCTGTCTCTGGTCCACGATAATGTTCCGTTTCTGGTCCACGATAATGTTCTGTCTCTGATCCACGATAATGTTCCGTCTCTGGTCCACGATAATGTTGTGTTTCTGTTTCACGGTAATGTTCCGTTTCTGGTCCACGATAATGTTCTGTTTTGGTTTCAAGGTAATGTTCTGTCTCTGGTCCACGGTAATGTTCCGTTTCTATTTCACGGTAATTTTCTGTTTCCATTTCACGGTAATGTTCTGTCTCTGGTCCACGGTAATGTTGTGTTTCTGTTTCACGGTAATGTTCCGTCTCTGGTCCACGATAATGTTCGGTTTCACGATAATGTTCCGTTTCTGGTCCACGATAATGTTCTGTTTAGGTTTCATGGTAATGTTCCGTCTCTGGTCCACGATAATGTTCGGTTTCACGATATTGTTCCGTTTCTGGTCCACGATAATGTTCCGTCTCTGGTCCACGATAATGTTCTTTTTCTGTTTCACGGTAATGTTCTGTCTCTGGTCCATGGTAATGTTCTGTCTCTGGTAAACGGTAATATTCTGTCTCTGGTCCACGGTAATGTTCTGTCTCTGGTCCACGGTAATGTTCGATCTCTGGTCCACGATAATGTTCGGTTTCACGGTAATGTTGGGTCTCTGGTCCACGGTAATGTTCTGTCTCTGGTCCACGGTAATGTTCTGTCTCTGGTAAACGGTAATGTTCTGTCTCTGGTCCACGGTAATGTTCGATCTCTGGTCCACGATAATGTTCGGTTTCACGGTAATGTTCCGTTTCTGGTCCACGATAATGTTCTGTCTCGGTTTCCCGGTAATGTTCTGTCTCTGGTCCACGGTAATGTTCTGTGTCTGGTCCACGATAATGTTCTGTTTCTGTTTCACGGTAATGTTCCGTTTCTGGTCCATGATAATTTTCTTTTTCACGGTAATGTTCTGTCTCTGGTCCATGGTAATATTCTGTCTCTGGTCCACGGTAATGTTCGGTTTCAAGGTAAAGTTCGGTCTCTGGTCCACGGTAATGTTCTGTCTCTGGTCCACGGTAATGTTCTGTCTCTGGTAAACGCTAATGTTCTGTCTCTGGTCCACGGAAATGTTCTGTCTCTGGTCCACGGTAATGTTCTGTCTCTGATCCACGGTAATGTTCGATCTCTGGTCCACAATAATGTTCGGTTTCACGGTAATGTTCCGTCTCTGGTCCACGATAATGTTCCGTCTTTGGTCCACAATAATGTTCTGTCTCTGGTCCATGATAATGTTCTGTTTCGGTTTCACGGTAATGTTCTGTTTCGGTTTCACGGTAATGTTCTGTTTCCGTTTCACGGTAATGTTCTGTCTCTGGTCCACGGTAATGTTGTGTTTCTGTTTCACGGTTATGTTCTGTCTCTGGTTTACGGTAATGTTCTCTCTCTGGTCCACGCTAATGTTCTGTTTCTGTTTCATGTTAATGTTCCGTTTCATGTCCACGATAATGTTGTGTTTCTGTTTCACGGTAATGTTCTGTCTCTGGTCCACGCTAATGTTCTGTTTCTGTTTCACGGTAATGTTCCGTTTCTGGTCCACGATAATGTTGTGTTTCTGTTTCACGGTAATGTTCCGTTTCTGGTCCACTATAATGTTCTGTTTCGGTTTCACGGTAATGTTCGGTCTCTGGTCCACGGTAATGTTCGGTTTCACGGTAATGTTTGATCTCTGGTCCACGATAATGTTCGGTTTCACGATAATGTTCCGTTTCACGATAATGTTCTGGTCCACGGTAATGTTCTGGTCCACGGTAATGTTCCGTCTCTGGTCCAGAGTAATGTTCCGTATCTGGTCTATGGTAATGTTCGGTTTCACGGTAATGTTCCATTTCTGGTCCACGGTAATGTTCTGTCTCTGGTCCACGATAATGTTCGATTTCTGGTAGACGATAATGTTCGGTTTCACGGTAATGTTCCGTCTCTGGTCCACGATAATGTTTGGTTTCACGGTAATGTTCCATTTCTGGTCCACGGTAATGTTCTGTCTCTGGTCCACGATAATGTTCGATCTCTGGTCCACGATAATGTTCGGTTTCACGGTAATGTTCCGTCTCTGGTCCACGATAACGTTGTGTTTCTGTTTCACGGTAATGTTCCGTTTCTGGTCCACGATAATGTTCTGTTTCGGTTTCACGATAATGTTCTGTCTCTGGTCCACGGTAATGTTCTGTCTCTGGTCCAAGATAATGTTGTGTTTCTGTTTCACGGTAATGTTCCGTTTCTGGTCCACGATAATGTTGTGTTTCTGGTCCACGATAATGTTCGGTTTCACGATAATGTTCCGTTTCTGGTCAACGATAATGTTCTGTTTAGGTTTCACGGTAATGTTCCGTCTCTGGTCCATGATAATGTTCCGTCTCTGGTCCATGATAATGTTCTGTCTCTGATCCACGATAATGTTCTGTCTCTTGTCCACGGTAATGTTCCGTTTCTGTTTCACGGTAATGTTCTGTTTCCGTATCACGGTAATGTTCTGTCTCTGGTCCACGGTAATGTTGTGTTTCTGTTTCACGGTAATGTTCCGTCTCTGGTCCACGATAATGTTCGGTTTCACGATAATGTTCCGTTTCTGGTCCACGATAATGTTCTGTTTGGGTTTCACGGTAATGTTCTGTCTCTGGTCCACGATAATGTTCTGTTTCTGTTTCACGGTAATGTTCCGTTTCTGGTCCATGATAATGTTCTTTTTCACGGTAATGTTCTTTCTCTGGTCCATGGTAATATTCTGTCTCTGGTCCACGATAATGTTCTGTTTCGGTTTCCCGGTAATGTTCTGTCTCTGGTCCACGGTAATGTTCTGTTTCTGTTTCACAGTAATGTTCCGTTTCTTGTCCACGATAATGTTGTGTTTCTGTTTCACGGTAACGTTCCGTTTCTGGTCCACGATAATGTTCTGTTTCGGTTTCACGGTAATGTTCTTTCTCTGGTCCACGATAATGTTCCATTTCTGGTCCACGATAATGTTCTGTTTTAGTTTCACGGTAATGTTTTGTCTCTGGTCCACGGTAATGTTTTGTTTCTGTTTCACAGTAATGTTCCGTTTCTGGTCCACGATAATGTTGTGTTTCTGTTTCACGGTAATGTTCCGTTTCTGGTCCACGATAATGTTCTGTTTCGGTTTCACGGTAGTGTTCCATTTCTGGTCCACGATAATGTTCGGTTTCACGATAATGTTCCGTTTCTGGTCAACGATAATGTTCTGTTTAGGTTTCACGGTAATGTTCTGTCTCTGTTCCACGATAATGTTCCGTCTCTGGTCCATGATAATGTTCTGTCTCTGATCCACGATAATGTTCTGTCTCTGGTCCACGGTAATGTTCCGTTTCTGTTTCACGGTAATGTTCTGTTTCCGTATAACGGTAATGTTCTGTCTCTGGTCCACGGTAATGTTGTGTTTCTGTTTCACGGTAATGTTCCGTCTCTGGTCCACGATAATGTTCGGTTTCACGATAATGTTCCGTTTCTGGTCCACGATAATGTTCTGTTTGGGTTTCACGGTAATGTTCCGTTTCTGGTCCATGATAATGTTCTTTTTCACGGTAATGTTCTGTCTCTGGTCCATGGTAATATTCTGTCTCTGGTCCACGATAATGTTCTGTTTCGGTTTCCCGATATTGTTCTGTCTCTGGTCCACGGTAATGTTCTGTGTCTGGTCCACGATAATGTTCGGTTCCACGGTAATGTTCCGTTTCTGGTCCACGATAATGTTCTGTTTCGGTTTCACGGTAATGTTCTTTCTCTGGTCCACGATAATGTTCCTTATCTGGTCCACGATAATGTTCTGTTTTAGTTTCACGGTAATGTTCTGTCTCTGGTCCACGATAATGTTCTGTTTCTGTTTCACGGTAATGTTCCGTTTCTGGTCCACGATAATGTTGTGTTTCTGTTTCACGGTAATGTTCCGTTTCTGGTCCACGATAATGTTCTGTTTCGGTTTCACGGTAGTGTTCCATTTCTGGTCCACGATAATGTTCGGTTTCACGATAATGTTCCGTTTCTGGTCAACGATAATGTTCTGTTTAGGTTTCACGGTAATGTTCTGTCTCTGGTCCACGATAATGTTCCGTTTCTGGTCCACGATAATGTTCTGTTTCGGTTTCACGGTAATGTTCTTTCTCTGGTCCACGATAATGTTCCTTATCTGGTCCACGATAATGTTCTGTTTTAGTTTCACGGTAATGTTCTGTCTCTGGTCCACGATAATGTTCTGTTTCTGTTTCACGGTAATGTTCCGTTTCTGGTCCACGATAATGTTGTGTTTCTGTTTCACGGTAATGTTCCGTTTCTGGTCCACGATAATGTTCTGTTTCGGTTTGACGGTAGTGTTCCATTTCTGGTCCACGATAATGTTCGGTTTCACGATAATGTTCCGTTTCTGGTCAACGATAATGTTCTGTTTAGGTTTCACGGTAATGTTCTGTCTCTGGTCCACGATAATGTTCCGTCTCTGGTCCACGATAATGTTCTGTCTCTGGTCCACGGTAATGTTCCGTTTCTGTTTCACGGTAATGTTCTGTTTCCGTTTCACGGTAATGTTCCGTTTCTGGTCCACGATAATGTTCTGTTTTGGTTTCAAGGTAATGTTCTGTCTCTGGTCCACGGTAATGTTCCGTTTCTGTTTCACGGTAATTTTCTGTTTCCATTTCACGGTAATGTTCTGTCTCTGGTCCACGGTAATGTTGTGTTTCTGTTTCACGGTAATGTTCCGTCTCTGGTCCACGATAATGTTCGGTTTCACGATAATGTTCCGTTTCTGGTCCACGATAATGTTCTGTTTAGGTTTCATGGTAATGTTCCGTCTCTGGTCCACGATAATGTTCGGTTTCACGATATTGTTCCGTTTCTGGTCCACGATAATGTTCCGTCTCTGGTCCACGATAATGTTCTTTTTCTGTTTCACGGTAATGTTCTGTCTCTGGTCCATGGTAATGTTCTGTCTCTGGTAAACGGTAATATTCTGTCTCTGGTCCACGGTAATGTTCTGTCTCTGGTCCACGGTAATGTTCGATCTCTGGTCCACGATAATGTTCGGTTTCACGGTAATGTTGGGTCTCTGGTCCACGGTAATGTTCTGTCTCTGGTCCACGGTAATGTTCTGTCTCTGGTAAACGGTAATGTTCTCTCTCTGGTCCACGGTAATGTTCGATCTCTGGTCCACGATAATGTTCGGTTTCACGGTAATGTTCCGTTTCTGGTCCACGATAATGTTCTGTCTCGGTTTCCCGGTAATGTTCTGTCTCTGGTCCACGGTAATGTTCTGTGTCTGGTCCACGATAATGTTCTGTTTCTGTTTCACGGTAATGTTCCGTTTCTGGTCCATGATAATTTTCTTTTTCACGGTAATGTTCTGTCTCTGGTCCATGGTAATATTCTGTCTCTGGTCCACGGTAATGTTCGGTTTCAAGGTAAAGTTCGGTCTCTGGTCCACGGTAATGTTCTGTCTCTGGTCCACGGTAATGTTCTGTCTCTGGTAAACGCTAATGTTCTGTCTCTGGTCCACGGAAATGTTCTGTCTCTGGTCCACGGTAATGTTCTGTCTCTGATCCACGGTAATGTTCGATCTCTGGTCCACGATAATGTTCGGTTTCACGGTAATGTTCCGTCTCTGGTCCACGATAATGTTCCGTCTTTGGTCCACAATAATGTTCTGTCTCTGGTCCATGATAATGTTCTGTTTCGGTTTCACGGTAATGTTCTGTTTCGGTTTCACGGTAATGTTCTGTTTCCGTTTCACGGTAATGTTCTGTCTCTGGTCCACGGTAATGTTGTGTTTCTGTTTCACGGTTATGTTCTTTCTCTGGTTTACGGTAATGTTCTGTCTCTGGTCCACGCTAATGTTCTGTTTCTGTTTCATGGTAATGTTCCGTTTCATGTCCACGATAATGTTGTGTTTCTGTTTCACGGTAATGTTCTGTCTCTGGTCCACGCTAATGTTCTGTTTCTGTTTCACGGTAATGTTCCGTTTCTGGTCCACGATAATGTTGTGTTTCTGTTTCACGGTAATGTTCCGTTTCTGGTCCACTATAATGTTCTGTTTCGGTTTCACGGTAATGTTCGGTCTCTGGTCCACGGTAATGTTCGGTTTCACGGTAATGTTTGATCTCTGGTCCACGATAATGTTCGGTTTCACGATAATGTTCGGTTTCACGATAATGTTCTGGTCCACGGTAATGTTCTGGTCCACGGTAATGTTCCGTCTCTGGTCCAGAGTAATGTTCCGTATCTGGTCTATGGTAATGTTCGGTTTCACGGTAATGTTCCATTTCTGGTCCACGGTAATGTTCTGTCTCTGGTCCACGATAATGTTCGATTTCTGGTAGACGATAATGTTCGGTTTCACGGTAATGTTCCGTCTCTGGTCCACGATAATGTTTGGTTTCACGGTAATGTTCCATTTCTGGTCCACGGTAATGTTCTGTCTCTGGTCCACGATAATGTTCGATCTCTGGTCCACGATAATGTTCGGTTTCACGGTAATGTTCCGTCTCTGGTCCACGATAACGTTGTGTTTCTGTTTCACGGTAATGTTCCGTTTCTGGTCCACGATAATGTTCTGTTTCGGTTTCACGATAATGTTCTGTCTCTGGTCCACGGTAATGTTCTGTCTCTGGTCCAAGATAATGTTGTGTTTCTGTTTCACGGTAATGTTCCGTTTCTGGTCCACGATAATGTTGTGTTTCTGGTCCACGATAATGTTCGGTTTCACGATAATGTTCCGTTTCTGGTCAACGATAATGTTCTGTTTAGGTTTCACGGTAATGTTCTGTCTCTGGTCCATGATAATGTTCCGTCTCTGGTCCATGATAATGTTCTGTCTCTGATCCACGATAATGTTCTGTCTCTGGTCCACGGTAATGTTCCGTTTCTGTTTCACGGTAATGTTCCGTCTCTGGTCCACGATAATGTTCCGTCTTTGGTCCACGATAATGTTCTGTCTCTGGTCCATGATAATGTTCTGTTTCTGGTCCACGATAATGTTCTGTTTCGGTTTCACGGTAATGTTCTGTTTCCGTTTCAAGGTAATGTTCTGTCTCTGGTCCACGGTAATGTTGTGTTTCTTTTTCACGGTAATGTTCTGTCTCTGGTTCACGGTAATGTTCTGTCTCTGGTCCACGCTAATGTTCTGTTTCTGTTTCACGGTAATGTTCCGTTTCTGGTCCACGATAATGTTGTGTTTCTGTTTCACGGTAATGTTCTGTCTCTGGTCAACGCTAATGTTCTGTTTCTGTTTCACGGTAATGTTCCGTTTCTGGTCAACGATAATGTTGTGTTTCTGTTTCACGGTAATGTTCCGTTTCTGGTCCACGATAATGTTCTGTTTCGTTTTCACGGTAATGTTCGGTCTCTGGTCCACGATAATGATCGGTTTCACGGTAATGTTCTGGTCCACGGTAATGTTCTGGTCCACGGTAATATTCCGTCTCTGGTCCACAGTACTGTTCCGTATCTGGTCCATGGTAATATTCGGTTTCACGGTAATGTTCCATTTCTGGTCCACGGTAATGTTCTGTCTCTGGTCCACGATAATGTTCGATTTCTGGTTGACGATAATGTTCGGTTTCACGGTAATGTTCCGTCTCTGGTCCACGATAATGTTCGGTTTCACGGTAATATTCCATTTCTGGTCCACGGTAATGTTCTGTCTCTGGTCCACGATAATGTTCGATTTCTGGTTCACGATAATGTTCGGTTTCACGGTAATGTTCCGTCTCTGGTCCACGATAATGTTGTGTTTCTGTTTCACGGTAATGTTCCGTTTCTGGTCCACGATAATGTTCTGTTTCGGTTTCACGGTAATGTTCTGTCTCTGGTCCATGGTAATGTTCTGTCTCTGGGCCACGGTAATGTTCGGTTTCACGGTAATGTTACGTCTCTGGTCCACGATAATGTTGTGTTTCTGTTTCACGGTAATGTTCCGTTTCTGGTCCACGATAATGTTGTGTTTCTGGTCCACGATAATGTTCGGTTTCACCATAATGTTCCGTTTCTGGTCAACGATAATGTTCTGTTTAGGTTTCACGGTAATGTTCTGTCTCTGGTCCACGATAATGTTCCGTCACTGGTCCACGATAATGTTCTGTCTCTGATCCACGATAATATTCTGTCTCTGGTCCACGATAATGTTCCGTTTCTGGTCCACGATAATGTTCTGTCTCTGATCCACGATAATGTTCCGTCTCTGGTCCACGATAATGTTGTGTTTCTGTTTCACGGTAATGTTCCGTTTCTGGTCCACGATAATGTTCTGTTTTGGTTTCAAGGTAATGTTCTGTCTCTGGTCCACGGTAATGTTCCGTTTCTATTTCACGGTAATTTTCTGTTTCCATTTCACGGTAATGTTCTGTCTCTGGTCCACGGTAATGTTGTGTTTCTGTTTCACGGTAATGTTCCGTCTCTGGTCCACGATAATGTTCGGTTTCACGATAATGTTCCGTTTCTGGTCCACGATAATGTTCTGTTTAGGTTTCATGGTAATGTTCCGTCTCTGGTCCACGATAATGTTCGGTTTCACGATATTGTTCCGTTTCTGGTCCACGATAATGTTCCGTCTCTGGTCCACGATAATGTTCTTTTTCTGTTTCACGGTAATGTTCTGTCTCTGGTCCATGGTAATGTTCTGTCTCTGGTAAACGGTAATATTCTGTCTCTGGTCCACGGTAATGTTCTGTCTCTGGTCCACGGTAATGTTCGATCTCTGGTCCACGATAATGTTCGGTTTCACGGTAATGTTGGGTCTCTGGTCCACGGTAATGTTCTGTCTCTGGTCCACGGTAATGTTCTGTCTCTGGTAAACGGTAATGTTCTGTCTCTGGTCCACGGTAATGTTCGATCTCTGGTCCACGATAATGTTCGGTTTCACGGTAATGTTCCGTTTCTGGTCCACGATAATGTTCTGTCTCGGTTTCCCGGTAATGTTCTGTCTCTGGTCCACGGTAATGTTCTGTGTCTGGTCCACGATAATGTTCTGTTTCTGTTTCACGGTAATGTTCCGTTTCTGGTCCATGATAATTTTCTTTTTCACGGTAATGTTCTGTCTCTGGTCCATGGTAATATTCTGTCTCTGGTCCACGGTAATGTTCGGTTTCAAGGTAAAGTTCGGTCTCTGGTCCACGGTAATGTTCTGTCTCTGGTCCACGGTAATGTTCTGTCTCTGGTAAACGCTAATGTTCTGTCTCTGGTCCACGGAAATGTTCTGTCTCTGGTCCACGGTAATGTTCTGTCTCTGATCCACGGTAATGTTCGATCTCTGGTCCACAATAATGTTCGGTTTCACGGTAATGTTCCGTCTCTGGTCCACGATAATGTTCCGTCTTTGGTCCACAATAATGTTCTGTCTCTGGTCCATGATAATGTTCTGTTTCGGTTTCACGGTAATGTTCTGTTTCGGTTTCACGGTAATGTTCTGTTTCCGTTTCACGGTAATGTTCTGTCTCTGGTCCACGGTAATGTTGTGTTTCTGTTTCACGGTTATGTTCTGTCTCTGGTTTACGGTAATGTTCTCTCTCTGGTCCACGCTAATGTTCTGTTTCTGTTTCATGTTAATGTTCCGTTTCATGTCCACGATAATGTTGTGTTTCTGTTTCACGGTAATGTTCTGTCTCTGGTCCACGCTAATGTTCTGTTTCTGTTTCACGGTAATGTTCCGTTTCTGGTCCACGATAATGTTGTGTTTCTGTTTCACGGTAATGTTCCGTTTCTGGTCCACTATAATGTTCTGTTTCGGTTTCACGGTAATGTTCGGTCTCTGGTCCACGGTAATGTTCGGTTTCACGGTAATGTTTGATCTCTGGTCCACGATAATGTTCGGTTTCACGATAATGTTCCGTTTCACGATAATGTTCTGGTCCACGGTAATGTTCTGGTCCACGGTAATGTTCCGTCTCTGGTCCAGAGTAATGTTCCGTATCTGGTCTATGGTAATGTTCGGTTTCACGGTAATGTTCCATTTCTGGTCCACGGTAATGTTCTGTCTCTGGTCCACGATAATGTTCGATTTCTGGTAGACGATAATGTTCGGTTTCACGGTAATGTTCCGTCTCTGGTCCACGATAATGTTTGGTTTCACGGTAATGTTCCATTTCTGGTCCACGGTAATGTTCTGTCTCTGGTCCACGATAATGTTCGATCTCTGGTCCACGATAATGTTCGGTTTCACGGTAATGTTCCGTCTCTGGTCCACGATAACGTTGTGTTTCTGTTTCACGGTAATGTTCCGTTTCTGGTCCACGATAATGTTCTGTTTCGGTTTCACGATAATGTTCTGTCTCTGGTCCACGGTAATGTTCTGTCTCTGGTCCAAGATAATGTTGTGTTTCTGTTTCACGGTAATGTTCCGTTTCTGGTCCACGATAATGTTGTGTTTCTGGTCCACGATAATGTTCGGTTTCACGATAATGTTCCGTTTCTGGTCAACGATAATGTTCTGTTTAGGTTTCACGGTAATGTTCCGTCTCTGGTCCATGATAATGTTCCGTCTCTGGTCCATGATAATGTTCTGTCTCTGATCCACGATAATGTTCTGTCTCTTGTCCACGGTAATGTTCCGTTTCTGTTTCACGGTAATGTTCTGTTTCCGTATCACGGTAATGTTCTGTCTCTGGTCCACGGTAATGTTGTGTTTCTGTTTCACGGTAATGTTCCGTCTCTGGTCCACGATAATGTTCGGTTTCACGATAATGTTCCGTTTCTGGTCCACGATAATGTTCTGTTTGGGTTTCACGGTAATGTTCTGTCTCTGGTCCACGATAATGTTCTGTTTCTGTTTCACGGTAATGTTCCGTTTCTGGTCCATGATAATGTTCTTTTTCACGGTAATGTTCTTTCTCTGGTCCATGGTAATATTCTGTCTCTGGTCCACGATAATGTTCTGTTTCGGTTTCCCGGTAATGTTCTGTCTCTGGTCCACGGTAATGTTCTGTTTCTGTTTCACAGTAATGTTCCGTTTCTTGTCCACGATAATGTTGTGTTTCTGTTTCACGGTAACGTTCCGTTTCTGGTCCACGATAATGTTCTGTTTCGGTTTCACGGTAATGTTCTTTCTCTGGTCCACGATAATGTTCCATTTCTGGTCCACGATAATGTTCTGTTTTAGTTTCACGGTAATGTTTTGTCTCTGGTCCACGGTAATGTTTTGTTTCTGTTTCACAGTAATGTTCCGTTTCTGGTCCACGATAATGTTGTGTTTCTGTTTCACGGTAATGTTCCGTTTCTGGTCCACGATAATGTTCTGTTTCGGTTTCACGGTAGTGTTCCATTTCTGGTCCACGATAATGTTCGGTTTCACGATAATGTTCCGTTTCTGGTCAACGATAATGTTCTGTTTAGGTTTCACGGTAATGTTCTGTCTCTGTTCCACGATAATGTTCCGTCTCTGGTCCATGATAATGTTCTGTCTCTGATCCACGATAATGTTCTGTCTCTGGTCCACGGTAATGTTCCGTTTCTGTTTCACGGTAATGTTCTGTTTCCGTATAACGGTAATGTTCTGTCTCTGGTCCACGGTAATGTTGTGTTTCTGTTTCACGGTAATGTTCCGTCTCTGGTCCACGATAATGTTCGGTTTCACGATAATGTTCCGTTTCTGGTCCACGATAATGTTCTGTTTGGGTTTCACGGTAATGTTCCGTTTCTGGTCCATGATAATGTTCTTTTTCACGGTAATGTTCTGTCTCTGGTCCATGGTAATATTCTGTCTCTGGTCCACGATAATGTTCTGTTTCGGTTTCCCGATATTGTTCTGTCTCTGGTCCACGGTAATGTTCTGTGTCTGGTCCACGATAATGTTCGGTTCCACGGTAATGTTCCGTTTCTGGTCCACGATAATGTTCTGTTTCGGTTTCACGGTAATGTTCTTTCTCTGGTCCACGATAATGTTCCTTATCTGGTCCACGATAATGTTCTGTTTTAGTTTCACGGTAATGTTCTGTCTCTGGTCCACGATAATGTTCTGTTTCTGTTTCACGGTAATGTTCCGTTTCTGGTCCACGATAATGTTGTGTTTCTGTTTCACGGTAATGTTCCGTTTCTGGTCCACGATAATGTTCTGTTTCGGTTTCACGGTAGTGTTCCATTTCTGGTCCACGATAATGTTCGGTTTCACGATAATGTTCCGTTTCTGGTCAACGATAATGTTCTGTTTAGGTTTCACGGTAATGTTCTGTCTCTGGTCCACGATAATGTTCCGTTTCTGGTCCACGATAATGTTCTGTTTCGGTTTCACGGTAATGTTCTTTCTCTGGTCCACGATAATGTTCCTTATCTGGTCCACGATAATGTTCTGTTTTAGTTTCACGGTAATGTTCTGTCTCTGGTCCACGATAATGTTCTGTTTCTGTTTCACGGTAATGTTCCGTTTCTGGTCCACGATAATGTTGTGTTTCTGTTTCACGGTAATGTTCCGTTTCTGGTCCACGATAATGTTCTGTTTCGGTTTGACGGTAGTGTTCCATTTCTGGTCCACGATAATGTTCGGTTTCACGATAATGTTCCGTTTCTGGTCAACGATAATGTTCTGTTTAGGTTTCACGGTAATGTTCTGTCTCTGGTCCACGATAATGTTCCGTCTCTGGTCCACGATAATGTTCTGTCTCTGGTCCACGGTAATGTTCCGTTTCTGTTTCACGGTAATGTTCTGTTTCCGTTTCACGGTAATGTTCTGTCTCTGGTCCACGGTAATGTTGTGTTTCTGTTTCGAGGTAATGTTCCGTCTCTGGTCCACGATAATGTTCGGTTTCACGATATTGTTCCGTTTCTGGTCCTTGATAATGTTCCGTTTCTGGTCAACGATAATGTTCTGTTTAGGTTTCACGGTAATGTTCTGTCTCTGGTCCACGATAATGTTCCGTCTCTGGTCCACGATAATGTTCTGTCTCTGATCCACGATAATGTTCTGTCTCTGGTCCACGGTAATGTTCCGTTTCTGTTTCACGGTAATGTTCTGTTTCCGTTTCACGGTAATGTTCTGTCTCTGGTCCACGGTAATGTTGTGTTTCTGTTTCGAGGTAATGTTCCGTCTCTGGTCCACGATAATGTTCGGTTTCACGGTAATGTTCCGTTTCTGGTCCACGATAATGTTCTGTTTCGGTTTCCCGGTAATGTTCTGTCTCTGGTCAACGGTAATGTTCTGTGTCTGGTCCACGATAATGTTCTGTTTCTTTTTCACGGTAATGTTCCGTTTCTGGTCCAAGCTAATGTTCTGTTTCTGTTTCACGGTAATGTTCCGTTTCTGGTCCACGATAATGTTGTGTTTATGTTTCACGGTAATGTTCCGTTTCTGGTCCACGACAATGTTCTGTTTCGGTTTCACGGTAATGTTCCGTTTCTGGTCCACGATAATTTTGTGTTTCTGTTTCACGGTAATGTTCCGTTTCTGGTCCACGATAATGTTCTGTTTCGGTTTCACGGTAATGTTCTGTCTCTGGTCCACGGTAATGTTCTGTGTCTGGCCCACGATAATGTCCGGTTTCACGGTAATGTTCCGTCTCTGGTCCACGATAATGTTCCGTCTTTGGTCCACGATAATGTTCTGTCTCTGGTCCATGATAATGTTCAGTTTCTGGTCCACGATAATGTTCTGTTTCGGTTTCACGGTAATGTTCTGTTTCCGTTTCACGGTAATGTTCTGTCTCTGGTCCACGGTAATGTTCTGTTTCTGTTTCACAGTAATGTTCCGTTTCTGGTCCACGATAATGTTGTGTTTCTGTTTCACGGTAATGATCGGTTTCTGGTCCACGATAATGTTCTGTTTCGGTTTCACGGTAGTGTTCCATTTCTGGTCCACGATAATATTCGGTTTCACGATAATGTTCCGTTTCTGGTCAACGATAATGTTCTGTTTAGGTTTCACGGTAATGTTCTGTCTCTGGTCCACGATAATGTTCCGTCTCTGGTCCATGATAATGTTCTGTCTCTGATCCACGATAATGTTCTGTCTCTGGTCCACGGTAATGTTCCGTTTCTGTTTCACGGTAATGTTCTGTTTCCGTATAACGGTAATGTTCTGTCTCTGGTCCACGGTAATGTTGTGTTTCTGGTTCACGGTAATGTTCCGTCTCTGGTCCACGATAATGTTCGGTTTCACGATAATGTTCTGTTTCTGGTCCACGATAATGTTCTGTTTGGGTTTCACGGTAATGTTCTGTCTCTGGTCCACGATAATGTTCCGTCTCTGGTCAACGATAATGTTCTGTTTCTGTTTCACGGTAATGTTCCGTTTCTGGTCCATGATAATGTTCTTTTTCACGGTAATGTTCTGTCTCTGGTCCATACTGTAAAAGAAAGAAATTAAATAATAAAAATTAAATTAAAATTATTAAAACAAGCAACAGTCTGGATAAGTTAAAGATATCGTGCAGATTTCATGCACAAACACATGAGAAAAGAAATGTTTTTAACCTGGATTTAAAAATGTCTACATTTGTTGACAGTTTAACTCCCGCTTGCTCCCGCCCGCTCCCGCCCACTTCTGCCCGCGGCAAAGTTCATACTGCTCGCTCCCGCACGCTCCCGCTCGCTCCCTCCCGCTTCTACCCGCGGCAAAGTTCATATTGCTCGCTCCCACCCGCTCCCGCCCGCTCCCTCCTGCTCCCGCCCACTCCTTCCCGCTTCTGCCCGCGGTAAAGGTCATATTGCTCAGTCCCGCTCTCTCCCGCCCGCTCTCGCTCGCTCCCTCCTGCTCCCGCTCGCTCCCTCCCGCTCCCTCCCGCTTCTGCCCGTGGCAAAGTTCATATTGCTCGCTCCCACCCGCTCCCGCCCGCTCCCGCTCGCTCCCGCCCGCTCCCTCCCGCTCCCGCTCGCTCCCGCCTGCTCCCTCCCGCTTCTGCCGGCGGCAAAGTTCATATTGCTCAATCCCGCCCGCTCCCTCCCGCTCCCGCCCGCTCCCTCCCGCTCCCGCTCGCTCCCGCCCGCTCCCTCCCGCTCCCTCCCGCTCCCTACCGCTCCCGCCCGCTCCCTCCCGCTCCCGCTCGCTCCCGCCAGCTCCCGCTCGCTCCCGCCCGCTCCCGCCCACTCCCTCCCGCTCCCTCCCGCTCCCGCTCGCTCCCGCCCGCTCCCGCTCGCTCCCACCCGCTCCCTCCCGCTCCCGCACGCTCTCGCTCGCTCCCTCCTGCTCCCGCTCCCTCCCGCTTCTGCCCGCGGCAAAGTTCATATCGCTCACTCCCACCCACTCCCGCTCGCTTCCGCCCGCTCCCTCCCACTCCCGCTCACTCCCGCCCGCTCCCTCCCGCTTCTGCCCGCGGCAAAGTTCATATTGCTCGCTCCCACCCGCTCCCGCTCGCTCCCGCCTGCTCCCTCCCGCTCCCGCTCGCTCCCGCCTTCTCCCTCCCGCTTCTGCCGGCGGCAAAGTTCATATTGCTCAATCCCACCCGCTCCCTCCCACTCCCGCTAACTCCCTACCGCTCCCGCCCGCTCCCTCCCACTCCCGCTTGCTCCCGCCAGCTCCCGCTCGCTACCGCCCACTCCCTCCCGCTCCCCGCCCGCTCCCTACCGCTCCCGCCCGCTCCCTCCCGCTCCCGCTCGCTTCCGCCCGCTCCCTCCCATTCCCGCTCACTCCCGCCCGCTCCCTCCCGCTTCTACCCGCGGCAAAGTTCATATTGCTCAATCCCGCCCACTCCCTCCCGCTCCCGCTCGCTCCCTCCCGCCCCCGCCCGCTTCCGCCCACTCCACCCCGCTCCCGCTCACTCCCGACCGCTCCCTCCCGCTTCTGCCCGCGGCAAAGTTCATATTGCTCGCTCCCGCCCAATCCCTCCTGCTCCCGCTCGCTCCCGCCCGCTCCCTCCCGCTCCCGCCCGCTCCCTCCCGCTTCCGCCCGCGGCAAAGTTCATACTGCTCGCTCCCTCCCGTTCCCGCTCCCGCTCGCTCCCGCCCGCTCCCTCCCGCTCCCGCCCGCTCCCTCCCGCTTCTGCCTGCGGCAAAGTTCATATTGCTCACTCCCACCCGCTCCCGCCCGCTCCCGCTCGCTCCCACCCGCTCCCTCCCGCTTCTGCCCGCGGCAAAGTTCATATTGCTTCATTTATTTTATGAATTTTACACCTTTTATTTATTTAAAACTGTAAAGATAGAAATCAAATAATAAAAATTAAATTAAAATTATTAAAACAAGCAACAGTCTGGATAAGTTAAAGATATCGTGCAGATTTCATGCACAAACACATGAGAAAAGAAATGTTTTTAACCTGGATTTAAAAATGTCTACATTTGTTGACAGTTTAACTACCGCCCACTCCCTCCTGCTCCCGCTCGCTCCCGCCCGCTCCCTCCCGCTCCCTCCCGCTCCCTCCCGCTCCCTCCTTCTCCCGCTCAATCCCGCCCGCTCCCTCCCGCTCCCGCTCGCTCCCGTCCGCTCCCTCCCGCTTCTGCCCGCGGCAAAGTTCATATCGCTCACTCCCACCCGCTCCCGCTCGCTTCCATCCGCTCCCTCCCGCTCCCGCTCAATCCCGCCCGCTCCCTCCCGCTCCCGCTCAATCCCGCCCGCTCCCTCCCACTCCAGCCCACTCCCGCTCGACTCCGCCCGCTCCCTCCCGCTCCCGCTCAATCCCGCCCACTCCCTCCCGCTCCCGCTCCCGCTCCCTCCCGCTCCCGCTCCCTCCCGCTCCCGCTCCCTCCCGCTCCCGCTCAATCCCGCCCGCTCCCTCCCGCTCCCGCTCGCTCCCGCCCGCTCCCGCCCGCTTCTGCCCACAGCAAAGTTCATATTGCTCGCTCCCGCTCACTCCCTCCCGCTCCCGCTTGCTCCCGCCTGCTCCCTCCCGCTCCCCCCCGCTCCCTCCCGCTCCCTACCACTCCCGCCCGCTCCCTCCCGCTCCCGCTCGCTCCCGCCTGCTCCCTCCCGCTTCTGCCGGCGGCAAAGTTCATATTGCTCAATCCCGCCCGCTCCCTCCCGCTCCCGCTCGCTCCCGCCTGCTCCCTCCCGCTTCTGCCGGCGGCAAAGTTCATATTGCTCAATCCCGCCCGCTCCCTCCCGCTCCCGCTTGCTCCCGCCTGCTCCCTCCCGCTCCCCCCCGCTCCCTCCCGCTCCCTACCACTCCCGCCCGCTCCCTCCCGCTCCCGCTCACTCCCGCCAGCTCCCGCTCGCTCCCGCCCGCTCCCTACCGCTCCCGCCCGCTCCCTCCCGCTCCCGCTCGCTTCCGCCCGCTCCCTCCCACTCCCGCTCACTCCCGCCCGCTCCCTCCCGCTTCTGCCCGCGGCAAAGTTCATATTGCTCGCTCCCGCCCAATCCCTCCTGCTCCCGCTTGCTCCCGCCCGCTCCCTCCCGCTCCCGCCCGCTCCCTCCCGCTTCCGCCCGCGGCAAAGTTCATACTGCTCGCTCCCTCCCGTTCCCGCTCCCTCCCACTTCTTCCCGCGGCAAAGTTCATATTGCTCGCTCCCTCCCGCTCCCGCCCGCTCCCTCCCGCTTCTGCCTGCGGCAAAGTTCATATTGCTCACTCCCATCCGCTCCCGCCCGCTCCCGCTCGCTCCCGCCCGGTCCCTCCCGCTTCTGCCCGCGGCAAAGTTCATATTGCTTCATTTATTTTATGAATTTTACGCCTTTTATTTATTTAAAACTGTAAAAGATAGAAATGAAATAATAAAAATTAAATTAAAATTATTAAAACAAGCAACAGTCTTGATTAGTTAAAGATATCGTGCAGATTTCATGCACAAACACATGAGAAAAGAAATGTTTTTAACCTGGATTTAAAAATGTCTACATTTGTTGACAGTTTAACTACCGCCCACTCCCTCCTGCTCCCGCTCGCTCCCGCCCGCTCCCTCCCGCTCCCTCCTGCTCCCGCTCGCTCCCGCCCGCTCCCTCCTGCTCCCGCTCGCTCCCTCCCGCTCGTTCCCGCCCGCTCCCTCCCGCTCCCGCTCGCTCCCGCCCGCTCCCTCCCGCTCCAGCCCGCTCCCGCTCACTCCCGCCCACTCCCTCCCGCTTCTGCCCACAGAAAAGTTCATATTGCTCGCTCCCGCCCGCTCCCTCCCGCTCCCGCCGGTTCCCGCCCTGTCCCGCCCGCTCCTTCCCGCTTTCGCTTGCTCCCTCCTCTTCCCGCTCCCTCCCGCTTCTGCCCGCGGCAAAGTTCATATCGCTCACTCCCACCCGCTCCCGCTCGCTTCCGCCCGCTCCCTCCCGCTCCCGCTCAATCCCGCCCGCTCCCTCCCGCTCCCGCTCGCTCCCGCCCGCTCCCTCCCGCTCCAGCCCGCTCCCGCTCGATTCCGCCCGCTCCCTCCCACTCCCGCTCAATCCCGCCCGCTCCCTCCCGCTCCCTCCCGCTCCCGCTCAATCCCGCCCGCTCCCTCCCGCTCCCGCTCACTCCCGCCTGCTCCCTCCCGCTTCTGCCCGCGGCAAAGTTCATATTGCTCAATCCCGCCCACTCCCTCCCGCTCCCGCTCGCTCCCTCCCGCCCCCGCCCGCTCCCGCTCGCTTCCACCCGCTCCCTCCCGCTCCCGCTCGCTCCCGCTCGCTCCCGCCTGCTCCCTCCCGCTCCCCCCCGCTCCCTCCCGCTCCCTACCGCTCCCGCCCGCTCCCTCCCGCTCCCGCTCACTCCCGCCAGCTCCCGCTCGCTCCCGCCCGCTCCCTACCGCTCCCGCCCGCTCCCTCCCGCTCCCGCTCGCTTCCGCCCGCTCCCTCCCACTCCCGCTCACTCCCGCCCGCTCCCTCCCGCTTCTGCCCGCGGCAAAGTTCATATTGCTCGCTCCCGCCCAATCCCTCCTGCTCCCGCTTGCTCCCGCCCGCTCCCTCCCGCTCCCGCCCGCTCCCTCCCGCTTCCGCTCCCGCTCGCTCCCGCCCGCTCCCTCCCACTTCTTCCCGTGGCAAAGTTCATATTGCTCGCTCCCTCCCGCTCCCCCCCGCTCCCTCCCGCTCCCTACCACTCCCGCCCGCTCCCTCCCGCTCCCGCTCACTCCCGCCAGCTCCCGCTCGCTCCCGCCCGCTCCCTACCGCTCCCGCCCGCTCCCTCCCTTTCCCGCTCGCTTCCGCCCGCTCCCTCCCACTCCCGCTCACTCCCGCCCGCTCCCTCCCGCTTCTGCCCGCGGCAAAGTTCATATTGCTCGCTCCCGCCCAATCCCTCCTGCTCCCGCTTGCTCCCGCCCGCTCCCTCCCGCTCCCGCCCGCTCCATCCCGCTTCCGCCCGCGGCAAAGTTCATACTGCTCGCTCCCTCCCGTTCCCGCTCCCTCCCACTTCTTCCCGCGGCAAAGTTCATATTGCTCGCTCCCTCCCGCTCCCGCCCGCTCCCTCCCGCTCCCTCCTGCTCCCGCTCGCTCCCGCCCGCTCCCTCCTGCTCCCGCTCGCTCCCTCCCGCTCGTTCCCGCCCGCTCCCTCCCGCTTCTGCCCGCGGCAAAGTTCATATCGCTCACTCCCACCCGCTCCCGCTCGCTTCCGCCCGCTCCCTCCCGCTCCCGCTCAATCCCGCCCGCTCCCCCCCCGCTCCCGCTCGCTCCCGCCCGCCTCCCTCCCGCTCCAGCCCGCTCCCGCTCACTCCCGCCCACTCCCTCCCGCTTCTGCCCACAGAAAAGTTCATATTGCTCGCTCCCCGCCCGCTAATGTTCTGTCTCTGGTCCACGGTAATGCTCTGTCTCTGGTCCACGGTAATGTTCTGTCTATGGTCCACGGAAATGTTCTGTCTCTGGTCCACGGTAATGTTCTGTCTCTGGTCCACGGTAATGTTCGATCTCTGGTCCACGATAATGTTCGGTTTCACGGTAATGTTCCGTCTCTGGTCCACGATAATTTTGTGTTTCTGTTTCACGGTAATGTTCCGTCTCTGGTCCACGATAATGTTGTGTTTCTGTTTCACGGTAATGTTCCGTTTCTGGTCCATGATAATGTTCCGGTCCTGGTCCATGATAATGTTCTGTTTCGGTTTCACGGTAATGTTCTTTCTCTGGTCCACGATAATGTTCCGTTTCTGGTCCACGATAATGTTCCGTTTTGGTTTCAAGGTAATGTTCTGTCTCTGGTCCACGGTAATGTTCCGTTTCTGGTCCACGATAATGTTCTGTTTCGGTTTCACGGTAATGTTCCGTTTCTGGTCCACGATAATGTTCTGTTTCGGTTTCACGGTAATGTTTTGTCTCTGGTCCGTGGTATTGTTGTGTTTCTGTTTCACGGTAATGTTCCGTCTCTGGTCCATGATAATGTTCTGTTTAGGTTTCACGGTAATGTTCTGTCTCTGGTCCACGATAATGTTCCGTCTCTGGTCCACGATAATGTTGTGTTTCTGTTTCACGGTAATGTTCCGTTTCTGGTCCATGATAATGTTCTGTTTCATGGTAATGTTCTGTCTCTGGTCCATGGTAATATTCTGTCTCTGGTCCACGGTAATGTTCGGTTTCTGGTCCATGATAATGTTCTGTTTTATGGTAATGTTCTGTCTCTGGTCCATGGTAATGTTCTGTCTCTGGTCCACGGTAATGTTCGGCTTCAAGGTAAAGTTCTGTCTCTGGTCCACAGTAATATTCTGTCTCTGGTCCACGGTAATGTTCCATTTCTGGTCCACCGTAATGTTCTGTCTCTGGTCCACGATAAAGTTCGATCTCTGGTCCACGATAATGTTCGGTTTCACGGTAATGTTCCGTCTCTGGTCCACGATAATGTCGTGTTTCTGTTTCACGGTAATGTTCCGTTTCTGGTCCACGATAATGTTGTGTTTCTGGTCCACGATAATGTTCGGTTTCTCGATAATGTTCCGTTTCTGGTCCACGATAATGTTCTGTTTAGGTTTCACGGTAATGTTCTGTCTCTGGTCCACGATAATGTTCCGTCTCTGGTCCACGATAATGTTCTGTCTCTGATCCACGATAATGTTCTGTCTCTGGTCCACGATAATGTTCCGGTTCTGGTCCATGATAATGTTCTGTTTCGGTTTCACGGTAATGTTCTGTCTCTGGTCCACGATAATGTTCCGTTTCTGGTCCACGATAATGTTCTGTTTCAGTTTCACGGTAATGTTCTGTTTCCGTTTCACGGTAATGTTCTGTCTCTGGTCCACGGTAATGTTTTGTTTCTGTTTCACGGTAATGTTCCGTCTCTGGTCCACGATAATGTTCGGTTTCACGATAATGTTCCGTTTCTGGTCCACGATAATGTTCGCTTTCACGGTAATGTTCCGTCTCTGGTCCACGATAATGTTCCGTCTTTGGTCCACGATAATGTTCTGTTTCGGTTTCACGGTAATGTTCTGTTTCCGTTTCACGGTAATGTTCTGTCTCTGGTTCACGGTAATGTTCTATCTCTGGTCCACGCTAATGTTCTGTTTCTGTTTCACGGTAATGTTCCGTTTCTGGTCCACGATAATGTTGTGTTTCTGTTTCACGGTAATTTTCCGTTTCTGGTCCACGATGATGTTGTGTTTCTGTTTCACGGTAATGTTCCGTTTTTGGTCCACGGTAATGTTCTATCTCTGGTCCACGCTAATGTTCTGTTTCTGTTTCACGGAAATGTTCCGTTTCTGGTCCACGATAATGTTGTGTTTCTGTTTCACGGTAATGTTCCGTTTCTGGTCCATGATAATGTTCTGTTTCATGGTAATGTTCTGTCTCTGGTCCATGGTAATATTCTGTCTCTGGTCCACGGTAATGTTCGGTTTCAAGGTAAAGTTCGGTTTCTGGTCCACGATAATGTTCCGTTTCTGGTCCACGATAATGTTCCGTTTCTGGTCCATGATAATGTTCCGTTTTGGTTTCAAGGTAATGTTCTGTCTCTGGTCCACGGTAATGTTCCGTTTCTGGTCCACGATAATGTTCTGTTTCGGTTTCACGGTAATGTTCCGTTTCTGGTCCACGATAATGTTCTGTTTCGGTTTCACGGTAATGATCTGTCTCTGGTCCATGGTATTGTTGTGTTTCTGTTTCACGGTAATGTTCCGTCTCTGGTCCACGATAATGTTCGGTTTCACGATAATGTTCCGTTTCTGGTCCATGATAATGTTCTGTTTAGGTTTCACGGTAATGTTCTGTCTCTGGTCCACGATAATGTTCCGTCTGTGGTCCACGATAATGTTGTGTTTCTGTTTCACGGTAATGTTCCGTTTCTGGTCCATGATAATGTTCTGTTTCATGGTAATGTTCTGTCTCTGGTCCATGGTAATATTCTGTCTCTGGTCTACGGTAATGTTCGGTTTCAAGGTAAAGTTCTGTCTCTGGTCCACAGTAATGTTCTGTCTCTGGTCCACGGTAATGCTCTGTCTCTGGTCCACGGTAATGTTCTGTCTATGGTCCACGGAAATGTTCTGTCTCTGGTCCACGGTAATGTTCTGTCTCTGGTCCACGGTAATGTTCGATCTCTGGTCCACGATAATGTTCGGTTTCACGGTAATGTTCCGTCTCTGGTCCACGATAATTTTGTTTTTTTGTTTCACGGTAATGTTCCGTTTCTGGTCCACGATATTGTTTTGTTTCGGTTTCACGGTAATGTTCTGTCTCTGGTCCACGGTAATGTTCTGTGTCTGGTCCACGATAATGTTGTGTTTCTGTTTCACGGTAATGTTCCGTTTCTGGTCCATGATAATGTTCTGTTTCATGGTAATGTTCTGTCTCTGGTCCATGGTAATATTCTGTCTCTGGTCCACGGTAATGTTCGGTTTCAAGGTAAAGTTCGGTCTCTGGTCCACAGTAATGTTCTGTCTCTGGTACACGGTAATGTTCTGTCTCTGGTCCACGGTAATGTTCTGTCTCTGGTCCACGGAAATGTTCTGTCTCTGGTCCACGGTAATGTTCTGTCTCTGGTCCACGATAATGTTCGGTTTCACGGTAAAGTTCCGTCTCTGGTCCACGATAATTTTGTGTTTCTGTTTCACGGTAAGTTTCCGTTTCTGGTCCACGATATTGTTCTGTTTCGGTTTCACGTAATGTTCTCTCTCTTGTCCACGGTAATGTTCTGTGTCTGGTCCACGATAATGTTCGGTTTCACGGTAATGTTTCGTTTCTGGTCCACGATAATATTCTGTTTCGGTTTCACGGTAATGTTCTTTCTCTGGTCCACGATAATTTTCCGTTTCTGGTCCAAGGTAATGTTCTGTTTCTGTTTCACGGTAATGTTCCGTTTCTGGTCCACGATAATGTTCTGTTTCGGTTTCACGGTAATGTTCCATTTCTGGTCCACGATAATGTTCTGTTTCGGTTTCACGGTAATGTTCTGTTTCTGGTCCACAATAATTTTCTGTTTCGGTTTCACGGTTATGTTCCATTTCTGGTCCACGATAATGTTCTGTTTCGGTTTTGCGGTAATGTTCCGTCTCTGGTCCACGAAAACGTTGTGTTTCTGTTTCACGGTAATGTTCCGTTTCTGGTCCATGATAATGTTCTGTTTCACGGTAATGTTCTGTCTCTGGTCCATGGTAATGTTCTGTCTCTTGTCCACGGTAATGTTCGGTTTCAAGATAAAGTTAGGTCTCTGGTCCAAAGTAATGTTCTGTCTCTGGTCCACGGTAATGTTCTGTCTCTGGTCCACGGTAATGTTCTATCTCTGGTTCACGGTAATGTTCTGTCTCTGGTCCACGGTAATGTTCTGTCTCTGGTCCACGGTAATGTTCGATCTCTGATCCACGATAATCTTCGGTTTCACGGTAATGTTCCGTCTCTGGTCCACGATAATGTTCTGTTTCGGTTTCACTGTAATGTTCCGTTTCTGGTCCACGATAATATTCTGTTTCGGTTTCACGGTAATGTTCCGTCTCTGGTCCACGGTAATGTTCCATCTCTGGTCCACGATAATGTTGTGTTTCTGTTTCACGGTAATGTTCCGTTTCTGGTCCATGATAATGTTCTGTTTCATGGTAATGTTCTTTCTCTGGTCCATGGTAATGTTCTGTCTCTGGACCACGGTAATGTTCGGTTTCAAGGTAAAGTTCGGTCTCTGGTCCACAGTAATGTTCTGTCTCTGGTCCACGGTAATGTTCCATTTCTGGTCCACGGTAATGTTCGGTCTCTGGTCCACGATAAAGTTCGATCTCTGGTCCACGATAATGTTCGGTTTCACGGTAATGTTCTGTCTCTGGTCCACGATAATGTTGTGTTTCTGTTTCACGGTAATGTTCCGTTTCTAGTCCACGATAATGTTGTGTTTTTGGTCCACGATAGTGTTCGGTTTCACGATAATGTTCCGTTTCATGTCCACGATAATGTTCTGTTTAGGTTTTACGGTAATGTTCTGTCTCTGGTCCACGATAATGTTACGTCTCTGGTCCACGATAATGTTCTTTCTCTGATCCACGATAATGTTCTGTCTTTGGTCCACGATAATGTTCCGGTTCTGGTCCATGATAATGTTCTGTTTCGGTTTCACGGTAATGTTCTGTCTCTGGTCCACGATAATGTTCCGTTTCTGGTCAACGATAATGTTCTGTTTCAGTTTCACGGTAATGTTCTGTTTCCGTTTCACGGTAATGTTCGGTCTCTGGTCCACGGTAATGTTTTGTTTCTGTTTCACGGTAATGTTCCGTCTCTGGTCCACGATAATGTTCGATTTCACGATAATGTTCCGTTTCTGGTCCACGATAATGTTCGGTTTCACGGTAATGTTCCGTCTCTGGTCCACGATAATGTTCCGTCTTTGGTCCACGATAATGTTCCGTCTTTGGTCCACGATAATGTTCTGTTTCCGTTTCACGGTAATGTTCTGTCTCTGGTTCACGGTAATGTTCTGTCTCTGGTCCACGCTAATGTTCTGTTTCTGTTTCACGGTAATGTTCCGTTTCTGGTCCACGATAATGTGTTGTTTCTGTTTCACGGTAATGTTCCGTTTCTGGTCCACGATAATGTTCTGTTTCGGTTTCACGGTATTGTTCTGTCTCTGGTCCACGGTAGTTTTCTGTTTTGGTTTCACGGTAATGTTGGGTTTCACGATAATGTTCGGTCTCTGGTCCACGGTAATGTTCGGTTTCACGGTAATGTTCCGTCTCTGGTCCACGATAATGTTCGGTTTGACGATAATGTTCGGTTTCAAGGTAATGTTCTGGTCCACGGTAATGTTCTGGTCCACGGTAATGTTCCGTCTCTGGTCCACAGTAATGTTCCGTATCTGGTCCATGGTAATGTTCGGTTTCACGGTAATGTTCCATTTCTGGTCCACGATAATGTTCGATTTCTGGTCGACGATAATGTTCGATTTCACGGTAATGTTCCGTCTCTGGTCCACGGTAATGTTCCGTCTCTGGTCCACGATGATGTTGTGTTTCTGTTTCACGGTAATGTTCCATTTCTGGTCCATGATAATGTTCCGGTTCTGGTCCATGATAATGTTCTGTTTCGGTTTCACGGTAATGTTCTGTCTCTGGTCCACGATAATGTTCCGTTTCTGGTCCACGATAATGTTCCGTTTCTGGTCCACGATAATGTTCCGTTTTGGTTTCAAGGTAATGTTCTGTCTCTGGTCCACGGTAATGTTCCGTTTCTGGTCCACGATAATGTTCTGTTTCGGTTTCACGGTAATGTTCCGTTTCTGGTCCACGATAATGTTCTGTTTCTGTTTCACGGTAATATTCCGTCTCTGGTCCACGATAATGTTCGGTTTCACGATAATGTTCCGTTTCTGGTCCACGATAATGTTCTGTTTAGGTTTCACGGTAATGTTCTGTCTCTGGTCCACGATAATGTTCCGTCTCTGGTCCACGATAATGTTGTGTTTCTGTTTCACGGTAATGTTCCGTTTCTGGTCCATGATAATGTTCTGTTTCATGGTAATGTTTTGTCTCTGGTCCATGGTAATATTCTGTCTCTGGTCCACGGTAATGTTCGGTTTCAAGGTAAAGTTCGGTCTCTGGTCCACAGTAATGTTCTGTCTCTGGTCCACAGTAATATTCTGTCTCTGGTCCACGGTAATGTTCTGTCTCCGGTCCACGGAAATGTTCTGTCTCTGGTCCACGGTAATGTTCTGTCTCTGGTCCACGGTAATGTTCGATCTCTGGTCCACGATAATGTTCGGTTTCACGGTAATGTTCCGTCTCTGGTCCACGATAATTTTGTGTTTCTGTTTCACGGTAATGTTCCATTTCTGGTCCACGATATTGTTCTGTTTCGGTTTCACGGTAATGTTCTGTCTCTGGTCCACGGTAATGTTCCGTCTCTGGTCCACGATAATGTTCGGTTTCACGGTAATGTTCCGTTTCTGGTCCACGATAATGTTCTGTTTCGGTTTCACGGTAATGTTCTTTCTCTGGTCCACGATAATGTTCCGTTTCTGGTCCACGGTAATGTTCTGTTTCTGTTTCACGGTAATTTTCCGTTTCTGGTCCACGATAATGTTGTGTTTCTTTTTCACGGTAATGTTCCGTTTCTGGTCCACAATAATGTTCTGTTTCGGTTTCACGGTAATGTTCCGTCTCTGGTCCACGAAAATGTTGTGTTTCTGTTTCACGGTAATGTTCCGTTTCTGGTCCATGATAATGTTCTGTTTCACGGTAATGTTCTGTCTCTGGTCCATGGTAATGTTCTGTCTCTTGTCCACGGTAATGTTCGGTTTCAAGATAAAGTTCGGTCTCTGGTCCAAAGTAATGTTCTGTCTCTGGTCCACGGTAATGTTCTGTCTCTGGTCCACGATAATGTTCGGTTTCACGGTAATGCTCCGTCTCTGGTCCACGATAATGTTCTGTTTCGGTTTCACTGTAATGTTCCGTCTCTGGTCCACGATAATATTCTGTTTCGGTTTCACGGTAATGTTCCGTCTCTGGTCCACGGTAATGTTCCGTCTCTGGTCCACGATAATGTTGTGTTTCTGTTTCACGGTAATGTTCCGTTTCTGGTCCATGATAATGTTTTGTTTCATGGTAATGTTCTGTCTCTGGTCTATGGTAATGTTCTGTCTCTGGTCCACGGTAATGTTCGGTTTCAAGGTAAAGTTCGGTCTCTGGTCCACAGTAATGTTCTGTCTCTGGTCCACGGTAATGGTTCCATTTCTGGTCCACGGTAATGTTCGGTCTCTGGTCCACGATAAAGTTCGATCTCTGGTCCACGATAATGTTCGGTTTCACGGTAATGTTCCGTTTCTGGTCCACGATAATGTTGTGTTTCTGGTCCACGATAATGTTCGGTTTCACGATAATGTTCCGTTTCTGGTCCACGATAATGTTCTGTTTAGGTTTCACGGTAATGTTTCGTCTCTGGTCCACGATAATGTTCCGTCTCTGGTCCACGATAATGTTCTGTCTCTGATCCACGATAATGTTCTGTCTCTGGTCCACGATAATGTTCCATTTCTGGTCGACGATAATGTTCTGTTTCAGTTTCACGGTAATGTTTTGTTTCTGTTTCACGGTAATGTTCCGTCTCTGGTCCACGATAATGTTCGATTTCACGATAATGTTCCGTTTCTGGTCCACGATAATGTTCGGTTTCACGGTAATGTTCCGTCTCTGGTCCACGATAATGTTCCGTCTTTGGTCCACGATAATGTTCCGTCTTTGGTCCACGATAATGTTCTGTTTCCGTTTCACGGTAATGTTCTGTCTCTGGTTCACGGTAATGTTCTGTCTCTGGTCCACGCTAATGTTCTGTTTCTGTTTCACGGTAATGTTCCGTTTCTGGTCCACGATAATGTGTTGTTTCTGTTTCACGGTAATGTTCCGTTTCTGGTCCACAATAATGTTCTGTTTCGGTTTCACGGTATTGTTCTGTCTCTGGTCCACGGTAGTTTTCTGTTTTGGTTTCACGGTAATGTTGGGTTTCACGGTAATGTTCGGTCTCTGGTCCACGGTAATGTTCGGTTTCACGGTAATGTTCCGTCTCTGGTCCACGATAATGTTCGGTTTGACGATAATGTTCGGTTTCAAGGTAATGTTCTGGTCCACGGTAATGTTCTGGTCCACGGTAATGTTCCGTCTCTGGTCCACAGTAATGTTCCGTATCTGGTCCATGGTAATGTTCGGTTTCACGGTAATGTTCCATTTCTGGTCCACGGTAATGTTCTGTCTCTGGTCCACGATAATGTTCCATTTCTGGTCGACGATAATGTTCGATTTCACGGTAATGTTCCGTCTCTGGTCCACGATAATGTTCGGTTTCACGGTAATGTTCCATTTCTGGTCCACGGTAATGTTCCGTCTCTGGTCCACGATAATGTTGTGTTTCTGTTTCACGGTAATGTTCCATTTCTGGTCCATGATAATGTTCCGGTTCTGGTCCATGATAATGTTCTGTTTCGGTTTCACGGTAATGTTCTGTCTCTGGTCCACGATAATGTTCCGTTTCTGGTCCACGATAATGTTCCGTTTCTGGTCCACGATAATGTTCCGTTTTGGTTTCAAGGTAATGTTCTGTCTCTGGTCCACGGTAATGTTCCGTTTCTGGTCCACGATAATGTTCTGTTTCGGTTTCACGGTAATGTTCCGTTTCTGGTCCACGATAATGTTCTGTTTCTGTTTCACGGTAATATTCCGTCTCTGGTCCACGATAATGTTCGGTTTCACGATAATGTTCCGTTTCTGGTCCACGATAATGTTCTGTTTAGGTTTCACGGTAATGTTCTGTCTCTGGTCCACGATAATGTTCCGTCTCTGGTCCACGATAATGTTGTGTTTCTGTTTCACGGTAATGTTCCGTTTCTGGTCCATGATAATGTTCTGTTTCATGGTAATGTTTTGTCTCTGGTCCATGGTAATATTCTGTCTCTGGTCCACGGTAATGTTCGGTTTCAAGGTAAAGTTCGGTCTCTGGTCCACAGTAATGTTCTGTCTCTGGTCCACAGTAATGCTCTGTCTCTGGTCCACGGTAATGTTCTGTCTCCGGTCCACGGAAATGTTCTGTCTCTGGTCCACGGTAATGTTCTGTCTCTGGTCCACGGTAATGTTCGATCTCTGGTCCACGATAATGTTCGGTTTCACGGTAATGTTCCGTCTCTGGTCCACGATAATTTTGTGTTTCTGTTTCACGGTAATGTTCCATTTCTGGTCCACGATATTGTTCTGTTTCGGTTTCACGGTAATGTTCTGTCTCTGGTCCACGGTAATGTTCCGTCTCTGGTCCACGATAATGTTCGGTTTCACGGTAATGTTCCGTTTCTGGTCCACGATAATGTTCTGTTTCGGTTTCACGGTAATGTTCTTTCTCTGGTCCACGATAATGTTCCGTTTCTGGTCCACGGTAATGTTCTGTTTCTGTTTCACGGTAATGTTCCGTTTCTGGTCCACGATAATGTTGTGTTTCTTTTTCACGGTAATGTCCCGTTTCTGGTCCACAATAATGTTCTGTTTCGGTTTCACGGTAATGTTCCATTTCTGCTCCACGATAATGTTCTGTTTCGGTTTCACGGTAATGTTCCGTCTCTGGTCCACGAAAATGTTGTGTTTCTGTTTCACGGTAATGTTCCGTTTCTGGTCCATGATAATGTTCTGTTTCACGGTAATGTTCTGTCTCTGGTCCATGGTAATGTTCTGTCTCTTGTCCACGGTAATGTTCGGTTTCAAGATAAAGTTCGGTCTCTGGTCCAAAGTAATGTTCTGTCTCTGGTCCACGGTAATGTTCTGTCTCTGGTCCACGGTAATGTTCTATCTCTGGTCCACGGTAATGTTCTGTCTCTGGTCCACGATAATGTTCGGTTTCACGGTAATGCTCCGTCTCTGGTCCACGATAATGTTCTGTTTCGGTTTCACTGTAATGTTCCGTCTCTGGTCCACGATAATATTCTGTTTCGGTTTCACGGTAATGTTCCGTCTCTGGTCCACGGTAATGTTCCGTCTCTGGTCCACGATAATGTTGTGTTTCTGTTTCACGGTAATGTTCCGTTTCTGTTCCATGATAATGTTTTGTTTCATGGTAATGTTCTGTCCCTGGTCTATGGTAATGTTCTGTCTCTGGTCCACGGTAATGTTCGGTTTCAAGGTAAAGTTCGGTCTCTGGTCCACAGTAATGTTCTGTCTCTGGTCCACGGTAATGTTCCATTTCTGGTCCACGGTAATGTTCTGTCTCTGGTCCACGATAAAGTTCGATCTCTGGTCCACGATAATGTTCGGTTTCACGGTAATGTTCCGTTTCTGGTCCACGATAATGTTGTGTTTCTGGTCCACGATAATGTTCGGTTTCACGATAATGTTCCGTTTCTGGTCCACGATAATGTTCTGTTTAGGTTTCACGGTAATGTTTCGTCTCTGGTCCACGATAATGTTCCGTCTCTGGTCCACGATAATGTTCTGTCTCTGATCCACGATAATGTTCTGTCTCTGGTCCACGATAATGTTCCATTTCTGGTCGACGATAATGTTCTGTTTCAGTTTCACGGTAATGTTTTGTTTCTGTTTCACGGTAATGTTCCGTCTCTGGTCCACGATAATGTTCCGTCTCTGGTCCACGATAATGTTCTGTCTCTGATCCACGATAATGTTCTGTCTCTGGTCCACGATAATGTTCCGTTTCTGGTCGACGATAATGTACTGTTTCAGTTTCACGGTAATGTTGTGTTTCTGTTTCACGGTAATGTTCCGTTTCTGGTCCATGATAATATTCTGTTTCACGGTAATGTTCTGTCTCTGGTCCATGGTAATGTTCTGTCTCTTGTCCACGGTAATGTTCGGTTTCAAGATAAAGTTCGGTCTCTGGTCCAAAGTAATGTTCTGTCTCTGGTCCACGGTAATGTTCTGTCTCTGGTCCACGGTAATGTTCTATCTCTGGTCCACGGTAATGTTCTGTCTCTGGTCCACGATAATGTTCGGTTTCACGGTAATGCTCCGTCTCTGGTCCACGATAATGTTCTGTTTCGGTTTCACTGTAATGTTCCGTCTCTGGTCCACGATAATGTTCCGTCTCTGGTCCACGATAATGTTGTGTTTCTGTTTCACGGTAATGTTCCGTTTCTGGTCCATGATAATGTTTTGTTTCATGGTAATGTTCTGTCTCTGGTCTATGGTAATGTTCTTTCTCTGGTCCACGGTAATGTTCGGTTTCAAGGTAAAGTTCGGTCTCTGGTCCACAGTAATGTTCTGTCTCTGGTCCACGGTAATGTTCCATTTCTGGTCCACGGTAATGTTCTGTCTCTGGTCCACGATAAAGTTCGATCTCTGGTCCACGATAATGTTCGGTTTCACGGTAATGATCCGTTTCTGGTCCACGATAATGTTGTGTTTCTGGTCCACGATAATGTTCGGTTTCACGATAATGTTCCGTTTCTGGTCCACGATAATGTTCTGTTTAGGTTTCACGGTAATGTTTCGTCTCTGGTCCACGATAATGTTCCGTCTCTGGTCCACGATAATGTTCTGTCTCTGATCCACGATAATGTTCTGTCTCTGGTCCACGATAATGTTCCATTTCTGGTCGATGATAATGTTCTGTTTCAGTTTCACGGTAATGTTTTGTTTCTGTTTCACGGTAATGTTCCGTCTCTGGTCCACGATAATGTTCCGTCTCTGGTCCACGATAATGTTCTGTCTCTGATCCACGATAATGTTCTGTCTCTGGTCCACGATAATGTTCCGTTTCTGGTCGACGATAATGTACTGTTTCAGTTTCACGGTAATGTTTTGTTTCTGTTTCACGGTAATGTTCCGTCTCTGGTCCACAATAATGTGCGGTTTCACGATAATGTTCCGTTTCTGGTCCACGATAATGTTCGGTTTCACGGTAATGTTCCGTCTCTGGTCCACGATAATGTTCCGTCTTTGGTCCACGATAATGTTCTGTTTCGGTTTCACGGTAATGTTCTGTTTCGGTTTCACGGTAATGTTCCATTTCTGGTCCACGATAATGTTCTGTTTCGGTTTCACGGTAATGTTCTGTTTCTGGTCCACAATAATTTTCTGTTTCGGTTTCACGGTTATGTTCCGTTTCTGGTCCATGATAATGTTCTGTTTCACGGTAATGTTCTGTTTCAAGATAAAGTTCGGTCTCTGGTCCAAAGTAATATTCTGTCTCTGGTCCACGGTAATGTTCTGTCTCTGGTCCACGGTAATGTTCTATCTCTGGTTCACGGTAATGTTCTGTCTTTGGTCCACGGTAATGTTCTGTCTCTGGTCCACGGTAATGTTCGATCTCTGGTCCACGATAATGTTGGGTTTCACGGTAATGTTCCGTCTCTGGTCCACGATAATGTTCTGTTTCGGTTTCACTGTAATGTTCCGTTTCTGGTCCACGATAATATTCTGTTTCGGTTTCACGGTAATGTTCCGTCTCTGGTCCACGGTAATGTTCCATCTCTGGTCCACGATAATGTTGTGTTTCTGTTTCACGGTAATGTTCCGTTTCTGGTCCATGATAATGTTCTGTTTCATGGTAATGTTCTGTCTCTGGTCCATGGTAATGTTCTGTCTCTGGTCCACGGTAATGTTCGGTTTCAAGGTAAAGTTCGGTCTCTGGTCCACCGTAATGTTCTGTCTCTGGTCCACGGTAATGTTCCATTTCTGGTCCACGGTAATGTTCTGTCTCTGGTCCACGATAAAGTTCGATCTCTGGTCCACGATAATGTTCGGTTTCACGGTAATGTTCTGTCTCTGGTCCACGGTAATGTTCTGGTCCACGGTAATGTTCCGTCTCTGGTCCACAGTAATGTTCCGTATCTGGTCCATGGTAATGTTCGGTTTCACGGTAATGTTCCATTTCTTGTCCACGGTAATGTTCTGTCTCTGGTCCACGATAATGTTCGATTTCTGGTCGACGATAATGTTCGGTTTCACGGTAATGTTCCGACTCTGTTCCACGATAATGTTCGGTTTCACGGTAATGTTCCATTTCTGGTCCACGGTAATGTTCCGTCTCTGGTCCACGATAATGTTGTGTTTCTGTTTCACGGTAATGTTCCGTTTCTGGTCCATGATAATGTTCCGGTCCTGGTCCATGATAATGTTCTGTTTCGGTTTCACGGTAATGTTCTTTCTCTGGTCCACGATAATTTTCCGTTTCTGGTCCACGATAATGTTCCGTTTTGGTTTCAAGGTAATGTTCTGTCTCTGGTCCACAGTAATGTTCCGTTTCTGGTCCACGATAATGTTCTGTTTCGGTTTCACGGTAATGTTCCGTTTCTGGTCCACGATAATGTTCTGTTTCGGTTTCACGGTAATGTTCTGTCTCTGGTCCGTGGTATTGTTGTGTTTCTGTTTCACGGTAATGTTCCGTCTCTGGTCCACGATAATGTTCGGTTTCACGATAATGTTCCGTTTCTGGTCCATGATAATGTTCTTTTTAGGTTTCACGGTAATGTTCTGTCTCTGGTCCACGATAATGTTCCGTCTCTGGTCCACGATAATGTTGTGTTTCTGTTTCACGGTAATGTTCCGTTTCTGGTCCATGATAATGTTCTGTTTCATGGTAATGTTCTGTCTCTGGTCCATGGTAATATTCTGTCTCTGGTCCACGGTAATGTTCGGTTTCTGGTCCATGATAATGTTCTGTTTCATGGTAATGTTCTGTCTCTGGTCCATGGTAATGTTCTGTCTCTGGTCCACGGTAATGTTTGGTTTCAAGGTAAAGTTCGGTCTCTGGTCCACAGTAATGTTCTGTCTCTGGTCCACGGTAATGTTCCATTTCTGGTCCACCGTAATGTTCTGTCTCTGGTCCACGATAAAGTTCGATCTCTGGTCCACGATAATGTTCGGTTTCACTGTAATGTTCCGTCTCTGGTCCACGATAATGTTGTGTTTCTTTTTCACGGTAATGTTCCGTTTCTGGTCCACAATAATGTTCTGTTTCGGTTTCACGGTAATGTTCCGTCTCTGGTCCACGAAAATGTTGTGTTTCTGTTTCACGGTAATGTTCCGTTTCTGGTCCAGGATAATGTTCTGTTTCACGGTAATGTTCTGTCTCTGGTCCATGGTAATGTTCTGTCTCTTGTCCACGGTAATGTTCGGTTTCAAGATAAAGTTCGGTCTCTGGTCCAAAGTAATGTTCTGTCTCTGGTCCACGGTAATGTTCTGTCTCTGGTCCACGATAATGTTCGGTTTCACGGTAATGCTCCGTCTCTGGTCCACGATAATGTTCTGTTTCGGTTTCACTGTAATGTTCCGTCTCTGGTCCACGATAATATTCTGTTTCGGTTTCACGGTAATGTTCCGTCTCTGGTCCACGGTAATGTTCCGTCTCTGGTCCACGATAATGTTGTGTTTCTGTTTCACGGTAATGTTCCGTTTCTGGTCCATGATAATGTTTTGTTTCATGGTAATGTTCTGTCTCTGGTCTATGGTAATGTTCTGTCTCTGGTCCACGGTAATGTTCGGTTTCAAGGTAAAGTTCGGTCTCTGGTCCACAGTAATGTTCTGTCTCTGGTCCACGGTAATGTTCCATTTCTGGTCCACGGTAATGTTCGGTCTCTGGTCCACGATAAAGTTCGATCTCTGGTCCACGATAATGTTCGGTTTCACGGTAATGTTCCGTTTCTGGTCCACGATAATGTTGTGTTTCTGGTCCACGATAATGTTCGGTTTCACGATAATGTTCCGTTTCTGGTCCACGATAATGTTCTGTTTAGGTTTCACGGTAATGTTTCGTCTCTGGTCCACGATAATGTTCCGTCTCTGGTCCACGATAATGTTCTGTCTCTGATCCACGATAATGTTCTGTCTCTGGTCCACGATAATGTTCCATTTCTGGTCGACGATAATGTTCTGTTTCAGTTTCACGGTAATGTTTTGTTTCTGTTTCACGGTAATGTTCCGTCTCTGGTCCACGATAATGTTCGATTTCACGATAATGTTCCGTTTCTGGTCCACGATAATGTTCGGTTTCACGGTAATGTTCCGTCTCTGGTCCACGATAATGTTCCGTCTTTGGTCCACGATAATGTTCCGTCTTTGGTCCACGATAATGTTCTGTTTCCGTTTCACGGTAATGTTCTCTCTCTGGTTCACGGTAATGTTCTGTCTCTGGTCCACGCTAATGTTCTGTTTCTGTTTCACGGTAATGTTCCGTTTCTGGTCCACGATAATGTGTTGTTTCTGTTTCACGGTAATGTTCCGTTTCTGGTCCACAATAATGTTCTGTTTCGGTTTCACGGTATTGTTCTGTCTCTGGTCCACGGTAGTTTTCTGTTTTGGTTTCACGGTAATGTTGGGTTTCACGGTAATGTTCGGTCTCTGGTCCACGGTAATGTTCGGTTTCACGGTAATGTTCCGTCTCTGGTCCACGATAATGTTCGGTTTGACGATAATGTTCGGTTTCAAGGTAATGTTCTGGTCCACGGTAATGTTCTGGTCCACGGTAATGTTCCGTCTCTGGTCCACAGTAATGTTCCGTATCTGGTCCATGGTAATGTTCGGTTTCACGGTAATGTTCCATTTCTGGTCCACGGTAATGTTCTGTCTCTGGTCCACGATAATGTTCCATTTCTGGTCGACGATAATGTTCGATTTCACGGTAATGTTCCGTCTCTGGTCCACGATAATGTTCGGTTTCACGGTAATGTTCCATTTCTGGTCCACGGTAATGTTCCGTCTCTGGTCCACGATAATGTTGTGTTTCTGTTTCACGGTAATGTTCCATTTCTGGTCCATGATAATGTTCCGGTTCTGGTCCATGATAATGTTCTGTTTCGGTTTCACGGTAATGTTCTGTCTCTGGTCCACGATAATGTTCCGTTTCTGGTCCACGATAATGTTCCGTTTCTGGTCCACGATAATGTTCCGTTTTGGTTTCAAGGTAATGTTCTGTCTCTGGTCCACGGTAATGTTCCGTTTCTGGTCCACGATAATGTTCTGTTTCGGTTTCACGGTAATGTTCCGTTTCTGGTCCACGATAATGTTCTGTTTCTGTTTCACGGTAATATTCCGTCTCTGGTCCACGATAATGTTCGGTTTCACGATAATGTTCCGTTTCTGGTCCACGATAATGTTCTGTTTAGGTTTCACGGTAATGTTCTGTCTCTGGTCCACGATAATGTTCCGTCTCTGGTCCACGATAATGTTGTGTTTCTGTTTCACGGTAATGTTCCGTTTCTGGTCCATGATAATGTTCTGTTTCATGGTAATGTTTTGTCTCTGGTCCATGGTAATATTCTGTCTCTGGTCCACGGTAATGTTCGGTTTCAAGGTAAAGTTCGGTCTCTGGTCCACAGTAATGTTCTGTCTCTGGTCCACAGTAATGCTCTGTCTCTGGTCCACGGTAATGTTCTGTCTCCGGTCCACGGAAATGTTCTGTCTCTGGTCCACGGTAATGTTCTGTCTCTGGTCCACGGTAATGTTCGATCTCTGGTCCACGATAATGTTCGGTTTCACGGTAATGTTCCGTCTCTGGTCCACGATAATTTTGTGTTTCTGTTTCACGGTAATGTTCCATTTCTGGTCCACGATATTGTTCTGTTTCGGTTTCACGGTAATGTTCTGTCTCTGGTCCACGGTAATGTTCCGTCTCTGGTCCACGATAATGTTCGGTTTCACGGTAATGTTCCGTTTCTGGTCCACGATAATGTTCTGTTTCGGTTTCACGGTAATGTTCTTTCTCTGGTCCACGATAATGTTCCGTTTCTGGTCCACGGTAATGTTCTGTTTCTGTTTCACGGTAATGTTCCGTTTCTGGTCCACGATAATGTTGTGTTTCTTTTTCACGGTAATGTCCCGTTTCTGGTCCACAATAATGTTCTGTTTCGGTTTCACGGTAATGTTCCATTTCTGCTCCACGATAATGTTCTGTTTCGGTTTCACGGTAATGTTCCGTCTCTGGTCCACGAAAATGTTGTGTTTCTGTTTCACGGTAATGTTCCGTTTCTGGTCCATGATAATGTTCTGTTTCACGGTAATGTTCTGTCTCTGGTCCATGGTAATGTTCTGTCTCTTGTCCACGGTAATGTTCGGTTTCAAGATAAAGTTCGGTCTCTGGTCCAAAGTAATGTTCTGTCTCTGGTCCACGGTAATGTTCTGTCTCTGGTCCACGGTAATGTTCTATCTCTGGTCCACGGTAATGTTCTGTCTCTGGTCCACGATAATGTTCGGTTTCACGGTAATGCTCCGTCTCTGGTCCACGATAATGTTCTGTTTCGGTTTCACTGTAATGTTCCGTCTCTGGTCCACGATAATATTCTGTTTCGGTTTCACGGTAATGTTCCGTCTCTGGTCCACGGTAATGTTCCGTCTCTGGTCCACGATAATGTTGTGTTTCTGTTTCACGGTAATGTTCCGTTTCTGTTCCATGATAATGTTTTGTTTCATGGTAATGTTCTGTCCCTGGTCTATGGTAATGTTCTGTCTCTGGTCCACGGTAATGTTCGGTTTCAAGGTAAAGTTCGGTCTCTGGTCCACAGTAATGTTCTGTCTCTGGTCCACGGTAATGTTCCATTTCTGGTCCACGGTAATGTTCTGTCTCTGGTCCACGATAAAGTTCGATCTCTGGTCCACGATAATGTTCGGTTTCACGGTAATGTTCCGTTTCTGGTCCACGATAATGTTGTGTTTCTGGTCCACGATAATGTTCGGTTTCACGATAATGTTCCGTTTCTGGTCCACGATAATGTTCTGTTTAGGTTTCACGGTAATGTTTCGTCTCTGGTCCACGATAATGTTCCGTCTCTGGTCCACGATAATGTTCTGTCTCTGATCCACGATAATGTTCTGTCTCTGGTCCATGGTAATGTTCTGTCTCTTGTCCACGGTAATGTTCGGTTTCAAGATAAAGTTCGGTCTCTGGTCCAAAGTAATGTTCTGTCTCTGGTCCACGGTAATGTTCTGTCTCTGGTCCACGGTAATGTTCTATCTCTGGTCCACGGTAATGTTCTGTCTCTGGTCCACGATAATGTTCGGTTTCACGGTAATGCTCCGTCTCTGGTCCACGATAATGTTCTGTTTCGGTTTCACTGTAATGTTCCGTCTCTGGTCCACGATAATATTCTGTTTCGGTTTCACGGTAATGTTCCGTCTCTGGTCCACGGTAATGTTCCGTCTCTGGTCCACGATAATGTTGTGTTTCTGTTTCACGGTAATGTTCCGTTTCTGGTCCATGATAATGTTTTGTTTCATGGTAATGTTCTGTCTCTGGTCTATGGTAATGTTCTTTCTCTGGTCCACGGTAATGTTCGGTTTCAAGGTAAAGTTCGGTCTCTGGTCCACAGTAATGTTCTGTCTCTGGTCCACGGTAATGTTCCATTTCTGGTCCACGGTAATGTTCTGTCTCTGGTCCACGATAAAGTTCGATCTCTGGTCCACGATAATGTTCGGTTTCACGGTAATGATCCGTTTCTGGTCCACGATAATGTTGTGTTTCTGGTCCACGATAATGTTCGGTTTCACGATAATGTTCCGTTTCTGGTCCACGATAATGTTCTGTTTAGGTTTCACGGTAATGTTTCGTCTCTGGTCCACGATAATGTTCCGTCTCTGGTCCACGATAATGTTCTGTCTCTGATCCACGATAATGTTCTGTCTCTGGTCCACGATAATGTTCCATTTCTGGTCGATGATAATGTTCTGTTTCAGTTTCACGGTAATGTTTTGTTTCTGTTTCACGGTAATGTTCCGTCTCTGGTCCACGATAATGTTCCGTCTCTGGTCCACGATAATGTTCTGTCTCTGATCCACGATAATGTTCTGTCTCTGGTCCACGATAATGTTCCGTTTCTGGTCGACGATAATGTACTGTTTCAGTTTCACGGTAATGTTTTGTTTCTGTTTCACGGTAATGTTCCGTCTCTGGTCCACAATAATGTGCGGTTTCACGATAATGTTCCGTTTCTGGTCCAGGATAATGTTCGGTTTCACGGTAATGTTCCGTCTCTGGTCCACGATAATGTTCCGTCTTTGGTCCACGATAATGTTCTGTTTCGGTTTCACGGTAATGTTCTGTTTCGGTTTCACGGTAATGTTCCATTTCTGGTCCACGATAATGTTCTGTTTCGGTTTCACGGTAATGTTCTGTTTCTGGTCCACAATAATTTTCTGTTTCGGTTTCACGGTTATGTTCCGTTTCTGGTCCATGATAATGTTCTGTTTCACGGTAATGTTCTGTTTCAAGATAAAGTTCGGTCTCTGGTCCAAAGTAATATTCTGTCTCTGGTCCACGGTAATGTTCTGTCTCTGGTCCACGGTAATGTTCTATCTCTGGTTCACGGTAATGTTCTGTCTTTGGTCCACGGTAATGTTCTGTCTCTGGTCCACGGTAATGTTCGATCTCTGGTCCACGATAATGTTGGGTTTCACGGTAATGTTCCGTCTCTGGTCCACGATAATGTTCTGTTTCGGTTTCACTGTAATGTTCCGTTTCTGGTCCACGATAATATTCTGTTTCGGTTTCACGGTAATGTTCCGTCTCTGGTCCACGGTAATGTTCCATCTCTGGTCCACGATAATGTTGTGTTTCTGTTTCACGGTAATGTTCCGTTTCTGGTCCATGATAATGTTCTGTTTCATGGTAATGTTCTGTCTCTGGTCCATGGTAATGTTCTGTCTCTGGTCCACGGTAATGTTCGGTTTCAAGGTAAAGTTCGGTCTCTGGTCCACCGTAATGTTCTGTCTCTGGTCCACGGTAATGTTCCATTTCTGGTCCACGGTAATGTTCTGTCTCTGGTCCACGATAAAGTTCGATCTCTGGTCCACGATAATGTTCGGTTTCACGGTAATGTTCTGTCTCTGGTCCACGGTAATGTTCTGGTCCACGGTAATGTTCCGTCTCTGGTCCACAGTAATGTTCCGTATCTGGTCCATGGTAATGTTCGGTTTCACGGTAATGTTCCATTTCTCGTCCACGGTAATGTTCTCTCTCTGGTCCACGATAATGTTCGATTTCTGGTCGACGATAATGTTCGGTTTCACGGTAATGTTCCGACTCTGTTCCACGATAATGTTCGGTTTCACGGTAATGTTCCATTTCTGGTCCACGGTAATGTTCCGTCTCTGGTCCACGATAATGTTGTGTTTCTGTTTCACGGTAATGTTCCGTTTCTGGTCCATGATAATGTTCCGGTCCTGGTCCATGATAATGTTCTGTTTCGGTTTCACGGTAATGTTCTTTCTCTGGTCCACGATAATGTTCCGTTTCTGGTCCACGATAATGTTCCGTTTTGGTTTCAAGGTAATGTTCTGTCTCTGGTCCACGGTAATGTTCCGTTTCTGGTCCACGATAATGTTCTGTTTCGGTTTCACGGTAATGTTCCGTTTCTGGTCCACGATAATGTTCTGTTTCGGTTTCACGGTAATGTTCTGTCTCTGGTCCGTGGTATTGTTGTGTTTCTGTTTCACGGTAATGTTCCGTCTCTGGTCCACGATAATGTTCGGTTTCACGATAATGTTCCGTTTCTGGTCCATGATAATGTTCTTTTTAGGTTTCACGGTAATGTTCTGTCTCTGGTCCACGATAATGTTCCGTCTCTGGTCCACGATAATGTTGTGTTTCTGTTTCACGGTAATGTTCCGTTTCTGGTCCATGATAATGTTCTGTTTCATGGTAATGTTCTGTCTCTGGTCCATGGTAATATTCTGTCTCTGGTCCACGGTAATGTTCGGTTTCTGGTCCATGATAATGTTCTGTTTCATGGTAATGTTCTGTCTCTGGTCCATGGTAATGTTCTGTCTCTGGTCCACGGTAATGTTCGGTTTCAAGGTAAAGTTCGGTCTCTGGTCCACAGTAATGTTCTGTCTCTGGTCCACGGTAATGTTCCATTTCTGGTCCACCGTAATGTTCTGTCTCTGGTCCACGATAAAGTTCGATCTCTGGTCCACGATAATGTTCGGTTTCACTGTAATGTTCCGTCTCTGGTCCACGATAATGTTGTGTTTCTGTTTCACGGTAATGTTCCGTTTCTGGTCCACGATAATGTTGTGTTTCTGGTCCACGATAATGTTCGGTTTCTCGATAATGTTCCGTTTCTGGTCCACGATAATGTTCTGTTTAGGTTTCACGGTAATGTTCTGTCTCTGGTCCACGATAATGTTCCGTCTCTGGTCCACTATAATGTTCTGTCTCTGATCCACGATAATGTTCTGTCTCTGGTCCACGATAATGTTCCGGTTCTGGTCCATGATAATGTTCTGTTTCGGTTTCACGGTAATGTTCTGTCTCTGGTCCACGATAATGTTCCGTTTCTGGTCCACGATAATGTTCTGTTTCAGTTTCACGGTAATGTTCTGTTTCCGTTTCACGGTAATGTTCTGTCTCTGGTCCACGGTAATGTTTTGTTTCTGTTTCACGGTAATGTTCCGTCTCTGGTCCACCATAATGTTCGGTTTCACGATAATGTTCCGTTTCTGGTCCACGATAATGTTCGCTTTCACGGTAATGTTCCGTCTCTGGTCCATGATAATGTTCCGTCTTTGGTCCACGATAATGTTCTGTTTCGGTTTCACGGTAATGTTCTGTTTCCGTTTCACGGTAATGTTCTGTCTCTGGTTCACGGTAATGTTCTATCTCTGGTCCACGCTAATGTTCTGTTTCTGTTTCACGGTAATGTTCCGTTTCTGGTCCACGATAATGTTGTGTTTCTGTTTCACGGTAATGTTCCGTTTCTGGTCCACGATAATGTTGTGTTTCTGTTTCACGGTAATGTTCCGTTTCTGGTCCACGGTAATGTTCTATCTCTGGTCCACACTAATGTTCTGTTTCTGTTTCACGGTAATGTTCCGTTTCTTGTCCACGATAATGTTGTGTTTCTGTTTCACGGTAATGTTCCGTTTCTGGTCCATGATAATGTTCTGTTTCATGGTAATGTTCTGTCTCTGGTCCATGGTAATATTCTGTCTCTGGTCCACGGTAATGTTCGGTTTCAAGGTAAAGTTCGGTCTCTGGTCCACGATAATGTTCTGTTTCTGGTCCACGATAATGTTCCGTTTCTGGTCCATGATAATGTTCCGTTTTGGTTTCAAGGTAATGTTCTGTCTCTGGTCCACGGTAATGTTCCGTTTCTGGTCCACGATAATGTTCTGTTTCGGTTTCACGGTAATGATCTGTCTCTGGTCCATGGTATTGTTGTGTTTCTGTTTCACGGTAATGTTCCGTCTCTGGTCCACGATAATGTTCGGTTTCACGATAATGTTCCGTTTCTGGTCCATGATAATGTTCTGTTTAGGTTTCACGGTAATGTTCTGTCTCTGGTCCACGATAATGTTGTGTTTCTGTTTCACGGTAATGTTCCGTTTCTGGTTCATGATAATGTTCTGTTTCATGGTAATGTTCTGTCTCTGGTCCATGGTAATATTCTGTCTCTGGTCCACGGTAATGTTCGGTTTCAAGGTAAAGTTCGGTATCTGGTCCACAGTAATGTTCTGTCTCTGGTCCACGGTAATGCTCTGTCTCTGGTCCACGGTAATGTTCTGTCTATGGTCCACGGAAATGTTCTGTCTCTGGTCCACGGTAATGTTCTGTCTCTGGTCCACGGTAATGTTCGATCTCTGGTCCACGATAATGTTCGGTTTCACGGTAATGTTCCGTCTCTGGTCCACGATAATTTTGTGTTTCTGTTTCACGGTAATGTTCCGTCTCTGGTCCACGATAATGTTGTGTTTCTGTTTCACGGTAATGTTCCGTTTCTGGTCCATGATAATGTTCCGGTCCTGGTCCATGATAATGTTCTGTTTCGGTTTCACGGTAATGTTCTTTCTCTGGTCCACGATAATGTTCCGTTTCTGGTCCACGATAATGTTCCGTTTTGGTTTCAAGGTAATGTTCTGTCTCTGGTCCACGGTAATGTTCCGTTTCTGGTCCACGATAATGTTCTGTTTCGGTTTCACGGTAATGTTCCGTTTCTGGTCCACGATAATGTTCTGTTTCGGTTTCATGGTAATGTTCTGTCTCTGGTCCGTGGTATTGTTGTGTTTCTGTTTCACGGTAATGTTCCGTCTCTGGTCCATGATAATGTTCTGTTTAGGTTTCACGGTAATGTTCTGTCTCTGGTCCACGATAATGTTCCGTCTCTGGTCCACGATAATGTTGTGTTTCTGTTTCACGGTAATGTTCCGTTTCTGGTCCATGATAATGTTCTGTTTCACGGTAATGTTCTATCTCTGGTCCACGCTAATGTTCTGTTTCTGTTTCACGGTAATGTTCCGTTTCTGGTCCACGATAATGTTGTGTTTCTGTTTCACGGTAATTTTCCGTTTCTGGTCCACGATAATGTTGTGTTTCTGTTTCACGGTAATGTTCCGTTTCTGGTCCACGGTAATGTTCTATCTCTGGTCCACGCTAATGTTCTGTTTCTGTTTCACGGTAATGTTCCGTTTCTGGTCCACGATAATGTTGTGTTTCTGTTTCACGGTAATGTTCCGTTTCTGGTCCATGATAATGTTCTGTTTCATGGTAATGTTCTGTCTCTGGTCCATGGTAATATTCTGTCTCTGGTCCACGGTAATGTTCGGTTTCAAGGTAAAGTTCGGTCTCTGGTCCACGATAATGTTCCGTTTCTGGTCCACGATAATGTTCCGTTTCTGGTCCATGATAATGTTCCGTTTTGGTTTCAAGGTAATGTTCTGTCTCTGGTCCACGGTAATGTTCCGTTTCTGGTCCACGATAATGTTCTGTTTCGGTTTCACGGTAATGTTCCGTTTCTGGTCCACGATAATGTTCTGTTTCGGTTTCACGGTAATGATCTGTCTCTGGTCCATGGTATTGTTGTGTTTCTGTTTCACGGTAATGTTCCGTCTCTGGTCCACGATAATGTTCGGTTTCACGATAATGTTCCGTTTCTGGTCCATGATAATGTTCTGTTTAGGTTTCACGGTAATGTTCTGTCTCTGGTCCACGATAATGTTCCGTCTGTGGTCCACGATAATGTTGTGTTTCTGTTTCACGGTAATGTTCCGTTTCTGGTCCATGATAATGTTCTGTTTCATGGTAATGTTCTGTCTCTGGTCCATGGTAATATTCTGTCTCTGGTCCACGGTAATGTTCGGTTTTAAGGTAAAGTTCGGTCTCTGGTCCACAGTAATGTTCTGTCTCTGGTCCACGGTAATGCTCTATCTCTGGTCCACGGTAGTGTTCTGTCTATGGTCCACGGAAATGTTCTGTCTCTGGTCTACGGTAATGTTCTGTCTCTGGTCCATGGTAATGTTCGATCTCTGGTCCACGATAATGTTCGGTTTCACGGTAATGTTCCGTCTCTGGTCCACGATAATTTTGTGTTTCTGTTTCACGGTAATGTTCCGTTTCTGGTCCACGATATTGTTCTGTTTCGGTTTCACGGTAATGTTCTGTCTCTGGTCCACGGTAATGTTCTGTGTCTGGTCCACGATAATGTTGTGTTTCTGTTTCACGGTAATGTTCCGTTTCTGGTCCATGATAATGTTCTGTTTCATGGTAATGTTCTGTCTCTGGTCCATGGTAATATTCTGTCTCTGGTCCACGGTAATGTTCGGTTTCAAGGTAAAGTTCGGTCTCTGGTCCACAGTAATGTTCTGTCTCTGGTACACGGTAATGTTCTGTCTCTGGTCCACAGTAATGTTCTGTCTCTGGTCCACGGAAATGTTCTGTCTCTGGTCCACGGTAATGTTCTGTCTCTGGTCCACGATAATGTTCGGTTTCACGGTAATGTTCCGTCTCTGGTCCACGATAATTTTGTGTTTCTGTTTCACGGTAATGTTCCGTTTCTGGTCCACGATATTGTTCTGTTTCGGTTTCACGGTAATGTTCTGTCTCTGGTCCACGGTAATGTTCTGTGTCTGGTCTACGATAATGTTCGGTTTCACGGTAATGTTTCGTTTCTGGTCCACGATAATATTCTGTTTCGGTTTCACGGTAATGTTCTTTCTCTGGTCCACGATAATGTTCCGTTTCTGGTCCAAGGTAATGTTCTGTTTCTGTTTCACGGTAATGTTCCGTTTCTGGTCCACGATAATGTTCTGTTTCGGTTTCACGGTAATGTTCCATTTCTGGTCCACGATAATGTTCTGTTTCGGTTTCACGGTAATGTTCTGTTTCTGGTCCACAATAATTTTCTGTTTCGGTTTCACGGTAATGTTCCGTTTCTGGTCCACGATAATGTTCTGTTTCGGTTTCACGGTAATGATCTGTCTCTGGTCCATGGTATTGTTGTGTTTCTGTTTCACGGTAATGTTCCGTCTCTGGTCCACGATAATGTTCGGTTTCACGATAATGTTCCGTTTCTGGTCCATGATAATGTTCTGTTTAGGTTTCACGGTAATGTTCTGTCTCTGGTCCACGATAATGTTCCGTCTGTGGTCCACGATAATGTTGTTTTTCTGTTTCACGGTAATGTTCCGTTTCTGGTCCACGATATTGTTCTGTTTCGGTTTCACGGTAATGTTCTGTCTCTGGTCCACGGTAATGTTCTGTGTCTGGTCCACGATAATGTTGTGTTTCTGTTTCACGGTAATGTTCCGTTTCTGGTCCATGATAATGTTCTGTTTCATGGTAATGTTCTGTCTCTGGTCCATGGTAATATTCTGTCTCTGGTCCACGGTAATGTTCGGTTTCAAGGTAAAGTTCGGTCTCTGGTCCACAGTAATGTTCTGTCTCTGGTACACGGTAATGTTCTGTCTCTGGTCCACGGTAATGTTCGATCTCTGGTCCACGATAATGTTCGGTTTCACGGTAATGTTCCGTCTCTGGTCCACGATAATTTTGTTTTTCTGTTTCACGGTAATGTTCCGTTTCTGGTCCACGATATTGTTCTGTTTCGGTTTCACGGTAATGTTCTGTCTCTGGTCCACGGTAATGTTCTGTGTCTGGTCCACGATAATGTTGTGTTTCTGTTTCACGGTAATGTTCCGTTTCTGGTCCATGATAATGTTCTGTTTCATGGTAATGTTCTGTCTCTGGTCCATGGTAATATTCTGTCTCTGGTCCACGGTAATGTTCGGTTTCAAGGTAAAGTTCGGTCTCTGGTCCACAGTAATGTTCTGTCTCTGGTACACGGTAATGTTCTGTCTCTGGTCCACGGTAATGTTCTGTCTCTGGTCCACGGAAATGTTCTGTCTCTGGTCCACGGTAATGTTCTGTCTCTGGTCCACGATAATGTTCGGTTTCACGGTAATGTTCCGTCTCTGGTCCACGATAATTTTGTGTTTCTGTTTCACGGTAATGTTTCGTTTCTGGTCCACGATAATATTCTGTTTCGGTTTCACGGTAATGTTCTTTCTCTGGTCCACGATAATGTTCCGTTTCTGGTCCAAGGTAATGTTCTGTTTCTGTTTCACGGTAATGTTCCGTTTCTGGTCCACGATAATGTTCTGTTTCGGTTTCACGGTAATGTTCCATTTCTGGTCCACGATAATGTTCTGTTTCGGTTTCACGGTAATGTTCTGTTTCTGGTCCACAATAATTTTCTGTTTCGGTTTCACGGTTATGTTCCGTTTCTGGTCCATGATAATGTTCTGTTTCACGGTAATGTTCTGTTTCAAGATAAAGTTCGGTCTCTGGTCCAAAGTAATGTTCTGTCTCTGGTCCACGGTAATGTTCTGTCTCTGGTCCACGGTAATGTTCTATCTCTGGTTCACGGTAGTGTTCTGTCTCTGGTCCACGGTAATGTTCTGTCTCTGGTCCACGGTAATGTTCGATCTCTGGTCCACGATAATGTTGGGTTTCACGGTAATGTTCCGTCTCTGGTCCACGATAATGTTCTGTTTCGGTTTCACTGTAATGTTCCGTTTCTGGTCCACGATAATATTCTGTTTCGGTTTCACGGTAATGTTCCGTCTCTGGTCCACGGTAATGTTCCATCTCTGGTCCACGATAATGTTGTGTTTCTGTTTCACGGTAATGTTCCGTTTCTGGTCCATGATAATGTTCTGTTTCATGGTAATGTTCTGTCTCTGGTCCATGGTAATGTTCTGTCTCTGGTCCACGGTAATGTTCGGTTTCAAGGTAAAGTTCGGTCTCTGGTCCACAGTAATGTTCTGTCTCTGGTCCACGGTAATGTTCCATTTCTGGTCCACGGTAATGTTCTGTCTCTGGTCCACGATAAAGTTCGATCTCTGGTCCACGATAATGTTCGGTTTCACGGTAATGTTCTGTCTCTGGTCCACGGTAATGTTCTGGTCCACGGTAATGTTCCGTCTCTGGTTTACAGTAATGTTCCGTATCTGGTCCATGGTAATGTTCGGTTTCACGGTAATGTTCCATTTCTTGTCCACGGTAATGTTCTGTCTCTGGTCCACGATAATGTTCGATTTCTGGTCGACGATAATGTTCGGTTTCACGGTAATGTTCCATTTCTGGTCCACGGTAATGTTCCGTCTCTGGTCCACGATAATGTTGTGTTTCTGTTTCACGGTAATGTTCCGTTTCTGGTCCATGATAATGTTCCGGTCCTGGTCCATGATAATGTTCTGTTTCGGTTTCACGGTAATGTTCTTTCTCTGGTCCACGATAATGTTCCGTTTCTGGTCCACGATAATGTTCCGTTTTGGTTTCAAGGTAATGTTCTGTCTCTGGTCCACGGTAATGTTCCGTTTCTGGTCCACGATAATGTTCTGTTTCGGTTTCACGGTAATGTTCCGTTTCTGGTCCACGATAATGTTCTGTTTCGGTTTCACGGTAATGTTCTGTCTCTAGTCCGTGGTATTGTTGTGTTTCTGTTTCACGGTAATGTTCCGTCTCTGGTCCACGATAATGTTCGGTTTCACGATAATGTTCCGTTTCTGGTCCATGATAATGTTCTTTTTAGGTTTCACGGTAATGTTCTGTCTCTGGTCCACGATAATGTTCCGTCTCTGGTCCACGATAATGTTGTGTTTTTGTTTCACAGTAATGTTCTGTCTCTGGTCCATGGTAATATTCTGTCTCTGGTCCACGGTAATGTTCGGTTTCTGGTCCATGATAATGTTCTGTTTCATGGTAATGTTCTGTCTCTGGTCCATGGTAATGTTCTGTCTCTGGTCCACGGTAATGTTCGGTTTCAAGGTAAAGTTCGGTCTCTGGTCCACAGTAATGTTCTGTCTCTGGTCCACGGTAATGTTCCATTTCTGGTCCACCGTAATGTTCTGTCTCTGGTCCACGATAAAGTTCGATCTCTGGTCCACGATAATGTTCGGTTTCACGGTAATGTTCCGTCTCTGGTCCACGATAATGTTGTGTTTCTGTTTCACGGTAATGTTCCGTTTCTGGTCCACGATAATGTTGTGTTTCTGGTCCACGATAATGTTCGGTTTCTCGATAATGTTCCGTTTCTGGTCCACGATAATGTTCTGTTTAGGTTTCACGGTAATGTTCTGTCTCTGGTCCACGATAATGTTCCGTCTCTGGTCCACGATAATGTTCTGTCTCTTATCCACGATAATGTTCTGTCTCTGGTCCACGATAATGTTCCGGTTCTGGTCCATGATAATGTTCTGTTTCGGTTTCACGGTAATGTTCTGTCTCTGTTCCACGATAATGTTCCGTTTCTGGTCCACGATAATGTTCTGTTTCAGTTTCACGGTAATGTTCTGTTTCCGTTTCACGGTAATGTTCTGTTCTGTGTCTGGTCCATGGTAATGTTCTGTCTCTGGTCCACGGTGATGTTCGGTTTCAAGGTAAAGTTCGGTCTCTGGTCCACAGTAATGTTCTGTCTCTGGTCCACGGTAATGTTCTGTCTCTGGTCCACGGTAATGTTCTGTCTCTGGTCCACGGTAATGTTCGATCTCTGTTCCACGATAATGTTCGGTTTCACGGTAATGTTCCGTCTCTGGTCAACGATAATGTTCTGTTTCTGTTTCACGGTAATGTTCCATTTCTGGTCCACGATAATTTTGTGTTTCTGTTTCACGGTAATGTTCTGTCTCTGGTCCACGGTAATGTTCGATCTCTGGTCCACGATAATGTTCGGTTTCACGGTAATGTTCCGTCTCTGGTCCACGATAATGTTCTGTTTCTGTTTCATGGTAATGTTCCATTTCTGGTCCACGATAATTTTGTGTCTCTTGTCCACGGTAAAGTTCTGTCTCTAGTCCACGGTAATGTTCTGTCTCTGGTCCACGGTAATGTTCTGTCTCTGGTCCACGGTAATGTTCGATCTCTGGTCCACGATTATGTTTGGTTTCACGGTAATGATCCGTCTCTGGTCCACGATAATGTTCTGTTTCTGGTCCACGATAATGTTCTGTTTCTGTTTCACGGTAATGTTCCGTTTCTGGTCCACGATAATGTTGGGTTTCTGTTTCACGGTAATGTTCTGTTTCACAGTAATGTTCTGTCTCTGGTCCACGCTAATGTTCCGTTTCTGGTCCACGATAATGTTGGGTTTCTGTTTCACGGTAATGTTCTGTTTCACAGTAATGTTCTGTCTCTGGTCCACGCTAATGTTCTGTTTCTGTTTCACGGTAATGTTCCGTTTCTGGTCCACGATAATGTTGTGTTTCTGTTTCAAGGTAATGTTCCATTTCTGGTCCACAATAATGTTCTGTTTCGGTTTCACGGTCATGTTCCGTTTCTGGTCCATGATAATATTCTGTTTCTGTTTCACGGTAATGTTCCGTTTCTGGTCCATGATAATGTTCTGTTTCACTGTAATGTTCTGTGTCTGGTCCATGGTAATGTTCTGTCTCTGGTCCACGGTGATGTTCGGTTTCAAGGTAAAGTTCGGTCTCTGGTCCACAGTAATGTTCTGTCTCTGGTCCACGGTAATGTTCTGTCTCTGGTCCACGGTAATGTTCTGTCTCTGGTCCACGGTAATGTTCGATCTCTGGTCCACGATAATGTTCGGTTTCACGGTAATGTTCCGTCTCTGGTCAACGATAATGTTCTGTTTCTGTTTCACGGTAATGTTCCATTTCTGGTCCACGATAATTTTGTGTTTCTGTTTCACGGTAATGTTCTGTCTCTGGTCCACGGTAATGTTCGATCTCTGGTCCACGATAATGTTCGGTTTCACGGTAATGTTCCGTCTCTGGTCCACGATAATGTTCTGTTTCTGTTTCATGGTAATGTTCCATTTCTGGTCCACGATAATTTTGTGTCTCTTGTCCACGGTAAAGTTCTGTCTCTGGTCCACGGTAATGTTCTGTCTCTGGTCCACGGTAATGTTCTGTCTCTGGTCCACGGATATGTTCGATCTCTGGTCCACGATTATGTTTGGTTTCACGGTAATGATCCGTCTCTGGTCCACGATAATGTTCTGTTTCTGGTCCACGATAATGTTCTGTTTCGGTTTCACGGTAATGTTCCGTCTCTGGTCCACGGTAATGTTCCGTCTCTGGTCCACGATAATGTTCTGTTTCTGTTTCACGGTAATGTTCCGTTTCTGGTACATGATAATTTTCTGTTTCACGGTAATGTTCTGTCTCTGGTCCACGGTAATGTTCTGTTTCTGTTTCACGGTAATGTTCCGTTTCTGGTCCACGATAATGTTGTGTTTCTGTTTCACGGTAATGTTCTGTTTCACAGTAATGTTCTGTCTCTGGTCCACGCTAATGTTCTGTTTCTTTTTCACGGTAATGTTCCGTTTCTGGTCCACGATAATGTTGTGTTTCTGTTTCACGGTAATGTTCCGTTTCTGGTCCACAATAATGTTCTGTTTCGGTTTCACGGTCATGTTCCGTTTCTGGTCCATGATAATGTTCTGATTCTGTTTCACGGTAATGTTCCGTTTCTGGTCCATGATAATGTTCTGTTTCACTGTAATGTTCTGTCTCTGGTCCATGGTAATGTTCTGTCCCTGGTCCACGGTGATGTTCGGTTTCAAGGTAAAGTTCGGTCTCTGGTCCACGGTAATGTTCTGTCTCTGGTCCACGGTAATGTTCTGTCTCTGGTCCACGGTAATGTTCTGTCTCTGGTCCACGGTAATGTTCGATCTCTGGTCCACAATAATGTTCGGTTTCACGGTAATGTTCCGTCTCTGGTCAACGATAATGTTCTTTTTCTGAATCACGGTAATGTTCCATTTCGGGTCCACGATAATTTTGTGTTTCTGTTTCACGGTAATGTTCCGTTTCTGGTCCACGATAATGTTCTGTTTCGGTTTCACGGTAATGTTCTGTCTCTGGTCAACGGTAATGATCGATCTCTGATCCACGATAATGTTCGGTTTCACGGTAATGTTCTGTCTCTGGTCCACGATAATTTTGTGTCTCTGGTCCACGGTAATGTTCTGTCTCTGGTCCACGGTAATGTTCTATTTCTGGTCCACGGTAATGTTCTGTCTCTGGTCCACGGTAATGTTCTGTCTCTGGTCCATGGTAATGTTCGATCTCTGGTCCACGATAATGTTCGGTTTCACGGTAATGTTCCGTCTCTGGTCCACGATAATGTTCTGTTTCTGTTTCACGGTAATGTTCTGTCTCTGGTCCGCGCTAATGTTCTGTTTCTGGTCCACAATAATGTTCTGTTTCGGTTTCACGGTAATGTTTCGTTTCTGGTCCACGATAATGTTCTGTTTCGGTTTCACGGTAATGTTCCCTTTCTGGTACACGATAATGTTCTGTTTCGGTTTCACGGTAATGTTCCGTCTCTGGTCCACGATAATGTTCCGTCTCTGGTCCACAATAATGTTATGTTTCTGTTTCACGGTAATGTTCCGTTTCTGGTCCATGATAATGTTTTGTTTCACGGTAATGTTCTGTCTCTGGTCAACGCTAATGTTCTGTTTCTGTTTCACGGTAATGTTCCGTTTGTGGTCCACGATAATGTTGTGTTTCTGTTTCACGGTAATTTTCTGTTTCACAGTAATGTTCTGTCTCTGGTCCACGATAATTTTGTGTCTCTGGTCCACGGTAATGTTCTGTCTCTGGTCCACGGTAATGTTCTATCTCTGGTCCACGGTAATGTTCTGTCTCTGGTCCACGGTAATGTTCTGTCTCTGGTCAACGGTAATGTTCGATCTCTGGTCCACGATAATGTTTGGTTTCACGGTAATGTTCCGTCTCTGGTCCACGATAATGTTCTGTTTCTGTTTCACGGTAATGTTCTGTCTCTGGTTCGCGCTAATGTTCTATTTCTGGTCCACAATAATGTTCTGTTTCGGTTTCACGGTAATGTTTCGTTTCTGGTCCACAATAATGTTATGTGTCTGTTTCACGGTAATGTTCCGTTTCTGGTCCATGATAATGTTCTGTTTCACGGTAATGTTCTGTCTCTGGTCCACGCTAATGTTCTGTTTCTGTTTCACGGTAATGTTCCGTTTCTGGTCCACGATAATGTTGTGTTTCTGTTTCACGGTAATGTTCTGTTTCACAGTAATGTTCTGTCTCTTGTCCACGATAATGTTCTGTTTCTGTTTCACGGTAATGTTCCGTTTCTGGTCCACGATAATGTTGTGTTTCTGTTTCACGGTAATGTTCTGTTTCTGGTCCATGATAATGTTCTGTTTCTGTTTCACGGTAATGTTCCGTTTCTGGTCCATGATAATGTTCTGTTTCACGGTAATGTTCTTTCTCTGGTCCATGGTAATGTTCTGTCTCTGGTCCACGGTGATGTTCGGTTTCAAGGTAAAGTTCGGTCTCTGGTCCACAGTAATGTTCTGTCTCTGGTCCACGGTAATGTTCTGTCTATGATCCACGGTAATGTTCTGTCTCTGGTGCACGGTAATATTCTGTCTCTGGTCCACGGTAATGTTCGATCTCTGGTCCACGATAATGTTCGGTTTCACGGTACTGTTCCGTCTCTGGTCCCCGATAATGTTCTGTTTCTGTTTCACGGTTATGTTCCATTTCTGGTCCACGATAATTTTGTATTTCTGTTTCACGGTAATGTTCCATTTCTGGTCCACGATAATGTTGTGTTTCTGTTTCACGGTAATGTTCCGTTTCTGGTCCACGATAATGTTCTGTTTCGGTTTCACGGTAAAGTTCTGTCTCTGGTCCATGGTAATGTTCGATCTCTGGTCCACGATAATGTTCGGTTTCACGGTAATGTTCCGTCTCTGGTCCACGATAATGTTCTGTTTCTGTTTCATGGTAATGTTCAATTTCTGGTCCACGATAATTTTGTGTCTCTGGTCCACGGTAATGTTCTGTCTCTGGTCCATGGTAATGTTCCTTCTCTGGTCCACGATAATGTTCCGTCTCTGGTCCACGGTAATGTTCTGTTTCTGTTTCAAGGTAATGTTCCGTTTCTGGTCCACGATAATGTTCTGTTTCTGTTTCACGGTAATGTTCCGTTTCTGGTCCACGATAATGTTCTGTTTCGGTTTCACGGTAATGTTCCGTCTCTGGTCCACGGTAATGTTCCGTCTCTGGTCCACGATAATGTTCTGTTTCTGTTTCACGTTAATGTTCCGTTTCTGGTCCATGATAATTTTCTGTTTCACGGTAATGTTCTGCCTCTGGTCCACGGTAATGTTCTGTTTCTGTTTCACGGTAATGTTCCGTTTCTGGTCCACGATAATGTTGTGTTTCTGTTTCACGGTAATGTTCTTTTTCACAGTAATGTTATGTCTCTGGTCCACGCTAATGTTCTGTTTCTGTTTCACGGTAATGTTCCGTTTCTGGTCCAAAATAATGTTTTGTTTCGGTTTCACGGTCATGATCCGTTTCTGGTCCATGATAATGTTCTGTTTCTGTTTGACGGTAATGTTCCGTTTCTGGTCCATGATAATGTTCTCTTTCACTGTTATGTTCTGTCTCTGGTCCATGGTAATGTTCTGTCTCTGGTCCACGGTGATGTTCGGTTTCAAGGTAAAGTTCGGTCTCTGGTCCACAGTAATGTTCTGTCTCTGGTCCACGGTAATATTCTGTCTCTGGTCCACGGTAATGTTCTGTCTCTGGTCCATGGTAATGTTCTGTCTCTGGTCCACGATAATGTTCGATCTCTGGTCAACGATAATGTTCGGTTTCACGGTAATGTTCCGTCTCTGGTCAACGATAATGTTCCGTCTCTGGTCCACGATAATGTTCCGTCTCTGGTCCACGATAATGTTCCGTCTCTGGTCCACGATAATGATCCGTCTCTGGTCCACGATAATGTTCTGTCTCTGGTCCACGGTAATGTTCTGTTTCTGTTTCACGGCAATGTTCCGTTTCTGGTCCACGATAATGTTCTGTTTCTGTTTCACGGTAATGTTCCGTTTCTGGTCCACGATAATGTTGTGTTTCTGTTTCAAGGTAATGTTCCATTTCTGGTCCACAATAATGTTCTGTTTCGGTTTCACGGTCATGTTCCGTTTCTGGTCCATGATAATATTCTGTTTCTGTTTCACGGTAATGTTCCGTTTCTGGTCCATGATAAAGTTCTGTTTCACGGTAATGTTCTGTCTCTGGTCCACGATAATTTTCCGTTTCTGGTCCATGATAATGTTCTGTTTTGGTTTCAAGGTAATGTTCTGTCTCTGGTCCACGGTAATGTTCCGTTTCTGGTCCACAATAATGTTCTGTTTCGGTTTCACGGTAATGTTCCGTTTCTGGTCCATGATAATGTTCTGTTTTGGTTTCAAGGTAATGTTCTGTCTCTGGTCCACGGTAATGTTCCGTTTCTGGTCCACGATAATGTTCTGTTTCGGTTTAACGGTAATGTTCCGTTTCTGGTCCATGATAATGTTCTGTTTCACGGTAATGTTCTGTCTCTGGTCCATGGTAATGTTCTGTCTCTGGTCCACGGTAATGTTCTGTCTCTGGTCCACGGTAATGTTCTGTCTCTGGTCCACGGTAATGTTCTGTCTCTGGTCCACGGTAATGTTCTGACTCTGGTCCACGGTAATGTTCGATCTCTGGTCCACGATAATGTTCGGTTTGACGGTAATGTTCGATCTCTGGTCCACGATAATGTTCTGTTTCGGTTTCACGGTAATGTTCCGTCTCTGGTCCACGGTAATGTTCCGTCTCTGGTCCACGATAATGTTCTGTCTCTGGTCCACGGTAATGTTCTGTCTCTGGTCCACGGTAATGTTCTGACTCTGGTCCACGGTAATGTTCGATCTCTGGTCCACGATAATGTTCGGTTTGACGGTAATGTTCCGTCTCTGGTCCACGATAATGTTCTGTTTCGGTTTCACGGTAATGTTCCGTCTCTGGTCCACGGTAATGTTCCGTCTCTGGTCCACGATAATGTTGTGTTTCTGTTTCACGGTAATGTTCCGTTTCTGGTCTATGATAATGTTCTGTTTCACGGTAATGTTCTGTCTCTGGTCCATGGTAATGTTCTGTCTCTGGTCCACGGTAATGTTCGGTTTCAAGGTAAAGTTCGGTCTCTGGTCCACAGTAATGTTCTGTCTCTGGTCCACGGTAATGTTCTGTCTCTGGTCCACGGTAATGTTCTGTCTCTGGTCCACGGTAATGTTCTGTCTCTGGTCCACGGTAATGTTTTGTCTCTGGTCCACGGTAATGTTGTGTCTCTGGTCCACGGTAATGCTCGATCTCTGGTCCATGATAATGTTCGGTTTCACAGTAATGTTCCGTCTCTGGTCCTTGATAATGTTCTGTTTCTGTATCACTGTAATGTTCCGTTTCTGGTCCACGATAATGTTCTGTTTAGGTTTCACGGTAATGTTCTGTCTCTGGTCCACGATAATGTACCGTCTCTGGTCCACGATAATGTTTTGTTTCTGTTTCACGGTAATGTTCGATCTCTGGTCCATGATAATGTTCGGTTTCACAGTAATGTTCCGTCTCTGGTCCACGATAATGTTATGTTTCTGTTTCACTGTAATGTTCCGTTTCTGGTCCACGATAATGTTCTGTTTAGGTTTCACGGTAATGTTCTGTCTCTCGTCCACGATAATGTTCCGTCTCTGGTCCACAATAATGTTTTGTTTCTGTTTCACGGTAATGTTCCGTTTCTGGTCCATGATAATGTTCTGTTTCATGGTAATGTTCTGTCTCTGGTCCATGGTAATATTCTGTCTCTGGTCCACGGAAATGTTCTGTCTCTGGTCCATGGTAATGTTTTGTCTCTGGTCCACGGTGATGTTCGGTTTCAAGGTAAAGTTCGGTCTCTGGTCCACAGTAATGTTCTGTCTCTGGTCCACGGTAATGTTCTGTCTCTGGTCCACGGTAATGTTCTGTCACTGGTCCACGGTAATGTTCGATCTCTGGTCCACGATAATGTTCGGTTTCACGGTAATGTTCCTTCTCTGGTCAACGATAATGTTCTGTTTCTGTTTCACGGTAATGTTCTGTCTCTGGTCCAAGATAATGTTCTGTTTCTGTTTCACGGTAATGTTCCGTTTCTGGTCCACGATAATGTTGTGTTTCTGTTTCACGGTAATGTTCTGTTTCACAGTAATGTTCTGTCTCTTGTCCACGCTAATGTTCTGTTTCTGTTTGACGGTAATGTTCCCTTTCTGGTCCACGATTATGTTGTTTTTCTGTTTCACGGTAATGTTCTGTTTCTGGTCCATGATAATGTTCTGTTTCTGTTTCACGGTAATGTTCCGTTTCTGGTCCATGATAATGTTCTGTTTCACGGTAATGTTCTTTCTCTGGTCCATGGTAATGTTCTGTCTCTGGTCCACGGTGATGTTCGGTTTCAAGGTAAAGTTCGGTCTCTGGTCCACAGTAATGTTCTGTCTCTGGTCCCCGGTAATGTTCTGTCTCTGATCCACGGTAATGTTCTGTCTCTGGTGCACGGTAATATTCTGTCTCTGGTCCACGGTAATGTTCTGTCTCTGGTCCACGGTAATGTTCGATCTCTGGTCCACGATAATGTTCGGTTTCACGGTAATGTTCCGTCTCTGGTCCCCGATGATGTTCTGTTTCTGTTTCACGGTTATGTTCCATTTCTGGTCCACGATAATTTTGTATTTCTGTTTCACGGTAATGTTCCATTTCTGGTCCACGATAATTTTGTGTTTCTGTTTCACGGTAATGTTCCGTTTCTGGTCCACGATAATGTTCTGTTTCGGTTTCACGGTAATGTTCTGTCTCTGGTCCACGGTAATGTTCGATCTCTGGTCCACGATAATGTTCGGTTTCACGGTAATGTTCCGTCTCTGGTCCACGATAATGTTCTGTTTCTGTTTCATGGTAATGTTCCATTTCTGGTCCACGATAATTTTGTGTCTCTGGTCCACGGTAATGTTCTGTGTCTGGTCCACGGTAATGTTCTGTCTCTGGTCCACGGTAATGTTCTGTCTCTGGTCCACGGTAATGTTCTATCTCTGGTCCACGGTAATGTTGGATCTCTGGTCCACGATAATGTTCGGTTTCACGGTAATGTTCTGTTTCTGTTTCACGGTAATGTTCTGTTTCTGGTCCACGATAATGTTCTGTTTCGGTTTCACGGTAATGTTCCGTTTCATGTCCACGATAATGTTCTGTTTCGGTTTCACGGTAATGTTCCGTCTCTGGTCCACGGTAATGTTCCGTCTCTGGTCCACGATAATGTTCCGTTTCTGTTTCACGGTAATGTTCCGTTTCTGGCCCATGATAATTTTCTGTTTCACGGTAATGTTCTGTCTCTGGTCCACGGTAATGTTCTGTTTCTGTTTCACGGTAATGTTCCGTTTCTGATCCACGATAATGTTGTGTTTCTGTTTCACGGTAATGTTCTGTTTCACAGTAATGTTCTGTCTCTGGTCCACGCTAATGTTCTGTTTCTGTTTCACGGTAATGTTCCGTTTCTGGTCCACGATAATGTTGTGTTTCTGTTTCACGGCAATGTTCCGTTTCTGGTCCACAATAATGTTCTGTTTCGGTTTCACGGTCATGTTCCGTTTCTGGTCCACGGTAATATTCTGTCTCTGGTCCACGGTAATGTTCGATCTCTGGTCCACAATAATGTTTTGTTTCTGTTTCACGGTAATGTTCCGTTTCTGGTCCATGATAATGTTCTGTTTCATGGTAATGTTCTGTCTCTGGTCCATGGTAATATTCTGTCTCTGGTCCACGGAAATGTTCTGTCTCTGGTCCATGGTAATGTTTTGTCTCTGGTCCACGGTGATGTTCGGTTTCAAGGTAAAGTTCGGTCTCTGGTCCACAGTAATGTTCTGTCTCTGGTCCACGGTAATGTTCTGTCTCTGGTCCACGGTAATGTTCTGTCACTGGTCCACGGTAATGTTCGATCTCTGGTCCACGATAATGTTCGGTTTCACGGTAATGTTCCTTCTCTGGTCAACGATAATGTTCTGTTTCTGTTTCACGGTAATGTTCTGTCTCTGGTCCAAGATAATGTTCTGTTTCTGTTTCACGGTAATGTTCCGTTTCTGGTCCACGATAATGTTGTGTTTCTGTTTCACGGTAATGTTCTGTTTCACAGTAATGTTCTGTCTCTTGTCCACGCTAATGTTCTGTTTCTGTTTGACGGTAATGTTCCCTTTCTGGTCCACGATTATGTTGTTTTTCTGTTTCACGGTAATGTTCTGTTTCTGGTCCATGATAATGTTCTGTTTCTGTTTCACGGTAATGTTCCGTTTCTGGTCCATGATAATGTTCTGTTTCACGGTAATGTTCTTTCTCTGGTCCATGGTAATGTTCTGTCTCTGGTCCACGGTGATGTTCGGTTTCAAGGTAAAGTTCGGTCTCTGGTCCACAGTAATGTTCTGTCTCTGGTCCCCGGTAATGTTCTGTCTCTGATCCACGGTAATGTTCTGTCTCTGGTGCACGGTAATATTCTGTCTCTGGTCCACGGTAATGTTCTGTCTCTGGTCCACGGTAATGTTCGATCTCTGGTCCACGATAATGTTCGGTTTCACGGTAATGTTCCGTCTCTGGTCCCCGATGATGTTCTGTTTCTGTTTCACGGTTATGTTCCATTTCTGGTCCACGATAATTTTGTATTTCTGTTTCACGGTAATGTTCCATTTCTGGTCCACGATAATTTTGTGTTTCTGTTTCACGGTAATGTTCCGTTTCTGGTCCACGATAATGTTCTGTTTCGGTTTCACGGTAATGTTCTGTCTCTGGTCCACGGTAATGTTCGATCTCTGGTCCACGATAATGTTCGGTTTCACGGTAATGTTCCGTCTCTGGTCCACGATAATGTTCTGTTTCTGTTTCATGGTAATGTTCCATTTCTGGTCCACGATAATTTTGTGTCTCTGGTCCACGGTAATGTTCTGTGTCTGGTCCACGGTAATGTTCTGTCTCTGGTCCACGGTAATGTTCTGTCTCTGGTCCACGGTAATGTTCTATCTCTGGTCCACGGTAATGTTGGATCTCTGGTCCACGATAATGTTCGGTTTCACGGTAATGTTCTGTTTCTGTTTCACGGTAATGTTCTGTTTCTGGTCCACGATAATGTTCTGTTTCGGTTTCACGGTAATGTTCCGTTTCATGTCCACGATAATGTTCTGTTTCGGTTTCACGGTAATGTTCCGTCTCTGGTCCACGGTAATGTTCCGTCTCTGGTCCACGATAATGTTCCGTTTCTGTTTCACGGTAATGTTCCGTTTCTGGCCCATGATAATTTTCTGTTTCACGGTAATGTTCTGTCTCTGGTCCACGGTAATGTTCTGTTTCTGTTTCACGGTAATGTTCCGTTTCTGATCCACGATAATGTTGTGTTTCTGTTTCACGGTAATGTTCTGTTTCACAGTAATGTTCTGTCTCTGGTCCACGCTAATGTTCTGTTTCTGTTTCACGGTAATGTTCCGTTTCTGGTCCACGATAATGTTGTGTTTCTGTTTCACGGCAATGTTCCGTTTCTGGTCCACAATAATGTTCTGTTTCGGTTTCACGGTCATGTTCCGTTTCTGGTCCACGGTAATATTCTGTCTCTGGTCCACGGTAATGTTCGATCTCTGGTCCACAATAATGTTTTGTTTCTGTTTCACGGTAATGTTCCGTTTCTGGTCCATGATAATGTTCTGTTTCATGGTAATGTTCTGTCTCTGGTCCATGGTAATATTCTGTCTCTGGTCCACGGAAATGTTCTGTCTCTGGTCCATGGTAATGTTTTGTCTCTGGTCCACGGTGATGTTCGGTTTCAAGGTAAAGTTCGGTCTCTGGTCCACAGTAATGTTCTGTCTCTGGTCCACGGTAATGTTCTGTCTCTGGTCCACGGTAATGTTCTGTCACTGGTCCACGGTAATGTTCGATCTCTGGTCCACGATAATGTTCGGTTTCACGGTAATGTTCCTTCTCTGGTCAACGATAATGTTCTGTTTCTGTTTCACGGTAATGTTCTGTCTCTGGTCCAAGATAATGTTCTGTTTCTGTTTCACGGTAATGTTCCGTTTCTGGTCCACGATAATGTTGTGTTTCTGTTTCACGGTAATGTTCTGTTTCACAGTAATGTTCTGTCTCTTGTCCACGCTAATGTTCTGTTTCTGTTTGACGGTAATGTTCCCTTTCTGGTCCACGATTATGTTGTTTTTCTGTTTCACGGTAATGTTCTGTTTCTGGTCCATGATAATGTTCTGTTTCTGTTTCACGGTAATGTTCCGTTTCTGGTCCATGATAATGTTCTGTTTCACGGTAATGTTCTTTCTCTGGTCCATGGTAATGTTCTGTCTCTGGTCCACGGTGATGTTCGGTTTCAAGGTAAAGTTCGGTCTCTGGTCCACAGTAATGTTCTGTCTCTGGTCCCCGGTAATGTTCTGTCTCTGATCCACGGTAATGTTCTGTCTCTGGTGCACGGTAATATTCTGTCTCTGGTCCACGGTAATGTTCTGTCTCTGGTCCACGGTAATGTTCGATCTCTGGTCCACGATAATGTTCGGTTTCACGGTAATGTTCCGTCTCTGGTCCCCGATGATGTTCTGTTTCTGTTTCACGGTTATGTTCCATTTCTGGTCCACGATAATTTTGTATTTCTGTTTCACGGTAATGTTCCATTTCTGGTCCACGATAATTTTGTGTTTCTGTTTCACGGTAATGTTCCGTTTCTGGTCCACGATAATGTTCTGTTTCGGTTTCACGGTAATGTTCTGTCTCTGGTCCACGGTAATGTTCGATCTCTGGTCCACGATAATGTTCGGTTTCACGGTAATGTTCCGTCTCTGGTCCACGATAATGTTCTGTTTCTGTTTCATGGTAATGTTCCATTTCTGGTCCACGATAATTTTGTGTCTCTGGTCCACGGTAATGTTCTGTGTCTGGTCCACGGTAATGTTCTGTCTCTGGTCCACGGTAATGTTCTGTCTCTGGTCCACGGTAATGTTCTATCTCTGGTCCACGGTAATGTTGGATCTCTGGTCCACGATAATGTTCGGTTTCACGGTAATGTTCTGTTTCTGTTTCACGGTAATGTTCTGTTTCTGGTCCACGATAATGTTCTGTTTCGGTTTCACGGTAATGTTCCGTTTCATGTCCACGATAATGTTCTGTTTCGGTTTCACGGTAATGTTCCGTCTCTGGTCCACGGTAATGTTCCGTCTCTGGTCCACGATAATGTTCCGTTTCTGTTTCACGGTAATGTTCCGTTTCTGGCCCATGATAATTTTCTGTTTCACGGTAATGTTCTGTCTCTGGTCAACGGTAATGTTCTGTTTCTGTTTCACGGTAATGTTCCGTTTCTGATCCACGATAATGTTGTGTTTCTGTTTCACGGTAATGTTCTGTTTCACAGTAATGTTCTGTCTCTGGTCCACGCTAATGTTCTGTTTCTGTTTCACGGTAATGTTCCGTTTCTGGTCCACGATAATGTTGTGTTTCTGTTTCACGGCAATGTTCCGTTTCTGGTCCACAATAATGTTCTGTTTCGGTTTCACGGTCATGTTCCGTTTCTGGTCCACGGTAATATTCTGTCTCTGGTCCACGGTAATGTTCGATCTCTTGTCCACGATAATGTTCGGTTTCACGGTACTGTTCCGTCTATGGTCCCCGATAATGTTCTGTTTCTGTTTCACGGTTATGTTCCATTTCTGGTCCACGATAATTTTGTATTTCTGTTTCACGGTAATGTTCCATTTCTGGTCCACGATAATGTTGTGTTTCTGTTTCACGGTAATGTTCCGTTTCTGGTCCACGATAATGTTCTGTTTCGGTTTCACGGTAAAGTTCTGTCTCTGGTCCATGGTAATGTTCGATCTCTGGTCCACGATAATGTTCGGTTTCACGGTAATTTTCCGTCTCTGGTCCACGATAATGTTCTGTTTCTGTTTCATGGTAATGTTCAATTTCTGGTCCACGATAATTTTGTGTCTCTGGTCCACGGTAATGTTCTGTCTCTGGTCCATGGTAATGTTCTGTCTCTGGTCCACGGTAATGTTCTGTCTCTGGTCCACGGTAATGTTCGATCTCTGGTCCACGATATTGTTCGGTTTCATGGTAATGTTCCGTCTCTGGCCCACGATAAAGTTCTGTTTCTGGTCCACGATAATGTTCTGTTTCGGTTTCACGGTAATGTTCCGTTTCATGTTCACGATAATGTTCTGTTTCGGTTTCACGGTAATGTTCCGTCTCTGGTCCACGGTAATGTTCTGTCTCTGGTCCACGATAATGTTCCGTTTCTGTTTCACGGTAATGTTCCGTTTCTGGTCCATGATAATTTTCTGTTTCACGGTAATGTTCTGTCTCTGGTCCACGGTAATGTTCTGTTTCGGTTTCACGGTAGTGTTCCGTTTCTGGTCCACGATAATGTTGTGTTTCTGTTTCACGGTAATGTTCTGTTTCACAGTAATGTTCTGTCTCTGGTCCACGCTAATGTTCTGTTTCTGTTTCACGGTAATGTTCCGTTTCTGGTCCACGATAATGTTGTGTTTCTGTTTCACGGCAATGTTCCGTTTCTGGTCCACAATAATGTTCTGTTTCGGTTTCACGGTCATGTTCCGTTTCTGGTCCATGATAATGTTCTGTTTCTGTTTCACGGTAATGTTCCGTTTCTGCTCCATGATAATGTTCTGTTTAACTGTAATGTTCTGTCTCTGGTCCATGGTAATGTTCTGTCTCTGGTCCACGATAATGTTCTGTTTCTGTTTCACGGTAATGTTCCGTTTCTGGTCCACGATAATGTTGTGTTTCTGTTTCACGGTAATGTTCTGTTTCACAGTAATGTTCTGTCTCTTGTCCAAGCTAATGTTCTGTTTCTGTTTCACGGTAATGTTCCGTTTCTGGTCCACGATAATGTTGTGTTTCTGTTTCACGGTAATGTTCTGTTTCTGGTCCATGATAATGTTCTGTTTCTGTTTCACGGTAATGTTCCGTTTCTGGTCCATGATAATGTTCTGTTTCACGGTAATGTTCTTTCTCTGGTCCATGGTAATGCTCTGTCTCTGGTCCACGGTGATGTTCGGTTTCAAGGTAAAGTTCGGTCTCTGGTCCACAGTAATGTTCTGTCTCTGGTCCCCGGTAATGTTCTGTCTCTGATCCACGGTAATGTTCTGTCTCTGGTGCACGGTAATATTCTGTCTCTGGTCCACGGTAATGTTCTGTCTCTGGTCCACGGTAATGTTCTGTCTCTGGTCCACGGTAATGTTCGATCTCTGGTCCACGATAATGTTCCGTCTTTGGTCCACGATAATGTTCTGTTTCTGTTTGACGGTAATGTTCCGTTTCTGGTCCACGATAATTTTGTGTTTCTGTTTCACGGTATTGTTCCATTTCTGGTCCACGATAATGTTCTGTTTCGGTTTCACGGTAATGTTCTGTCTCTGGTCCATGATAATGTTCCGTTTCTGGTCCACGATAATGTTCTGTTTCAGTTTCACGGTAATGTTCTGTTTCCGTTTCACGGTAATGTTCTGTCTCTGGTCCACGGTAATGTTTTGTTTCTGTTTCACGGTAATGTTCCGTCTCTGGTCCACGATAATGTTCGGTTTCACGGTAATGTTCCGTCTCTGGTCCACGATAATGTTCCGTCTTTGGTCCACGATAATGTTCTGTTTCTGTTTCACGGTAATGTTCCGTTTCTGGTCCACGATAATTTTGTGTTTCTGTTTCACGGTAATGTTCCGTTTCTGGTACACGATAATGTTATGTTTCTGTTTCACGGTAATGTTCCGTTTCTGGTCCACGATAATTTTCTGTTTAGGTTTCACGGTAATGTTCTGTCTCTGGTCCACGATAATTTTCCGTTTCTGGTCCATGATAATGTTCTGTTTTGGTTTAAAGGTAATGTTCTGTCTCTGGTCCACGGTAATGTTCCGTTTCTGGTCCACAATAATGTTCTGTTTCGGTTTCACGGTAATGTTCCGTTTCTGGTCCATGATAATGTTCTGTTTTAGTTTCAAGGTAATGTTCTGTCTCTGGTCCACGGTAATGTTCCGTTTCTGGTCCACAATAATGTTCTGTTTCGGTTTCACGGAAATGTTCCGTTTCTGGTCCATGATAATGTTCTGTTTCACGGTAATGTTCTGTCTCTGGTCCATGGTAATGTTCTGTCTCTGGTCCACGGTAATGTTCGGTTTCAAGGTAAAGTTCGGTCTCTGGTCCACAGTAATTTTCTGTCTCTGGTCCACGGTAATGTTCTGTCTCTGGTCCACGGTAATGTTCTGTCTCTGGTCCACGGTAATGTTCTGTCTCTGGTCCACGGTAATGTTCTGTCTCTGGTCCACGGTAATGTTCTGACTCTGGTCCACGGTAATGTTCGATCTCTGGTCCACGATAATGTTCGGTTTGACGGTAATGTTCCGTCTCTGGTCCACGGTAATGTTCCGTCTCTGGTCCACGGTAATGTTCCGTCTCTGGTCCACGATAATGTTGTGTTTCTTTTTCACGGTTATGTTCCGTTTCTGGTCCATGATAATGTTCTGTTTCACGGTAATGTTCTGTCTCTGGTCCATGGTAATGTTCTGTCTCTGGTCCACGGTAATGTTCGGTTTCAAGGTAAAGTTCGGTCTCTGGTCCACAGTAATGTTCTGTCTCTGGTCCACGGTAATGTTCTGTCTCTGGTCCACGGTAATGTTCTGTCTCTGGTCCACGGTAATGTTCTGTCTCTGGTCCACGGTAATGTTCTGTCTCTGCTCCACGGGAATGTTGTGTCTCTGGTCCACGGTAATGCTCGATCTCTGGTCCATGATAATGTTCGGTTTCACAGTAATGTTCCGTCTCTGGTCCATGATAATGTTCTGTTTCTGTATCACTGTAATGTTCCGTTTCTGGTCCACGATAATGTTCTGTTTAGGTTTCACGGTAATGTTCTGTCTCTGGTCCACGATAATGTACCGTCTCTGGTCCACGATAATGTTTTGTTTCTGTTTCACGGTAATGTTCGATCTCTGGTCCATGATAATGTTCGGTTTCACAGTAATGTTCCGTCTCTGGTCCACGGTAATGTTCTGTCTCTGGTCCACGGTAATGTTCTGTCTCTGGTCCACGGTAATGTTCTGTCTCTGGTCCACGGTAATGTTCTGTCTCTGGTCCACGGTAATGTTCTGACTCTGGTCCACGGTAATGTTCGATCTCTGGTCCACGATAATGTTCGGTTTGACGGTAATGTTCCGTCTCTGGTCCACGATAATGTTCTGTTTCGGTTTCACGGTAATGTTCCGTCTCTGGTCCACGGTAATGTTCCGTCTCTGGTCCACGATAATGTTCTGTCTCTGGTCCACGGTAATGTTCTGTCTCTGGTCCACGGTAATGTTCTGACTCTGGTCCACGGTAATGTTCGATCTCTGGTCCATGGTAATGTTCTGTCTCTGGTCCACGGTCATGTTCCGTTTCTGGTCCATGATAATGTTCTGTTTCTGTTTCACGGTAATGTTCCGTTTCTGCTCCATGATAATGTTCTGTTTAACTGTAATGTTCTGTCTCTGGTCCATGGTAATGTTCTGTCTCTGGTCCACGATAATGTTCTGTTTCTGTTTCACGGTAATGTTCCGTTTCTGGTCCACGATAATGTTCTGTTTAGGTTTCACGGTAATGTTCTGTCTCTGGTCCACGATAATTTTCCGTTTCTGGTCCATGATAATGTTCTGTTTTAGTTTCAAGGTAATGTTCTGTCTCTGGTCCACGGTAATGTTCCGTTTCTGGTCCACAATAATGTTCTGTTTCGGTTTCACGGAAATGTTCCGTTTCTGGTCCATGATAATGTTCTGTTTTGGTTTCAAGGTAATGTTCTGTCTCTGGTCCACGGTAATGTTCCGTTTCTGGTCCACGATAATGTTCTGTTTCGGTTTAACGGTAATGTTCCGTTTCTGGTCCATGATAATGTTCTGTTTCACGGTAATGTTCTGTCTCTGGTCCATGGTAATGTTCTGTCTCTGGTCCACGGTAATGTTCGGTTTCAAGGTAAAGTTCGGTCTCTGGTCCACAGTAATTTTCTGTCTCTGGTCCACGGTAATGTTCTGTCTCTGGTCCACGGTAATGTTCTGTCTCTGGTCCACGGTAATGTTCTGTCTCTGGTCCACGGTAATGTTCTGTCTCTGGTCCACGGTAATGTTCTGACTCTGGTCCACGGTAATGTTCGATCTCTGGTCCACGATAATGTTCGGTTTGACGGTAATGTTCCGTCTCTGGTCCACGGTAATGTTCCGTCTCTGGTCCACGGTAATGTTCCGTCTCTGGTCCACGATAATGTTGTGTTTCTTTTTCACGGTTATGTTCCGTTTCTGGTCCATGATAATGTTCTGTTTCACGGTAATGTTCTGTCTCTGGTCCATGGTAATGTTCTGTCTCTGGTCCACGGTAATGTTCGGTTTCAAGGTAAAGTTCGGTCTCTGGTCCACAGTAATTTTCTGTCTCTGGTCCACGGTAATGTTCTGTCTCTGGTCCACGGTAATGTTCTGTCTCTGGTCCACGGTAATGTTCTGTCTCTGGTCCACGGTAATGTTCTGTCTCTGGTCCACGGTAATGTTCTGACTCTGGTCCACGGTAATGTTCGATCTCTGGTCCACGATAATGTTCGGTTTGACGGTAATGTTCCGTCTCTGGTCCACGGTAATGTTCCGTCTCTGGTCCACGGTAATGTTCCGTCTCTGGTCCACGATAATGTTGTGTTTCTTTTTCACGGTTATGTTCCGTTTCTGGTCCATGATAATGTTCTGTTTCACGGTAATGTTCTGTCTCTGGTCCATGGTAATGTTCTGTCTCTGGTCCACGGTAATGTTCGGTTTCAAGGTAAAGTTCGGTCTCTGGTCCACAGTAATGTTCTGTCTCTGGTCCACGGTAATGTTCTGTCTCTGGTCCACGGTAATGTTCTGTCTCTGGTCCACGGTAATGTTCTGTCTCTGGTCCACGGTAATGTTCTGTCTCTGCTCCACGGGAATGTTGTGTCTCTGGTCCACGGTAATGCTCGATCTCTGGTCCATGATAATGTTCGGTTTCACAGTAATGTTCCGTCTCTGGTCCATGATAATGTTCTGTTTCTGTATCACTGTAATGTTCCGTTTCTGGTCCACGATAATGTTCTGTTTAGGTTTCACGGTAATGTTCTGTCTCTGGTCCACGATAATGTACCGTCTCTGGTCCACGATAATGTTTTGTTTCTGTTTCACGGTAATGTTCGATCTCTGGTCCATGATAATGTTCGGTTTCACAGTAATGTTCCGTCTCTGGTCCACGATAATGTTATGTTTCTGTTTCACTGTAATGTTCTGTTTCTGGTCCACGATAATGTTCTGTTTAGGTTTCACGGTAATGTTCTGTCTCTCGTCCACGATAATGTTCCGTCTCTGGTCCACAATAATGTTTTGTTTCTGTTTCACGGTAATGTTCCGTTTCTGGTCCATGATAATGTTCTGTTTCATGGTAATGTTCTGTCTCTGGTCCATGGTAATATTCTGTCTCTGGTCCACGGAAATGTTCTGTCTCTGGTCCATGGTAATGTTCTGTCTCTGGTCCACGGTGATGTTCGGTTTCAAGGTAAGGTTCGGTCTCTGGTCCACAGTAATGTTCTGTCTCTGGTCCACGGTAATGTTCTGTCTCTGGTCCACGGTAATGTTCTGTCACTGGTCCACGGTAATGTTCGATCTCTGGTCCACGATAATGTTCGGTTTCACGGTAATGTTCCTTCTCTGGTCAACGATAATGTTCTGTTTCTGTTTCACGGTAATGTTCTGTCTCTGGTCCAAGATAATGTTCTGTTTCTGTTTCACGGTAATGTTCCGTTTCTGGTCCACGATAATGTTGTGTTTCTGTTTCACGGTAATGTTCTGTTTCACAGTAATGTTCTGTCTCTTGTCCACGCTAATGTTCTGTTTCTGTTTGACGGTAATGTTCCCTTTTTGGTCCACGATAATGTTGTTTTTCTGTTTCACGGTAATGTTCTGTTTCTGGTCCATGATAATGTTCTGTTTCTGTTTCACGGTAATGTTCCGTTTCTGGTCCATGATAATGTTCTGTTTCACGGTAATGTTCTTTCTCTGGTCCATGGTAATGTTCTGTCTCTGGTCCACGGTGATGTTCGGTTTCAAGGTAAAGTTCGGTCTCTGGTCCACAGTAATGTTCTGTCTCTGGTCCCCGGTAATGTTCTGTCTCTGATCCACGGTAATGTTCTGTCTCTGGTGCACGGTAATATTCTGTCTCTGGTCCACGGTAATGTTCTGTCTCTGGTCCACGGTAATGTTCGATCTCTGGTCCACGATAATGTTCGGTTTCACGGTAATGTTCCGTCTCTGGTCCCCGATGATGTTCTGTTTCTGTTTCACGGTTATGTTCCATTTCTGGTCCACGATAATTTTGTATTTCTGTTTCACGGTAATGTTCCATTTCTGGTCCACGATAATTTTGTGTTTCTGTTTCACGGTAATGTTCCGTTTCTGGTCCACGATAATGTTCTGTTTCGGTTTCACGGTAATGTTCTGTCTCTGGTCCACGGTAATGTTCGATCTCTGGTCCACGATAATGTTCGGTTTCACGGTAATGTTCCGTCTCTGGTCCACGATAATGTTCTGTTTCTGTTTCATGGTAATGTTCCATTTCTGGTCCACGATAATTTTGTGTCTCTGGTCCACGGTAATGTTCTGTGTCTGGTCCACGGTAATGTTCTGTCTCTGGTCCACGGTAATGTTCTGTCTCTGGTCCACGGTAATGTTCTGTCTCTGGTCCACGGTAATGTTGGATCTCTGGTCCACGATAATGTTCGGTTTCACGGTAATGTTCTGTTTCTGTTTCACGGTAATGTTCTGTTTCTGGTCCACGATAATGTTCTGTTTCGGTTTCACGGTAATGTTCCGTTTCATGTCCACGATAATGTTCTGTTTCGGTTTCACGGTAATGTTCCGTCTCTGGTCCACGGTAATGTTCCGTCTCTGGTCCACGATAATGTTCCGTTTCTGTTTCACGGTAATGTTCCGTATCTGGCCCATGATAATTTTCTGTTTCACGGTAATGTTCCGTCTCTGGTCCCCGATGATGTTCTGTTTCTGTTTCACGGTTATGTTCCATTTCTGGTCCACGATAATTTTGTATTTCTGTTTCACGGTAATGTTCCATTTCTGGTCCACGATAATTTTGTGTTTCTGTTTCACGGTAATGTTCCGTTTCTGGTCCACGATAATGTTCTGTTTCGGTTTCACGGTAATGTTCTGTCTCTGGTCCACGGTAATGTTCGATCTCTGGTCCACGATAATGTTCGGTTTCACGGTAATGTTCCGTCTCTGGTCCACGATAATGTTCTGTTTCTGTTTCATGGTAATGTTCCATTTCTGGTCCACGATAATTTTGTGTCTCTGGTCCACGGTAATGTTCTGTGTCTGGTCCACGGTAATGTTCTGTCTCTGGTCCACGGTAATGTTCTGTCTCTGGTCCACGGTAATGTTCTGTCTCTGGTCCACGGTAATGTTGGATCTCTGGTCCACGATAATGTTCGGTTTCACGGTAATGTTCTGTTTCTGTTTCACGGTAATGTTCTGTTTCTGGTCCACGATAATGTTCTGTTTCGGTTTCACGGTAATGTTCCGTTTCATGTCCACGATAATGTTCTGTTTCGGTTTCACGGTAATGTTCCGTCTCTGGTCCACGGTAATGTTCCGTCTCTGGTCCACGATAATGTTCCGTTTCTGTTTCACGGTAATGTTCCGTATCTGGCCCATGATAATTTTCTGTTTCACGGTAATGTTCTGTCTCTGGTCCACGGTAATGTTCTGTTTCTGTTTCACGGTAATGTTCCGTTTCTGATCCACGATAATGTTGTGTTTCTGTTTCACGGTAATGTTCTGTTTCACAGTAATGTTCTGTCTCTGGTCCACGCTAATGTTCTGTTTCTGTTTCACGGTAATGTTCCGTTTCTGGTCCACGATAATGTTGTGTTTCTGTTTCACGGCAATGTTCCGTTTCTGGTCCACAATAATGTTCTGTTTCGGTTTCACGGTCATGTTCCGTTTCTGGTCCACGATAATGTTCTGTTTCTGTTTCACGGTAATGTTCCGTTTCTGGTCCATGATAATGTTCTGTTTCACTGTAATGTTCTGTCTCTGGTCCATGGTAATGTTTTGTCTATGGTCTACGGTGATGTTCGGTTTCAAGGTAAAGTTCGGTCTCTGGTCCACAGTAATATTCTGTCTCTGGTCCACGGTAATGTTCTGTCTCTGGTCCACGGTAATGTTCTGTCTCTGGTCCACAGTAATGTTCTGTCTCTTGTCCACGCTAATGTTCTGTTTTGGTTTCACGGTAATGTTCCGTATCTGGTACACGATAATGTTCTGTTTCGGTTTCACGGTAATGTTCCGTCTCTGGTCCACGGTAATGTTCCGTCTCTGGTCCACGATAATGTTGTGTTTCTGTTTCACAGTAATGTTCCGTTTCTGGTCCATGATAATATTCTGTTTCACGGTAATGTTCTGTCTCTGGTCCACGCTAATGTTCTGTTTCTGTTTCACGGTAATGTTCTGTCTCTGGTCCACGCTAATGTTCTTTTTCTGTTTCACGGTAATGTTCTGTCTCTGGTCCACGCTAATGTTCTGTTTCTGTTTCACGGTGATGTTCTGTCTCTGGTCCACGGTAATGTTCTGTCTCTGGTCCACGATAATGTTCGGTTTCACGGTATTGTTCCGTCTCTGGTCCACGATAATGTTCCGTCTTTGGTCCACGATAATGTTCTGTCTCTGGTCCACGGTAATGTTCTGTCTCTGGTCCATGGTAATGTTCTGTCTGTGGTCCACGGTAATGTTCGATCTCTGGTCCACGATAATGTTCGGTTTCACGGTAATGTTCCGTCTCTGGTCAACGATAATGTTCCTTCTCTGGTCCACGATAATGTTCCGTCTCTGGTCCACGGTAATGTTCTGTCTCTGGTCCACGATAATGTTCTGTCTCTGGTCCACGATAATGATCCGTCTCTGGTCAACGATAATGTTCTGTCTCTGGTCCACGGTAATGTTCTGTTTCTGTTTCAAGGTAATGTTCCGTTTCTGGTCCACGATAATGTTCTGTTTCTGTTTCACGGTAATGTTCCGTTTCTGTTCCACGATAATGTTCTGTTTCGGTTTCACGGTAATGTTCCGTCTCTGGTCCACGGTAATGTTCCGTCTCTGGTCCACGTTAATGTTCCGTTTCTGGTCCATGATAATTTTCTGTTTCACGGTAATGTTCTGCCTCTGGTCCACGGTAATGTTCTGTTTCTGTTTCACGGTAATGTTCCGTTTCTGGTCCACGATAATGTTGTGTTTCTGTTTCACGGTAATGTTCTGTTTCACAGTAATGTTCTGTCTCTGGTCCACGCTAATGTTCTGTTTCTGTTTCACGGTAATGTTCCGTTTCTGGTCCACAATAATGTTCTGTTTCGGTTTCACGGTCATGTTCCGTTTCTGGTCCATGATAATGTTCTGTTTCTGTTTGACGGTAATGTTCCGTTTCTGGTTCATGATAATGTTCTGTTTCACTGTTATGTTCTGTCTCTGGTCCATGGTAATGTTCTGTCTCTGGTCCACGGTGATGTTCGGTTTCAAGGTAAAGTTCGGTCTCTGGTCCACAGTAATGTTCTGTCTCTGGTCCACGGTAATGTTCTGTCTCTGGTCCACGGTAATGTTCTGTCTCTGGTCCACGGTAATGTTCGATCTCTGGTCCACGATAATGTTCGGTTTCACGCTAATGTTCTCTTTCTGGTCCACAATAATGTTCTGTTTCGGTTTCACGGTAATGTTTCGTTTCTGGTCCAAGATAATGTTCTGTTTTGGTTTCACGGTAATGTTCCGTTTCTGGTACACGATAATGTTCTGTTTCAGTTTCACGGTAATGTTCCGTCTCTGGTCCACGATAATGTTCCGTCTCTGGTCCACAATAATATTATGTTTCTGTTTCACGGTAATGTTCCGTTTCTGGTCCATGATAATGTTCTGTTTCACGGTAATGTTCTGTCTCTGGTCCACACTAATGTTCTGTTTCTGTTTCACGGTAATGTTCCGTTTCTGGTCCACGATAATGTTGTGTTTCTGTTTCACGGTAATGTTCTGTTTCACAGTAATGTTCTGTCTCTGGTCCACGCTAATGTTCAGTTTCTGTTTCACGGTAATGTTCCGTTTCTGGTCCACGATAATGTTGTGTTTCTGTTTCACGGTAATGTTCTGTTTCTGGTCCATGATAATGTTCTGTTTCTGTTTCACGGTAATGTTCCGTTTCTGGTCCATGATAATGTTCTGTTTCACGGTAATGTTCTTTCTCTGGTCCATGGTAATGTTCTGTCTCTGGTCCACGGTGATGTTCGGTTTCAAGGTAAAGTTCGGTCTCTGGTCCACAGTAATGTTCTGTCTCTGGTCCACGGTAATGTTCTGTCTCTGGTCCACGGTAATGTTCTGTCTCTGGTGCACGGTAATGATCTGTCTCTGGTCCAAGGTAATGTTCTGTCTCTGGTCCACGGTAATGTTCTGTCTCTGGTGCACGGTAATGTTCTGTTTCTGTTTCACGGTAATGTTCCGTTTCTGATCCACGATAATGTTGTGTTTCTGTTTCACGGTAATGTTCTGTTTCACAGTAATGTTCTGTCTCTGGTCCACGCTAATGTTCTGTTTCTGTTTCACGGTAATGTTCCGTTTCTGGTCCACGATAATGTTGTGTTTCTGTTTCACGGCAATGTTCCGTTTCTGGTCCACAATAATGTTCTGTTTCGGTTTCACGGTCATGTTCCGTTTCTGGTCCACGATAATGTTCTGTTTCTGTTTCACGGTAATGTTCCGTTTCTGGTCCATGATAATGTTCTGTTTCACTGTAATGTTCTGTCTCTGGTCCATGGTAATGTTTTGTCTATGGTCTACGGTGATGTTCGGTTTCAAGGTAAAGTTCGGTCTCTGGTCCACAGTAATATTCTGTCTCTGGTCCACGGTAATGTTCTGTCTCTGGTCCACGGTAATGTTCTGTCTCTGGTCCACAGTAATGTTCTGTCTCTTGTCCACGCTAATGTTCTGTTTTGGTTTCACGGTAATGTTCCGTTTCTGGTACACGATAATGTTCTGTTTCGGTTTCACGGTAATGTTCCGTCTCTGGTCCACGGTAATGTTCCGTCTCTGGTCCACGATAATGTTGTGTTTCTGTTTCACAGTAATGTTCCGTTTCTGGTCCATGATAATATTCTGTTTCACGGTAATGTTCTGTCTCTGGTCCACGCTAATGTTCTGTTTCTGTTTCACGGTAATGTTCTGTCTCTGGTCCACGCTAATGTTCTTTTTCTGTTTCACGGTAATGTTCTGTCTCTGGTCCACGCTAATGTTCTGTTTCTGTTTCACGGTGATGTTCTGTCTCTGGTCCACGGTAATGTTCTGTCTCTGGTCCACGATAATGTTCGGTTTCACGGTATTGTTCCGTCTCTGGTCCACGATAATGTTCCGTCTTTGGTCCACGATAATGTTCTGTCTCTGGTCCACGGTAATGTTCTGTCTCTGGTCCATGGTAATGTTCTGTCTGTGGTCCACGGTAATGTTCGATCTCTGGTCCACGATAATGTTCGGTTTCACGGTAATGTTCCGTCTCTGGTCAACGATAATGTTCCTTCTCTGGTCCACGATAATGTTCCGTCTCTGGTCCACGGTAATGTTCTGTCTCTGGTCCACGATAATGTTCTGTCTCTGGTCCACGATAATGATCCGTCTCTGGTCAACGATAATGTTCTGTCTCTGGTCCACGGTAATGTTCTGTTTCTGTTTCAAGGTAATGTTCCGTTTCTGGTCCACGATAATGTTCTGTTTCTGTTTCACGGTAATGTTCCGTTTCTGTTCCACGATAATGTTCTGTTTCGGTTTCACGGTAATGTTCCGTCTCTGGTCCACGGTAATGTTCCGTCTCTGGTCCACGATAATGTTCTGTTTCTGTTTCACGTTAATGTTCCGTTTCTGGTCCATGATAATTTTCTGTTTCACGGTAATGTTCTGCCTCTGGTCCACGGTAATGTTCTGTTTCTGTTTCACGGTAATGTTCCGTTTCTGGTCCACGATAATGTTGTGTTTCTGTTTCACGGTAATGTTCTGTTTCACAGTAATGTTCTGTCTCTGGTCCACGCTAATGTTCTGTTTCTGTTTCACGGTAATGTTCCGTTTCTGGTCCACAATAATGTTCTGTTTCGGTTTCACGGTCATGTTCCGTTTCTGGTCCATGATAATGTTCTGTTTCTGTTTGACGGTAATGTTCCGTTTCTGGTTCATGATAATGTTCTGTTTCACTGTTATGTTCTGTCTCTGGTCCATGGTAATGTTCTGTCTCTGGTCCACGGTGATGTTCGGTTTCAAGGTAAAGTTCGGTCTCTGGTCCACAGTAATGTTCTGTCTCTGGTCCACGGTAATGTTCTGTCTCTGGTCCACGGTAATGTTCTGTCTCTGGTCCACGGTAATGTTCGATTTCTGGTCCACGATAATGTTCGGTTTCACGCTAATGTTCTCTTTCTGGTCCACAATAATGTTCTGTTTCGGTTTCACGGTAATGTTTCGTTTCTGGTCCAAGATAATGTTCTGTTTTGGTTTCACGGTAATGTTCCGTTTCTGGTACACGATAATGTTCTGTTTCAGTTTCACGGTAATGTTCCGTCTCTGGTCCACGATAATGTTCCGTCTCTGGTCCACAATAATGTTATGTTTCTGTTTCACGGTAATGTTCCGTTTCTGGTCCATGATAATGTTCTGTTTCACGGTAATGTTCTGTCTCTGGTCCACACTAATGTTCTGTTTCTGTTTCACGGTAATGTTCCGTTTCTGGTCCACGATAATGTTGTGTTTCTGTTTCACGGTAATGTTCTGTTTCACAGTAATGTTCTGTCTCTGGTCCACGCTAATGTTCAGTTTCTGTTTCACGGTAATGTTCCGTTTCTGGTCCACGATAATGTTGTGTTTCTGTTTCACGGTAATGTTCTGTTTCTGGTCCATGATAATGTTCTGTTTCTGTTTCACGGTAATGTTCCGTTTCTGGTCCATGATAATGTTCTGTTTCACGGTAATGTTCTTTCTCTGGTCCATGGTAATGTTCTGTCTCTGGTCCACGGTGATGTTCGGTTTCAAGGTAAAGTTCGGTCTCTGGTCCACAGTAATGTTCTGTCTCTGGTCCACGGTAATGTTCTGTCTCTGGTCCACGGTAATGTTCTGTCTCTGGTGCACGGTAATGATCTGTCTCTGGTCCAAGGTAATGTTCTGTCTCTGGTCCACGGTAATGTTCTGTCTCTGGTGCACGGTAATGTTCTGTTTCTGTTTCACGGTTATGTTCCATTTCTGGTCCACGATAATTTTGTATTTCTGTTTCACGGTAATGTTCCATTTCTGGTCCACGATAATTTTGTGTTTCTGTTTCACGGTAATGTTCTGTTTCTGGTCCACGATAATGTTCTGTTTCGGTTTCACGGTAATGTTCTGTCTCTGGTCCACGGTAATGTTCGATCTCTGGTCCACGATAATGTTCGGTTTCACGGTAATGTTCTGTCTCTGGTCCACGGTAATGTTCGATCTCTGGTCCACGATAATGTTCGGTTTCACGGTAATGTTCCGTCTCTGGTCCACGATAATGTTCTGTTTCTGTTTCATGGTAATGTTCCATTTCTGGTCCACGATAATTTTGTGTCTCTGGTCCACGGTAATGTTCTCTCTCTGGTCCACGGTAATGTTCTGTCTCTGGTCCACGGTAATGTTCTGTCTCTGGTGCACGGTAATGTTCTGTCTCTGGTCCACGGTAATGTTCGATCTCTGGTCCACGATAATGTTCGTTTCACGGTAATGTTCCGTCTCTGGTCCACGATAATGTTCTGTTTCTGGTCCACGATAATGTTCTGTTTCGGTTTCACGGTAATGTTCCGTTTCATGTCCACGATAATGTTCTGTTGCTGTTTCACGGTAATGTTCTGTCTCTGGTCCACGGTAATGTTCTGTCTCTGGTCCACGATAATGTTCGGTTTCACGGTATTGTTCCGTCTCTGGTCCACGATAATGTTCCGTCTTTGGTCCACGATAATGTTCTGTCTCTGGTCCACGGTAATGTTCTGTTTCTGTTTCACGGTAATGTTCCGTTTCTGATCCACGATAATGTTGTGTTTCTGTTTCACGGTAATGTTCTGTTTCACAGAAATGTTCTGTCTCTGGTCCACGCTAATGTTCTGTTTCTGTTTCACGGTAATGTTCCGTTTCTGGTCCACGATAATGTTGTGTTTCTGTTTCACGGCAATGTTCCGTTTCTGGTCCACAATAATGTTCTGTTTCGGTTTCACGGTCATGTTCCGTTTCTGGTCCAAGATAATGTTCTGTTTCTGTTTCACGGTAATGTTCCGTTTCTGGTCCATGATAATGTTCTGTTTCACTGTAATGTTCTGTCTCTGGTCCATGGTAATGTTTTGTCTATGGTCTACGGTGATGTTCGGTTTCAAGGTAAAGTTCGGTCTCTGGTCCACAGTAATATTCTGTCTCTGGTCCACGGTAATGTTCTGTCTCTGGTCCACGGTAATGTTCTGTCTCTGGTCCACAGTAATGTTCTGTCTCTTGTCCACGCTAATGTTCTGTTTTGGTTTCACGGTAATGTTCCGTTTCTGGTACACGATAATGTTCTGTTTCGGTTTCACAGTAATGTTCCGTCTCTGGTCCACGGTAATGTTCCGTCTCTGGTCCACGATAATGTTGTGTTTCTGTTTCACAGTAATGTTCCGTTTCTGGTCCATGATAATATTCTGTTTCACGGTAATGTTCTGTCTCTGGTCCACGCTAATGTTCTGTTTCTGTTTCACGGTAATGTTCTGTCTCTGGTCCACGCTAATGTTCTGTTTCTGTTTCACGGTAATGTTCTGTCTCTGGTCCACGCTAATGTTCTGTTTCTGTTTCACGGTGATGTTCTGTCTCTGGTCCACGGTAATGTTCTGTCTCTGGTCCACGATAATGTTCGGTTTCACGGTATTGTTCCGTCTCTGGTCCACGATAATGTACCGTCTTTGGTCCACGATAATGTTCTGTCTCTGGTCCACGGTAATGTTCTGTCTTTGGTCCATGGTAATGTTCTGTCTGTGGTCCACGGTAATGTTCGATCTCTGGTCCACGATAATGTTCGGTTTCACGGTAATGTTCCGTCTCTGGTCAACGATAATGTTCCTTCTCTGGTCCACGATAATGTTCCGTCTCTGGTCCACGGTAATGTTATGTCTCTGGTCCACGATAATGTTCCGTCTCTGGTCCACGATAATGATCCGTCTCTGGTCAACGATAATGTTCTGTCTCTGGTCCACGGTAATGTTCTGTTTCTGTTTCAAGATAATGTTCCGTTTCTGGTCCACGATAATGTTCTGTTTCTGTTTCACGGTAATGTTCCGTTTCTGGTCCACGATAATGTTCTGTTTCGGTTTCACGGTAATGTTCCGTCTCTGGTCCACGGTAATGTTCCGTCTCTGGTCCACGATAATGTTCTGTTTCTGTTTCACGTTAATGTTCCGTTTCTGGTCCATGATAATTTTCTGTTTCACGGTAATGTTCTGCCTCTGGTCCACGGTAATGTTCTGTTTCTGTTTCACGGTAATGTTCCGTTTCTGGTCCACGATAATGTTGTGTTTCTGTTTCACGGTAATGTTCTGTTTCACAGTAATGTTCTGTCTCTGGTCCACGCTAATGTTCTGTTTCTGTTTCACGGTAATGTTCCGTTTCTGGTCCACAATAATGTTCTGTTTCGGTTTCACGGTCATGTTCCGTTTCTGGTCCATGATAATGTTCTGTTTCTGTTTGACGGTAATGTTCCGTTTCTGGTTCATGATAATGTTCTGTTTCACTGTTATGTTCTGTCTCTGGTCCATGGTAATGTTCTGTCTCTGGTCCACGGTGATGTTCGGTTTCAAGGTAAAGTTCGGTCTCTGGTCCACAGTAATGTTCTGTCTCTGGTCCACGGTAATGTTCTGTCTCTGGTCCACGGTAATGTTCTGTCTCTGGTCCACGGTAATGTTCGATCTCTGGTCCACGATAATGTTCGGTTTCACGCTAATGTTCTCTTTCTGGTCCACAATAATGTTTTGTTTCGGTTTCACGGTAATGTTTCGTTTCTGGTCCAAGATAATGTTCTGTTTTGGTTTCACGGTAATGTTCCGTTTCTGGTACACGATAATGTTCTGTTTCAGTTTCACGGTAATGTTCCGTCTCTGGTCCACGATAATGTTCCGTCTCTGGTCCACAATAATGTTATGTTTCTGTTTCACGGTAATGTTCCGTTTCTGGTCCATGATAATGTTCTGTTTCACGGTAATGTTCTGTCTCTGGTCCACACTAATGTTCTGTTTCTGTTTCACGGTAATGTTCCGATTCTGGTCCACGATAATGTTGTGTTTCTGTTTCACGGTAATGTTCTGTTTCACAGTAATGTTCTGTCTCTGGTCCACGCTAATGTTCTGTTTCTGTTTCACGGTAATGTTCCGTTTCTGGTCCACGATAATGTTGTGTTTCTGTTTCACGGTAATGTTCTGTTTCTGGTCCATGATAATGTTCTGTTTCTGTTTCACGGTAATGTTCCGTTTCTGGTCCATGATAATGTTCTGTTTCACGGTAATGTTCTTTCTCTGGTCCATGGTAATGTTCTGTCTCTGGTCCACGGTGATGTTCGGTTTCAAGGTAAAGTTCGGTCTCTGGTCCACAGTAATGTTCTGTCTCTGGTCCACGGTAATGTTCTGTCTCTGGTCCACGGTAATGTTCTGTCTCTGGTGCACGGTAATGTTCTGTCTCTGGTCCACGGTAATGTTCTGTCTCTGGTCCAAGATAATGTTCTGTTTCTGTTTCACGGTAATGTTCTGTTTCTGTTTCACGGTTATGTTCCATTTCTGGTCCACGATAATTTTGTATTTCTGTTTCACGGTAATGTTCCATTTCTGGTCCACGATAATTTTGTGTTTCTGTTTCACGGTAATGTTCCGTTTCTGGTCCACGATAATGTTCTGTTTCGGTTTCACGGTAATGTTCTGTCTCTGGTCCACGGTAATGTTCGATCTCTGGTCCACGATAATGTTCGGTTTCACGGTAATGTTCTGTCTCTGGTCCACGGTAATGTTCGATCTCTGGTCCACGATAATGTTCGGTTTCACGGTAATGTTCCGTCTCTGGTCCACGATAATGTTCTGTTTCTGTTTCATGGTAATGTTCCATTTCTGGTCCACGATAATTTTGTGTCTCTGGTCCACGATAATGTTCTGTCTCTGGTCCACGATAATGATCCGTCTCTGGTCAACGATAATGTTCTGTCTCTGGTCCACGGTAATGTTCTGTTTCTGTTTCAAGGTAATGTTCCGTTTCTGGTCCACGATAATGTTCTGTTTCTGTTTCACGGTAATGTTCCGTTTCTGTTCCACGATAATGTTCTGTTTCGGTTTCACGGTAATGTTCCGTCTCTGGTCCACGGTAATGTTCCGTCTCTGGTCCACGATAATGTTCTGTTTCTGTTTCACGTTAATGTTCCGTTTCTGGTCCATGATAATTTTCTGTTTCACGGTAATGTTCTGCCTCTGGTCCACGGTAATGTTCTGTTTCTGTTTCACGGTAATGTTCCGTTTCTGGTCCACGATAATGTTGTGTTTCTGTTTCACGGTAATGTTCTGTTTCACAGTAATGTTCTGTCTCTGGTCCACGCTAATGTTCTGTTTCTGTTTCACGGTAATGTTCCGTTTCTGGTCCACAATAATGTTCTGTTTCGGTTTCACGGTCATGTTCCGTTTCTGGTCCATGATAATGTTCTGTTTCTGTTTGACGGTAATGTTCCGTTTCTGGTTCATGATAATGTTCTGTTTCACTGTTATGTTCTGTCTCTGGTCCATGGTAATGTTCTGTCTCTGGTCCACGGTGATGTTCGGTTTCAAGGTAAAGTTCGGTCTCTGGTCCACAGTAATGTTCTGTCTCTGGTCCACGGTAATGTTCTGTCTCTGGTCCACGGTAATGTTCTGTCTCTGGTCCACGGTAATGTTCGATCTCTGGTCCACGATAATGTTCGGTTTCACGCTAATGTTCTCTTTCTGGTCCACAATAATGTTCTGTTTCGGTTTCACGGTAATGTTTCGTTTCTGGTCCAAGATAATGTTCTGTTTTGGTTTCACGGTAATGTTCCGTTTCTGGTACACGATAATGTTCTGTTTCAGTTTCACGGTAATGTTCCGTCTCTGGTCCACGATAATGTTCCGTCTCTGGTCCACAATAATGTTATGTTTCTGTTTCACGGTAATGTTCCGTTTCTGGTCCATGATAATGTTCTGTTTCACGGTAATGTTCTGTCTCTGGTCCACACTAATGTTCTGTTTCTGTTTCACGGTAATGTTCCGTTTCTGGTCCACGATAATGTTGTGTTTCTGTTTCACGGTAATGTTCTGTTTCACAGTAATGTTCTGTCTCTGGTCCACGCTAATGTTCAGTTTCTGTTTCACGGTAATGTTCCGTTTCTGGTCCACGATAATGTTGTGTTTCTGTTTCACGGTAATGTTCTGTTTCTGGTCCATGATAATGTTCTGTTTCTGTTTCACGGTAATGTTCCGTTTCTGGTCCATGATAATGTTCTGTTTCACGGTAATGTTCTTTCTCTGGTCCATGGTAATGTTCTGTCTCTGGTCCACGGTGATGTTCGGTTTCAAGGTAAAGTTCGGTCTCTGGTCCACAGTAATGTTCTGTCTCTGGTCCACGGTAATGTTCTGTCTCTGGTCCACGGTAATGTTCTGTCTCTGGTGCACGGTAATGATCTGTCTCTGGTCCAAGGTAATGTTCTGTCTCTGGTCCACGGTAATGTTCTGTCTCTGGTGCACGGTAATGTTCTGTTTCTGTTTCACGGTTATGTTCCATTTCTGGTCCACGATAATTTTGTATTTCTGTTTCACGGTAATGTTCCATTTCTGGTCCACGATAATTTTGTGTTTCTGTTTCACGGTAATGTTCTGTTTCTGGTCCACGATAATGTTCTGTTTCGGTTTCACGGTAATGTTCTGTCTCTGGTCCACGGTAATGTTCGATCTCTGGTCCACGATAATGTTCGGTTTCACGGTAATGTTCTGTCTCTGGTCCACGGTAATGTTCGATCTCTGGTCCACGATAATGTTCGGTTTCACGGTAATGTTCCGTCTCTGGTCCACGATAATGTTCTGTTTCTGTTTCATGGTAATGTTCCATTTCTGGTCCACGATAATTTTGTGTCTCTGGTCCACGGTAATGTTCTCTCTCTGGTCCACGGTAATGTTCTGTCTCTGGTCCACGGTAATGTTCTGTCTCTGGTGCACGGTAATGTTCTGTCTCTGGTCCACGGTAATGTTCGATCTCTGGTCCACGATAATGTTCGGTTTCACGGTAATGTTCCGTCTCTGGTCCACGATAATGTTCTGTTTCTGGTCCACGATAATGTTCTGTTTCGGTTTCACGGTAATGTTCCGTTTCATGTCCACGATAATGTTCTGTTGCTGTTTCACGGTAATGTTCTGTCTCTGGTCCACGGTAATGTTCTGTCTCTGGTCCACGATAATGTTCGGTTTCACGGTATTGTTCCGTCTCTGGTCCACGATAATGTTCCGTCTTTGGTCCACGATAATGTTCTGTCTCTGGTCCACGGTAATGTTCCGTTTCTGTTTCACGGTAATGTTCCGTTTCTGATCCACGATAATGTTGTGTTTCTGTTTCACGGTAATGTTCTGTTTCACAGAAATGTTCTGTCTCTGGTCCACGCTAATGTTCTGTTTCTGTTTCACGGTAATGTTCCGTTTCTGGTCCACGATAATGTTGTGTTTCTGTTTCACGGCAATGTTCCGTTTCTGGTCCACAATAATGTTCTGTTTCGGTTTCACGGTCATGTTCCGTTTCTGGTCCAAGATAATGTTCTGTTTCTGTTTCACGGTAATGTTCCGTTTCTGGTCCATGATAATGTTCTGTTTCACTGTAATGTTCTGTCTCTGGTCCATGGTAATGTTTTGTCTATGGTCTACGGTGATGTTCGGTTTCAAGGTAAAGTTCGGTCTCTGGTCCACAGTAATATTCTGTCTCTGGTCCACGGTAATGTTCTGTCTCTGGTCCACGGTAATGTTCTGTCTCTGGTCCACAGTAATGTTCTGTCTCTTGTCCACGCTAATGTTCTGTTTTGGTTTCACGGTAATGTTCCGTTTCTGGTACACGATAATGTTCTGTTTCGGTTTCACGGTAATGTTCCGTCTCTGGTCCACGGTAATGTTCCGTCTCTGGTCCACGATAATGTTGTGTTTCTGTTTCACAGTAATGTTCCGTTTCTGGTCCATGATAATATTCTGTTTCACGGTAATGTTCTGTCTCTGGTCCACGCTAATGTTCTGTTTCTGTTTCACGGTAATGTTCTGTCTCTGGTCCACGCTAATGTTCTGTTTCTGTTTCACGGTAATGTTCTGTCTCTGGTCCACGCTAATGTTCTGTTTCTGTTTCACGGTGATGTTCTGTCTCTGGTCCACGGTAATGTTCTGTCTCTGGTCCACGATAATGTTCGGTTTCACGGTATTGTTCCGTCTCTGGTCCACGATAATGTACCGTCTTTGGTCCACGATAATGTTCTGTCTCTGGTCCACGGTAATGTTCTGTCTTTGGTCCATGGTAATGTTCTGTCTGTGGTCCACGGTAATGTTCGATCTCTGGTCCACGATAATGTTCGGTTTCACGGTAATGTTCCGTCTCTGGTCAACGATAATGTTCCTTCTCTGGTCCACGATAATGTTCCGTCTCTGGTCCACGGTAATGTTCTGTCTCTGGTCCACGATAATGTTCCGTCTCTGGTCCACGATAATGATCCGTCTCTGGTCAACGATAATGTTCTGTCTCTGGTCCACGGTAATGTTCTGTTTCTGTTTCAAGGTAATGTTCCGTTTCTGGTCCACGATAATGTTCTGTTTCTGTTTCACGGTAATGTTCCGTTTCTGGTCCACGATAATGTTCTGTTTCGGTTTCACGGTAATGTTCCGTCTCTGGTCCACGGTAATGTTCCGTCTCTGGTCCACGATAATGTTCTGTTTCTGTTTCACGGTAATGTTCCGTTTCTGGTCCATGATAATGTTCTGTTTCACGGTAATGTTCTTTCTCTGGTCCATGGTAATGTTCTGTCTCTGGTCCACGGTGATGTTCGGTTTCAAGGTAAAGTTCGGTCTCTGGTCCACAGTAATGTTCTGTCTCTGGTCCACGGTAATGTTCTGTCTCTGGTCCACGGTAATGTTCTGTCTCTGGTGCACGGTAATGATCTGTCTCTGGTCCACGGTAATGTTCTGTCTCTGGTCCACGGTAATGTTCTGTCTCTGTTTCACGGTAATGTTCCGTTTCTGGTCCACGATAATGTTGTGTTTCTGTTTCACGGCAATGTTCCGTTTCTGGTCCACAATAATGTTCTGTTTCGGTTTCACGGTCATGTTCCGTTTCTGGTCCAAGATAATGTTCTGTTTCTGTTTCACGGTAATGTTCCGTTTCTGGTCCATGATAATGTTCTGTTTCACTGTAATGTTCTGTCTCTGGTCCATGGTAATGTTTTGTCTATGGTCTACGGTGATGTTCGGTTTCAAGGTAAAGTTCGGTCTCTGGTCCACAGTAATATTCTGTCTCTGGTCCACGGTAATGTTCTGTCTCTGGTCCACGGTAATGTTCGGTTTCAAGGTAAAGTTCGGTCTCTGGTCCACAGTAATGTTCTGTCTCTGGTCCACGGTAATGTTCTGTCTCTGGTCCACGGTAATGTTCTGTCTCTGGTGCACGGTAATGATCTGTCTCTGGTCCACGGTAATGTTCTGTCTCTGGTCCACGGTAATGTTCTGTCTCTGGTGCACGGTAATGTTCTGTTTCTGTTTCACGGTTATGTTCCATTTCTGGTCCACGATAATTTTGTATTTCGGTTTCACGGTAATGTTCGGTTTTCATGTCCACGATAATGTTCTGTTTCTGTTTCACGGTAATGTTCCGTTTCTGGTCCACGATAATGTTGTGTTTCTGTTTCACGGTAATGTTCTGTTTCACAGTAATGTTCTGTCTCTGGTCCACGCTAATGTTCTGTTTCTGTTTCACGGTAATGTTCCGTTTCTGGTCCACGATAATGTTGTGTTTCTGTTTCACGGTAATGTTCTGTTTCTGGTCCATGATAATGTTCTGTTTCTGTTTCACGGTAATGTTCCGTTTCTGGTCCATGATAATGTTCTGTTTCACGGTAATGTTCTTTCTCTGGTCCATGGTAATGTTCTGTCTCTGGTCCACGGTGATGTTCGGTTTCAAGGTAAAGTTCGGTCTCTGGTCCACAGTAATGTTCTGTCTCTGGTCCACGGTAATGTTCTGTCTCTGGTCCACGGTAATGTTCTGTCTCTGGTGCACGGTAATGATCTGTCTCTGGTCCAAGGTAATGTTCTGTCTCTGGTCCACGGTAATGTTCTGTCTCTGGTGCACGGTAATGTTCTGTTTCTGTTTCACGGTTATGTTCCATTTCTGGTCCACGATAATTTTGTATTTCTGTTTCACGGTAATGTTCCATTTCTGGTCCACGATAATTTTGTGTTTCTGTTTCACGGTAATGTTCTGTTTCTGGTCCACGATAATGTTCTGTTTCGGTTTCACGGTAATGTTCTGTCTCTGGTCCACGGTAATGTTCGATCTCTGGTCCACGATAATGTTCGGTTTCACGGTAATGTTCTGTCTCTGGTCCACGGTAATGTTCGATCTCTGGTCCACGATAATGTTCGGTTTCACGGTAATGTTCCGTCTCTGGTCCACGATAATGTTCTGTTTCTGTTTCATGGTAATGTTCCATTTCTGGTCCACGATAATTTTGTGTCTCTGGTCCACGGTAATGTTCTCTCTCTGGTCCACGGTAATGTTCTGTCTCTGGTCCACGGTAATGTTCTGTCTCTGGTGCACGGTAATGTTCTGTCTCTGGTCCACGGTAATGTTCGATCTCTGGTCCACGATAATGTTCGGTTTCACGGTAATGTTCCGTTTCTGGTCCACGATAATGTTCTGTTTCGGTTTCACGGTAATGTTCCGTCTCTGGTCCACGGTAATGTTCCGTCTCTGGTCCACGATAATGTTCTGTTTCTGTTTCACGGTAATGTTCCGTTTCTGGTCCATGATAATGTTCTGTTTCACGGTAATGTTCTTTCTCTGGTCCATGGTAATGTTCTGTCTCTGGTCCACGGTGATGTTCGGTTTCAAGGTAAAGTTCGGTCTCTGGTCCACAGTAATGTTCTGTCTCTGGTCCACGGTAATGTTCTGTCTCTGGTCCACGGTAATGTTCTGTCTCTGGTGCACGGTAATGATCTGTCTCTGGTCCACGGTAATGTTCTGTCTCTGGTCCACGGTAATGTTCTGTCTCTGTTTCACGGTAATGTTCCGTTTCTGGTCCACGATAATGTTGTGTTTCTGTTTCACGGCAATGTTCCGTTTCTGGTCCACAATAATGTTCTGTTTCGGTTTCACGGTCATGTTCCGTTTCTGGTCCAAGATAATGTTCTGTTTCTGTTTCACGGTAATGTTCCGTTTCTGGTCCATGATAATGTTCTGTTTCACTGTAATGTTCTGTCTCTGGTCCATGGTAATGTTTTGTCTATGGTCTACGGTGATGTTCGGTTTCAAGGTAAAGTTCGGTCTCTGGTCCACAGTAATATTCTGTCTCTGGTCCACGATAATGTTCGGTTTCACGGTAATGTTCCGTCTCTGGTCCACGATAATGTTCTGTTTCTGTTTCATGGTAATGTTCCATTTCTGGTCCACGATAATTTTGTGTCTCTGGTCCACGGTAATGTTCTCTCTCTGGTCCACGGTAATGTTCTGTCTCTGGTCCACGGTAATGTTCTGTCTCTGGTGCACGGTAATGTTCTGTCTCTGGTCCACGGTAATGTTCGATCTCTGGTCCACGATAATGTTCGGTTTCACGGTAATGTTCCGTTTCTGGTCCACGATAATGTTCTGTTTCGGTTTCACGGTAATGTTCCGTTTCTGGTCCAAGATAATGTTCTGTTTCTGTTTCACGGTAATGTTCCGTTTCTGGTCCATGATAATGTTCTGTTTCACGGTAATGTTCTGTCTCTGGTCCACGGTAATGTTCGATCTCTGGTCCACGATAATGTTCGGTTTCACGGTAATGTTCTGTCTCTGGTCCACGGTAATGTTCGATCTCTGGTCCACGATAATGTTCGGTTTCACGGTAATGTTCCGTCTCTGGTCCACGATAATGTTCTGTTTCTGTTTCATGGTAATGTTCCATTTCTGGTCCACGATAATGTTCTGTTTCGGTTTCACGGTAATGTTCCGTCTCTGGTCCACGGTAATGTTCCGTCTCTGGTCCACGATAATGTTCTGTTTCTGTTTCACGGTAATGTTCCGTTTCTGGTCCATGATAATGTTCTGTTTCACGGTAATGTTCTTTCTCTGGTCCATGGTAATGTTCTGTCTCTGGTCCACGGTGATGTTCGGTTTCAAGGTAAAGTTCGGTCTCTGGTCCACAGTAATGTTCTGTCTCTGGTCCACGGTAATGTTCTGTCTCTGGTCCACGGTAATGTTCTGTCTCTGGTGCACGGTAATGATCTGTCTCTGGTCCACGGTAATGTTCTGTCTCTGGTCCACGGTAATGTTCTGTCTCTGTTTCACGGTAATGTTCCGTTTCTGGTCCACGATAATGTTGTGTTTCTGTTTCACGGCAATGTTCCGTTTCTGGTCCACAATAATGTTCTGTTTCGGTTTCACGGTCATGTTCCGTTTCTGGTCCAAGATAATGTTCTGTTTCTGTTTCACGGTAATGTTCCGTTTCTGGTCCATGATAATGTTCTGTTTCACTGTAATGTTCTGTCTCTGGTCCATGGTAATGTTTTGTCTATGGTCTACGGTGATGTTCGGTTTCAAGGTAAAGTTCGGTCTCTGGTCCACAGTAATATTCTGTCTCTGGTCCACGGTAATGTTCTGTCTCTGGTCCACGGTAATGTTCGGTTTCAAGGTAAAGTTCGGTCTCTGGTCCACAGTAATGTTCTGTCTCTGGTCCACGGTAATGTTCTGTCTCTGGTCCACGGTAATGTTCTGTCTCTGGTGCACGGTAATGATCTGTCTCTGGTCCACGGTAATGTTCTGTCTCTGGTCCACGGTAATGTTCTGTCTCTGGTGCACGGTAATGTTCTGTTTCTGTTTCACGGTTATGTTCCATTTCTGGTCCACGATAATTTTGTATTTCGGTTTCACGGTAATGTTCGGTTTTCATGTCCACGATAATGTTCTGTTTCTGTTTCACGGTAATGTTCCGTTTCTGGTCCACGATAATGTTGTGTTTCTGTTTCACGGTAATGTTCTGTTTCACAGTAATGTTCTGTCTCTGGTCCACGCTAATGTTCTGTTTCTGTTTCACGGTAATGTTCCGTTTCTGGTCCACGATAATGTTGTGTTTCTGTTTCACGGTAATGTTCTGTTTCTGGTCCATGATAATGTTCTGTTTCTGTTTCACGGTAATGTTCCGTTTCTGGTCCATGATAATGTTCTGTTTCACGGTAATGTTCTTTCTCTGGTCCATGGTAATGTTCTGTCTCTGGTCCACGGTGATGTTCGGTTTCAAGGTAAAGTTCGGTCTCTGGTCCACAGTAATGTTCTGTCTCTGGTCCACGGTAATGTTCTGTCTCTGGTCCACGGTAATGTTCTGTCTCTGGTGCACGGTAATGATCTGTCTCTGGTCCAAGGTAATGTTCTGTCTCTGGTCCACGGTAATGTTCTGTCTCTGGTGCACGGTAATGTTCTGTTTCTGTTTCACGGTTATGTTCCATTTCTGGTCCACGATAATTTTGTATTTCTGTTTCACGGTAATGTTCCATTTCTGGTCCACGATAATTTTGTGTTTCTGTTTCACGGTAATGTTCTGTTTCTGGTCCACGATAATGTTCTGTTTCGGTTTCACGGTAATGTTCTGTCTCTGGTCCACGGTAATGTTCGATCTCTGGTCCACGATAATGTTCGGTTTCACGGTAATGTTCTGTCTCTGGTCCACGGTAATGTTCGATCTCTGGTCCACGATAATGTTCGGTTTCACGGTAATGTTCCGTCTCTGGTCCACGATAATGTTCTGTTTCTGTTTCATGGTAATGTTCCATTTCTGGTCCACGATAATTTTGTGTCTCTGGTCCACGGTAATGTTCTCTCTCTGGTCCACGGTAATGTTCTGTCTCTGGTCCACGGTAATGTTCTGTCTCTGGTGCACGGTAATGTTCTGTCTCTGGTCCACGGTAATGTTCGATCTCTGGTCCACGATAATGTTCGGTTTCACGGTAATGTTCCGTCTCTGGTCCACGATAATGTTCTGTTTCTGGTCCACGATAATGTTCTGTTTCGGTTTCACGGTAATGTTCCGTTTCATGTCCACGATAATGTTCTGTTGCTGTTTCACGGTAATGTTCTGTCTCTGGTCCACGGTAATGTTCTGTCTCTGGTCCACGATAATGTTCGGTTTCACGGTATTGTTCCGTCTCTGGTCCACGATAATGTTCCGTCTTTGGTCCACGATAATGTTCTGTCTCTGGTCCACGGTAATGTTCTGTTTCTGTTTCACGGTAATGTTCCGTTTCTGATCCACGATAATGTTGTGTTTCTGTTTCACGGTAATGTTCTGTTTCACAGAAATGTTCTGTCTCTGGTCCACGCTAATGTTCTGTTTCTGTTTCACGGTAATGTTCCGTTTCTGGTCCACGATAATGTTGTGTTTCTGTTTCACGGCAATGTTCCGTTTCTGGTCCACAATAATGTTCTGTTTCGGTTTCACGGTCATGTTCCGTTTCTGGTCCAAGATAATGTTCTGTTTCTGTTTCACGGTAATGTTCCGTTTCTGGTCCATGATAATGTTCTGTTTCACTGTAATGTTCTGTCTCTGGTCCACGGTAATGTTCGATCTCTGGTCCACGATAATGTTCGGTTTCACGGTAATGTTCTGTCTCTGGTCCACGGTAATGTTCGATCTCTGGTCCACGATAATGTTCGGTTTCACGGTAATGTTCCGTCTCTGGTCCACGATAATGTTCTGTTTCTGTTTCATGGTAATGTTCCATTTCTGGTCCACGATAATTTTGTGTCTCTGGTCCACGGTAATGTTCTCTCTCTGGTCCACGGTAATGTTCTGTCTCTGGTCCACGGTAATGTTCTGTCTCTGGTGCACGGTAATGTTCTGTCTCTGGTCCACGGTAATGTTCGATCTCTGGTCCACGATAATGTTCGGTTTCACGGTAATGTTCCGTCTCTGGTCCACGATAATGTTCTGTTTCTGGTCCACGATAATGTTCTGTTTCGGTTTCACGGTAATGTTCCGTTTCATGTCCACGATAATGTTCTGTTGCTGTTTCACGGTAATGTTCTGTTTCACAGAAATGTTCTGTCTCTGGTCCACGCTAATGTTCTGTTTCTGTTTCACGGTAATGTTCCGTTTCTGGTCCACGATAATGTTCCGTCTTTGGTCCACGATAATGTTCTGTCTCTGGTCCACGATAATGTTCGGTTTCACGGTATTGTTCCGTCTCTGGTCCACGATAATGTACCGTCTTTGGTCCACGATAATGTTCTGTCTCTGGTCCACGGTAATGTTCTGTTTCTGTTTCACGGTAATGTTCCGTTTCTGATCCACGATAATGTTGTGTTTCTGTTTCACGGTAATGTTCTGTTTCACAGAAATGTTCTGTCTCTGGTCCACGCTAATGTTCTGTTTCTGTTTCACGGTAATGTTCCGTTTCTGGTCCACGATAATGTTGTGTTTCTGTTTCACGGCAATGTTCCGTTTCTGGTCCACAATAATGTTCTGTTTCGGTTTCACGGTCATGTTCCGTTTCTGGTCCAAGATAATGTTCTGTTTCTGTTTCACGGTAATGTTCCGTTTCTGGTCCATGATAATGTTCTGTTTCACTGTAATGTTCTGTCTCTGGTCCATGGTAATGTTTTGTCTATGGTCTACGGTGATGTTCGGTTTCAAGGTAAAGTTCGGTCTCTAGTCCACAGTAATATTCTGTCTCTGGTCCACGGTAATGTTCTGTCTCTGGTCCACGGTAATGTTCTGTCTCTGGTCCACAGTAATGTTCTGTCTCTTGTCCACGCTAATGTTCTGTTTTGGTTTCACGGCAATGTTCCGTTTCTGGTACACGATAATGTTCTGTTTCGGTTTCACGGTAATGTTCCGTCTCTGGTCCACGGTAATGTTCCGTCTCTGGTCCACGATAATGTTGTGTTTCTGTTTCACAGTAATGTTCCGTTTCTGGTCCATGATAATATTCTGTTTCACGGTAATGTTCTGTCTCTGGTCCACGCTAATGTTCTGTTTCTGTTTCACGGTAATGTTCTGTCTCTGGTCCACGCTAATGTTCTGTTTCTGTTTCACGGTAATGTTCTGTCTCTGGTCCACGCTAATGTTCTGTTTCTGTTTCACGGTGATGTTCTGTCTCTGGTCCACGGTAATGTTCTGTCTCTGGTCCACGATAATGTTCGGTTTCACGGTATTGTTCCGTCTCTGGTCCACGATAATGTACCGTCTTTGGTCCACGATAATGTTCTGTCTCTGGTCCACGGTAATGTTCTGTCTTTGGTCCATGGTAATGTTCTGTCTGTGGTCCACGGTAATGTTCGATCTCTGGTCCACGATAATGTTCGGTTTCACGGTAATGTTCCGTCTCTGGTCAACGATAATGTTCCTTCTCTGGTCCACGATAATGTTCCGTCTCTGGTCCACGGTAATGTTCTGTCTCTGGTCCACGATAATGTTCCGTCTCTGGTCCACGATAATGATCCGTCTCTGGTCAACGATAATGTTCTGTCTCTGGTCCACGGTAATGTTCTGTTTCTGTTTCAAGGTAATGTTCCGTTTCTGGTCCACGATAATGTTCTGTTTCTGTTTCACGGTAATGTTCCGTTTCTGGTCCACGATAATGTTCTGTTTCGGTTTCACGGTAATGTTCCGTCTCTGGTCCACGGTAATGTTCCGTCTCTGGTCCACGATAATGTTCTGTTTCTGTTTCACGGTAATGTTCCGTTTCTGGTCCATGATAATGTTCTGTTTCACGGTAATGTTCTTTCTCTGGTCCATGGTAATGTTCTGTCTCTGGTCCACGGTGATGTTCGGTTTCAAGGTAAAGTTCGGTCTCTGGTCCACAGTAATGTTCTGTCTCTGGTCCACGGTAATGTTCTGTCTCTGGTCCACGGTAATGTTCTGTCTCTGGTGCACGGTAATGATCTGTCTCTGGTCCACGGTAATGTTCTGTCTCTGGTCCACGGTAATGTTCTGTCTCTGTTTCACGGTAATGTTCCGTTTCTGGTCCACGATAATGTTGTGTTTCTGTTTCACGGCAATGTTCCGTTTCTGGTCCACAATAATGTTCTGTTTCGGTTTCACGGTCATGTTCCGTTTCTGGTCCAAGATAATGTTCTGTTTCTGTTTCACGGTAATGTTCCGTTTCTGGTCCATGATAATGTTCTGTTTCACTGTAATGTTCTGTCTCTGGTCCATGGTAATGTTTTGTCTATGGTCTACGGTGATGTTCGGTTTCAAGGTAAAGTTCGGTCTCTGGTCCACAGTAATATTCTGTCTCTGGTCCACGGTAATGTTCTGTCTCTGGTCCACGGTAATGTTCGGTTTCAAGGTAAAGTTCGGTCTCTGGTCCACAGTAATGTTCTGTCTCTGGTCCACGGTAATGTTCTGTCTCTGGTCCACGGTAATGTTCTGTCTCTGGTGCACGGTAATGATCTGTCTCTGGTCCACGGTAATGTTCTGTCTCTGGTCCACGGTAATGTTCTGTCTCTGGTGCACGGTAATGTTCTGTTTCTGTTTCACGGTTATGTTCCATTTCTGGTCCACGATAATTTTGTATTTCTGTTTCACGGTAATGTTCCATTTCTGGTCCACGATAATTTTGTGTTTCTGTTTCACGGTAATGTTCTGTTTCTGGTCCACGATAATGTTCTGTTTCGGTTTCACGGTAATGTTCTGTCTCTGGTCCACGATAATGTTCTGTCTCTGGTCCACGGTAATGTTCTGTCTTTGGTCCATGGTAATGTTCTGTCTGTGGTCCACGGTAATGTTCGATCTCTGGTCCACGATAATGTTCGGTTTCACGGTAATGTTCCGTCTCTGGTCAACGATAATGTTCCTTCTCTGGTCCACGATAATGTTCCGTCTCTGGTCCACGGTAATGTTCTGTCTCTGGTCCACGATAATGTTCCGTCTCTGGTCCACGATAATGATCCGTCTCTGGTCAACGATAATGTTCTGTCTCTGGTCCACGGTAATGTTCTGTTTCTGTTTCAAGGTAATGTTCCGTTTCTGGTCCACGATAATGTTCTGTTTCTGTTTCACGGTAATGTTCCGTTTCTGGTCCACGATAATGTTCTGTTTCGGTTTCACGGTAATGTTCCGTCTCTGGTCCACGGTAATGTTCCGTCTCTGGTCCACGATAATGTTCTGTTTCTGTTTCACGGTAATGTTCCGTTTCTGGTCCATGATAATGTTCTGTTTCACGGTAATGTTCTTTCTCTGGTCCATGGTAATGTTCTGTCTCTGGTCCACGGTGATGTTCGGTTTCAAGGTAAAGTTCGGTCTCTGGTCCACAGTAATGTTCTGTCTCTGGTCCACGGTAATGTTCTGTCTCTGGTCCACGGTAATGTTCTGTCTCTGGTGCACGGTAATGATCTGTCTCTGGTCCACGGTAATGTTCTGTCTCTGGTCCACGGTAATGTTCTGTCTCTGTTTCACGGTAATGTTCCGTTTCTGGTCCACGATAATGTTGTGTTTCTGTTTCACGGCAATGTTCCGTTTCTGGTCCACAATAATGTTCTGTTTCGGTTTCACGGTCATGTTCCGTTTCTGGTCCAAGATAATGTTCTGTTTCTGTTTCACGGTAATGTTCCGTTTCTGGTCCATGATAATGTTCTGTTTCACTGTAATGTTCTGTCTCTGGTCCATGGTAATGTTTTGTCTATGGTCTACGGTGATGTTCGGTTTCAAGGTAAAGTTCGGTCTCTGGTCCACAGTAATATTCTGTCTCTGGTCCACGGTAATGTTCTGTCTCTGGTCCACGGTAATGTTCGGTTTCAAGGTAAAGTTCGGTCTCTGGTCCACAGTAATGTTCTGTCTCTGGTCCACGGTAATGTTCTGTCTCTGGTCCACGGTAATGTTCTGTCTCTGGTGCACGGTAATGATCTGTCTCTGGTCCACGGTAATGTTCTGTCTCTGGTCCACGGTAATGTTCTGTCTCTGGTGCACGGTAATGTTCTGTTTCTGTTTCACGGTTATGTTCCATTTCTGGTCCACGATAATTTTGTATTTCGGTTTCACGGTAATGTTCGGTTTCATGTCCACGATAATGTTCTGTTTCTGTTTCACGGTAATGTTCCGTTTCTGGTCCACGATAATGTTGTGTTTCTGTTTCACGGTAATGTTCTGTTTCACAGTAATGTTCTGTCTCTGGTCCACGCTAATGTTCTGTTTCTGTTTCACGGTAATGTTCCGTTTCTGGTCCACGATAATGTTGTGTTTCTGTTTCACGGTAATGTTCTGTTTCTGGTCCATGATAATGTTCTGTTTCTGTTTCACGGTAATGTTCCGTTTCTGGTCCATGATAATGTTCTGTTTCACGGTAATGTTCTTTCTCTGGTCCATGGTAATGTTCTGTCTCTGGTCCACGGTGATGTTCGGTTTCAAGGTAAAGTTCGGTCTCTGGTCCACAGTAATGTTCTGTCTCTGGTCCACGGTAATGTTCTGTCTCTGGTCCACGGTAATGTTCTGTCTCTGGTGCACGGTAATGATCTGTCTCTGGTCCAAGGTAATGTTCCGTCTCTGGTCCACGGTAATGTTCCGTCTCTGGTCCACGATAATGTTCTGTTTCTGTTTCACGGTAATGTTCCGTTTCTGGTCCATGATAATGTTCTGTTTCACGGTAATGTTCTTTCTCTGGTCCATGGTAATGTTCTGTCTCTGGTCCACGGTGATGTTCGGTTTCAAGGTAAAGTTCGGTCTCTGGTCCACAGTAATGTTCTGTCTCTGGTCCACGGTAATGTTCTGTCTCTGGTCCACGGTAATGTTCTGTCTCTGGTGCACGGTAATGATCTGTCTCTGGTCCACGGTAATGTTCTGTCTCTGGTCCACGGTAATGTTCTGTCTCTGTTTCACGGTAATGTTCCGTTTCTGGTCCACGATAATGTTGTGTTTCTGTTTCACGGCAATGTTCCGTTTCTGGTCCACAATAATGTTCTGTTTCGGTTTCACGGTCATGTTCCGTTTCTGGTCCAAGATAATGTTCTGTTTCTGTTTCACGGTAATGTTCCGTTTCTGGTCCATGATAATGTTCTGTTTCACTGTAATGTTCTGTCTCTGGTCCATGGTAATGTTTTGTCTATGGTCTACGGTGATGTTCGGTTTCAAGGTAAAGTTCGGTCTCTGGTCCACAGTAATATTCTGTCTCTGGTCCACGGTAATGTTCTGTCTCTGGTCCACGGTAATGTTCGGTTTCAAGGTAAAGTTCGGTCTCTGGTCCACAGTAATGTTCTGTCTCTGGTCCACGGTAATGTTCTGTCTCTGGTCCACGGTAATGTTCTGTCTCTGGTGCACGGTAATGATCTGTCTCTGGTCCACGGTAATGTTCTGTCTCTGGTCCACGGTAATGTTCTGTCTCTGGTGCACGGTAATGTTCTGTTTCTGTTTCACGGTTATGTTCCATTTCTGGTCCACGATAATTTTGTATTTCGGTTTCACGGTAATGTTCGGTTTCATGTCCACGATAATGTTCTGTTTCTGTTTCACGGTAATGTTCCGTTTCTGGTCCACGATAATGTTGTGTTTCTGTTTCACGGTAATGTTCTGTTTCACAGTAATGTTCTGTCTCTGGTCCACGCTAATGTTCTGTTTCTGTTTCACGGTAATGTTCCGTTTCTGGTCCACGATAATGTTGTGTTTCTGTTTCACGGTAATGTTCTGTTTCTGGTCCATGATAATGTTCTGTTTCTGTTTCACGGTAATGTTCCGTTTCTGGTCCATGATAATGTTCTGTTTCACGGTAATGTTCTTTCTCTGGTCCATGGTAATGTTCTGTCTCTGGTCCACGGTGATGTTCGGTTTCAAGGTAAAGTTCGGTCTCTGGTCCACAGTAATGTTCTGTCTCTGGTCCACGGTAATGTTCTGTCTCTGGTCCACGGTAATGTTCTGTCTCTGGTGCACGGTAATGATCTGTCTCTGGTCCAAGGTAATGTTCTGTCTCTGGTCCACGGTAATGTTCTGTCTCTGGTGCACGGTAATGTTCTGTTTCTGTTTCACGGTTATGTTCCATTTCTGGTCCACGATAATTTTGTATTTCTGTTTCACGGTAATGTTCCATTTCTGGTCCACGATAATTTTGTGTTTCTGTTTCACGGTAATGTTCTGTTTCTGGTCCACGATAATGTTCTGTTTCGGTTTCACGGTAATGTTCTGTCTCTGGTCCACGGTAATGTTCGATCTCTGGTCCACGATAATGTTCGGTTTCACGGTAATGTTCTGTCTCTGGTCCACGGTAATGTTCGATCTCTGGTCCACGATAATGTTCGGTTTCACGGTAATGTTCCGTCTCTGGTCCACGATAATGTTCTGTTTCTGTTTCATGGTAATGTTCCATTTCTGGTCCACGATAATTTTGTGTCTCTGGTCCACGGTAATGTTCTCTCTCTGGTCCACGGTAATGTTCTGTCTCTGGTCCACGGTAATGTTCTGTCTCTGGTCCACGGTAATGTTCTGTCTCTGGTGCACGGTAATGTTCTGTCTCTGGTCCACGGTAATGTTCGATCTCTGGTCCACGATAATGTTCGGTTTCACGGTAATGTTCCGTCTCTGGTCCATGATAATGTTCTGTTTCTGGTCCACGATAATGTTCTGTTTCGGTTTCACGGTAATGTTCCGTTTCATGTCCACGATAATGTTCTGTTGCTGTTTCACGGTAATGTTCTGTCTCTGGTCCACGGTAATGTTCTGTCTCTGGTCCACGATAATGTTCGGTTTCACGGTATTGTTCCGTCTCTGGTCCACGATAATGTTCCGTCTTTGGTCCACGATAATGTTCTGTCTCTGGTCCACGGTAATGTTCTGTTTCTGTTTCACGGTAATGTTCCGTTTCTGATCCACGATAATGTTGTGTTTCTGTTTCACGGTAATGTTCTGTTTCACAGAAATGTTCTGTCTCTGGTCCACGCTAATGTTCTGTTTCTGTTTCACGGTAATGTTCCGTTTCTGGTCCACGATAATGTTGTGTTTCTGTTTCACGGCAATGTTCCGTTTCTGGTCCACAATAATGTTCTGTTTCGGTTTCACGGTCATGTTCCGTTTCTGGTCCAAGATAATGTTCTGTTTCTGTTTCACGGTAATGTTCCGTTTCTGGTCCATGATAATGTTCTGTTTCACTGTAATGTTCTGTCTCTGGTCCACGGTAATGTTCGATCTCTGGTCCACGATAATGTTCGGTTTCACGGTAATGTTCTGTCTCTGGTCCACGGTAATGTTCGATCTCTGGTCCACGATAATGTTCGGTTTCACGGTAATGTTCCGTCTCTGGTCCACGATAATGTTCTGTTTCTGTTTCATGGTAATGTTCCATTTCTGGTCCACGATAATTTTGTGTCTCTGGTCCACGGTAATGTTCTCTCTCTGGTCCACGGTAATGTTCTGTCTCTGGTCCACGGTAATGTTCTGTCTCTGGTGCACGGTAATGTTCTGTCTCTGGTCCACGGTAATGTTCGATCTCTGGTCCACGATAATGTTCGGTTTCACGGTAATGTTCCGTCTCTGGTCCACGATAATGTTCTGTTTCTGGTCCACGATAATGTTCTGTTTCGGTTTCACGGTAATGTTCCGTTTCATGTCCACGATAATGTTCTGTTGCTGTTTCACGGTAATGTTCTGTCTCTGGTCCACGGTAATGTTCTGTCTCTGGTCCACGATAATGTTCGGTTTCACGGTATTGTTCCGTCTCTGGTCCACGATAATGTTCCGTCTTTGGTCCACGATAATGTTCTGTCTCTGGTCCACGGTAATGTTCTGTTTCTGTTTCACGGTAATGTTCCGTTTCTGATCCACGATAATGTTGTGTTTCTGTTTCACGGTAATGTTCTGTTTCACAGAAATGTTCTGTCTCTGGTCCACGCTAATGTTCTGTTTCTGTTTCACGGTAATGTTCCGTTTCTGGTCCACGATAATGTTGTGTTTCTGTTTCACGGCAATGTTCCGTTTCTGGTCCACAATAATGTTCTGTTTCGGTTTCACGGTCATGTTCCGTTTCTGGTCCAAGATAATGTTCTGTTTCTGTTTCACGGTAATGTTCCGTTTCTGGTCCATGATAATGTTCTGTTTCACTGTAATGTTCTGTCTCTGGTCCATGGTAATGTTTTGTCTATGGTCTACGGTGATGTTCGGTTTCAAGGTAAAGTTCGGTCTCTGGTCCACAGTAATATTCTGTCTCTGGTCCACGGTAATGTTCTGTCTCTGGTCCACGGTAATGTTCTGTCTCTGGTCCACAGTAATGTTCTGTCTCTTGTCCACGCTAATGTTCTGTTTTGGTTTCACGGTAATGTTCCGTTTCTGGTACACGATAATGTTCTGTTTCGGTTTCACGGTAATGTTCCGTCTCTGGTCCACGGTAATGTTCCGTCTCTGGTCCACGATAATGTTGTGTTTCTGTTTCACAGTAATGTTCCGTTTCTGGTCCATGATAATATTCTGTTTCACGGTAATGTTCTGTCTCTGGTCCACGCTAATGTTCTGTTTCTGTTTCACGGTAATGTTCTGTCTCTGGTCCACGCTAATGTTCTGTTTCTGTTTCACGGTAATGTTCTGTCTCTGGTCCACGCTAATGTTCTGTTTCTGTTTCACGGTGATGTTCTGTCTCTGGTCCACGGTAATGTTCTGTCTCTGGTCCACGATAATGTTCGGTTTCACGGTATTGTTCCGTCTCTGGTCCACGATAATGTACCGTCTTTGGTCCACGATAATGTTCTGTCTCTGGTCCACGGTAATGTTCTGTCTTTGGTCCATGGTAATGTTCTGTCTGTGGTCCACGGTAATGTTCGATCTCTGGTCCACGATAATGTTCGGTTTCACGGTAATGTTCCGTCTCTGGTCAACGATAATGTTCCTTCTCTGGTCCACGATAATGTTCCGTCTCTGGTCCACGGTAATGTTCTGTCTCTGGTCCACGATAATGTTCCGTCTCTGGTCCACGATAATGATCCGTCTCTGGTCAACGATAATGTTCTGTCTCTGGTCCACGGTAATGTTCTGTTTCTGTTTCAAGGTAATGTTCCGTTTCTGGTCCACGATAATGTTCTGTTTCTGTTTCACGGTAATGTTCCGTTTCTGGTCCACGATAATGTTCTGTTTCGGTTTCACGGTAATGTTCCGTCTCTGGTCCACGGTAATGTTCCGTCTCTGGTCCACGATAATGTTCTGTTTCTGTTTCACGGTAATGTTCCGTTTCTGGTCCATGATAATGTTCTGTTTCACGGTAATGTTCTTTCTCTGGTCCATGGTAATGTTCTGTCTCTGGTCCACGGTGATGTTCGGTTTCAAGGTAAAGTTCGGTCTCTGGTCCACAGTAATGTTCTGTCTCTGGTCCACGGTAATGTTCTGTCTCTGGTCCACGGTAATGTTCTGTCTCTGGTGCACGGTAATGATCTGTCTCTGGTCCACGGTAATGTTCTGTCTCTGGTCCACGGTAATGTTCTGTCTCTGTTTCACGGTAATGTTCCGTTTCTGGTCCACGATAATGTTGTGTTTCTGTTTCACGGCAATGTTCCGTTTCTGGTCCACAATAATGTTCTGTTTCGGTTTCACGGTCATGTTCCGTTTCTGGTCCAAGATAATGTTCTGTTTCTGTTTCACGGTAATGTTCCGTTTCTGGTCCATGATAATGTTCTGTTTCACTGTAATGTTCTGTCTCTGGTCCATGGTAATGTTTTGTCTATGGTCTACGGTGATGTTCGGTTTCAAGGTAAAGTTCGGTCTCTGGTCCACAGTAATATTCTGTCTCTGGTCCACGGTAATGTTCTGTCTCTGGTCCACGAAAATGTTTGGTTTCAAGGTAAAGTTCGGTCTCTGGTCCACAGTAATGTTCTGTCTCTGGTCCACGGTAATGTTCTGTCTCTGGTCCACGGTAATGTTCTGTCTCTGGTGCACGGTAATGATCTGTCTCTGGTCCACGGTAATGTTCTGTCTCTGGTCCACGGTAATGTTCTGTCTCTGGTGCACGGTAATGTTCTGTTTCTGTTTCACGGTTATGTTCCATTTCTGGTCCACGATAATTTTGTATTTCTGTTTCACGGTAATGTTCCATTTCTGGTCCACGATAATTTTGTGTTTCTGTTTCACGGTAATGTTCTGTTTCTGGTCCACGATAATGTTCTGTTTCGGTTTCACGGTAATGTTCTGTCTCTGGTCCACGGTAATGTTCGATCTCTGGTCCACGATAATGTTCGGTTTCACGGTAATGTTCTGTCTCTGGTCCACGGTAATGTTCGATCTCTGGTCCACGATAATGTTCGGTTTCACGGTAATGTTCCGTCTCTGGTCCACGATAATGTTCTGTTTCTGTTTCATGGTAATGTTCTCTCTCTGGTCCACGGTAATGTTCTGTCTCTGGTCCACGGTAATGTTCTGTCTCTGGTGCACGGTAATGTTCTGTCTCTGGTCCACGGTAATGTTCGATCTCTGGTCCACGATAATGTTCGGTTTCACGGTAATGTTCCGTCTCTGGTCCACGATAATGTTCTGTTTCTGGTCCACGATAATGTTCTGTTTCGGTTTCACGGTAATGTTCCGTTTCATGTCCACGATAATGTTCTGTTGCTGTTTCACGGTAATGTTCTGTCTCTGGTCCACGGTAATGTTCTGTCTCTGGTCCACGATAATGTTCGGTTTCACGGTATTGTTCCGTCTCTGGTCCACGATAATGTTCCGTCTTTGGTCCACGATAATGTTCTGTCTCTGGTCCACGGTAATGTTCTGTTTCTGTTTCACGGTAATGTTCCGTTTCTGATCCACGATAATGTTGTGTTTCTGTTTCACGGTAATGTTCTGTTTCACAGAAATGTTCTGTCTCTGGTCCACGCTAATGTTCTGTTTCTGTTTCACGGTAATGTTCCGTTTCTGGTCCACGATAATGTTGTGTTTCTGTTTCACGGCAATGTTCCGTTTCTGGTCCACAATAATGTTCTGTTTCGGTTTCACGGTCATGTTCCGTTTCTGGTCCAAGATAATGTTCTGTTTCTGTTTCACGGTAATGTTCCGTTTCTGGTCCATGATAATGTTCTGTTTCACTGTAATGTTCTGTCTCTGGTCCATGGTAATGTTTTGTCTATGGTCTACGGTGATGTTCGGTTTCAAGGTAAAGTTCGGTCTCTGGTCCACAGTAATATTCTGTCTCTGGTCCACGGTAATGTTCTGTCTCTGGTCCACGGTAATGTTCTGTCTCTGGTCCACAGTAATGTTCTGTCTCTTGTCCACGCTAATGTTCTGTTTTGGTTTCACGGTAATGTTCCGTTTCTGGTACACGATAATGTTCTGTTTCGGTTTCACAGTAATGTTCCGTCTCTGGTCCACGGTAATGTTCCGTCTCTGGTCCACGATAATGTTGTGTTTCTGTTTCACAGTAATGTTCCGTTTCTGGTCCATGATAATATTCTGTTTCACGGTAATGTTCTGTCTCTGGTCCACGCTAATGTTCTGTTTCTGTTTCACGGTAATGTTCTGTCTCTGGTCCACGCTAATGTTCTGTTTCTGTTTCACGGTAATGTTCTGTCTCTGGTCCACGCTAATGTTCTGTTTCTGTTTCACGGTGATGTTCTGTCTCTGGTCCACGGTAATGTTCTGTCTCTGGTCCACGATAATGTTCGGTTTCACGGTATTGTTCCGTCTCTGGTCCACGATAATGTACCGTCTTTGGTCCACGATAATGTTCTGTCTCTGGTCCACGGTAATGTTCTGTCTTTGGTCCATGGTAATGTTCTGTCTGTGGTCCACGGTAATGTTCGATCTCTGGTCCACGATAATGTTCGGTTTCACGGTAATGTTCCGTCTCTGGTCAACGATAATGTTCCTTCTCTGGTCCACGATAATGTTCCGTCTCTGGTCCACGGTAATGTTATGTCTCTGGTCCACGATAATGTTCCGTCTCTGGTCCACGATAATGATCCGTCTCTGGTCAACGATAATGTTCTGTCTCTGGTCCACGGTAATGTTCTGTTTCTGTTTCAAGATAATGTTCCGTTTCTGGTCCACGATAATGTTCTGTTTCTGTTTCACGGTAATGTTCCGTTTCTGGTCCACGATAATGTTCTGTTTCGGTTTCACGGTAATGTTCCGTCTCTGGTCCACGGTAATGTTCCGTCTCTGGTCCACGATAATGTTCTGTTTCTGTTTCACGTTAATGTTCCGTTTCTGGTCCATGATAATTTTCTGTTTCACGGTAATGTTCTGCCTCTGGTCCACGGTAATGTTCTGTTTCTGTTTCACGGTAATGTTCCGTTTCTGGTCCACGATAATGTTGTGTTTCTGTTTCACGGTAATGTTCTGTTTCACAGTAATGTTCTGTCTCTGGTCCACGCTAATGTTCTGTTTCTGTTTCACGGTAATGTTCCGTTTCTGGTCCACAATAATGTTCTGTTTCGGTTTCACGGTCATGTTCCGTTTCTGGTCCATGATAATGTTCTGTTTTTGTTTGACGGTAATGTTCCGTTTCTGGTTCATGATAATGTTCTGTTTCACTGTTATGTTCTGTCTCTGGTCCATGGTAATGTTCTGTCTCTGGTCCACGGTGATGTTCGGTTTCAAGGTAAAGTTCGGTCTCTGGTCCACAGTAATGTTCTGTCTCTGGTCCACGGTAATGTTCTGTCTCTGGTCCACGGTAATGTTCTGTCTCTGGTCCACGGTAATGTTCGATCTCTGGTCCACGATAATGTTCGGTTTCACGCTAATGTTCTCTTTCTGGTCCACAATAATGTTTTGTTTCGGTTTCACGGTAATGTTTCGTTTCTGGTCCAAGATAATGTTCTGTTTTGGTTTCACGGTAATGTTCCGTTTCTGGTACACGATAATGTTCTGTTTCAGTTTCACGGTAATGTTCCGTCTCTGGTCCACGATAATGTTCCGTCTCTGGTCCACAATAATGTTATGTTTCTGTTTCACGGTAATGTTCCGTTTCTGGTCCATGATAATGTTCTGTTTCACGGTAATGTTCTGTCTCTGGTCCACACTAATGTTCTGTTTCTGTTTCACGGTAATGTTCCGATTCTGGTCCACGATAATGTTGTGTTTCTGTTTCACGGTAATGTTCTGTTTCACAGTAATGTTCTGTCTCTGGTCCACGCTAATGTTCTGTTTCTGTTTCACGGTAATGTTCCGTTTCTGGTCCACGATAATGTTGTGTTTCTGTTTCACGGTAATGTTCTGTTTCTGGTCCATGATAATGTTCTGTTTCTGTTTCACGGTAATGTTCCGTTTCTGGTCCATGATAATGTTCTGTTTCACGGTAATGTTCTTTCTCTGGTCCATGGTAATGTTCTGTCTCTGGTCCACGGTGATGTTCGGTTTCAAGGTAAAGTTCGGTCTCTGGTCCACAGTAATGTTCTGTCTCTGGTCCACGGTAATGTTCTGTCTCTGGTCCACGGTAATGTTCTGTCTCTGGTGCACGGTAATGTTCTGTCTCTGGTCCACGGTAATGTTCTGTCTCTGGTCCACGGTAATGTTCTGTCTCTGGTGCACGGTAATGTTCTGTTTCTGTTTCACGGTTATGTTCCATTTCTGGTCCACGATAATTTTGTATTTCTGTTTCACGGTAATGTTCCATTTCTGGTCCACGATAATTTTGTGTTTCTGTTTCACGGTAATGTTCCGTTTCTGGTCCACGATAATGTTCTGTTTCGGTTTCACGGTAATGTTCTGTCTCTGGTCCACGGTAATGTTCGATCTCTGGTCCACGATAATGTTCGGTTTCACGGTAATGTTCTGTCTCTGGTCCACGGTAATGTTCGATCTCTGGTCCACGATAATGTTCGGTTTCACGGTAATGTTCCGTCTCTGGTCCACGATAATGTTCTGTTTCTGTTTCATGGTAATGTTCCATTTCTGGTCCACGATAATTTTGTGTCTCTGGTCCACGGTAATGTTCTCTCTCTGGTCCACGGTAATGTTCTGTCTCTGGTCCACGGTAATGTTCTGTCTCTGGTGCACGGTAATGTTCTGTCTCTGGTCCACGGTAATGTTCGATCTCTGGTCCACGATAATGTTCGGTTTCACGGTAATGTTCCGTCTCTGGTCCACGATAATGTTCTGTTTCTGGTCCACGATAATGTTCTGTTTCGGTTTCACGGTAATGTTCCGTTTCATGTCCACGATAATGTTCTGTTGCTGTTTCACGGTAATGTTCTGTCTTTGGTCCACGGTAATGTTCTGTCTCTGGTCCACGATAATGTTCGGTTTCACGGTATTGTTCTGTCTCTGGTCCACGATAATGTTCCGTCTTTGGTCCACGATAATGTTCTGTCTCTGGTCCACGGTAATGTTCTGTCTCTGGTCCACGGTAATGTTCTGTCTCTGGTCCATGGTAATGTTCTGTCTCTGGTCCACGGTAATGTTCGATCTCTGGTCAACGATAATGTTCGGTTTCACGGTAATGTTCCGTCTCTGGTCAACGATAATGTTCCGTCTCTGGTCCACGATAATGTTCCGTCTCTGGTCCACGGTAATGTTCTGTCTCTGGTCCACGATAATGTTCCGTCTCTGGTCCACGATAATGATCCGTCTCTGGTCCACGATAATGTTCTGTCTCTGGTCCACGGTAATGTTCTGTTTCTGTTTCACGGCAATGTTCCGTTTCTGGTCCACGATAATGTTCTGTTTCTGTTTCACGGTAATGTTCCGTTTCTGGTCCACGATAATGTTGGGTTTCTGTTTCACGGTAATGTTCCATTTCTGGTCCACGATAATTTTGTGTTTCTGTTTCACGGTAATGTTCCGTTTCTGGTCCACGATAATGTTCTGTTTCGGTTTCACGGTAATGTTCTGTCTCTGGTCCACGGTAATGTTCGATCTCTGGTCCACGATAATGTTCGGTTTCACGGTAATGTTCTGTCTCTGGTCCACGGTAATGTTCGATCTCTGGTCCACGATAATGTTCGGTTTCACGGTAATGTTCCGTCTCTGGTCCACGATAATGTTCTGTTTCTGTTTCATGGTAATGTTCCATTTCTGGTCCACGATAATTTTGTGTCTCTGGTCCACGGTAATGTTCTCTCTCTGGTCCACGGTAATGTTCTGTCTCTGGTCCACGGTAATGTTCTGTCTCTGGTGCACGGTAATGTTCTGTCTCTGGTCCACGGTAATGTTCGATCTCTGGTCCACGATAATGTTCGGTTTCACGGTAATGTTCCGTCTCTGGTCCACGATAATGTTCTGTTTCTGGTCCACGATAATGTTCTGTTTCGGTTTCACGGTAATGTTCCGTTTCATGTCCACGATAATGTTCTGTTGCTGTTTCACGGTAATGTTCTGTCTTTGGTCCACGGTAATGTTCTGTCTCTGGTCCACGATAATGTTCGGTTTCACGGTATTGTTCTGTCTCTGGTCCACGATAATGTTCCGTCTTTGGTCCACGATAATGTTCTGTCTCTGGTCCACGGTAATGTTCTGTCTCTGGTCCACGGTAATGTTCTGTCTCTGGTCCATGGTAATGTTCTGTCTCTGGTCCACGGTAATGTTCGATCTCTGGTCAACGATAATGTTCGGTTTCACGGTAATGTTCCGTCTCTGGTCAACGATAATGTTCCGTCTCTGGTCCACGATAATGTTCCGTCTCTGGTCCACGGTAATGTTCTGTCTCTGGTCCACGATAATGTTCCGTCTCTGGTCCACGATAATGATCCGTCTCTGGTCCACGATAATGTTCTGTCTCTGGTCCACGGTAATGTTCTGTTTCTGTTTCACGGCAATGTTCCGTTTCTGGTCCACGATAATGTTCTGTTTCTGTTTCACGGTAATGTTCCGTTTCTGGTCCACGATAATGTTGGGTTTCTGTTTCACGGTAATGTTCTGTTTCACAGTAATGTTCTGTCTCTGGTCCACGCTAATGTTCTGTTTCTGTTTCACGGTAATGTTCCGTTTCTGGTCCACGATAATGTTGTGTTTCTGTTTCAAGGTAATGTTCCATTTCTGGTCCACAATAATGTTCTGTTTCGGTTTCACGGTCATGTTCCGTTTCTGGTCCATGATAATATTCTGTTTCTGTTTCACGGTAATGTTCCGTTTCTGGTCCATGATAATGTTCTGTTTCACTGTAATGTTCTGTGTCTGGTCCATGGTAATGTTCTGTCTCTGGTCCACGGTGATGTTCGGTTTCAAGGTAAAGTTCGGTCTCTGGTCCACAGTAATGTTCTGTCTCTGGTCCACGGTAATGTTCTGTCTCTGGTCCACGGTAATGTTCTGTCTCTGGTCCACGGTAATGTTCGATCTCTGGTCCACGATAATGTTCGGTTTCACGGTAATGTTCCGTCTCTGGTCAACGATAATGTTCTGTTTCTGTTTCACGGTAATGTTCCATTTCTGGTCCACGATAATTTTGTGTTTCTGTTTCACGGTAATGTTCTGTCTCTGGTCCACGGTAATGTTCGATCTCTGGTCCACGATAATGTTCGGTTTCACGGTAATGTTCCGTCTCTGGTCCACGATAATGTTCTGTTTCTGTTTCATGGTAATGTTCCATTTCTGGTCCACGATAATTTTGTGTCTCTTGTCCACGGTAAAGTTCTGTCTCTGGTCCACGGTAAAGTTCTGTCTCTGGTCCACGGTAATGTTCTGTCTCTGGTCCACGGTAATGTTCTGTCTCTGGTCCACGGTAATGTTCGATCTCTGGTCCACGATTATGTTCGGTTTCACGGTAATGATCCGTCTCTGGTCCACGATAATGTTCTGTTTCTGGTCCACGATAATGTTCTGTTTCGGTTTCACGTTAATTTTCCGTTTCATGTCCACGATAATGTTCTGTTTCGGTTTCACGGTAATGTTCCGTCTCTGGTCCACGGTAATGTTCCGTCTCTGGTCCACGATAATGTTCTGTTTCTGTTTCACGGTAATGTTCCGTTTCTGGTCCATGATAATTTTCTGTTTCACGGTAATGTTCTGTCTCTGGTCCACGGTAATGTTCTGTTTCTGTTTCACGGTAATGTTCCGTTTCTGGTCCACGATAATGTTGTGTTTCTGTTTCACGGTAATGTTCTGTTTCACAGTAATGTTCTGTCTCTGGTCCACGCTAATGTTCTGTTTCTTTTTCACGGTAATGTTCCGTTTCTGGTCCACGATAATGTTGTGTTTCTGTTTCACGGTAATGTTCCGTTTCTGGTCCACAATAATGTTCTGTTTCGGTTTCACGGTCATGTTCCGTTTCTGGTCCATGATAATGTTCTGTTTCTGTTTCACGGTAATGTTCCGTTTCTGGTCCATGATAATGTTCTGTTTCACTGTAATGTTTTGTCTCTGGTCCATGGTAATGTTCTGTCCCTGGTCCACGGTGATGTTCGGTTTCAATGTAAAGTTCGGTCTCTGGTCCACAGTAATGTTCTGTCTCTGGTCCACGGTAATGTTCTGTCTCTGGTCCACGGTAATGTTCTGTCTCTGGTCCACGGTAATGTTCGATCTCTGGTCCACGATAATGTTCGGTTTCACGGTAATGTTCCGTCTCTGGTCAACGATAATGTTCTTTTTCTGTTTCACGGTAATGTTCCATTTCGGGTCCACGATAATTTTGTGTTTCTGTTTCACGGTAATGTTCCGTTTCTGGTCCACGATAATGTTCTGTTTCGGTTTCACGGTAATGTTCTGTCTCTGGTCAACGGTAATGATCGATCTCTGGTCCACGATAATTTTCCGTTTCTGATCCATGATAATGTTCTGTTTTGGTTTCAAGGTAATGTTCTGTCTCTGGTCCACGGTAATGTTCCGTTTCTGGTCCACAATAATGTTCTGTTTCGGTTTCACGGTAATGTTCCGTTTCTGGTCCATGATAATGTTCTGTTTTGGTTTCAAGGTATTGTTCTGTCTCTGGTCCACGGTAATGTTCCGTTTCTGGTCCACGATAATGTTCTGTTTCGGTTTAACGGTAATGTTCCGTTTCTGGTCCATGATAATGTTCTGTTTCACGGTAATGTTCTGTCTCTGTTCCATGGTAATGTTCTGTCTCTGGTCCACGGTAATGTTCGGTTTCAAGGTAAAGTTCGGTCTCTGGTCCACAGTAATTTTCTGTCTCTGGTCCACGGTAATGTTCTGTCTCTGGTCCACGGTAATGTTCTGTCTCTGGTCCACGGTAATGTTCTCTCTCTGGTCCACGGTAATGTTCTGTCTCTGGTCCACGGTAATGTTCTGACTCTGGTCCACGGTAATGTTCGATCTCTGGTCCACGATAATGTTCGGTTTGACGGTAATGTTCCGTCTCTGGTCCACGATAATGTTCTGTTTCGGTTTCACGGTAATGTTCCGTCTCTGGTCCACGGTAATGTTCCGTCTCTGGTCCACGATAATGTTGTGTTTCTGTTTCACGGTAATGTTCCGTTTCTGGTCCATGATAATGTTCTGTTTCACGGTAATGTTCTGTCTCTGGTCCATGGTAATGTTCTGTCTCTGGTCCACGGTAATGTTCGGTTTCAAGGTAAAGTTCGGTCTCTGGTCCACAGTAATGTTCTGTCTCTGGTCCACGGTAATGTTCTGTCTCTGGTCCACGGTAATGTTCTGTCTCTGGTCCACGGTAATGTTCTGTCTCTGGTCCACGGTAATGTTCTGTCTCTGGTCCACGGTAATGTTGTGTCTCTGGTCCACGGTAATGCTCGATCTCTGGTCCATGATAATGTTCGGTTTCACAGTAATGTTCCGTCTCTGGTCCATGATAATGTTCTGTTTCTGTATCACTGTAATGTTCCGTTTCTGGTCCACGATAATGTTCTGTTTAGGTTTCACGGTAATGTTCTGTCTCTGGTCCACGATAATGTACCGTCTCTGGTCCACGATAATGTTTTGTTTCTGTTTCACGGTAATGTTCGATCTCTGGTCCATGATAATGTTCGGTTTCACAGTAATGTTCCGTCTCTGGTCCACGATAATGTTATGTTTCTGTTTCACTGTAATGTTCCGTTTCTGGTCCACGATAATGTTCTGTTTAGGTTTCACGGTAATGTTCTGTCTCTCGTCCACGATAATGTTCCGTCTCTGGTCCACAATAATGTTTTGTTTCTGTTTCACGGTAATGTTCCGTTTCTGGTCCATGATAATGTTCTGTTTCATGGTAATGTTCTGTCTCTGGTCCATGGTAATATTCTGTCTCTGGTCCACGGAAATGTTCTGTCTCTGGTCCATGGTAATGTTCTGTCTCTGGTCCACGGTGATGTTCGGTTTCAAGGTAAAGTTCGGTCTCTGGTCCACAGTAATGTTCTGTCTCTGGTCCACGGTAATGTTCTGTCTCTGGTCCACGGTAATGTTCTGTCACTGGTCCACAGTAATGTTCGATCTCTGGTCCACGATAATGTTCGGTTTCACGGTAATGTTCCTTCTCTGGTCAACGATAATGTTCTGTTTCTGTTTCACGGTAATGTTCTGTCTCTGGTCCAAGATAATGTTCTGTTTCTGTTTCACGGTAATGTTCCGTTTCTGGTCCACGATAATGTTGTGTTTCTGTTTCACGGTAATGTTCTGTTTCACAGTAATGTTCTGTCTCTTGTCCACGCTAATGTTCTGTTTCTGTTTGACGGTAATGTTCCCTTTCTGGTCCACGATAATGTTGTTTTTCTGTTTCACGGTAATGTTCTGTTTCTGGTCCATGATAATGTTCTGTTTCTGTTTCACGGTAATGTTCCGTTTCTGGTCCATGATAATGTTCTGTTTCACGGTAATGTTCTTTCTCTGGTCCATGGTAATGTTCTGTCTCTGGTCCACGGTGATGTTCGGTTTCAAGGTAAAGTTCGGTCTCTGGTCCACAGTAATGTTCTGTCTCTGGTCCCCGGTAATGTTCTGTCTCTGATCCACGGTAATGTTCTGTCTCTGGTGCACGGTAATATTCTGTCTCTGGTCCACGGTAATGTTCTGTCTCTGGTCCACGGTAATGTTCGATCTCTGGTCCACGATAATGTTCGGTTTCACGGTAATGTTCCGTCTCTGGTCCCCGATGATGTTCTGTTTCTGTTTCACGGTTATGTTCCATTTCTGGTCCACGATAATTTTGTATTTCTGTTTCACGGTAATGTTCCATTTCTGGTCCACGATAATTTTGTGTTTCTGTTTCACGGTAATGTTCCGTTTCTGGTCCACGATAATGTTCTGTTTCGGTTTCACGGTAATGTTCTGTCTCTGGTCCACGGTAATGTTCGATCTCTGGTCCACGATAATGTTCGGTTTCACGGTAATGTTCCGTCTCTGGTCCACGATAATGTTCTGTTTCTGTTTCATGGTAATGTTCCATTTCTGGTCCACGATAATTTTGTGTCTCTGGTCCACGGTAATGTTCTGTGTCTGGTCCACGGTAATGTTCTGTCTCTGGTCCACGGTAATGTTCTGTCTCTGGTCCAAGGTAATGTTCTGTCTCTGGTCCACGGTAATGTTGGATCTCTGGTCCACGATAATGTTCGGTTTCACGGTAATGTTCTGTTTCTGTTTCACGGTAATGTTCTGTTTCTGGTCCACGATAATGTTCTGTTTCGGTTTCACGGTAATGTTCCGTTTCATGGCCACGATAATGTTCTGTTTCGGTTTCACGGTAATGTTCCGTCTCTGGTCCACGGTAATGTTCCGTCTCTGGTCCACGATAATGTTCCGTTTCTGTTTCACGGTACTGTTCCGTTTCTGGCCCATGATAATTTTCTGTTTCACGGTAATGTTCTGTCTCTGGTCCACGGTAATGTTCTGTTTCTGTTTCACGGTAATGTTCCGTTTCTGATCCACGATAATGTTGTGTTTCTGGTCCACGCTAATGTTCTGTTTCTGTTTCACGCAATGTTCCGTTTCTGGTCCACAATAATGTTCTGTTTCGGTTTCACGGTCATGTTCCGTTTCTGGTCCACGATAATGTTCTGTTTCTGTTTCACGGTAATGTTCCGTTTCTTGTCCATGATAATGTTCTGTTTCACTGTAATGTTCTGTCTCTGGTCCATGGTAATGTTCTGTCTCTGGTCTACGGTGATGTTCGGTTTCAAGGTAAAGTTCGGTCTCTGGTCCACAGTAATATTCTGTCTCTGGTCCACGGTAATGTTCTGTCTCTGGTCCACGGTAATGTTCTGTCTCTGGTCCACAGTAATGTTCTGTCTCTTGTCCACGCTAATGTTCTGTTTTGGTTTCACGGTAATGTTCCGTTTCTGGTACACGATAATGTTCTGTTTCGGTTTCACGGTAATGTTCCGTCTCTGGTCCACGGTAATGTTCCGTCTCTGGTCCACGATAATGTTGTGTTTCTGTTTCACAGTAATGTTCCGTTTCTGGTCCATGATAATATTCTGTTTCACGGTAATGTTCTGTCTCTGGTCCACGCTAATGTTCTGTTTCTGTTTCACGGTAATGTTCTGTCTCTGGTCCACGCTAATGTTCTGTTTCTGTTTCACGGTAATGTTCTGTCTCTGGTCCACGCTAATGTTCTGTTTCTGTTTCACGGTGATGTTCTGTCTCTGGTCCGCGGTAATGTTCTGTCTCTGGTCCACGATAATGTTCGGTTTCACGGTATTGTTCCGTCTCTGGTCCACGATAATGTTCCGTCTTTGGTCCACGATAATGTTCTGTCTCTGGTCCACGGTAATGTTCTGTCTCTGGTCCATGGTAATGTTCTGTCTGTGGTCCACGGTAATGTTCGATCTCTGGTCCACGATAATGTTCGGTTTCACGGTAATGTTCCGTCTCTGGTCAACGATAATGTTCCTTCTCTGGTCCACGATAATGTTCCGTCTCTGGTCCACGGTAATGTTCTGTCTCTGGTCCACGATAATGTTCCGTCTCTGGTCCACGATAATGATCCGTCTCTGGTCAACGATAATGTTCTGTCTCTGGTCCACGGTAATGTTCTGTTTCTGTTTCAAGGTAATGTTCCGTTTCTGGTCCACGATAATGTTCTGTTTCTGTTTCACGGTAATGGTCCGTTTCTGGTCCACGATAATGTTCTGTTTCGGTTTCACGGTAATGTTCCGTCTCTGGTCCACGATAATGATCCGTCTCTGGTCAACGATAATGTTCTGTCTCTGGTCCACGGTAATGTTCTGTTTCTGTTTCAAGGTAATGTTCCGTTTCTGGTCCACGATAATGTTCTGTTTCTGTTTCACGGTAATGTTCCGTTTCTGGTTCACGGTAATGTTCCGTCTTTGGTCCACGGTAATGTTCCGTCTCTGGTCCACGATAATGTTCTGTTTCTGTTTCACGTTAATGTTCCGTTTCTGGTCCATGATAATTTTCTGTTTCACGGTAATGTTCTGCCTCTGGTCCACGGTAATGTTCTGTTTCTGTTTCACGGTAATGTTCCGTTTCTGGTCCACGATAATGTTGTGTTTCTGTTTCACGGTAATGTTCTGTTTCACAGTAATGTTCTGTCTCTGGTCCACGCTAATGTTCTGTTTCTGTTTCACGGTAATGTTCCGTTTCTGGTCCACAATAATGTTCTGTTTCGGTTTCACGGTCATGTTCCGTTTCTGGTCCATGATAATGTTCTGTTTCTGTTTGACGGTAATGTTCCGTTTCTGGTCCATGATAATGTTCTGTTTCACTGTTATGTTCTGTCTCTGGTCCATGGTAATGTTCTGTCTCTGGTCCACGGTGATGTTCGGTTTCAAGGTAAAGTTCGGTCTCTGGTCCACAGTAATGTTCTGTCTCTGGTCCACGGTAATGTTCTGTCTCTGGTCCACGGTAATGTTCTGTCTCTGGTCCACGGTAATGTTCGATCTCTGGTCCACGAAAATGTTCGGTTTCACGCTAATGTTCTCTTTCTGGTCCACAGTAATGTTCTGTTTCGGTTTCACGGTAATGTTTCGTTTCTGGTCCACGATAATGTTCTGTTTTGGTTTCACGGTAATGTTCCGTTTCTGGTACACGATAATGTTCTGTTTCAGTTTCATGGTAATGTTCCGTCTCTGGTCCACGATAATGTTCCGTCTCTGGTCCACAATAATGTTATGTTTCTGTTTCACGGTAATGTTCCGTTTCTGGTCCATGATAATGTTCTGTTTCACGGTAATGTTCTGTCTCTGGTCCACGCTAATGTTCTGTTTCTGTTTCACGGTAATGTTCCGTTTCTGGTCCACGATAATGTTGTGTTTCTGTTTCACGGTAATGTTCTGTTTCACAGTAATGTTCTGTCTCTGGTCCACGCTAATGTTCTGTTTCTGTTTCACGGTAATGTTCCGTTTCTGGTCCACGATAATGTTGTGTTTCTGTTTCACGGTAATGTTCTGTTTCTGGTCCATGATAATGTTCTGTTTCTGTTTCACGGTAATGTTCCGTTTCTGGTCCATGATAATGTTCTGTTTCACGGTAATGTTCTTTCTCTGGTCCATGGTAATGTTCTGTCTCTGGTCCACGGTGATGTTCGGTTTCAAGGTAAAGTTCGGTCTCTGGTCCACAGTAATGTTCTGTCTCTGGTCCACGGTAATGTTCTGTCTCTGGTCCACGGTAATGTTCTGTCTCTGGTGCACGGTAATGTTCTGTCTCTGGTCCACGGTAATGTTCTGTCTCTGGTCCACGGTAATGTTCTGTCTCTGGTGCACGGTAATGTTCTGTTTCTGTTTCACGGTTATGTTCCATTTCTGGTCCACGATAATTTTGTATTTCTGTTTCACGGTAATGTTCCATTTCTGGTCCACGATAATTTTGTGTTTCTGTTTCACGGTAATGTTCCGTTTCTGGTCCACGATAATGTTCTGTTTCGGTTTCACGGTAATGTTCTGTCTCTGGTCCACGGTAATGTTCGATCTCTGGTCCACGATAATGTTCGGTTTCACGGTAATGTCCTGTCTCTGGTCCACGGTAATGTTCGATCTCTGGTCCACGATAATGTTCGGTTTCAAGGTAATGTTCTGTCTCTGGTCCACGGTAATGTTCGATCTCTGGTCCACGATAATGTTCGGTTTCACGGTAATGTTCCGTCTCTGGTCCACGATAATGTTCTGTTTCTGTTTCATGGTAATGTTCCATTTCTGGTCCACGATAATTTTGTGTCTCTTGTCCACGGTAAAGTTCTGTCTCTGGTCCACGGTAATGTTCTGTCTCTGGTCCACGGTAATGTTCTGTCTCTGGTCCACGGTAATGTTCGATCTCTGGTCCACGATTATGTTCGGTTTCACGGTAATGATCCGTCTCTGGTCCACGATAATGTTCTGTTTCTGTTTCACGGTAATGTTCCGTTTCTGGTCCATGATAATGTTCTTTTTCACTGTAATGTTCTGTGTCTGGTCCATGGTAATGTTCTGTCTCTGGTCCACGGTGATGTTCGGTTTCAAGGTAAAGTTCGGTCTCTGGTCCACAGTAATGTTCTGTCTCTGGTCCACGGTAATGTTCTGTCTCTGGTCCACGGTAATGTTCTGTCTCTGGTCCACGGTAATGTTCGATCTCTGGTCCACGATAATGTTCGGTTTCACGGTAATGTTCCGTCTCTGGTCAACGATAATGTTCTGTTTCTGTTTCACGGTAATGTTCCATTTCTGGTCCACGATAATTTTGTGTTTCTGTTTCACGGTAATGTTCTGTCTCTGGTCCACGGTAATGTTCGATCTCTGGTCCACGATAATGTTCGGTTTCACGGTAATGTTCCGTCTCTGGTCCACGATAATGTTCTGTTTCTGTTTCATGGTAATGTTCCATTTCTGGTCCACGATAATTTTGTGTCTCTTGTTCACGGTAAAGTTCTGTCTCTGGTCCACGGTAATGTTCTGTCTCTGGTCCACGGTAATGTTCTGTCTCTGGTCCACGGTAATGTTCGATCTCTGGTCCACGATTATGTTCGGTTTCACGGTAATGATCCCTCTCTGGTCCACGATAATGTTCTGTTTCTGGTGCACGATAATGTTCTGTTTCAGTTTCACGTTAATTTTCCGTTTCATGTCCACGATAATGTTCTGTTTCGGTTTCACGGTAATGTTCCGTCTCTGGTCCACGGTAATGTTCCGTCTCTGGTCCACGATAATGTTCTGTTTCTGTTTCACGGTAATGTTCCGTTTCTGGTCCATGATAATTTTTTGTTTCACGGTAATGTTCTGTCTCTGGTCCACGCTAATGTTCTGTTTCTGTTTCACGGTAATGTTCCGTTTCTGGTCCACGATAATATTGTGTTTCTGTTTCACGGTAATGTTCTGTTTCTGGTCCATGATAATGTTCTGTTTCTGTTTCACGGTAATGTTCCGTTTCTGGTCCATGATAATGTTCTGTTTCACGGTAATGTTCTGTCTCTGGTCCACGGTGATGTTCGGTTTCAAGGTAAAGTTCGGTCTCTGGTCCACAGTAATGTTCTGTCTCTGGTCCACGGTAATGTTCTGTCTCTGGTCCACGGTAATGTTCTGTCTCTGGTGCACGGTAATGTTCTGTCTCTGGTCCACGGTAATGTTCTGTCTGTGGTCCACGGTAATGTTCTGTCTCTGGTGCACGGTAATGTTCTGTTTCTGTTTCACGGTTATGTTCCATTTCTGGTCCACGATAATTTTGTATTTCTGTTTCACGGTAATGTTCCATTTCTGGTCCACGATAATTTTGTGTTTCTGTTTCACGGTAATGTTCCGTTTCTGGTCCACGATAATGTTCTGTTTCGGTTTCACGGTAATGTTCTGTCTCTGGTCCACGGTAATGTTCGATCTCTGGTCCACGATAATGTTCGGTTTCACGGTAATGTTCTGTCTCTGGTCCACGGTAATGTTCGATCTCTGGTCCACGATAATGTTCGGTTTCACGGTAATGTTCTGTCTCTGGTCCACGGTAATGTTCGATCTCTGGTCCACGATAATGTTCGGTTTCACGGTAATGTTCCGTCTCTGGTCCACGATAATGTTCTGTTTCTGTTTCATGGTAATGTTCCATTTCTGGTCCACGATAATTTTGTGTCTCTTGTCCACGGTAAAGTTCTGTCTCTGGTCCACGGTAATGTTCTGTCTCTGGTCCACGGTAATGTTCTGTCTCTGGTCCACGGTAATGTTCGATCTCTGGTCCACGATTATGTTCGGTTTCACGGTAATGATCCGTTTCTGGTCCACGATAATGTTCTGTTTCTGTTTCACGGTAATGTTCCGTTTCTGGTCCATGATAATGTTCTGTTTCACTGTAATGTTCTGTGTCTGGTCCATGGTAATGTTCTGTCTCTGGTCCACGGTGATGTTCGGTTTCAAGGTAAAGTTCGGTCTCTGGTCCAAAGTAATGTTCTGTCTCTGGTCCACGGTAATGTTCTGTCTCTGGTCCACGGTAATGTTCTGTCTCTGGTCCACGGTAATGTTCGATCTCTGGTCCACGATAATGTTCGGTTTCACGGTAATGTTCCGTCTCTGGTCAACGATAATGTTCTGTTTCTGTTTCACGGTAATGTTCCATTTCTGGTCCACGATAATTTTGTGTTTCTGTTTCACGGTATTGTTCTGTCTCTGGTCCACGGTAATGTTCGATCTCTGGTCCACGATAATGTTCTGTTTCTGTTTCATGGTAATGTTCCATTTCTGGTCCACGATAATTTTGTGTCTCTTGTCCACGGTAATGTTCTGTCTCTGGTCCACGGTAATGTTCTGTCTCTGGTCCACGGTAATGTTCTGTCTCTGGTCCACGGTAATGTTCGATCTCTGGTCCACGATTATGTTCGGTTTCACGGTAATGATCCGTCTCTGGTCCACGATAATGTTCTGTTTCTGGTGCACGATAATGTTCTGTTTCGGTTTCACGTTAATTTTCCGTTTCATGTCCACGATAATGTTCTGTTTCGGTTTAAACGGTAATGTTCCGTCTCTGGTCCACGGTAATGTTCCGTCTCTGGTCCACGATAATGTTCTGTTTCTGTTTCACGGTAATGTTCCGTTTCTGGTCCATGATAATTTTTTGTTTCACGGTAATGTTCTGTCTCTGGTCCACGGTAATGTTCTGTTTCTGTTTCACGGTAATGTTCCGTTTCTGGTCCACGATAATGTTGTGTTTCTGTTTCACGGTAATGTTCTGTTTCACAGTAATGTTCTGTCTCTGGTCCACGCTAATGTTCTGTTTCTTTTTCACGGTAATGTTCCGTTTCTGGTCCACGATAATGTTGTGTTTCTGTTTCACGGTAATGTTCCGTTTCTGGTCCACAATAATGTTCTGTTTCGGTTTCACGGTCATGTTCCGTTTCTGGTCCATGATAATGTTCTGTTTCTGTTTCACGGTAATGTTCCGTTTCTGGTCCATGATAATTTTCTGTTTCACTGTAATGTTCTGTCTCTGGTCCATGGTAATGTTCTGTCCCTGGTCCACGGTGATGTTCGGTTTCAAGGTAAAGTTCGGTCTCTGGTCCACAGTAATGTTCTGTCTCTGGTCCACGGTAATGTTCTGTCTCTGGTCCACGGTAATGTTCTGTCTCTGGTCCACGGTAATGTTCGATCTCTGGTCCACGATAATGTTCGGTTTCACGGTAATGTTCCGTCTCTGGTCAACGATAATGTTCTTTTTCTGTTTCACGGTAATGTTCCATTTCGGGTCCACGATAATTTTGTGTTTCTGTTTCACGGTAATGTTCCATTTCTGGTCCACGATAATGTTCTGTTTCGGTTTCACGGTAATGTTCTGTCTCTGGTCAACGGTAATGATCGATCTCTGGTCCACGATAATGTTCGGTTTCACGGTAATGTTCCGTCTCTGGTCCACGATAATGTTCTGTTTCTGTTTCATGGTAATGTTCTGTCTCTGGTCCACGATAATTTTGTGTCTCTGGTCCACGGTAATGTTCTGTCTCTGGTCCACGGTAATGTTCTATTTCTGGTCTACGGTAATGTTCTGTCTCTGGTCCACGGTAATGTTCTGTCTCTGGTCCACGGTAATGTTCGATCTCTGGTCCACGATAATGTTCGGTTTCACGGTAATGTTCCGTCTCTGGTCCACGATAATGTTCTGTTTCTGTTTCACGGTAATGTTCTGTCTCTGGTCCGCGCTAATGTTCTGTTTCTGGTCCACAATAATGTTCTGTTTCGGTTTCACGGTAATGTTTCGTTTCTGGTCCACGATAATGTTCTGTTTCGGTTTCACGGTAATGTTCCCTTTCTGGTACACGATAATGTTCTGTTTCGGTTTCACGGTAATGTTCCGTCTCTGGTCCACGATAATGTTCCGTCTCTGGTCCACAATAATGTTATGTTTCTGTTTCACGGTAATGTTCCGTTTCTGGTCCATGATAATGTTTTATTTCACGGTAATGTTCTGTCTCTGGTCAACGCTAATGTTCTGTTTCTGTTTCACGGTAATGTTCCGTTTGTGGTCCACGATAATGTTGTGTTTCTGTTTCACGGTAATTTTCTGTTTCACAGTAATGTTCTGTCTCTGGTCCACGATAATTTTGTGTCTCTGGTCCACGGTAATGTTCTGTCTCTGGTCCACGGTAATGTTCTATCTCTGGTCCACGGTAATGTTCTGTCTCTGGTCCACGGTAATTTTCTGTCTCTGGTCAACGGTAATGTTCGATCTCTGGTCCACGATAATGTTTGGTTTCACGGTAATGTTCCGTCTCTGGTCCACGATAATGTTCTGTTTCTGTTTCACGGTAATGTTCTGTCTCTGGTTCGCGCTAATGTTCTGTTTCTGGTCCACAATAATGTTCTGTTTCGGTTTCACGGTAATGTTTCGTTTCTGGTCCACAATAATGTTATGTTTCTGTTTCACGGTAATGTTCCGTTTCTGGTCCATGATAATGTTCTGTTTCACGGTAATGTTCTGTCTCTGGTCCACGCTAATGTTCTGTTTCTGTTTCACGGTAATGTTCCGTTTCTGGTCCACGATAATGTTGTGTTTCTGTTTCACGGTAATGTTCTGTTTCACAGTAATGTTCTGTCTCTTGTCCACTTTAATGTTCTGTTTCTGTTTCACGGTAATGTTCTGTTTCTGGTCCACGATAATGTTGTGTTTCTGTTTCACGATAATGTTCTGTTTCTGGTCCATGATAATGTTCTGTTTCTGTTTCACGGTAATGTTCCGTTTCTGGTCCATGATAATGTTCTGTTTCACGGTAATGTTCTTTCTCTGGTCCATGGTAATGTTCTGTCTCTGGTCCACGGTGATGTTCGGTTTCAAGGTAAAGTTCGGTCTCTGGTCCACAGTAATGTTCTGTCTCTGGTCCACGGTAATGTTCTGTCTATGATTCACGGTAATGTTCTGTCTCTGGTGCACGGTAATATTCTTTCTCTGGTCCACGGTAATGTTCTGTTTCGGTTTCATGGTAATGTGCTGTCTCTGGTCCACGATAATGTTCGATCTCTGGTCCACGATAGTGTTCGGTTTCACGGTAATGTTCCGTCTCTGGTCCCCGATAATGTTCTGTTTCTGTTTCACGGTTATGTTCCATTTCTGGTCCACGATAATTTTTTATTTCTGTTTCACGGTAATGTTCCATTTCTGGTCCACGATAATTTTGTGTTTCTGTTTCACGGTAATGTTCCGTTTCTGGTCCACGATAATGTTCTGTTTCGGTTTCACGGTAATGTTCTGTCTCTGGTCCACGTTAATGTTCTGTTTCTGTTTCATGGTAATGTTCAATTTCTGGTCCACGATAATTTTGTGTCTCTGGTCCACGGTAATGTTCTGTCTCTGGTCCATGGTAATGTTCTGTCTCTGGTCCACGGTAATGTTCTGTCTCTGGTCCACGGTAATGTTCGATCTCTGGTCCACGATAATGTTCGGTTTCACGGTAATGTTCCGTCTCTGGTCCACGATAATGTTCTGTTTCTGGTCCACGATAATGTTCTGTTTCGGTTTCACGGTAATGTTCCGTTTCATGTCCACGATAATGTTCTGTTTCGGTTTCACGGTAATGTTCCGTCTCTGGTCCACGGTAATGTTCTGTCTCTGGTCCAAGATAATGTTCCGTTTCTGTTTCACGGTAATGTTCCGTTTCTGGTCCATGATAATTTTCTGTTTCACGGTAATGTTCTGTCTCTGGTCCACGGTAATGTTCTGTTTCTGTTTCACGGTAATGTTCCGTTTTAGGTCCACGATAATGTTGGGTTTCTGTTTCACGGTAATGTTCTGTTTCACAGTAATGTTCTGTCTCTGGTCCACGCTAATGTTCTGTTTCTGTTTCACGGTAATGTTCCGTTTCTGGTCCACGATAATGTTGTGTTACTGTTTCACGGCAATGTTCCGTTTCTGGTCCACAATAATGTTCTGTTTCGGTTTCACGGTCATGTTCCGTTTCTGGTCCATGATAATGTTCTGTTTCTGTTTCACGGTAATGTTCCGTTTCTGCTCCATGATAATGTTCTGTTTCACTGTAATGTTCTGTCTCTGGTCCATGGTAATGTTCTGTCTCTGGTCCACGATAATGTTCTGTTTCTGTTTAGCGGTAATGTTCCGTTTCTGGTCCACGATAATGTTGTGTTTCTGTTTCACGGTAATGTTCTGTTTCTGTTTCACGGTAATGTTCCGTTTCTGCTCCATGATAATGTTCTGTTTCACTGTAATGTTCTGTCTCTGGTCCATGGTAATGTTCTGTCTCTGGTCCACGATAATGTTCTGTTTCTGTTTCACGGTAATGTTCCGTATCTGGTCCACGATAATGTTGTGTTTCTGTTTCACGGTAATGTTCTGTTTCACAGTAATGTTCTGTCTCTTGTCCACGCTAATGTTCTGTTTCTGTTTCACGGTAATGTTCCGTTTATGGTCCACGTTAATGTTGTGTTTCTGTTTCACGGTAATGTTCTGTTTCTGGTCCATGATAATGTTCTGTTTCTGTTTCACGGTAATGTTCCGTTTCTGGTCCATGATAATGTTCTGTTTCACGGTAATGTTCTTTCTCTGGTCCATGGTAATGTTCTGTCTCTGGTCCACGGTGATGTTCGGTTTCAAGGTAAAGTTCGGTCTCTGGTCCACAGTAATGTTCTGTCTCTGGTCCACGGTAATGTTCTGTCTATGATCCACGGTAATGTTCTGTCTCTGGTGCACGGTAATATTCTGTCTCTGGTCCACGGTAATGTTCTGTTTCGGTTTCATGGTAATGTGCTGTCTCTGGTCCACGGTAATGTTCGATCTCTGGTCCACGATAATGTTCGGTTTCACGGTAATGTTCCGTCTCTGGTCCCCGATAATGTTCTGTTTCTGTTTCACAGTTATGTTCCATTTCTGGTCCACGATAATTTTGTATTTCTGTTTCACGGTAATGTTCCATTTCTGGTCCACGATAATGTTCTGTTTCGGTTTCACGGTAATGTTCTGTCTCTGGTCCATGGTAATGTTCGATCTCTGGTCCACGATAATGTTCGGTTTCACAGTAATGTTCCGTCTCTGGTCCACGTTAATGTTCTGTTTCTGTTTCATGGTAATGTTCAATTTCTGGTCCACGATAATTTTGTGTCTCTGGTCCACGGTAATGTTCTGTCTCTGGTCCATGGTAATGTTCTGTCTCTGGTCCACGGTAATGTTCTGTCTCTGGTCCACGGTAATGTTCGATCTCTGGTCTACGATAATGTTCGGTTTCACGGTAATGTTCCGTCTCTGGTCCACGATAATGTTCTGTTTCTGGTCCACGATAATGTTCTGTTTCGGTTTCACGGTAATGTTCCGTTTCATGTCCACGATAATGTTCTGTTTCGGTTTCACGGTAATGTTCCGTCTCTGGTCCACGGTAATGTTCTGTCTCTGGTCCACGATAATGTTCCGTTTCTGTTTCACGGTAATGTTCCGTTTCTGGTCCATGATAATTTTCTGTTTCACGGTAATGTTCTGTCTCTGGTCCACGGTAATGTTCTGTTTCTGTTTCACGGTAATGTTCCGTTTCTGGTCCACGATAATGTTGTGTTTCTGTTTCACGGTAATGTTCTGTTTCACAGTAATGTTCTGTCTCTGGTCCACGCTAATGTTCTGTTTCTGTTTCACGGTAATGTTCCGTTTCTGGTCCACGATAATGTTGTGTTACTGTTTCACGGCAATGTTCCGTTTCTGGTCCAAAATAATGTTCTCTTTCGGTTTCACGGTCATGTTCCGTTTCTGGTCCATGATAATGTTCTGTTTCTGTTTCACGGTAATGTTCCGTTTCTGCTCCATGATAATGTTCTGTTTCACTGTAATGTTCTGTCTCTGGTCCATGGTAATGTTCTGTCTCTGGTCCACGATAATGTTCTGTTTCTGTTTCACGGTAATGTTCCGTTTCTGGTCCACAATAATGTTCTGTTTCGGTTTCACGGTCATGTTCCGTTTCTGGTCCATGATAATGTTCTGTTTCTGTTTCACGGTAATGTTCCGTTTCTGCTCCATGATAATGTTCTGTTTCACTGTAATGTTCTGTCTCTGGTCCATGGTAATGTTCTGTCTCTGGTCCACGATAATGTTCTGTTTCTGTTTAGCGGTAATGTTCCGTTTCTGGTCCACGATAATGTTGTGTTTCTGTTTCACGGTAATGTTCTGTTTCTGTTTCACGGTAATGTTCCGTTTCTGCTCCATGATAATGTTCTGTTTCACTGTAATGTTCTGTCTCTGGTCCATGGTAATGTTCTGTCTCTGGTCCACGATAATGTTCTGTTTCTGTTTCACGGTAATGTTCCGTATCTGGTCCACGATAATGTTGTGTTTCTGTTTCACGGTAATGTTCTGTTTCACAGTAATGTTCTGTCTCTTGTCCACGCTAATGTTCTGTTTCTGTTTCACGGTAATGTTCCGTTTCTGGTACACGATAATGTTGTGTTTCTTTTTCACGGTAATGTTCTGTTTCTGGTCCATGATAATGTTCTGTTTCTGTTTCACGGTAATGTTCTTTCTCTGGTCCATGATAATGTTCTGTTTCACGGTAATGTTCTTTCTCTGGTCCATGGTAATGTTCTGTCTCTGGTCCACGGTGATGTTCGGTTTCAAGGTAAAGTTGGGTCTCTGGTCCACAGTAATGTTCTGTCTCTGGTCCCCGGTAATGTTCTGTCTCTGATCCACGGTAATGTTCTGTCTCTGGTGCACGGTAATATTCTGTCTCTGGTCCACGGTAATGTTCTGTCTCTGGTCCACGGTAATGTTCGATCTCTGGTCCACGATAATGTTCGGTTTCACGGTAATGTTCCGTCTCTGGTCCCCGATAATGTTCTGTTTCTGTTTCACGGTTATGTTCCATTTCTGGTCCACGATAATTTTGTATTTCTGTTTCACGGTAATGTTCCATTTCTGGTCCACGATAATTTTGTGTTTCTGTTTCACGGTAATGTTCCGTTTCTGGTCCACGATAATGTTCTTTTTCGGTTTCACGGTAATGTTCTGTGTCTGGTCCACGGTAATGTTCGATCTCTGGTCCACGATAATGTTCGGTTTCACGGTAATGTTCCGTCTCTGGTCCACGATAATGTTCTGTTTCTGTTTCATGGTAATGTTCCATTTCTGGTCCACGATAATTTTGTGTCTCTGGTCCATGGTAATGTTCTGTCTCTGGTCCACGGTAATGTTCTGTCTCTGGTCCACGGTAATGTTCGATCTCTGGTCCACGATAATGTTCGGTTTCACGGTAATGTTCCGTCTCTGGTCAACGATAATGTTCTGTTTCTGTTTCACGGTAATGTTCTGTCTCTGGTCCACGATAATGTTCTGTTTCTGTTTCACGGTAATGTTCCGTTTCTGGTCCACGATAATGTTGTGTTTCTGTTTCACGGTAATGTTCGTTTTCACAGTAATGTTCTGTCTCTTGTCCACGCTAATGTTCTGTTTCTGTTTCACGGTAATGTTCCGTTTCTGGTCCACGATAATGTTGTGTTTCTGTTTCACGGTAATGTTCTGTTTCTGGTCCATGATAATGTTCTGTTTCTGTTTCACGGTAATGTTCCGTTTCTGGTCCATGATAATGTTCTGTTTCACGGTAATGTTCTTTCTCTGGTCCATGGTAATGTTCTGTCTCTGGTCCACGGTGATGTTCGGTTTCAAGGTAAAGTTCGGTCTCTGGTCCACAGTAATGTTCTGTCTCTGGTCCCCGGTAATGTTCTGTCTCTGATCCACGGTAATGTTCTGTCTCTGGTGCACGGTAATATTCTGTCTCTGGTCCACGGTAATGTTCTGTCTCTGGTCGACGGTAATGTTCGATCTCTGGTCCACGATAATGTTCGGTTTCACGGTAATGTTCCGTCTCTGGTCCCCGATAATGTTCTGTTTCTGTTTCACGGTTATGTTCCATTTCTGGTCCACGATAATTTTTTATTTCTGTTTCACGGTAATGTTCCATTTCTGGTCCACGATAATTTTGTGTTTCTGTTTCACGGTAATGTTCCGTTTTTGGTCCACGATAATGTTCTTTTTCGGTTTCACGGTAATGTTCTGTCTCTGGTCCACGGTAATGTTCGATCTCTGGTTCACGATAATGTTCGGTTTCACGGTAATGTTCCGTCTCTGGTCCACGATAATGTTCTGTTTCTGTTTCATGGTAATGTTCCATTTCTGGTCCACGATAATTTTGTGTCCCTGGTCCACGGTAATGTTCTGTCTCTGGTCCACGGTAATGTTCTGTCTCTGGTCCACGGTAATGTTCGATCTCTGGTCCAGGATAATGTTCGGTTTCACGGTAATGTTCCGTCTCTGGTCAACGATAATGTTCTGTTTCTGTTTCACGGTAATGTTCTGTCTCTGGTCCACGATAATGTTCTGTTTCTGTTTCACGGTAATGTTCCGTTTCTGGTCCACGATAATGTTTTGTTTCTGTTTCACGGTAATGTTCTGTTTCACAGTAATGTTCTGTCTCTTGTCCACGCTAATGTTCTGTTTCTGTTTCACGGTAATGTTCCGTTTCTGGTCCACCATAATGTTGTGTTTCTGTTTCACGGTAATGTTCTGTTTCTGGTCCATGATAATGTTCTGTTTCTGTTTCACGGTAATGTTCCGTTTCTGGTCCATGATAATGTTCTGTTTCACGGTAATGTTCTTTCTCTGGTCCATGGTAATGTTCTGTCTCTGGTCCACGGTGATGTTCGGTTTCAAGGTAAAGTTCGGTCTCTGGTCCACAGTAATGTTCTGTCTCTGGTCCCCGGTAATGTTCTGTCTCTGATCCACGGTAATGTTCTGTCTCTGGTGCACGGTAATATTCTGTCTCTGGTCCACGGTAATGTTCTGTCTCTGGTCCACGGTAATGTTCGATCTCTGGTCCACGATAATGTTCGGTTTCACGGTAATGTTCCGTCTCTGGTCCCCGATAATGTTCTGTTTCTGTTTCACGGTTATGTTCCATTTCTGGTCCACGATAATTTTTTATTTCTGTTTCACGGTAATGTTCCATTTCTGGTCCACGATAATTTTGTGTTTCTGTTTCACGGTAATGTTCCGTTTTTGGTCCACGATAATGTTCTTTTTCGGTTTCACGGTAATGTTCTGTCTCTGGTCCACGGTAATGTTCGATCTCTGGTTCACGATAATGTTCGGTTTCACGGTAATGTTCCGTCTCTGGTCCACGATAATGTTCTGTTTCTGTTTCATGGTAATGTTCCATTTCTGGTCCACGATAATTTTGTGTCCCTGGTCCACGGTAATGTTCTGTCTCTGGTCCACGGTAATGTTCTGTCTCTGGTCCACGGTAATGTTCGATCTCTGGTCCAGGATAATGTTCGGTTTCACGGTAATGTTCCGTCTCTGGTCAACGATAATGTTCTGTTTCTGTTTCACGGTAATGTTCTGTCTCTGGTCCACGATAATGTTCTGTTTCTGTTTCACGGTAATGTTCCGTTTCTGGTCCACGATAATGTTTTGTTTCTGTTTCACGGTAATGTTCTGTTTCACAGTAATGTTCTGTCTCTTGTCCACGCTAATGTTCTGTTTCTGTTTCACGGTAATGTTCCGTTTCTGGTCCACCATAATGTTGTGTTTCTGTTTCACGGTAATGTTCTGTTTCTGGTCCATGATAATGTTCTGTTTCTGTTTCACGGTAATGTTCTTTCTCTGGTCCATGGTAATGTTCTGTCTCTGGTCCACGGTGATGTTCGGTTTCAAGGTAAAGTTCGGTCTCTGGTCCACAGTAATGTTCTGTCTCTGGTCCCCGGTAATGTTCTGTCTCTGATCCACGGTAATGTTCTGTCTCTGGTGCACGGTAATATTCTGTCTCTGGTCCACGGTAATGTTCTGTCTCTGGTCCACGGTTATGTTCGATCTCTGGTCCACGATAATGTTCGGTTTCACGGTAATGTTCCGTCTCTGGTCCCCGATAATGTTCTGTTTCGGTTTCACGGTCATGTTCCGTTTATGGTCCATGATAATGTTCTGTTTCTGTTTCACGGTAATGTTCCGTTTCTGGTCCATGATAATGTTCTGTTTCACTGTAATGTTCTGTCTCTGGTCCATGGTAATGTTCTGTCTCTGGTCCACGGTGATGTTCGGTTTCAAGGTAAAGTTCGATCTCTGGTCCACGGTAATGTTCTGTCTCTGGTCCACGGTAATGTTCTGTCTCTGGTCCACGATAATGTTCGGTTTCACGGTAATGTTCCGTCTCTGGTCAACGATAATGTTCTGTTTCTGTTTCACGGTAATGTTCTGTCTCTGGTCCATGATAATGTTCTGTTTCTGTTTCACGGTAATGTTCCGTTTCTGGTCCACGATAATGTTGTGTTTCTGTTTCACGGTAATGTTCTGTTTCACAGTATTGTTCTGTCTCTTGTCCACGCTAATGTTCTGTTTCTGTTTCACGGTAATATTCCGTTTCTGGTCCACGATAATGTTGTGTTTCTGTTTCACGGTAATGTTCTGTTTCTGGTCCATGATAATGTTCTGTTTCTGTTTCACGGTAATGTTCCGTTTCTGGTCAATGCTAATGTGCTGTCTCTGTTTCACGGTAATGTTCCGTTTCTGGTCCACGATAATGTTCTTTTTTGGTTTCACGGTAATGTTCTGTCTCTGGTCCACGGTAATGTTCGATCTCTGGTTCACGATAATGTTCGGTTTCACGGTAATGTTCCGTCTCTGGTCCACGATAATGTTCTGTTTCTGTTTCATGGTAATGTTCCATTTCTGGTCCACGATAATTTTGTGTCCCTGGTCCACGGTAATGTTCTGTCTCTGGTCCACGGTAATGTTCTGTCTCTGGTCCACGGTAATGTTCGATCTCTGGTCCAGGATAATGTTCGGTTTCACGGTAATGTTCCGTCTCTGGTCAACGATAATGTTCTGTTTCTGTTTCACGGTAATGTTCTGTCTCTGGTCCACGATAATGTTCTATTTCTGTTTCACGGTAATGTTCCGTTTCTGGTCCATGATAATGTTTTGTTTCTGTTTCACGGTAATGTTCTGTTTCACAGTAATGTTCTGTCTCTTGTCCACGCTAATGTTCTGTTTCTGTTTCACGGTAATGTTCCGTTTCTGGTCCACCATAATGTTGTGTTTCTGTTTCACGGTAATGTTCTGTTTCTGGTCCATGATAATGTTCTGTTTCTGTTTCACGGTAATGTTCTTTCTCTGGTCCATGGTAATGTTCTGTCTCTGGTCCACGGTGATGTTCGGTTTCAAGGTAAAGTTCTGTCTCTGGTCCACAGTAATGTTCTGTCTCTGGTCCCCGGTAATGTTCTGTCTCTGATCCACGGTAATGTTCTGTCTCTGGTGCACGGTAATATTCTGTCTCTGGTCCACGGTAATGTTCTGTCTCTGGTCCACGGTTATGTTCGATCTCTGGTCCACGATAATGTTCGGTTTCACGGTAATGTTCCGTCTCTGGTCCCCGATAATGTTCTGTTTCGGTTTCACGGTCATGTTCCGTTTCTGGTCCATGATAATGTTCTGTTTCACTGTAATGTTCTGTCTCTGGTCCATGGTAATATTCTGTCTCTGGTCCACGGTAATGTTCGGTTTCAAGGTAAAGTTCGGTCTCTGGTCCACAGTAATGTTCTGTCTCTGGTCCACGGTAATGTTCTGTCTCTGGTCCACGGAAATGTTCGGTTTCACGGTAATGTTCCGTCTCTGGTCCCCGATAATGTTCTGTTTCGGTTTCACGGTCATGTTCCGTTTCTGGTCCATGATAATGTTCTGTTTCTGTTTCACGGTAATGTTCCGTTTCTGGTCCATGATAATGTTCTGTTTCACTGTAATGTTCTGTCTCTGGTCCATGGTAATGTTCTGTCTCTGGTCCACGGTGATGTTCGGTTTCAAGGTAAAGTTCGATCTCTGGTCCACGGTAATGTTCTGTCTCTGGTCCACGGTAATGTTCTGTCTCTGGTCCACGGTAATGTTCTGTCTCTGGTCCACGATAATGTTCGGTTTCACGGTAATGTTCCGTCTCTGGTCAACGATAATGTTCTGTTTCTGTTTCACGGTAATGTTCTGTCTCTGGTCCACGATAATGTTCTGTTTCTGTTTCACGGTAATGTTCCGTTTCTGGTCCACGATAATGTTGTGTTTCTGTTTCACGGTAATGTTCTGTTTCACAGTAATGTTCTGTCTCTTGTCCACGCTAATGTTCTGTTTCTGTTTCACGGTAATGTTCCGTTTCTGGTCCACGATAATGTTGTGTTTCTGTTTCACGGTAATGTTCTGTTTTTGGTCCATGATAATGTTCTGTTTCTGTTTCACGGTAATGTTCCGTTTCTGGTCCATGATAATGTTCTGTTTCACGGTAATGTTCTTTCTCTGGTCCATGCTAATGTGCTGTCTCTGTTTCATGGTAATGTTCCGTTTCTGGTCCACGATAATGTTCTTTTTCGGTTTCACGGTAATGTTCTGTCTCTGGTCCACGGTAATGTTCGATCTCTGGTTCACGATAATGTTCGGTTTCACGGTAATGTTCCGTCTCTGGTCCACGATAATGTTCTGTTTCTGTTTCATGGTAATGTTCCATTTCTGGTCCACGATAATTTTGTGTCCCTGGTCCACGGTAATGTTCTGTCTCTGGTCCACGGTAATGTTCTGTCTCTGGTCCAGGATAATGTTCGGTTTCACGGTAATGTTCCGTCTCTGGTCAACGATAATGTTCTGTTTCTGTTTCACGGTAATGTTCTGTCTCTGGTCCACGATAATGTTCTATTTCTGTTTCACGGTAATGTTCCGTTTCTGGTCCATGATAATGTTTTGTTTCTGTTTCACGGTAATGTTCTGTTTCACAGTAATGTTCTGTCTCTTGTCCACGCTAATGTTCTGTTTCTGTTTCACGGTAATGTTCCGTTTCTGGTCCACCATAATGTTGTGTTTCTGTTTCACGGTAATGTTCTGTTTCTGGTCCATGATAATGTTCTGTTTCTGTTTCACGGTAATGTTCTTTCTCTGGTCCATGGTAATGTTCTGTCTCTGGTCCACGGTGATGTTCGGTTTCAAGGTAAAGTTCGGTCTCTGGTCCACAGTAATGTTCTGTCTCTGGTCCCCGGTAATGTTCTGTCTCTGATCCACGGTAATGTTCTGTCTCTGGTGCACGGTAATATTCTGTCTCTGGTCCACGGTAATGTTCTGTCTCTGGTCCACGGTTATGTTCGATCTCTGGTCCACGATAATGTTCGGTTTCACGGTAATGTTCCGTCTCTGGTCCCCGATAATGTTCTGTTTCGGTTTCACGGTCATGTTCCGTTTCTGGTCCATGATAATGTTCTGTTTCACTGTAATGTTCTGTCTCTGGTCCATGGTAATGTTCTGTCTCTGGTCCACGGTGATGTTCGGTTTCAAGGTAAAGTTCGATCTCTGGTCCACGGTAATGTTCTGTCTCTGGTCCACGGTAATGTTCTGTCTTTGGTCCACGATAATGTTCGGTTTCACGGTAATGTTCCGTCTCTGGTCAACGATAATGTTCTGTTTCTGTTTCACGGTAATGTTCTATCTCTGGTCCACGATAATGTTCTGTTTCTGTTTCACGGTAATGTTCCGTTTCTGGTCCACGATAATGTTGTGTTTCTGTTTCACGGTAATGTTCCGTTTCTGGTCCACGATAATGTTGTGTTTCTGTTTCACGGTAATGTTCTGTTTCTGGTCCATGATAATGTTCTGTTTCTGTTTCACGGTAATGTTCCGTTTCTGGTCCATGATAATGTTCTGTTTCACGGTAATGTTCTTTCTCTGGTCCATGCTAATGTGCTGTCTCTGGTCCACGGTGATGTTCGGTTTCAAGGTAAAATTCGGTCTCTGGTCCACAGTAATGTTCTGTCTCTGGTCCCCGGTAATGTTCTGTCTCTGATCCACGGTAATGTTCTGTCTCTGGTGCACGGTAATATTCTGTCTCTGGTCCACGGTAATGTTCTGTCTCTGGTCCACGGTTATGTTCGATCTCTGGTCCACGATAATGTTCGGTTTCACGGTAATGTTCCGTCTCTGGTCCCCGATAATGTTCTGTTTCGGTTTCACGGTCATGTTCCGTTTCTGGTCCATGATAATGTTCTGTTTCTGTTTCACGGTAATGTTCCGTTTCTGGTCCATGATAATGTTCTGTTTCACTGTAATGTTCTGTCTCTGGTCCATGGTAATGTTCTGTCTCTGGTCCACGGTGATGTTCGGTTTCAAGGTAAAGTTCGATCTCTGGTCCACGGTAATGTTCTGTCTCTGGTCCACGGTAATGTTCTGTCTCTGGTCCACGATAATGTTCGGTTTCACGGTAATGTTCCGTCTCTGGTAAACGATAATGTTCTGTTTCTGTTTCACGGTAATGTTCTGTCTCTGGTCCACGATAATGTTCTGTTTCTGTTTCACGGTAATGTTCCGTTTCTGGTCCACGATAATGTTGTGTTTCTGTTTCACGGTAATGTTCTGTTTCACAGTAATGTTCTGTCTCTTGTCCACGCTAATGTTCTGTTTCTGTTTCACGGTAATGTTCCGTTTCTGGTCCACGATAATGTTGTGTTTCTGTTTCACGGTAATGTTCTGTTTCTGGTCCATGATAATGTTCTGTTTCTGTTTCACGGTAATCTTCCGTTTCTGGTCCATGATAATGTTCTGTTTCACGGTAATGTTCTTTCTCTGGTCCATGCTAATGTGCTGTCTCTGGTCCACGGTGATGTTCGGTTTCAAGGTAAAGTTCGGTCTCTGGTCCACAGTAATGTTCTGTCTCTGGTCCCCGGTAATGTTCTGTCTCTGATCCACGGTAATGTTCTGTCTCTGATGCACGGTAATATTCTGTCTCTGGTCCACGGTAATGTTCTGTCTCTGGTCCACGGTAATGTTCGATCTCTGTTCCACGATAATGTTCGGTTTCACGGTAATGTTCCGTCTCTGGTCCCCGATAATGTTCTGTTTCTGTTTCACGGTTATGTTCCATTTCTGGTCCACGATAATTTTGTATTTCTGTTTCACGGTAATGTTCCATTTCTGGTCCACGATAATTTTGTGTTTCTGTTTCACGGTAATGTTCCGTTTCTGGTCCACGATAATGTTCTTTTTCGGTTTCACGGTAATGTTCTGTCTCTGGTCCACGGTAATGTTCGATCTCTGGTCCACGATAATGTTCGGTTTTACGGTAATGTTCCGTCTCTGGTCCACGATAATGTTCTGTTTCTGTTTCATGGTAATGTTCCATTTCTGGTCCACGATAATTTTGTGTCTCTGGTCCACGGTAATGTTCTGTCTCTGGTCCACGGTAATGTTCTGTCTCTGGTCCACGGTAATGTTCTGTCTCTGGTCCACGGTAATGTTCTGTCTCTGGTCCACGGTAATGTTCGATCTCTGGTCCACGATAATGTTCGGTTTCACGGTAATGTTCCGTCTCTGGTCCACGGTAATGTTCTGTCTCTGGTCCACGGTAATGTTTTATCTCTGGTCCACGATAATGTTCGGTTTCACGGTAATGGTCCGTCTCTGGTCAACGATAATGTTCTGTTTCTGTTTCACGGTAATGTTCTGCCTCTGGTCCACGATAATGTTCTGTTTCTGTTTCATGGTAATGTTCCGTTTCTGGTCCACGATAATGTTGTGTTTCTGTTTCACGGTAATGTTCTGTTTCACAGTAATGTTCTGTCTCTTGTCCACGCTAATGTTCTGTTTCTGTTTCACGGTAATGTTCCGTTTATGGTCCACGATAATGTTCTGTTTCTGTTTCACGGTAATGTTCTGTTTCTGGTCCATGATAATGTTCTGTTTCTGTTTCACGGTAATGTTCCGTTTCTGGTCCATGATAATGTTCTGTTTCACGGTAATGTTCTTTCTCTGGTCCATGGTAATGTTCTGTCTCTGGTCCACGGTGATGTTCGGTTTCAAGGTAAAGTTCGGTCTCTGGTCCACAGTAATGTTCTGTCTCTGGTCCACGCTAATGTTCTGTTTCTGTTTCACGGTAATGTTCCGTTTCTGGTCCACGATAATGTTGTGTTTCTGTTTCACGGCAATGTTCCGTTTCTGGTCCACAATAATGTTCTGTTTCGGTTTCACGGTCATGTTCCGTTTCTGGTCCATGATAATGTTCCATTTCTGTTTCACGGTAATGTTCCGTTTCTGGTCCATGATAATGTTCTGTTTCACTGTAATGTTCTGTCTCTGGTCCATGGTAATGTTCTGTCTCTGGTCCACGGTGATGTTCGGTTTCAAGGTAAAGTTCGGTCTCTGGTCCACAGTAATGTTCTGTCTCTGGTCCACGGTAATGTTCTTTCTCTGGTCCACGGTAATGTTCTGTCTCTAGTCCACGGTAATGTTCGATCTCTGGTCCACGATAATTTTGTATTTCTGTTTCACGGTAATGTTCCATTTCTGGTCCACGATAATTTTGTGTTTCTGTTTCACGGTAATGTTCCGTTTCTGGTCCACGATAATGTTCTGTTTCGGTTTCACGGTAATGTTCTGTCTCTGGTCCACGGTAATGTTCGATCTCTGGTCCACGATAATGTTCGGTTTCACGGTAATAATCCGTCTCTGGTCCACGATAATGTTCTGTTTCTGTTTCATGGTAATGTTCCATTTCTGGTCCACGATAATTTTGTGTCTCTTGTCCACGGTAATGTTCTGTCTCTGGTCCACGGTAATGTTCTGTCTCTGGTCCACGGTAATGTTCGATCTCTGGTCCACGATAATGTTCGGTTTCACGGTAAAGTTCCGTCTCTGGTCAACGATAATGTTCTGTTTCTGTTTCACGGTAATGTTTTGTCTCTGGTCCACGATAATGTTATGTCTCTGGTCCACGGTGATGTTCGGTTTCAAGGTAAAGTTCGGTCTCTGGTCCACCGTAATGTTCTGTCTCTGGTCCACGGTAATGTTCTGTCTCTGGTCCACGGTAATGTTCTGTCTCTGGTCCACGGTAATGTTCTGTCTCTGGTCCACGGTAATGTTCTGTCTCTGGTCCACGGTAATGTTCGATCTCTGGTCCACGATAATGTTCGGTTTCACGGTAATGTTCCGTCTCTGGTCAACGATAATGTTCTGTTTCACGGTAATGTTCTTTCTCTGGTCCATGCTAATGTGCTGTCTCTGGTCCACGGTGATGTTCGGTTTCAAGGTAAAGTTCGGTCTCTGGTCCACAGTAATGTTCTGTCTCTGGTCCCCGGTAATGTTCTGTCTCTGATCCACGGTAATGTTCTGTCTCTGGTGCACGGTAATATTCTGTCTCTGGTCCACGGTAATGTTCTGTCTCTGGTCCACGGTAATGTTCGATCTCTGTTCCACGATAATGTTCGGTTTCACGGTAATGTTCCGTCTCTGGTCCCCGATAATGTTCTGTTTTTGTTTCACGGTTATGTTCCATTTCTGGTCCACGATAATTTTGTATTTCTGTTTCACGGTAATGTTCCATTTCTGGTCCACGATAATTTTGTGTTTCTGTTTCACGGTAATGTTCCGTTTCTGGTCCACGATAATGTTCTTTTTCGGTTTCACGGTAATGTTCTGTCTCTGGTCCACGGTAATGTTCGATCTCTGGTCCACGATAATGTTCGGTTTTACGGTAATGTTCCGTCTCTGGTCCACTATAATGTTCTGTTTCTGTTTCATGGTAATGTTCCATTTCTGGTCCACGATAATTTTGTGTCTCTGGTCCACGGTAATGTTCTGTCTCTGGTCCACGGTAATGTTCTGTCTCTGGTCCACGGTAATGTTCTGTCTCTGGTCCACGGTAATGTTCTGTCTCTGGTCCACGGTAATGTTCTGTCTCTGGTCCACGGTAATGTTCTGTCTCTGGTCCACGGTAATGTTCTGTCTCTGGTCCACGGTAATGTTCGATCTCTGGTCCACGATAATGTTCGGTTTCACGGTAATGTTCCGTCTCTGGTCAACGATAATGTTCTGTTTCACGGTAATGTTCTTTCTCTGGTCCATGCTAATGTGCTGTCTCTGGTCCACGGTGATGTTCGGTTTCAAGGTAAAGTTCGGTCTCTGGTCCACAGTAATGTTCTGTCTCTGGTCCCCGGTAATGTTCTGTCTCTGATCCACGGTAATGTTCTGTCTCTGGTGCACGGTAATATTCTGTCTCTGGTCCACGGTAATGTTCTGTCTCTGGTCCACGGTAATGTTCGATCTCTGTTCCACGATAATGTTCGGTTTCACGGTAATGTTCCGTCTCTGGTCCACGGTAATGTTCTGTCTCTGGTCCACGGTAATGTTCGATCTCTGGTCCACGATAATGTTCGGTTTCACGGTAATGTTCCGTCTCTGGTCCACGGTAATGTTCTGTCTCTGGTCCACGGTAATGTTCTATCTCTGGTCCACGATAATGTTCGGTTTCACGGTAATGGTCCGTCTCTGGTCAACGATAATGTTCTGTTTCTGTTTCACGGTAATGTTCTGCCTCTGGTCCACGATAATGTTCTGTTTCTGTTTCATGGTAATGTTCCGTTTCTGGTCCACGATAATGTTGTGTTTCTGTTTCACGGTAATGTTCTGTTTCACAGTAATGTTCTGTCTCTTGTCCACGCTAATGTTCTGTTTCTGTTTCACGGTAATGTTCCGTTTATGGTCCACGATAATGTTCTGTTTCTGTTTCACGGTAATGTTCTGTTTCTGGTCCATGATAATGTTCTGTTTCTGTTTCACGGTAATGTTCCGTTTCTGGTCCATGATAATGTTCTGTTTCACGGTAATGTTCTTTCTCTGGTCCATGGTAATGTTCTGTCTCTGGTCCACGGTGATGTTCGGTTTCAAGGTAAGGTTCGGTCTCTGGTCCACAGTAATGTTCTGTCTCTGGTCCACGCTAATGTTCTGTTTCTGTTTCACGGTAATGTTCCGTTTCTGGTCCACGATAATGTTGTGTTTCTGTTTCACGGCAATGTTCCGTTTCTGGTCCACTATAATGTTCTGTTTCGGTTTCACGGTCATGTTCCGTTTCTGGTCCATGATAATGTTCCATTTCTGTTTCACGGTAATGTTCCGTTTCTGGTCCATGATAATGTTCTGTTTCACTGTAATGTTCTGTCTCTGGTCCATGGTAATGTTCTGTCTCTGGTCCACGGTGATGTTCGGTTTCAAGGTAAAGTTCGGTCTCTGGTCCACAGTAATGTTCTGTCTCTGGTCCACGGTAATGTTCTTTCTCTGGTCCACGGTAATGTTCTGTCTCTAGTCCACGGTAATGTTCGATCTCTGGTACACGATAATTTTGTATTTCTGTTTCACGGTAATGTTCCATTTCTGGTCCACGATAATTTTGTGTTTCTGTTTCACGGTAATGTTCCGTTTCTGGTCCACGATAATGTTCTGTTTCGGTTTCACGGTAATGTTCTGTCTCTGGTCCACGGTAATGTTCGATCTCTGGTCCACGATAATGTTCGGTTTCACGGTAATAATCCGTCTCTGGTCCACGATAATGTTCTGTTTCTGTTTCATGGTAATGTTCCATTTCTGGTCCACGATAATTTTGTGTCTCTTTTCCACGGTAATGTTCTGTCTCTGGTCCACGGTAATGTTCTGTCTCTGGTCCACGGTAATGTTCGATCTCTGGTCAACGATAATGTTCGGTTTCACGGTAAAGTTCCGTCTCTGGTCAACGATAATGTTCTGTTTCTGTTTCACGGTAATGTTTTGTCTCTGGTCCACGATAATGTTATGTCTCTGGTCCACGGTGATGTTCGGTTTCAAGGTAAAGTTCGGTCTCTGGTCCACAGTAATGTTCTGTCTCTGGTCCACGGTAATGTTCTGTCTCTGGTCCACGGTAATGTTCTGTCTCTGGTCCACGGTAATGTTCTGTCTCTGGTCCACGGTAATGTTCTGTCTCTGGTCCACGGTAATGTTCGATCTCTGGTCCACGATAATGTTCGGTTTCACGGTAATGTTCCGTCTCTGGTCAACGATAATGTTCTGTTTCTGTTTCACGGTAATGTTCTGTCTCTGGTCCACGATAATGTTCTCTTTCTTTTTCACGGTAATGTTCCGTTTCTGGTCCACGATAATGTTGTGTTTCTGTTTCACGGTAATGTTCCGTGTCTGGTCCACGATAATGTTGTGTTTCTGTTTCACGGTAATGTTCTGTTTCTGGTCCATGATAATGTTCTGTTTCTGTTTCACGGTAATGTTCCGTTTCTGGTCCATGATAATGTTCTGTTTCACGGTAATGTTCTTTCTCTGGTCCATGGTAATGTTCTGTCTCTGGTCCACGATAATGTTCGGTTTCAAGGTAATGTTCGGTCTCTGGTCCACGGTAATGTTCTGTCTCTGGTGGACGGTAATATTCTGTCTCTGGTCCACGATAATGTTCGATCTCTGGTCCACGATAATGTTCGGTTTCACGGTAATGTTCCGTCTCTGGTCCACGATAATGTTCTGTTTCTGTTTCATGGTAATGTTCCATTTCTGGTCCACGATAATTTTGTGTCTCTGGTCCATGGTAATGTTCTGTCTCTGGTCCACGGTAATGTTCTGTCTCTGGTCCAGGGTAATGTTCGATCTCTGGTCCACGATAATGTTCGGTTTCACGGTAATGTTCCGTCTCTGGTCAACGATAATGTTCTGTTTCTGTTTCACGGTAATGTTCTGTCTCTGGTCCACGATAATGTTCTGTTTCTGTTTCACGGTAATGTTCTGTCTCTTGTCCACGCTAATGTTCTGTTTCTGTTTCACGGTAATGTTCCGTTTCTGGTCCACGATAATGTTGTGTTTCTGTTTCACGGTAATGTTCTGTTTCTGGTCCATGATAATGTTCTGTTTCTGTTTCACGGTAATGTTCCGTTTCTGGTCCATGATAATGTTCTGTTTCACGGTAATGTTCTTTCTCTGGTCCATGGTAATGTTCTGTCTCTGGTCCACGGTGATGTTCGGTTTCAAGGTAAAGTTCGGTCTCTGGTCCACAGTAATGTTCTGTCTCTGGTCCCCGGTAATGTTCTGTCTCTGATCCACGGTAATGTTCTGTCTCTGGTCCACGGTAATGTTCTGTCTCTGGTCCACGGTAATGTTCGATCTCTGGGCCACGATAATGTTCGGTTTCACGGTAATGTTCCGTCTCTGGTCCCCGATAATGTTCTGTTTCTGTTTCACGGTTATGTTCCATTTCTGGTCCACGATAATTTTTTATTTCTGTTTCACGGTAATGTTCCATTTCTGGTCCACGATAATTTTGTGTTTCTGTTTCACGGTAATGTTCCGTTTCTGGTCCACGATAATGTTCTTTTTCGGTTTCACGGTAATGTTCTTTCTCTGGTCCACGGTAATGTTCGATCTCTGGTCCACGATACTGTTCGGTTTCACGGTAATGTTCCGTCTCTGGTCCACGATAATGTTCTGTTTCTGTTTCATGGTAATGTTCCATTTCTGGTCCACGATAATTTTGTGTCTCTGGTCCATGGTAATGTTCTGTCTCTGGTCCACGGTAATGTTCTGTCTCTGGTCCACGGTAATGTTCTGTCTCTGGTCCACGGTAATGTTCTGTCTCTGGTCCACGGTAATGTTCGATCTCTGGTCCACGATAATGTTCGGTTTCACGGTAATGTTCTGTCTCTGGTCCACGGTAATGTTCTGTCTCTGGTCCACGGTAATGTTCGATCTCTGGTCCACGATAATGTTCGGTTTCACGGTAATGTTCCGTCTCTGGTCCACGATAATGTTCTGTTTCTGGTCCACGATAATGTTCTGTTTCGGTTTCACGGTAATGTTCGGTTTCATGTCCACGATAATGTTCCGTTTCGGTTTCACGGTAATGTTCCGTTTCATGTCCACGATAATGTTCTCTTTCGGTTTCACGGTAATGTTCCGTCTCTGGTCCACGGTAATGTTCCGTCTCTGATCCACGATAATGTTCCGTTTCTGTTTCACGATAATGTTCCGTTTCTGGTCCATGATAATTTTCTGTTTCACGGTAATGTTCTGTCTCTGGTCCACGGTAATGTTCTGTTTCTGGTTCACGGTAATGTTCCGTTTCTGGTCCACGATAATGTTGTGTTTCTGTTTCACGGTAATGTTCTGTTTCACAGTAATGTTCTGTCTCTGGTCCACGCTAATGTTCTGTTTCTGTTTCACGGTAATGTTCCGTTTCTGGTCCACGATAATGTTATGTTTCTGTTTCATGGCAATGTTCCGTTTCTGGTCCACAATAATGTTCTGTTTCGTTTTCACGTTAATGTTCCGTTTCTGGTCCACGATAATGTTCTGTTTCGGTTTCACGGTAATGTTCTGTCTCTGGTCCACGGTAATGTTCGATCTCTGGTCCACGATAATGTTCGGTTTCACGGTAATGTTCCGTCTCTGGTCCACGATAATGTTCTGTTTCTGTTTCATGGTAATGTTCCATTTCTGGTCCACGATAATTTTGTGTCTCTGGTCCACGGTAATGTTCTGTTTCACAGTAATGTTCTGTCTCTGGTCCACGCTAATGTTCTGTTTCTGTTTCACGGTAATGTTCCGTTTCTGGTCCACGATAATGTTGTGTTACTGTTTCACGGCAATGTTCCGTTTCTGGTCCACAATAATGTTCTGTTTCGGTTTCACGGTCATGTTCCGTTTCTGGTCCATGATAATGTTCTGTTTCTGTTTCACGGTAATGTTCTGTTTCTTCTCCATGATAATGTTCTGTTTCACTGTAATGTTCTGTCTCTGGTCCATGGTAATGTTCTGTCTCTGGTCCACGATAATGTTCTGTTTCTGTTTCACGGTAATGTTCCGTTTCTGGTCCACGATAATGTTGTGTTTCTGTTTCACGGTAATGTTCTGTTTCTGGTCCATGATAATGTTCTGTTTCTGTTTCACGGTAATGTTCTTTCTCTGGTCCATGATAATGTTCTGTTTCACGGTAATGTTCTTTCTCTGGTCCATGGTAATGTTCTGTCTCTGGTCCACGGTGATGTTCGGTTTCAAGGTAAAGTTGGGTCTGGTCCACAGTAATGTTCTGTCTCTGGTCCCCGGTAATGTTCTGTCTCTGATCCACGGTAATGTTCTGTCTCTGGTGCACGGTAATATTCTGTCTCTGGTCCACGGTAATGTTCTGTCTCTGGTCCACGGTAATGTTCGATCTCTGGTCCACGATAATGTTCGGTTTCACGGTAATGTTCCGTCTCTGGTCCCCGATAATGTTCTGTTTCTGTTTCATGGTTATGTTCCATTTCTGGTCCACGATAATTTTGTATTTCTGTTTAACGGTAATGTTCCATTTCTGGTCCACGATAATTTTGTGTTTCTGTTTCACGGTAATGTTCCGTTTCTGGTCCACGATAATGTTCTTTTTCGGTTTCACGGTAATGTTCTGTCTCTGGTCCACGGTAATGTTCGATCTCTGGTCCACGATAATGTTCGGTTTCACGGTAATGTTCCGTCTCTGGTCCACGATAATGTTCTGTTTCTGTTTCATGGTAATGTTCCATTTCTGGTCCACGATAATTTTGTGTCTCTGGTCCATGGTAATGTTCTGTCTCTGGTCCACGGTAATGTTCTGTCTCTGGTCCACGGTAATGTTCGATCTCTGGTCCACGATAATGTTCGGTTTCACGGTAATGTTCCGTCTCTGGTCAACGATAATGTTCTGTTTCTGTTTCACGCTAATGTTCTGTCTCTGGTCCACGATAATGTTCTGTTTCTGTTTCACGGTAATGTTCCGTTTCTGGTCCACGATAATGTTCGATCTCTGGTCCACGATAATGTTCGGTTTCACGGTAATGTTCTGTCTCTGGTCCACGGTAATGTTCTGTCTCTGGTCCACGGTAATGTTCGATCTCTGGTCCACGATAATGTTCGGTTTCACGGTAATGTTCCGTCTCTGGTCCACGATAATGTTCTGTTTCTGGTCCACGATAATGTTCTGTTTCGGTTTCACGGTAATGTTCGGTTTCATGTCCACGATAATGTTCCGTTTCGGTTTCACGGTAATGTTCCGTTTCATGTCCACGATAATGTTCTCTTTCGGTTTCACGGTAATGTTCCGTCTCTGGTCCACGGTAATGTTCCGTCTCTGATCCACGATAATGTTCCGTTTCTGTTTCACGATAATGTTCCGTTTCTGGTCCATGATAATTTTCTGTTTCACGGTAATGTTCTGTCTCTGGTCCACGGTAATGTTCTGTTTCTGGTTCACGGTAATGTTCCGTTTCTGGTCCACGATAATGTTGTGTTTCTGTTTCACGGTAATGTTCTGTTTCACAGTAATGTTCTGTCTCTGGTCCACGCTAATGTTCTGTTTCTGTTTCACGGTAATGTTCCGTTTCTGATCCACGATAATGTTATGTTTCTGTTTCATGGCAATGTTCCGTTTCTGGTCCACAATAATGTTCTGTTTCGTTTTCACGTTAATGTTCCGTTTCTGGTCCACGATAATGTTCTGTTTCGGTTTCACGGTAATGTTCTGTCTCTGGTCCACGGTAATGTTCGATCTCTGGTCCACGATAATGTTCGGTTTCACGGTAATGTTCCGTCTCTGGTCCACGATAATGTTCTGTTTCTGTTTCATGGTAATGTTCCATTTCTGGTCCACGATAATTTTGTGTCTCTGGTCCACGGTAATGTTCTGTTTCACAGTAATGTTCTGTCTCTGGTCCACGCTAATGTTCTGTTTCTGTTTCACGGTAATGTTCCGTTTCTGGTCCACGATAATGTTGTGTTACTGTTTCACGGCAATGTTCCGTTTCTGGTCCACAATAATGTTCTGTTTCGGTTTCACGGTCATGTTCCGTTTCTGGTCCATGATAATGTTCTGTTTCTGTTTCACGGTAATGTTCTGTTTCTTCTCCATGATAATGTTCTGTTTCACTGTAATGTTCTGTCTCTGGTCCATGGTAATGTTCTGTCTCTGGTCCACGATAATGTTCTGTTTCTGTTTCACGGTAATGTTCCGTTTCTGGTCCACGATAATGTTGTGTTTCTGTTTCACGGTAATGTTCTGTTTCTGGTCCATGATAATGTTCTGTTTCTGTTTCACGGTAATGTTCTTTCTCTGGTCCATGATAATGTTCTGTTTCACGGTAATGTTCTTTCTCTGGTCCATGGTAATGTTCTGTCTCTGGTCCACGGTGATGTTCGGTTTCAAGGTAAAGTTGGGTCTGGTCCACAGTAATGTTCTGTCTCTGGTCCCCGGTAATGTTCTGTCTCTGATCCACGGTAATGTTCTGTCTCTGGTGCACGGTAATATTCTGTCTCTGGTCCACGGTAATGTTCTGTCTCTGGTCCACGGTAATGTTCGATCTCTGGTCCACGATAATGTTCGGTTTCACGGTAATGTTCCGTCTCTGGTCCCCGATAATGTTCTGTTTCTGTTTCATGGTTATGTTCCATTTCTGGTCCACGATAATTTTGTATTTCTGTTTAACGGTAATGTTCCATTTCTGGTCCACGATAATTTTGTGTTTCTGTTTCACGGTAATGTTCCGTTTCTGGTCCACGATAATGTTCTTTTTCGGTTTCACGGTAATGTTCTGTCTCTGGTCCACGGTAATGTTCGATCTCTGGTCCACGATAATGTTCGGTTTCACGGTAATGTTCCGTCTCTGGTCCACGATAATGTTCTGTTTCTGTTTCATGGTAATGTTCCATTTCTGGTCCACGATAATTTTGTGTCTCTGGTCCATGGTAATGTTCTGTCTCTGGTCCACGGTAATGTTCTGTCTCTGGTCCACGGTAATGTTCGATCTCTGGTCCACGATAATGTTCGGTTTCACGGTAATGTTCCGTCTCTGGTCAACGATAATGTTCTGTTTCTGTTTCACGCTAATGTTCTGTCTCTGGTCCACGATAATGTTCTGTTTCTGTTTCACGGTAATGTTCCGTTTCTGGTCCACGATAATGTTGTGTTTCTGTTTCACGGTAATGTTCGTTTTCACAGTAATGTTCTGTCTCTTGTCCACGCTAATGTTCTGTTTCTGTTTCACGGTAATGTTCCGTTTCTGGTCCACGATAATGTTGTGTTTCTGTTTCACGGTAATGTTCTGTTTCTGGTCCATGATAATGTTCTGTTTCTGTTTCACGGTAATGTTCCGTTTCTGGTCCATGATAATGTTCTGTTTCACGGTAATGTTCTTTCTCTGGTCCATGGTAATGTTCTGTCTCTGGTCCACGGTGATGTTCGGTTTCAAGGTAAAGTTTGGTCTCTGGTCCACGGTAATGTTCTGTCTCTGGTCCCCGGTAATGTTCTGTCTCTGATCCACGGTAATGTTCTGTCTCTGGTGCTCGGTAATATTCTGTCTCTGGTCCACGGTAATGTTCTGTCTCTGGTCCACGGTAATGTTCGATCTCTGGTCCACGATAATGTTCGGTTTCACGGTAATGTTCCGTCTCTGGTCCCCGATAATGTTCTGTTTCTGTTTCACGGTTATGTTCCATTTCTGGTCCACGATAATTTTTTATTTCTGTTTCACGGTAATGTTCCATTTCTGGTCCACGATAATTTTGTGTTTCTGTTTCACGGTAATGTTCCGTTTCTGGTCCACGATAATGTTTTTTTTCGGTTTCACGGTAATGTTCTGTCTCTGGTCCACGGTAATGTTCGATCTCTGGTTCACGATAATGTTCGGTTTCACGGTAATGTTCCGTCTCTGGTCCCCGATAATGTTCTGTTTCTGTTTCACGGTTATGTTCCATTTCTGGTCCACGATAATTTTTTATTTCTGTTTCACGGTAATGTTCCATTTCTGGTCCACGATAATTTTGTGTTTCTGTTTCACGGTAATGTTCCGTTTCTGGTCCACGATAATGTTCTTTTTCGGTTTCACGGTAATGTTCTTTCTCTGGTCCACGGTAATGTTCGATCTCTGGTCCACGATACTGTTCGGTTTCACGGTAATGTTCCATTTCTGGTCCACGATAATTTTGTGTTTCTGTTTCACGGTAATGTTCTGTTTCTGGTCCACGATAATGTTCTTTTTCGGTTTCACGGTAATGTTCTTTCTCTGGTCCACGGTAATGTTCGATCTCTGGTCCACGATAATGTTCTGTTTCTGTTTCATGGTAATGTTCCATTTCTGGTCCACGATAATTTTGTGTCTCTGGTCCATGGTAATGTTCTGTCTCTGGTCCACGGTAATGTTCTGTCTCTGGTCCACGGTAATGTTCTGTCTCTGGTCCACGGTAATGTTCTGTCTCTGGTCCACGGTAATGTTCGATCTCTGGTCCACGATAATGTTCGGTTTCACGGTAATGTTCTGTCTCTGGTCCACGGTAATGTTCTGTCTCTGGTCCACGGTAATGTTCGATCTCTGGTCCACGATAATGTTCGGTTTCACGGTAATGTTCCGTCTCTGGTCCACGATAATGTTCTGTTTCTGGTCCACGATAATGTTCTGTTTCGGTTTCACGGTAATGTTCGGTTTCATGTCCACGATAATGTTCCGTTTCGGTTTCACGGTAATGTTTCGTTTCATGTCCACGATAATGTTCTCTTTCGGTTTCACGGTAATGTTCCGTCTCTGGTCCACGGTAATGTTCCGTCTCTGATCCACGATAATGTTCCGTTTCTGTTTCACGATAATGTTCCGTTTCTGGTCCATGATAATTTTCTGTTTCACGGTAATGTTCTGTCTCTGGTCCACGGTAATGTTCTGTTTCTGGTTCACGGTAATGTTCCGTTTCTGGTCCACGATAATGTTGTGTTTCTGTTTCACGGTAATGTTCTGTTTCACAGTAATGTTCTGTCTCTGGTCCACGCTAATGTTCTGTTTCTGTTTCACGGTAATGTTCCGTTTCTGGTCCACGATAATGTTATGTTTCTGTTTCATGGCAATGTTCCGTTTCTGGTCCACAATAATGTTCTGTTTCGTTTTCACGTTAATGTTCCGTTTCTGGTCCACGATAATGTTCTGTTTCGGTTTCACGGTAATGTTCTGTCTCTGGTCCACGGTAATGTTCGATCTCTGGTCCACGATAATGTTCGGTTTCACGGTAATGTTCCGTCTCTGGTCCACGATAATGTTCTGTTTCTGTTTCATGGTAATGTTCCATTTCTGGTCCACGATAATTTTGTGTCTCTGGTCCCCGGTAATGTTCTGTCTCTGATCCACGGTAATGTTCTGTCTCTGGTGCACGGTAATATTCTGTCTCTGGTCCACGGTAATGTTCTGTCTCTGGTCCACGGTAATGTTCGATCTCTGGTCCACGATAATGTTCGGTTTCACGGTAATGTTCCGTCTCTGGTCCCCGATAATGTTCTGTTTCACGGTTATGTTCCATTTCTGGTCCACGATAATTTTGTATTTCTGTTTAACGGTAATGTTCCATTTCTGGTCCACGATAATTTTGTGTTTCTGTTTCACGGTAATGTTCCGTTTCTGGTCCACGATAATGTTCTTTTTCGGTTTCACGGTAATGTTCTGTCTCTGGTCCACGGTAATGTTCGATCTCTGGTCCACGATAATGTTCGGTTTCACGGTAATGTTCCGTCTCTGGTCCACGATAATGTTCTGTTTCTGTTTCATGGTAATGTTCCATTTCTGGTCCACGATAATTTTGTGTCTCTGGTCCATGGTAATGTTCTGTCTCTGGTCCACGGTAATGTTCTGTCTCTGGTCCAGGGTAATGTTCGATCTCTGGTCCACGATAATGTTCGGTTTCACGGTAATGTTCCGTCTCTGGTCAACGATAATGTTCTGTTTCTGTTTCACGGTAATGTTCTGTCTCTGGTCCACGATAATGTTCTGTTTCTGTTTCACGGTAATGTTCTGTCTCTTGTCCACGCTAATGTTCTGTTTCTGTTTCACGGTAATGTTCCGTTTCTGGTCCACGATAATGTTGTGTTTCTGTTTCACGGTAATGTTCTGTTTCTGGTCCATGATAATGTTCTGTTTCTGTTTCACGGTAATGTTCCGTTTCTGGTCCATGATAATGTTCTGTTTCACGGTAATGTTCTTTCTCTGGTCCATGGTAATGTTCTGTCTCTGGTCCACGGTAATGTTCTGTCTCTGGTCCACGGTAATGTTCGATCTCTGGTCCACGATAATGTTCGGTTTCACGGTAATGTTCCGTCTCTGGTCCCCGATAATGTTCTGTTTCTGTTTCACGGTTATGTTCCATTTCTGGTCCACGATAATTTTTTATTTCTGTTTCACGGTAATGTTCCATTTCTGGTCCACGATAATTTTGTGTTTCTGTTTCACGGTAATGTTCCGTTTCTGGTCCACGATAATGTTCTTTATCGGTTTCACGGTAATGTTCTTTCTCTGGTCCACGGTAATGTTCGATCTCTGGTCCACGATACTGTTCGGTTTCACGGTAATGTTCCGTCTCTGGTCCACGATAATGTTCTGTTTCTGTTTCATGGTAATGTTCCATTTCTGGTCCACGATAATTTTGTGTCTCTGGTCCATGGTAATGTTCTGTCTCTGGTCCACGGTAATGTTCTGTCTCTGGTCCACGGTAATGTTCTGTCTCTGGTCCACGGTAATGTTCTGTCTCTGGTCCACGGTAATGTTCGATCTCTGGTCCACGATAATGTTCGGTTTCACGGTAATGTTCTGTCTCTGGTCCACGGTAATGTTCTGTCTCTGGTCCACGGTAATGTTCGATCTCTGGTCCACGATAATGTTCGGTTTCACGGTAATGTTCCGTCTCTGGTCCACGATAATGTTCTGTTTCTGGTCCACGATAATGTTCTGTTTCGGTTTCACGGTAATGTTCGGTTTCATGTCCACGATAATGTTCCGTTTCGGTTTCACGGTAATGTTCCGTTTCATGTCCACGATAATGTTCTCTTTCGGTTTCACGGTAATGTTCCGTCTCTGGTCCACGGTAATGTTCCGTCTCTGATCCACGATAATGTTCCGTTTCTGTTTCACGATAATGTTCCGTTTCTGGTCCATGATAATTTTCTGTTTCACGGTAATGTTCTGTCTCTGGTCCACGGTAATGTTCTGTTTCTGGTTCACGGTAATGTTCCGTTTCTGGTCCACGATAATGTTGTGTTTCTGTTTCACGGTAATGTTCTGTTTCACAGTAATGTTCTGTCTCTGGTCCACGCTAATGTTCTGTTTCTGTTTCACGGTAATGTTCCGTTTCTGGTCCACGATAATGTTATGTTTCTGTTTCATGGCAATGTTCCGTTTCTGGTCCACAATAATGTTCTGTTTCGTTTTCACGTTAATGTTCCGTTTCTGGTCCACGATAATGTTCTGTTTCGGTTTCACGGTAATGTTCTGTCTCTGGTCCACGGTAATGTTCGATCTCTGGTCCACGATAATGTTCGGTTTCACGGTAATGTTCCGTCTCTGGTCCACGATAATGTTCTGTTTCTGTTTCATGGTAATGTTCCATTTCTGGTCCACGATAATTTTGTGTCTCTGGTCCACGGTAATGTTCTGTTTCACAGTAATGTTCTGTCTCTGGTCCACGCTAATGTTCTGTTTCTGTTTCACGGTAATGTTCCGTTTCTGGTCCACGATAATGTTGTGTTACTGTTTCACGGCAATGTTCCGTTTCTGGTCCACAATAATGTTCTGTTTCGGTTTCACGGTCATGTTCCGTTTCTGGTCCATGATAATGTTCTGTTTCTGTTTCACGGTAATGTTCTGTTTCTTCTCCATGATAATGTTCTGTTTCACTGTAATGTTCTATCTCTGGTCCATGGTAATGTTCTGTCTCTGGTCCACGATAATGTTCTGTTTCTGTTTCACGGTAATGTTCCGTTTCTGGTCCACGATAATGTTGTGTTTCTGTTTCACGGTAATGTTCTGTTTCTGGTCCATGATAATGTTCTGTTTCTGTTTCACGGTAATGTTCTTTCTCTGGTCCATGATAATGTTCTGTTTCACGGTAATGTTCTTTCTCTGGTCCATGGTAATGTTCTGTCTCTGGTCCACGGTGATGTTCGGTTTCAAGGTAAAGTTGGGTCTGGTCCACAGTAATGTTCTGTCTCTGGTCCCCGGTAATGTTCTGTCTCTGATCCACGGTAATGTTCTGTCTCTGGTGCACGGTAATATTCTGTCTCTGGTCCACGGTAATGTTCTGTCTCTGGTCCACGGTAATGTTCGATCTCTGGTCCACGATAATGTTCGGTTTCACGGTAATGTTCCGTCTCTGGTCCCCGATAATGTTCTGTTTCTGTTTCATGGTTATGTTCCATTTCTGGTCCACGATAATTTTGTATTTCTGTTTAACGGTAATGTTCCATTTCTGGTCCACGATAATTTTGTGTTTCTGTTTCACGGTAATGTTCCGTTTCTGGTCCACGATAATGTTCTTTTTCGGTTTCACGGTAATGTTCTGTCTCTGGTCCACGGTAATGTTCGATCTCTGGTCCACGATAATGTTCGGTTTCACGGTAATGTTCCGTCTCTGGTCCACGATAATGTTCTGTTTCTGTTTCATGGTAATGTTCCATTTCTGGTCCACGATAATTTTGTGTCTCTGGTCCATGGTAATGTTCTGTCTCTGGTCCACGGTAATGTTCTGTCTCTGGTCCACGGTAATGTTCGATCTCTGGTCCACGATAATGTTCGGTTTCACGGTAATGTTCCGTCTCTGGTCAACGATAATGTTCTGTTTCTGTTTCACGCTAATGTTCTGTCTCTGGTCCACGATAATGTTCTGTTTCTGTTTCACGGTAATGTTCCGTTTCTGGTCCACGATAATGTTGTGTTTCTGTTTCACGGTAATGTTCGTTTTCACAGTAATGTTCTGTCTCTTGTCCACGCTAATGTTCTGTTTCTGTTTCACGGTAATGTTCCGTTTCTGGTCCACGATAATGTTGTGTTTCTGTTTCACGGTAATGTTCTGTTTCTGGTCCATGATAATGTTCTGTTTCTGTTTCACGGTAATGTTCCGTTTCTGGTCCATGATAATGTTCTGTTTCACGGTAATGTTCTTTCTCTGGTCCATGGTAATGTTCTGTCTCTGGTCCACGGTGATGTTCGGTTTCAAGGTAAAGTTTGGTCTCTGGTCCACAGTAATGTTCTGTCTCTGGTCCCCGGTAATGTTCTGTCTCTGATCCACGGTAATGTTCTGTCTCTGGTGCACGGTAATATTCTGTCTCTGGTCCACGGTAATGTTCTGTCTCTGGTCCACGGTAATGTTCGATCTCTGGTCCACGATAATGTTCGGTTTCACGGTAATGTTCCGTCTCTGGTCCCCGATAATGTTCTGTTTCTGTTTCACGGTTATGTTCCATTTCTGGTCCACGATAATTTTTTATTTCTGTTTCACGGTAATGTTCCATTTCTGGTCCACGATAATTTTGTGTTTCTGTTTCACGGTAATGTTCCGTTTCTGGTCCACGATAATGTTTTTTTTCGGTTTCACGGTAATGTTCTGTCTCTGGTCCACGGTAATGTTCGATCTCTGGTTCACGATAATGTTCGGTTTCACGGTAATGTTCCGTCTCTGGTCCACGATAATGTTCTGTTTCTGTTTCATGGTAATGTTCCATTTATGGTCCACGATAATTTTGTGTCCCTGGTCCAAGGTAATGTTCTGTCTCTGGTCCACGGTAATGTTCTGTCTCTGGTCCACGGTAATGTTCGATCTCTGGTCCAGGATAATGTTCGGTTTCACGGTAATGTTCCGTCTCTGGTCAACGATAATGTTCTGTTTCTGTTTCACGGTAATGTTCCGTTTCTGGTCCACGATAATGTTTTGTTTCTGTTTCACGGTAATGTTCTGTTTCACAGTAATGTTCTGTCTCTTGTCCACGCTAATGTTCTGTTTCTGTTTCACGGTAATGTTCCGTTTCTGGTCCACCATAATGTTGTGTTTCTGTTTCACGGTAATGTTCTGTTTCTGGTCCATGATAATGTTCTGTTTCTGTTTCACGGTAATGTTCTTTCTCTGGTCCATGGTAATGTTCTGTCTCTGGTCCACGGTGATGTTCGGTTTCAAGGTAAAGTTCGGTCTCTGGTCCACAGTAATGTTCTGTCTCTGGTCCCCGGTAATGTTCTGTCTCTGATCCACGGTAATGTTCTGTCTCTGGTGCACGGTAATATTCTGTCTCTGGTCCACGGTAATGTTCTGTCTCTGGTCCACGGTTATGTTCGATCTCTGGTCCACGATAATGTTCGGTTTCACGGTAATGTTCCGTCTCTGGTCCCCGATAATGTTCTGTTTCGGTTTCACGGTCATGTTCCGTTTCTGGTCCATGATAATGTTCTGTTTCTGTTTCACGGTAATGTTCCGTTTCTGGTCCATGATAATGTTCTGTTTCACTGTAATGTTCTGTCTCTGGTCCATGGTAATGTTCTGTCTCTGGTCCACGGTAATGTTCTGTCTCTGGTCCACGATAATGTTCGGTTTCACGGTAATGTTCCGTCTCTGGTCAACGATAATGTTCTGTTTCTGTTTCACGGTAATGTTCTGTCTCTGGTCCACGATAATGTTCTGTTTCTGTTTCACGGTAATGTTCCGTTTCTGGTCCACGATAATGTTGTGTTTCTGTTTCACGGTAATGTTCTGTTTCACAGTAATGTTCTGTCTCTTGTCCACGCTAATGTTCTGTTTCTGTTTCACGGTAATGTTCCGTTTCTGGTCCACGATAATGTTGTGTTTCTGTTTCACGGTAATGTTCTGTTTCTGGTCCATGATAATGTTCTGTTTCTGTTTCACGGTAATGTTCCGTTTCTGGTCCATGATAATGTTCTGTTTCACGGTAATGTTCTTTCTCTGGTCCATGCTAATGTGCTGTCTCTGTTTCACGGTAATGTTCCGTTTCTGGTCCACGATAATGTTCTTTTTCGGTTTCACGGTAATGTTCTGTCTCTGGTCCACGGTAATGTTCGATCTCTGGTTCACGATAATGTTCGGTTTCACGGTAATGTTCCGTCTCTGGTCCACGATAATGTTCTGTTTCTGTTTCATGGTAATGTTCCATTTCTGGTCCACGATAATTTTGTGTCTCTGGTCCACGGTAATGTTCTTTTTCACAGTAATGTTCTGTCTCTGGTCCACGCTAATGTTCTGTTTCTGTTTCACGGTAATGTTCCGTTTCTGGTCCACGATAATGTTGTGTTACTGTTTCACGGCAATGTTCCGTTTCTGGTCCACAATAATGTTCTGTTTCGGTTTCACGGTCATGTTCCGTTTCTGGTCCATGATAATGTTCTGTTTCTGTTTCAAGGTAATGTTCTGTTTCTGCTCCATGATAATGTTCTGTTTCACTGTAATGTTCTGTCTCTGGTCCATGGTAATGTTCTGTCTCTGGTCCACGATAATGTTCTGTTTCTGTTTCACGGTAATGTTCCGTTTCTGGTCCACGATAATGTTGTGTTTCTTTTTCACGGTAATGTTCTGTTTCATAGTAATGTTCTGTCTATTGTCCACGCTAATGTTCTGTTTCTGTTTCACGGTAATGTTCCGTTTCTGGTCCACGATAATGTTGTGTTTCTGTTTCACGGTAATGTTCTGTTTCTGGTCCATGATAATGTTCTGTTTCTGTTTCACGGTAATGTTCTTTCTCTGGTCCATGATAATGTTCTGTTTCACGGTAATGTTCTTTCTCTGGTCCATGGTAATGTTCTGTCTCTGGTCCACGGTGATGTTCGGTTTCAAGGTAAAGTTGGGTCTGGTCCACAGTAATGTTCTGTCTCTGGTCCCCGGTAATGTTCTGTCTCTGATCCACGGTAATGTTCTGTCTCTGGTGCACGGTAATATTCTGTCTCTGGTCCACGGTAATGTTCTGTCTCTGGTCCACGGTAATGTTCGATCTCTGGTCCACGATAATGTTCGGTTTCACGGTAATGTTCCGTCTCTGGTCCCCGATAATGTTCTGTTTCTGTTTCATGGTTATGTTCCATTTCTGGTCCACGATAATTTTGTATTTCTGTTTAACGGTAATGTTCCATTTCTGGTCCACGATAATTTTGTGTTTCTGTTTCACGGTAATGTTCCGTTTCTGGTCCACGATAATGTTCTTTTTCGGTTTCACGGTAATGTTCTGTCTCTGGTCCACGGTAATGTTCGATCTCTGGTCCACGATAATGTTCGGTTTCACGGTAATGTTCCGTCTCTGGTCAACGATAATGTTCTGTTTCTGTTTCATGGTAATGTTCCATTTCTGGTCCACGATAATTTTGTGTCTCTGGTCCATGGTAATGTTCTGTCTCTGGTCCACGGTAATGTTCTGTCTCTGGTCCACAGTAATGTTCGATCTCTGGTCCACGATAATGTTCGGTTTCACGGTAATGTTCCGTCTCTGGTCAACGATAATGTTCTGTTTCTGTTTCACGCTAATGTTCTGTCTCTGGTCCACGATAATGTTCTGTTTCTGTTTCACGGTAATGTTCCGTTTCTGGTCCACGATAATGTTGTGTTTCTGTTTCACGGTAATGTTCGTTTTCACAGTAATGTTCTGTCTCTTGTCCACGCTAATGTTCTGTTTCTGTTTCACGGTAATGTTCCGTTTCTGGTCCACGATAATGTTGTGTTTCTGTTTCACGGTAATGTTCTGTTTCTGGTCCATGATAATGTTCTGTTTCTGTTTCACGGTAATGTTCCGTTTCTGGTCCATGATAATGTTCTGTTTCACGGTAATGTTCTTTCTCTGGTCCATGGTAATGTTCTGTCTCTGGTCCACGGTGATGTTCGGTTTCAAGGTAAAGTTTGGTCTCTGGTCCACAGTAATGTTCTGTCTCTGGTCCCCGGTAATGTTCTGTCTCTGATCCACGGTAATGTTCTGTCTCTGGTGCACGGTAATATTCTGTCTCTGGTCCACGGTAATGTTCTGTCTCTGGTCCACGGTAATGTTCGATCTCTGGTCCACGATAATGTTCGGTTTCACGGTAATGTTCCGTCTCTGGTCCCCGATAATGTTCTGTTTCTGTTTCACGGTTATGTTCCATTTCTGGTCCACGATAATTTTTTATTTCTGTTTCACGGTAATGTTCCATTTCTGGTCCACGATAATTTTGTGTTTCTGTTTCACGGTAATGTTCCGTTTCTGGTCCACGATAATGTTTTTTTTCGGTTTCACGGTAATGTTCTGTCTCTGGTCCACGGTAATGTTCGATCTCTGGTTCACGATAATGTTCGGTTTCACGGTAATGTTCCGTCTCTGGTCCACGATAATGTTCTGTTTCTGTTTCATGGTAATGTTCCATTTATGGTCCACGATAATTTTGTGTCCCTGGTCCAAGGTAATGTTCTGTCTCTGGTCCACGGTAATGTTCTGTCTCTGGTCCACGGTAATGTTCGATCTCTGGTCCAGGATAATGTTCGGTTTCACGGTAATGTTCCGTCTCTGGTCAACGATAATGTTCTGTTTCTGTTTCACGGTAATGTTCTGTCTCTGGTCCACAATAATGTTCTGTTTCTGTTTCACGGTAATGTTCCGTTTCTGGTCCACGATAATGTTTTGTTTCTGTTTCACGGTAATGTTCTGTTTCACAGTAATGTTCTGTCTCTTTTCCACGCTAATGTTCTGTTTCTGTTTCACGGTAATGTTCCGTTTCTGGTCCACCATAATGTTGTGTTTCTGTTTCACGGTAATGTTCTGTTTCTGGTCCATGATAATGTTCTGTTTCTGTTTCACGGTAATGTTCTTTCTCTGGTCCATGGTAATGTTCTGTCTCTGGTCCACGGTGATGTTCGGTTTCAAGGTAAAGTTCGGTCTCTGGTCCACAGTAATGTTCTGTCTCTGGTCCCCGGTAATGTTCTGTCTCTGATCCACGGTAATGTTCTGTCTCTGGTGCACGGTAATATTCTGTCTCTGGTCCACGGTAATGTTCTGTCTCTGGTCCACGGTTATGTTCGATCTCTGGTCCACGATAATGTTCGGTTTCACGGTAATGTTCCGTCTCTGGTCCCCGATAATGTTCTGTTTCGGTTTCACGGTCATGTTCCGTTTCTGGTCCATGATAATGTTCTGTTTCTGTTTCACGGTAATGTTCCGTTTCTGGTCCATGATAATGTTCTGTTTCACTGTAATGTTCTGTCTCTGGTCCATGGTAATGTTCTGTCTCTGGTCCACGGTGATGTTCGGTTTCAAGGTAAAGTTCGATCTCTGGTTCACGGTAATGTTCTGTCTCTGGTCCACGGTAATGTTCTGTCTCTGGTCCACGATAATGTTCGGTTTCACGGTAATGTTCCGTCTCTGGTCAACGATAATGTTCTGTTTCTGTTTCACGGTAATGTTCCGTTTCTGGTCCACGATAATGTTGTGTTTCTGTTTCACGGTAATGTTCTGTTTCACAGTAATGTTCTGTCTCTTGTCCACGCTAATGTTCTGTTTCTGTTTCACGGTAATGTTCCGTTTCTGGTCCACGATAATGTTGTGTTTCTGTTTCACGGTAATGTTCCGTCTCTGGTCCACGATAATGTTCTGTTTCTGTTTCATGGTAATGTTCCATTTATGGTCCACGATAATTTTGTGTCCCTGGTCCAAGGTAATGTTCTGTCTCTGGTCCACGGTAATGTTCTGTCTCTGGTCCACGGTAATGTTCGATCTCTGGTCCAGGATAATGTTCGGTTTCACGGTAATGTTCCGTCTCTGGTCAACGATAATGTTCTGTTTCTGTTTCACGGTAATGTTCTGTCTCTGGTCCACAATAATGTTCTGTTTCTGTTTCACGGTAATGTTCCGTTTCTGGTCCACGATAATGTTTTGTTTCTGTTTCACGGTAATGTTCTGTTTCACAGTAATGTTCTGTCTCTTGTCCACGCTAATGTTCTGTTTCTGTTTCACGGTAATGTTCCGTTTCTGGTCCACCATAATGTTGTGTTTCTGTTTCACGGTAATGTTCTGTTTCTGGTCCATGATAATGTTCTGTTTCTGTTTCACGGTAATGTTCTTTCTCTGGTCCATGGTAATGTTCTGTCTCTGGTCCACGGTGATGTTCGGTTTCAAGGTAAAGTTCGGTCTCTGGTCCACAGTAATGTTCTGTCTCTGGTCCCCGGTAATGTTCTGTCTCTGATCCACGGTAATGTTCTGTCTCTGGTGCACGGTAATATTCTGTCTCTGGTCCACGGTAATGTTCTGTCTCTGGTCCACGGTTATGTTCGATCTCTGGTCCACGATAATGTTCGGTTTCACGGTAATGTTCCGTCTCTGGTCCCCGATAATGTTCTGTTTCGGTTTCACGGTCATGTTCCGTTTCTGGTCCATGATAATGTTCTGTTTCTGTTTCACGGTAATGTTCCGTTTCTGGTCCATGATAATGTTCTGTTTCACTGTAATGTTCTGTCTCTGGTCCATGGTAATGTTCTGTCTCTGGTCCACGGTAATGTTCTGTCTCTGGTCCACGATAATGTTCGGTTTCACGGTAATGTTCCGTCTCTGGTCAACGATAATGTTCTGTTTCTGTTTCACGGTAATGTTCTGTCTCTGGTCCACGATAATGTTCTGTTTCTGTTTCACGGTAATGTTCCGTTTCTGGTCCACGATAATGTTGTGTTTCTGTTTCACGGTAATGTTCTGTTTCACAGTAATGTTCTGTCTCTTGTCCACGCTAATGTTCTGTTTCTGTTTCACGGTAATGTTCCGTTTCTGGTCCACGATAATGTTGTGTTTCTGTTTCACGGTAATGTTCTGTTTCTGGTCCATGATAATGTTCTGTTTCTGTTTCACGGTAATGTTCCGTTTCTGGTCCATGATAATGTTCTGTTTCACGGTAATGTTCTTTCTCTGGTCCATGCTAATGTGCTGTCTCTGTTTCACGGTAATGTTCCGTTTCTGGTCCACGATAATGTTCTTTTTCGGTTTCACGGTAATGTTCTGTCTCTGGTCCACGGTAATGTTCGATCTCTGGTTCACGATAATGTTCGGTTTCACGGTAATGTTCCGTCTCTGGTCCACGATAATGTTCTGTTTCTGTTTCATGGTAATGTTCCATTTCTGGTCCACGATAATTTTGTGTCCCTGGTCCACGGTAATGTTCTGTCTCTGGTCCACGGTAATGTTCTGTCTCTGGTCCACGGTAATGTTCGATCTCTGGTCCAGGATAATGTTCGGTTTCACGGTAATGTTCCGTCTCTGGTCAACGATAATGTTCTGTTTCTGTTTCACGGTAATGTTCTGTCTCTGGTCCACGATAATGTTCTGTTTCTGTTTCACGGTAATGTTCCGTTTCTGGTCCACGATAATGTTTTGTTTCTGTTTCACGGTAATGTTCTGTTTCACAGTAATGTTCTGTCTCTTGTCCACGCTAATGTTCTGTTTCTGTTTCACGGTAATGTTCCGTTTCTGGTCCACCATAATGTTGTGTTTCTGTTTCACGGTAATGTTCTGTTTCTGGTCCATGATAATGTTCTGTTTCTGTTTCACGGTAATGTTCTTTCTCTGGTCCATGGTAATGTTCTGTCTCTGGTCCACGGTGATGTTCGGTTTCAAGGTAAAGTTCGGTCTCTGGTCCACAGTAATGTTCTGTCTCTGGTCCCCGGTAATGTTCTGTCTCTGATCCACGGTAATGTTCTGTCTCTGGTGCACGGTAATATTCTGTCTCTGGTCCACGGTAATGTTCTGTCTCTGGTCCACGGTTATGTTCGATCTCTGGTCCACGATAATGTTCGGTTTCACGGTAATGTTCCGTCTCTGGTCCCCGATAATGTTCTGTTTCGGTTTCACGGTCATGTTCCGTTTCTGGTCCATGATAATGTTCTGTTTCTGTTTCACGGTAATGTTCCGTTTCTGGTCCATGATAATGTTCTGTTTCACTGTAATGTTCTGTCTCTGGTCCATGGTAATGTTCTGTCTCTGGTCCACGGTGATGTTCGGTTTCAAGGTAAAGTTCGATCTCTGGTTCACGGTAATGTTCTGTCTCTGGTCCACGGTAATGTTCTGTCTCTGGTCCACGATAATGTTCGGTTTCACGGTAATGTTCCGTCTCTGGTCAACGATAATGTTCTGTTTCTTTTTCACGGTAATGTTCCGTTTCTGGTCCACGATAATGTTGTGTTTCTGTTTCACGGTAATGTTCTGTTTCACAGTAATGTTCTGTCTCTTGTCCACGCTAATGTTCTGTTTCTGTTTCACGGTAATGTTCCGTTTCTGGTCCACGATAATGTTGTGTTTCTGTTTCACGGTAATGTTCTGTTTCTGGTCCATGATAATGTTCTGTTTCTGTTTCACGGTAATGTTCCGTTTCTGGTCCATGATAATGTTCTGTTTCACGGTAATGTTCTTTCTCTGGTCCATGCTAATGTGCTGTCTCTGGTCCACGGTGATGTTCGGTTTCAAGGTAAAGTTCGGTCTCTGGTCCACAGTAATGTTCTGTCTCTGGTCCCCGGTAATGTTCTGTCTCTGATCCACGGTAATGTTCTGTCTCTGGTGCACGGTAATATTCTGTCTCTGGTCCACGGTAATGTTCTGTCTCTGGTCCACGGTTATGTTCGATCTCTGGTCCACGATAATGTTCGGTTTCACGGTAATGTTCCGTCTCTGGTCCCCGATAATGTTCTGTTTCGGTTTCACGGTCATGTTCCGTTTCTGGTCCATGATAATGTTCTGTTTCTGTTTCACGGTAATGTTCCGTTTCTGGTCCATGATAATGTTCTGTTTCACTGTAATGTTCTGTCTCTGGTCCATGGTAATGTTCTGTCTCTGGTCCACGGTGATGTTCGGTTTCAAGGTAAAGTTCGATCTCTGGTCCACGGTAATGTTCTGTCTCTGGTCCACGATAATGTTCGGTTTCACGGTAATGTTCCGTCTCTGGTCAACGATAATGTTCTGTTTCTGTTTCACGGTAATGTTCTGTCTCTGGTCCACGATAATGTTCTGTTTCTGTTTCACAGTAATGTTCCGTTTCTGGTCCACGATAATGTTGTGTTTCTGTTTCACGGTAATGTTCTGTTTCACAGTAATGTTCTGTCTCTTGTCCACGCTAATGTTCTGTTTCTGTTTCACGGTAATGTTCCGTTTCTGGTCCACGATAATGTTGTGTTTCTGTTTCACGGTAATGTTCTGTTTCTGGTCCATGATAATGTTCTGTTTCTGTTTCACGGTAATGTTCCGTTTCTGGTCCATGATAATGTTCTGTTTCACGGTAATGTTCTTTCTCTGGTCCATGCTAATGTGCTGTCTCTGGTCCACGGTGATGTTCGGTTTCAAGGTAAAGTTCGGTCTCTGGTCCACAGTAATGTTCTGTCTCTGGTCCCCGGTAATGTTCTGTCTCTGATCCACGGTAATGTTCTGTCTCTGGTGCACGGTAATATTCTGTCTCTGGTCCACGGTAATGTTCTGTCTCTGGTCCACGGTAATGTTCGATCTCTGTTCCACGATAATGTTCGGTTTCACGGTAATGTTCCGTCTCTGGTCCCCGATAATGTTCTGTTTCTGTTTCACGGTTATGTTCCATTTCTGGTCCACGATAATTTTGTATTTCTGTTTCACGGTAATGTTCCATTTCTGGTCCACGATAATTTTGTGTTTCTGTTTCACGGTAATGTTCCGTTTCTGGTCCACGATAATGTTCTTTTTCGGTTTCACGGTAATGTTCTGTCTCTGGTCCACGGTAATGTTCGATCTCTAGTCCACGATAATGTTCGGTTTTACGGTAATGTTCCGTCTCTGGTCCACGATAATGTTCTGTTTCTGTTTCATGGTAATGTTCCATTTCTGGTCCACGATAATTTTGTGTCTCTGGTCCACGGTAATGTTCTGTCTCTGGTCCACGGTAATGTTCTGTCTCTGGTCCACGGTAATGTTCTGTCTCTGGTCCACGCTAATGTTCGATCTCTGGTCCACGATAATGTTCGGTTTCACGGTAATGTTCCGTCTCTGGTCCACGGTAATGTTCTGTCTCTGGTCCACGGTAATGTTCGATCTCTGGTCCACGATAATGTTCGGTTTCACGGTAATGGTCCGTCTCTGGTCAACGATAATGTTCTGTTTCTGTTTCACGGTAATGTTCTGCCTCTGGTCCACGATAATGTTCTGTTTCTGTTTCACGGTAATGTTCCGTTTCTGGTCCACGATAATGTTGTGTTTCTGTTTCACGGTAATGTTCTGTTTCACAGTAATGTTCTGTCTCTTGTCCACGCTAATGTTCTGTTTCTGTTTCACGGTAATGTTCCGTTTATGGTCCACGATAATGTTCTGTTTCTGTTTCACGGTAATGTTCTGTTTCTGGTCCATGATAATGTTCTGTTTCTGTTTCACGGTAATGTTCCGTTTCTGGTCCATGATAATGTTCTGTTTCACGGTAATGTTCTTTCTCTGGTCCATGGTAATGTTCTGTCTCTGGTCCACGGTGATGTTCGGTTTCAAGGTAAAGTTCGGTCTCTGGTCCACAGTAATGTTCTGTCTCTGGTCCACGCTAATGTTCTGTTTCTGTTTCACGGTAATGTTCCGTTTCTGGTCCACGATAATGTTGTGTTTCTGTTTCACGGCAATGTTCCGTTTCTGGTCCACAATAATGTTCTGTTTCGGTTTCACGGTCATGTTCCGTTTCTGGTCCATGATAATGTTCCATTTCTGTTTCACGGTAATGTTCTGTTTCTGGTCCATGATAATGTTCTGTTTCTGTTTCACGGTAATGTTCTTTCTCTGGTCTATGGTAATGTTCTGTCTCTGGTCCACGGTGATGTTCGGTTTCAAGGTAAAGTTCGGTCTCTGGTCCACAGTAATGTTCTGTCTCTGGTCCCCGGTAATGTTCTGTCTCTGATCCACGGTAATGTTCTGTCTCTGGTGCACGGTAATATTCTGTCTCTGGTCCACGGTAATGTTCTGTCTCTGGTCCACGGTTATGTTCGATCTCTGGTCCACGATAATGTTCGGTTTCACGGTAATGTTCCGTCTCTGGTCCCCGATAATGTTCTGTTTCGGTTTCACGGTCATGTTCCGTTTCTGGTCCATGATAATGTTCTGTTTCTGTTTCACGGTAATGTTCCGTTTCTGGTCCATGATAATGTTCTGTTTCACTGTAATGTTCTGTCTCTGGTCCATGGTAATGTTCTGTCTCTGGTCCACGGTGATGTTCGGTTTCAAGGTAAAGTTCGATCTCTGGTTCACGGTAATGTTCTGTCTCTGGTCCACGGTAATGTTCTGTCTCTGGTCCACGATAATGTTCGGTTTCACGGTAATGTTCCGTCTCTGGTCAACGATAATGTTCTGTTTCTGTTTCACGGTAATGTTCTGTCTCTGGTCCACGATAATGTTGTGTTTCTGTTTCACGGTAATGTTCTGTTTCACAGTAATGTTCTGTCTCTTGTCCACGCTAATGTTCTGTTTCTGTTTCACGGTAATGTTCCGTTTCTGGTCCACGATAATGTTGTGTTTCTGTTTCACGGTAATGTTCTGTTTCTGGTCCATGATAATGTTCTGTTTCTGTTTCACGGTAATGTTCCGTTTCTGGTCCATGATAATGTTCTGTTTCACGGTAATGTTCTTTCTCTGGTCCATGCTAATGTGCTGTCTCTGGTCCACGGTGATGTTCGGTTTCAAGGTAAAGTTCGGTCTCTGGTCCACAGTAATGTTCTGTCTCTGGTCCCCGTTAATGTTCTGTCTCTGATCCACGGTAATGTTCTGTCTCTGGTGCACGGTAATATTCTGTCTCTGGTCCACGGTAATGTTCTGTCTCTGGTCCACGGTTATGTTCGATCTCTGGTCCACGATAATGTTCGGTTTCACGGTAATGTTCCGTCTCTGGTCCCCGATAATGTTCTGTTTCGGTTTCACGGTCATGTTCCGTTTCTGGTCCATGATAATGTTCTGTTTCACTGTAATGTTCTGTCTCTGGTCCATGGTAATGTTCTGTCTCTGGTCCACGGTGATGTTCGGTTTCAAGGTAAAGTTCGATCTCTGGTCCACGGTAATGTTCTGTCTCTGGTCCACGATAATGTTCGGTTTCACGGTAATGTTCCGTCTCTGGTCAACGATAATGTTCTGTTTCTGTTTCACGGTAATGTTCTGTCTCTGGTCCACGATAATGTTCTGTTTCTGTTTCACGGTAATGTTCCGTTTCTGGTCCACGATAATGTTGTGTTTCTGTTTCACGGTAATGTTCTGTTTCACAGTAATGTTCTGTCTCTTGTCCACGCTAATGTTCTGTTTCTGTTTCACGGTAATGTTCCGTTTCTGGTCCACGATAATGTTGTGTTTCTGTTTCACGGTAATGTTCTGTTTCTGGTCCATGATAATGTTCTGTTTCTGTTTCACGGTAATGTTCCGTTTCTGGTCCATGATAATGTTCTGTTTCACGGTAATGTTCTTTCTCTGGTCCATGCTAATGTGCTGTCTCTGGTCCACGGTGATGTTCGGTTTCAAGGTAAAGTTCGGTCTCTGGTCCACAGTAATGTTCTGTCTCTGGTCCCCGGTAATGTTCTGTCTCTGATCCACGGTAATGTTCTGTCTCTGGTGCACGGTAATATTCTGTCTCTGGTCCACGGTAATGTTCTGTCTCTGGTCCACGGTAATGTTCGATCTCTGTTCCACGATAATGTTCGGTTTCACGGTAATGTTCCGTCTCTGGTCCCCGATAATGTTCTGTTTCTGTTTCACGGTTATGTTCCATTTCTGGTCCACGATAATTTTGTATTTCTGTTTCACGGTAATGTTCCATTTCTGGTCCACGATAATTTTGTGTTTCTGTTTCACGGTAATGTTCCGTTTCTGGTCCACGATAATGTTCTTTTTCGGTTTCACGGTAATGTTCTGTCTCTGGTCCACGGTAATGTTCGATCTCTAGTCCACGATAATGTTCGGTTTTACGGTAATGTTCCGTCTCTGGTCCACGATAATGTTCTGTTTCTGTTTCATGGTAATGTTCCATTTCTGGTCCACGATAATTTTGTGTCTCTGGTCCACGGTAATGTTCTGTCTCTGGTCCACGGTAATGTTCTGTCTCTGGTCCACGGTAATGTTCTGTCTCTGGTCCACGGTAATGTTCTGTCTCTGGTCCACGCTAATGTTCGATCTCTGGTCCACGATAATGTTCGGTTTCACGGTAATGTTCCGTCTCTGGTCCACGGTAATGTTCTGTCTCTGGTCCACGGTAATGTTCGATCTCTGGTCCACGATAATGTTCGGTTTCACGGTAATGGTCCGTCTCTGGTCAACGATAATGTTCTGTTTCTGTTTCACGGTAATGTTCTGCCTCTGGTCCACGATAATGTTCTGTTTCTGTTTCACGGTAATGTTCCGTTTCTGGTCCACGATAATGTTGTGTTTCTGTTTCACGGTAATGTTCTGTTTCACAGTAATGTTCTGTCTCTTGTCCACGCTAATGTTCTGTTTCTGTTTCACGGTAATGTTCCGTTTATGGTCCACGATAATGTTCTGTTTCTGTTTCACGGTAATGTTCTGTTTCTGGTCCATGATAATGTTCTGTTTCTGTTTCACTGTAATGTTCCGTTTCTGGTCCATGATAATGTTCTGTTTCACGGTAATGTTCTTTCTCTGGTCCATGGTAATGTTCTGTCTCTGGTCCACGGTGATGTTCGGTTTCAAGGTAAAGTTCGGTCTCTGGTCCACAGTAATGTTCTGTCTCTGGTCCACGCTAATGTTCTGTTTCTGTTTCACGGTAATGTTCCGTTTCTGGTCCACGATAATGTTGTGTTTCTGTTTCACGGCAATGTTCCGTTTCTGGTCCACAATAATGTTCTGTTTCGGTTTCACGGTCATGTTCCGTTTCTGGTCCATGATAATGTTCCATTTCTGTTTCACGGTAATGTTCCGTTTCTGGTCCATAATAATGTTCTGTTTCACTGTAATGTTCTGTCTCTGGTCCATGGTAATGTTCTGTCTCTGGTCCACGGTGATGTTCGGTTTCAAGGTAAAGTTCGGTCTCTGGTCCACAGTAATGTTCTGTCTCTGGTCCACGGTAATGTTCTTTCTCTGGTCCACGGTAATGTTCTGTCTCTAGTCCACGGTAATGTTCGATCTCTGGTCCACGATAATTTTGTATTTCTGTTTCACGGTAATGTTCCATTTCTGGTCCACGATAATTTTGTGTTTCTGTTTCACGGTAATGTTCCGTTTCTGGTCCACGATAATGTTCTGTTTCGGTTTCACGGTAATGTTCTGTCTCTGGTCCACGGTAATGTTCGATCTCTGGTCCACGATAATGTTCGGTTTCACGGTAATAATCCGTCTCTGGTCCACGATAATGTTCTGTTTCTGTTTCATGGTAATGTTCCATTTCTGGTCCACGATAATTTTGTGTCTCTTGTCCACGGTAATGTTCTGTCTCTGGTCCACGGTAATGTTCTGTCTCTGGTCCACGGTAATGTTCGATCTCTGGTCCACGATAATGTTCGGTTTCACGGTAAAGTTCCGTCTCTGGTCAACGATAATGTTCTGTTTCTGTTTCACGGTAATGTTTTGTCTCTGGTCCACGATAATGTTATGTCTCTGGTCCACGGTGATGTTCGGTTTCAAGGTAAAGTTCGGTCTCTGGTCCACAGTAATGTTCTGTCTCTGGTCCACGGTAATGTTCTGTCTCTGGTCCACGGTAATGTTCTGTCTCTGGTCCACGGTAATGTTCTGTCTCTGGTCCACGGTAATGTTCTGTCTCTGGTCCACGGTAATGTTCGATCTCTGGTCCAGGATAATGTTCGGTTTCACGGTAATGTTCCGTCTCTGGTCAACGATAATGTTCTGTTTCTGTTTCACGGTAATGTTCTGTCTCTGGTCCACGATAATGTTCTGTTTCTGTTTCACGGTAATGTTCCGTTTCTGGTCCACGATAATGTTTTGTTTCTGTTTCACGGTAATGTTCTGTTTCACAGTAATGTTCTGTCTCTTGTCCACGCTAATGTTCTGTTTCTGTTTCACGGTAATGTTCCGTTTCTGGTCCACCATAATGTTGTGTTTCTGTTTCACGGTAATGTTCTGTTTCTGGTCCATGATAATGTTCTGTTTCTGTTTCACGGTAATGTTCTTTCTCTGGTCCATGGTAATGTTCTGTCTCTGGTCCACGGTGATGTTCGGTTTCAAGGTAAAGTTCGGTCTCTGGTCCACAGTAATGTTCTGTCTCTGGTCCCCGGTAATGTTCTGTCTCTGATCCACGGTAATGTTCTGTCTCTGGTGCACGGTAATATTCTGTCTCTGGTCCACGGTAATGTTCTGTCTCTGGTCCACGGTTATGTTCGATCTCTGGTCCACGATAATGTTCGGTTTCACGGTAATGTTCCGTCTCTGGTCCCCGATAATGTTCTGTTTCGGTTTCACGGTCATGTTCCGTTTCTGGTCCATGATAATGTTCTGTTTCTGTTTCACGGTAATGTTCCGTTTCTGGTCCATGATAATGTTCTGTTTCACTGTAATGTTCTGTCTCTGGTCCATGGTAATGTTCTGTCTCTGGTCCACGGTGATGTTCGGTTTCAAGGTAAAGTTCGATCTCTGGTTCACGGTAATGTTCTGTCTCTGGTCCACGGTAATGTTCTGTCTCTGGTCCACGATAATGTTCGGTTTCACGGTAATGTTCCGTCTCTGGTCAACGATAATGTTCTGTTTCTGTTTCACGGTAATGTTCCGTTTCTGGTCCACGATAATGTTGTGTTTCTGTTTCACGGTAATGTTCTGTTTCACAGTAATGTTCTGTCTCTTGTCCACGCTAATGTTCTGTTTCTGTTTCACGGTAATGTTCCGTTTCTGGTCCACGATAATGTTGTGTTTCTGTTTCACGGTAATGTTCTGTTTCTGGTCCATGATAATGTTCTGTTTCTGTTTCACGGTAATGTTCCGTTTCTGGTCCATGATAATGTTCTGTTTCACGGTAATGTTCTTTCTCTGGTCCATGCTAATGTGCTGTCTCTGGTCCACGGTGATGTTCGGTTTCAAGGTAAAGTTCGGTCTCTGGTCCACAGTAATGTTCTGTCTCTGGTCCCCGGTAATGTTCTGTCTCTGATCCACGGTAATGTTCTGTCTCTGGTGCACGGTAATATTCTGTCTCTGGTCCACGGTAATGTTCTGTCTCTGGTCCACGGTTATGTTCGATCTCTGGTCCACGATAATGTTCGGTTTCACGGTAATGTTCCGTCTCTGGTCCCCGATAATGTTCTGTTTCGGTTTCACGGTCATGTTCCGTTTCTGGTCCATGATAATGTTCTGTTTCTGTTTCACGGTAATGTTCCGTTTCTGGTCCATGATAATGTTCTGTTTCACTGTAATGTTCTGTCTCTGGTCCATGGTAATGTTCTGTCTCTGGTCCACGGTGATGTTCGGTTTCAAGGTAAAGTTCGATCTCTGGTCCACGGTAATGTTCTGTCTCTGGTCCACGATAATGTTCGGTTTCACGGTAATGTTCCGTCTCTGGTCAACGATAATGTTCTGTTTCTGTTTCACGGTAATGTTCTGTCTCTGGTCCACGATAATGTTCTGTTTCTGTTTCACGGTAATGTTCCGTTTCTGGTCCACGATAATGTTGTGTTTCTGTTTCACGGTAATGTTCTGTTTCACAGTAATGTTCTGTCTCTTGTCCACGCTAATGTTCTGTTTCTGTTTCACGGTAATGTTCCGTTTCTGGTCCACGATAATGTTGTGTTTCTGTTTCACGGTAATGTTCTGTTTCTGGTCCATGATAATGTTCTGTTTCTGTTTCACGGTAATGTTCCGTTTCTGGTCCACGATAATGTTGTGTTTCTGTTTCACGGTAATGTTCTGTTTCACAGTAATGTTCTGTCTCTTGTCCACGCTAATGTTCTGTTTCTGTTTCACGGTAATGTTCCGTTTCTGGTCCACGATAATGTTGTGTTTCTGTTTCACGGTAATGTTCTGTTTCTGGTCCATGATAATGTTCTGTTTCTGTTTCACGGTAATGTTCCGTTTCTGGTCCATGATAATGTTCTGTTTCACGGTAATGTTCTTTCTCTGGTCCATGCTAATGTGCTGTCTCTGGTCCACGGTGATGTTCGGTTTCAAGGTAAAGTTCGGTCTCTGGTCCACAGTAATGTTCTGTCTCTGGTCCCCGGTAATGTTCTGTCTCTGATCCACGGTAATGTTCTGTCTCTGGTGCACGGTAATATTCTGTCTCTGGTCCACGGTAATGTTCTGTCTCTGGTCCACGGTAATGTTCGATCTCTGTTCCACGATAATGTTCGGTTTCACGGTAATGTTCCGTCTCTGGTCCCCGATAATGTTCTGTTTCTGTTTCACGGTTATGTTCCATTTCTGGTCCACGATAATTTTGTATTTCTGTTTCACGGTAATGTTCCATTTCTGGTCCACGATAATTTTGTGTTTCTGTTTCACGGTAATGTTCCGTTTCTGGTCCACGATAATGTTCTTTTTCGGTTTCACGGTAATGTTCTGTCTCTGGTCCACGGTAATGTTCGATCTCTAGTCCACGATAATGTTCGGTTTTACGGTAATGTTCCGTCTCTGGTCCACGATAATGTTCTGTTTCTGTTTCATGGTAATGTTCCATTTCTGGTCCACGATAATTTTGTGTCTCTGGTCCACGGTAATGTTCTGTCTCTGGTCCACGGTAATGTTCTGTCTCTGGTCCACGGTAATGTTCTGTCTCTGGTCCACGGTAATGTTCTGTCTCTGGTCCACGCTAATGTTCGATCTCTGGTCCACGATAATGTTCGGTTTCACGGTAATGTTCCGTCTCTGGTCCACGGTAATGTTCTGTCTCTGGTCCACGGTAATGTTCGATCTCTGGTCCACGATAATGTTCGGTTTCACGGTAATGGTCCGTCTCTGGTCAACGATAATGTTCTGTTTCTGTTTCACGGTAATGTTCTGCCTCTGGTCCACGGTAATGTTCTGTTTCTGTTTCACGGTAATGTTCCGTTTCTGGTCCACGATAATGTTGTGTTTCTGTTTCACGGTAATGTTCTGTTTCACAGTAATGTTCTGTCTCTTGTCCACGCTAATGTTCTGTTTTTGTTTCACGGTAATGTTCCGTTTATGGTCCACGATAACGTTCTGTTTCTGTTTCACGGTAATGTTCTGTTTCTGGTCCATGATAATGTTCTGTTTCTGTTTCACGGTAATGTTCCGTTTCTGGTCCATGATAATGTTCTGTTTCACGGTAATGTTCTTTCTCTGGTCCATGGTAATGTTCTGTCTCTGGTCCACGGTGATGTTCGGTTTCAAGGTAAAGTTCGGTCTCTGGTCCACAGTAATGTTCTGTCTCTGGTCCACGCTAATGTTCTGTTTCTGTTTCACGGTAATGTTCCGTTTCTGGTCCACGATAATGTTGTGTTTCTGTTTCACGGCAATGTTCCGTTTCTGGTCCACAATAATGTTCTGTTTCGGTTTCACGGTCATGTTCCGTTTCTGGTCCATGATAATGTTCCATTTCTGTTTCACGGTAATGTTCCGTTTCTGGTCCATAATAATGTTCTGTTTCACTGTAATGTTCTGTCTCTGGTCCATGGTAATGTTCTGTCTCTGGTCCACGGTGATGTTCGGTTTCAAGGTAAAGTTCGGTCTCTGGTCCACAGTAATGTTCTGTCTCTGGTCCACGGTAATGTTCTTTCTCTGGTCCACGGTAATGTTCTGTCTCTAGTCCACGGTAATGTTCGATCTCTGGTCCACGATAATTTTGTATTTCTGTTTCACGGTAATGTTCCATTTCTGGTCCACGATAATTTTGTGTTTCTGTTTCACGGTAATGTTCCGTTTCTGGTCCACGATAATGTTCTGTTTCGGTTTCACGGTAATGTTCTGTCTCTGGTCCACGGTAATGTTCGATCTCTGGTCCACGATAATGTTCGGTTTCACGGTAATAATCCGTCTCTGGTCCACGATAATGTTCTGTTTCTGTTTCATGGTAATGTTCCATTTCTGGTCCACGATAATTTTGTGTCTCTTGTCCACGGTAATGTTCTGTCTCTGGTCCACGGTAATGTTCTGTCTCTGGTCCACGGTAATGTTCGATCTCTGGTCCACGATAATGTTCGGTTTCACGGTAAAGTTCCGTCTCTGGTCAACGATAATGTTCTGTTTCTGTTTCACGGTAATGTTTTGTCTCTGGTCCACGATAATGTTATGTCTCTGGTCCACGGTGATGTTCGGTTTCAAGGTAAAGTTCGGTCTCTGGTCCACAGTAATGTTCTGTCTCTGGTCCACGGTAATGTTCTGTCTCTGGTCCACAGTAATGTTCTGTCTCTGGTCCACGGTAATGTTCTGTCTCTGGTCCACGGTAATGTTCTGTCTCTGGTCCACGGTAATGTTCGATCTCTGGTCCACTATAATGTTCGGTTTCACGGTAATGTTCCGTCTCTGGTCAACGATAATGTTCTGTTTCTGTTTCACGGTAATGTTCTGTCTCTGGTCCACGATAATGTTCTCTTTCTTTTTCACGGTAATGTTCCGTTTCTGGTCCACGATAATTTTGTGTCTCTTGTCCACGGTAATGTTCTGTCTCTGGTCCACGGTAATGTTCTGTCTCTGGTCCACGGTAATGTTCGATCTCTGGTCCACGATAATGTTCGGTTTCACGGTAAAGTTCCGTCTCTGGTCAACGATAATGTTCTGTTTCTGTTTCACGGTAATGTTTTGTCTCTGGTCCACGATAATGTTATGTCTCTGGTCCACGGTGATGTTCGGTTTCAAGGTAAAGTTCGGTCTCTGGTCCACAGTAATGTTCTGTCTCTGGTCCACGGTAATGTTCTGTCTCTTGTCCACGGTAATGTTCTGTCTCTGGTCCACGGTAATGTTCTGTCTCTGGTCCACGGTAATGTTCTGTCTCTGGTCCACGGTAATGTTCGATCTCTGGTCCACGATAATTTTGTATTTCTGTTTCACGGTAATGTTCCATTTCTGGTCCACGATAATTTTGTGTTTCTGTTTCACGGTAATGTTCCGTTTCTGGTCCACGATAATGTTCTGTTTCGGTTTCACGGTAATGTTCTGTCTCTGGTCCACGGTAATGTTCGATCTCTGGTCCACGATAATGTTCGGTTTCACGGTAATAATCCGTCTCTGGTCCACGATAATGTTCTGTTTCTGTTTCATGGTAATGTTCCATTTCTGGTCCACGATAATTTTGTGTCTCTTGTCCACGGTAATGTTCTGTCTCTGGTCCACGGTAATGTTCTGTCTCTGGTCCACGGTAATGTTCTGTCTCTGGTCCACGGTAATGTTCTGTCTCTGGTCCACGGTAATGTTCGATCTCTGGTCCACGATAATGTTCGGTTTCACGGTAATGTTCCGTCTCTGGTCAACGATAATGTTCTGTTTCTGTTTCACGGTAATGTTCTGTCTCTGGTCCACGATAATGTTCTCTTTCTTTTTCACGGTAATGTTCCGTTTCTGGTCCACGATAATGTTCTGTTTCTGTTTCAAGGTAATGTTCCGTGTCTGGTCCACGATAATGTTGTGTTTCTGTTTCACGGTAATGTTCTGTTTACTGGTCCATGATAATGTTCTGTTTCTGTTTCACGGTAATGTTCCGTTTCTGGTCCATGATAATGTTCTGTTTCACGGTAATGTTCTTTCTCTGGTCCATGGTAATGTTCTGTCTCTGGTCCACGGTGATGTTCGGTTTCAAGGTAAAGTTCGGTCTCTGGTCCACAGTAATGTTCTGTCTCTGGTCCCCGGTAATGTTCTGTCTCTGATCCACGGTAATGTTCTGTCTCTGGTGCACGGTAATATTCTGTCTCTGGTCCACGGTAATGTTCTGTCTCTGGTCCACGGTAATGTTCGATCTCTGGTCCACGATAATGTTCGGTTTCACGGTAATGTTCCGTCTCTGGTCCACGATAATTTTGTATTTCTGTTTCACGGTTATGTTCCATTTCTGGTCCACGATAATTTTGTATTTCTGTTTCACGGTAATGTTCCATTTCTGGTCCACGATAATTTTGTGTTTCTGTTTCACGGTAATGTTCTGTCTCTGGTCCACGGTAATGTTCGATCTCTGGTCCACGATAATGTTCGGTTTCACGGTAATGTTCCGTCTCTGGTCCACGATAATGTTCTGTTTCTGTTTCATGGTAATGTTCCATTTCTGGTCCACGATAATTTTGTGTCTCTGGTCCATGGTAATGTTCTGTTTCTGGTCCACGGTAATGTTCTGTCTCTGGTCCACGGTAATGTTCTGTCTCTGGTCCACGGTAATGTTCTGTCTCTGGTCCACGGTAATGTTCGATCTCTGGTCCACGATAATGTTCGGTTTCACGGTAATGTTCTGTCTCTGGTCCACGGTAATGTTCTGTCTCTGGTCCACGGTAATGTTCGATCTCTGGTCCACGATAATGTTCGGTTTCACGGTAATGTTCCGTCTCTGGTCCACGATAATGTTCTGTTTCGGTTTCACGGTAATGTTCCGTTTCATGTCCACGATAATGTTCCGTTTCTGTTTCACGGTAATGTTCCGTTTCATGTCCACGATAATGTTCTGTTTCGGTTTCACGGTAATGTTCCGTCTCTGGTCCACGGTAATGTTCCGTCTCTGATCCACGATAATGTTCCGTTTCTGTTTCACGGTAATGTTCCGTTTCTGGTCCATGATAATTTTCTGTTTCACGGTAATGTTCTGTCTCTGGTCCACGGTAATGTTCTGTTTCTGGTTCACGGTAATGTTCCGTTTCTGGTCCACGATAATGTTGTGTTTCTGTTTCACGGTAATGTTCTGTTTCACAGTAATGTTCTGTCTCTGGTCCACGCTAATGTTCTGTTTCTGTTTCACGGTAATGTTCCGTTTCTGGTCCACGATAATGTTATGTTTCTGTTTCATGGCAATGTTCCGTTTCTGGTCCACAATAATGTTCTGTTTCGTTTTCACGTTAATGTTCCGTTTCTGGTCCACGATAATGTTCTGTTTCGGTTTCACGGTAATGTTCTGTCTCTGGTCCACGGTAATGTTCGATCTCTGGTATACGATAATGTTCGGTTTCACGGTAATGTTCCGTCTCTGGTCCACGATAATGTTCTGTTTCTGTTTCATGGTAATGTTCCATTTCTGGTCCACGATAATTTTGTGTCTCTGATCCACGGTAATGTTCTGTCTCTGGTCCACGGTAATGTTCTATCTCTGGTCCACGGTAATGTTCTGTCTCTGGTCCACGGTAATGTTCTGTCTCTGGTCCACGATAATGTTCGGTTTCACGGTAATGTTCCGTCTCTGGTCCCTGATAATGTTCTGTTTCGGTTTCACGGTCATGTTCCGTTTCTGGTCCATGATAATGTTCTGTTTCTGTTTCACGGTAATGTTCCGTTTCTGGTCCATGATAATGTTCTGTTTCACTGTAATGTTCTGTCTCTGGTCCATGGTAATGTTCTGTCTCTGGTCCACGGTGATGTTCGGTTTCAAGGTAAAGTTCGGTCACTGGTCCACAGTAATGTTCTGTCTCTGGTCCACGGTAATGTTCTGTCTCTGGTCCACGGTAATGTTCTGTCTCTGGTCCACGGTAATGTTCGATCTCTGGTCCACGATAATGTTCGGTTTCACGGTAATGTTCCGTCTCTGGTCAACGATAATTTTCTGTTTCTGTTTCACGGTAATGTTCTGTCTCTGGTCCACGATAATGTTCTCTTTCTGTTTCACGGTAATGTTCCGTTTCTGGTCCACGATAATGTTGTGTTTCTGTTTCACGGTAATGTTCTGTTTCACAGTAATGTTCTGTCTCTTGTCCACGCTAATGTTCTGTTTCTGTTTCACGGTAATGTTCCGTTTCTGGTCCACGATAATGTTGTGTTTCTGTTTCACGGTAATGTTCTGTTTCACAGTAATGTTCTGTCTCTGGTCCACGCTAATGTTCTGTTTCTGTTTCACGGTAATGTTCCGTTTCTGGTCCACGATAATGTTGTGTTTCTGTTTCATGGCAATGTTCCGTTTCTGGTCCACAATAATGTTCTGTTTCGTTTTCACGGTAATGTTCCGTTTCTGGTCCACGATAATGTTCTGTTTCGGTTTCACGGTAATGTTCTGTCTCTGGTCCACGGTAATGTTCGATCTCTGGTCCACGATAATGTTCGGTTTCACGGTAATGTTCCGTCTCTGGTCCACGATAATGTTCTGTTTCTGTTTCATGGTAATGTTCCATTTCTGGTCCACGATAATTTTGTGTCTCTGGTCCACGGTAATGTTCTGTCTCTGGTCCACGGTAATGTTCTATCTCTGGTCCACGGTAATGTTCTGTCTCTGGTCCACGGTAATGTTCTGTCTCTGGTCCACGGTAATGTTCGATCTCTGGTCCACGATAATGTTCGGTTTCACGGTAATGTTCCGTCTCTGGTCAACGATAATGTTCTGTTTCTGTTTCACGGTAATGTTCTGTCTCTGGTCCACGATAATGTTCTCTTTCTTTTTCACGGTAATGTTCCGTTTCTGGTCCACGATAATGTTGTGTTTCTGTTTCACGGTAATGTTATGTTTCACAGTAATGTTCTGTCTCTTGTCCACGCTAATGTTCTGTTTCTGTTTCACGGTAATGTTCCGTGTCTGGTCCACGATAATGTTGTGTTTCTGTTTCACGGTAATGTTCTGTTTCTGGTCCATGATAATGTTCTGTTTCTGTTTCACGGTAATGTTCCGTTTCTGGTCCATGATAATGTTCTGTTTCACGGTAATGTTCTTTCTCTGGTCCATGGTAATGTTCTGTCTCTGGTCCACGGTGATGTTCGGTTTCAAGGTAAAGTTCGGTCTCTGGTCCACAGTAATGTTCTGTCTCTGGTCCCCGGTAATGTTCTGTCTCTGATCCACGGTAATGTTCTTTCCCTGGTGCACGGTAATATTCTGTCTCTGGTCCACGGTAATGTTCTGTCTCTGGTCCACGGTAATGTTCGATCTCTGGTCCACGATAATGTTCGGTTTCACGGTAATGTTCCGTCTCTGGTCCACGATAATTTTGTATTTCTGTTTCACGGTTATGTTCCATTTCTGGTCCACGATAATTTTGTATTTATGTTTCACGGTAATGTTCCATTTCTGGTCCACGATAATTTTGTGTTTCTGTTTCACGGTAATGTTCTGTCTCTGGTCCACGGTAATGTTCGATCTCTGGTCCACGATAATGTTCGGTTTCACGGTAATGTTCCGTCTCTGGTCCACGATAATGTTCTGTTTCTGTTTCATGGTAATGTTCCATTTCTGGTCCACGATAATTTTGTGTCTCTGGTCCATGGTAATGTTCTGTCTCTGGTCCACGGTAATGTTCTGTCTCTGGTCCACGGTAATGTTCTGTCTCTGGTCCACGGTAATGTTCTGTCTCTGGTCCACGGTAATGTTCGATCTCTGGTCCACGATAATGTTCGGTTTCACGGTAATGTTCTGTCTCTGGTCCACGGTAATGTTCTGTCTCTGGTCCATGGTAATGTTCGATCTCTGGTCCACGATAATGTTCGGTTTCACGGTAATGTTCCGTCTCTGGTCCACGATAATGTTCTGTTTCGGTTTCACGGTAATGTTCCGTTTCATGTCCACGATAATGTTCCGTTTCGGTTTCACGGTAATGTTCCGTTTCATGTCCACGATAATGTTCTGTTTCGGTTTCACGGTAATGCTCCGTCTCTGGTCCACGGTAATGTTCCGTCTCTGATCCACGATAATGTTCCGTTTCTGTTTCACGGTAATGTTCCGTTTATGGTCCATGATAATTTTCTGTTTCACGGTAATGTTCTGTCTCTGGTCCACGGTAATGTTCTGTTTCTGGTTCACGGTAATGTTCTGTTTCTGGTCCATGATAATGTTCTGTTTCTGTTTCACGGTAATGTTCCGTTTCTGGTCCATGATAATATTCTGTTTCACGGTAATGTTCTTTCTCTGGTCCATGGTAATGTTCTGTCTCTGGTCCACGGTGATGTTCGGTTTCAAGGTAAAGTTCGGTCTCTGGTCCACAGTAATGTTCTGTCTCTGGTCCCCGGTAATGTTCTTCCTCTGATCCACGGTAATGTTCTTTCTCTGGTGCACGGTAATATTCTGTCTCTGGTCCACGGTAATGTTCTGTCTCTGGTCCACGGTAATGTTCGATCTCTGGTCCACGATAATGTTCGGTTTCACGGTAATGTTCCGTCTCTGGTCCACGATAATTTTGTATTTCTGTTTCACGGTTATGTTCCATTTCTGGTCCACGATAATTTTGTATTTCTGTTTCACGGTAATGTTCCATTTCTGGTCCACGATAATTTTGTGTTTCTGTTTCACGGTAATGTTCTGTCTCTGGTCCACGGTAATGTTCGATCTCTGGTCCACGATAATGTTCGGTTTCACGGTAATGTTCCGTCTCTGGTCCACGATAATGTTCTGTTTCTGTTTCATGGTAATGTTCCATTTCTGGTCCACGATAATTTTGTGTCTCTGGTCCATGGTAATGTTCTGTCTCTGGTCCACGGTAATGTTCTGTCTCTGGTCCACGGTAATGTTCTGTCTCTGGTCCACGGTAATGTTCTGTCTCTGGTCCACGGTAATGTTCGATCTCTGGTCCACGATAATGTTCGGTTTCACGGTAATGTTCTGTCTCTGGTCCACGGTAATGTTCTGTCTCTGGTCCATGGTAATGTTCGATCTCTGGTCCACGATAATGTTCGGTTTCACGGTAATGTTCCGTCTCTGGTCCACGATAATGTTCTGTTTCGGTTTCACGGTAATGTTCCGTTTCATGTCCACGATAATGTTCCGTTTCGGTTTCACGGTAATGTTCCGTTTCATGTCCACGATAATGTTCTGTTTCGGTTTCACGGTAATGCTCCGTCTCTGGTCCACGGTAATGTTCCGTCTCTGATCCACGATAATGTTCCGTTTCTGTTTCACGGTAATGTTCCGTTTATGGTCCATGATAATTTTCTGTTTCACGGTAATATTCTGTCTCTGGTCCACGGTAATGTTCTGTTTCTGGTTCACGGTAATGTTCCGTTTCTGGTCCACGATAATGTTGTGTTTCTGTTTCACGGTAATGTTCTGTTTCACAGTAATGTTCTGTCTCTGGTCCACGCTAATGTTCTGTTTCTGTTTCACGGTAATGTTCCGTTTCTGGTCCACGATAATGTTATGTTTCTGTTTCATGGCAATGTTCCGTTTCTGGTCCACAATAATGTTCTGTTTCGTTTTCACGTTAATGTTCCGTTTCTGGTCCACGATAATGTTCTGTTTCGGTTTCACGGTAATGTTCTGTCTCTGGTCCACGGTAATGTTCGATCTCTGGTCCACGATAATGTTCGGTTTCACGGTAATGTTCCGTCTCTGGTCCACGATAATGTTCTGTTTCTGTTTCATGGTAATGTTCCATTTCTGGTCCACGATAATTTTGTGTCTCTGATCCACGGTAATGTTCTGTCTCTGGTCCACGGTAATGTTCTATCTCTGGTCCACGGTAATGTTCTGTCTCTGGTCCACGGTAATGTTCTGTCTCTGGTCCACGATAATGTTCGGTTTCACGGTAATGTTCCGTCTCTGGTCCCTGATAATGTTCTGTTTCGGTTTCACGGTCATGTTCCGTTTCTGGTCCATGATAATGTTCTGTTTCTGTTTCACGGTAATGTTCCGTTTCTGGTCCATGATAATGTTCTGTTTCACTGTAATGTTCTGTCTCTGGTCCATGGTAATGTTCTGTCTCTGGTCCACGGTGATGTTCGGTTTCAAGGTAAAGTTCGGTTTTCGGTTCCACGGTAATGTTCTGTCTCTGGTCCACGGTAATGTTCTGTCTCTGGTCCACAGTAATGTTCTGTCTCTGGTCCACGGTAATGTTCTGTCTCTGGTCCACGGTAATGTTCTGTCTCTGGTCCACGGTAATGTTCTGTCTCTGGTCCACGATAATGTTCTGTTTCGGTTTCATGGTTATGTTCTGTCTCTGGTCCACGGTAATGTTCCGTCTTTGGTCCACGATAATGTTCTGTCTCTGGTCCATGATAATGTTCCGTTTCTGGTCCACGGTAATGTTCTGTTTCCGTTTCACGGTAATGTTCTGTCTCTGGTCCACGGTAATGTTGTGTTTCTGTTTCACGGTAATGTTCGGTTTCAAGGTAATGTTCGGTCTCTGGTCCACGGTAATGTTCTGTCTCTGGTCCACGGTAATGTTCTGTCTCTGGTCCACGGTAATATTCTGTCTCTGGTCCACGATAATGTTCGATCTCTGGTCCACGATAATGTTCGGTTTCACGGTAATGTTCCGTCTCTGGTTCACGATAATGTTCTGTTTCTGTATCACGGTAATGTTCCGTTTCTGGTCCACGATAATTTTTTGTTTCTGTTTCACGGTAATGTTCCGTTTCTGGTCCACGATAATGTTCGGTTTCATGGTGATGTTTTGTCTCTGGTCCACGGTAATGTTCTGTGTCTGGTCCACGATAATGTTCGGTTTCACAGTAATGTTCCGTCTCTGGTCCACGATAATGTTGCGTCTTTGGTCCACAATAATGATCTGTTTCATGGTAATGTTCCGTTTCTGGTCCACGATAATTTTGTGTTTCTGTTTCACGGTAATGTTCCGTTTCTGGTCCACGATAATGTTCTGTTTCGGTTTCACGGTAATGTTCTGTTTCTGTTGCACGGTAATGTTCCGTCTCTGGTCCACGATAATGTTCGGTTTCACGATAATGTTCCGTTTCTGGTTCACGATAATGTTCTGTCTCTGGTCCACGATAATGTTGTTTTTCTGTTTCACGGTAATGTTCCGTTTCTGGTCCATGATAATGTTCTGTTTCATGGTAATGTTCTGTCTCTGGTCCATGGTAATATTCTGTCTCTGGTCCACGGTAATGTTCGGTTTCAAGGTAAAGTTCGGTCTCTGGTCCACAGTAATGTTCTGTCTCTGGTCCACGATAATGTTCTGTCTCTGGTCCACGGAAATGTTCTGTCTCTGGTCCACGGAAATGTTCTGTTTCTGGTCCACGGTAATGTTCTGTCTCTGGTCCACGGTAATGTTCTGTCTCTGGTCCACGATAATTTTGTGTTTCTGTTTCACGGTAATGTTCCGTTTCTGGTCCACGATAATGTTCTGTTTCGGTTTCACGGTAATGTTCTGTCTCTGGTCCACGGTAATGTTCTGTGTCTGGTCCACGATAATGTTCGGTTTCATGGTAATGTTCCGTTTCTGGTCCACGATAATGTTCTGTCTCTGGTCCACGGTAATGTTCGATCTCTGGTCCACGATAATGTTCTGTCTCTGGTCCACGGTAATGTTCGGTTTCACAGTAATGTTCCGTCTCTGGTCCACGATAATGTTGCGTCTTTGGTCCACAATAATGATCTGTTTCATGGTAATGTTCCGTTTCTGGTCCACGATAATTTTGTGTTTCTGTTTCACGGTAATGTTCCGTTTCTGGTCCACGATAATGTTCTGTTTCGGTTTCACGGTAATGTTCTGTTTATGTTTCACGGTAATGTTCCGTCTCTGGTCCACGATAATGTTCGGTTTCACGATAATGTTCCGTTTCTGGTTCACGATAATGTTCCGTCTCTGGTCCACGATAATGTTCCGTTTCGGTTTCACGGTAATGTTCTGTCTCTGGTCGACGGTAATGTTCTGTGTCTGGTCCACGATAATGTTCGGTTTCACGGTAATGTTCCGTTTCTGGTCCACGATAATGTTCTGTTTCGGTTTCACGGTAATGTTCTTTCTCTGGTCCACGATAATGTTCCGTTTCTGGTCCACGGTAATGTTCTGTTTCTTTTTCACGGTAATGTTCCGTTTCTGGTCCACGATAATGTTCTGTCTCTGGTCCACGGTAATGTTCGATCTCTGGTCCACGATAATGTTCTGTCTCTGGTCCACGGTAATGTTCTTTCTCTGGTCCAAGATAATGTTCCGTTTCTGGTCCACGGTAATGTTCTGTTTCTTTTTCACGGTAATGTTCTGTCTCTGGTCCACGGTAATGTTGTGTTTCTGTTTCACGGTAATGTTCCGTTTCTGGTCCACGATAATCTTCTGTTTCGGTTTCACGGTAATGTTCCGTTTCTGGTCCACGATAATGTTCTGTTTCTGTTTCACGGTAATGTTCCGTTTCTGGTCCATGATAATGTTCTGTTTCACGGTAATGTTCTGTCTCTGGTCCATGGTAATGTTCTGTCTCTGGTCCAGGGTAATGTTCGGTTTCAAGGTAAACTTCGGTCTCTTGTCCACGGTAATGTTCTGTCTCTGGTCCACGGTAATGTTCTGTCTCTGGTCCACGGTAATATTCGATCTCTGGTCCACGATAATGTTCGGTTTCACGGTAATGTTCCGTGTCTGGTCCACGATAATGTTCTGTTTCGGTTTCACGGTAATGTTCCGTTTCTGGTCCACGATAATGTTCTGTTTCGGTTTAACGGTAATGTTCCGTCTCTGGTCCACGGTAATGTTCTGTCTCTGGTCCACGGTAATGTTCTGTTTCTGTTTCACGGTAATGTTCCGTTTCTGGTCCACGATAATTTTTTGTTTCTGTTTCACGGTAATGTTCCGTTTCTGGTCCACGATAATGTTCGGTTTCATGGTAATGTTCTGTCTCTGGTCCACGGTAATGTTCTGTGTCTGGTCCACGATAATGTTCGGTTTCACGGTAATGTTCCGTCTCTGGTCCACGATAATGTTCCGTCTTTGGTCCACGATAATGTTCTGTTTCTGTTTCATGGTAATGTTCCTTTTCTGATCCACGATAATTTTGTGTTTCTGTTTCACGGTAATGTTCCGTTTCTAGTCCACGATAATGTTGTGTTTCTGTTTCACGGTAATGTTCCGTTTCTGGTCCAAGATAATGTTCCGTTTCTGGTCCACGATAATGTTCTGTTTCGGTTTCACGGTAATGTTCTGTCTCTGGTCCACGGTAATGTTCCGTCTCTGGTCCACGATAATGTTCGGTTTCACGATAATGTTCCGTTTCTGGTTCACGATAATGTTCTGTCTCTGGTCCACGATAATGTTGTTTTTCTGTTTCACGGTAATGTTCCGTTTCTGGTCCATGATAATGTTCTGTTTCATGGTAATGTTCTGTCTCTGGTCCATGGTAATATTCTGTCTCTGGTCCACGGTAATGTTCGGTTTCAAGGTAAAGTTCGGTCTCTGGTCCACAGTAATGTTCTGTCTCTGGTCCACGATAATGTTCTGTCTCTGGTCCACGGAAATGTTCTGTCTCTGGTCCACGGAAATGTTCTGTTTCTGGTCCACGGTAATGTTCTGTCTCTGGTCCACGGTAATGTTCTGTCTCTGGTCCACGATAATTTTGTGTTTCTGTTTCACGGTAATGTTCCGTTTCTGGTCCACGATAATGTTCTGTTTCGGTTTCACGGTAATGTTCTGTCTCTGGTCCACGGTAATGTTCTGTGTCTGGTCCACGATAATGTTCGGTTTCATGGTAATGTTCCGTTTCTGGTCCACGATAATGTTCTGTCTCTGGTCCACGGTAATGTTCGATCTCTGGTCCACGATAATGTTCTGTCTCTGGTCCAAGGTAATGTTCGGTTTCACAGTAATGTTCCGTCTCTGGTCCACGATAATGTTGCGTCTTTGGTCCACAATAATGATCTGTTTCATGGTAATGTTCCGTTTCTGGTCCACGATAATTTTGTGTTTCTGTTTCACGGTAATGTTCCGTTTCTGGTCCACGATAATGTTCTGTTTCGGTTTCACGGTAATGTTCTGTTTATGTTTCACGGTAATGTTCCGTCTCTGGTCCACGATAATGTTCGGTTTCACGATAATGTTCCGTTTCTGGTTCACTATAATGTTCCGTCTCTGGTCCACGATAATGTTCCGTTTCGGTTTCACGGTAATGTTCTGTCTCTGGTCGACGGTAATGTTCTGTGTCTGGTCCACGATAATGTTCGGTTTCACGGTAATGTTCCGTTTCTGGTCCACGATAATGTTCTGTTTCGGTTTCACGGTAATGTTCTTTCTCTGGTCCACGATAATGTTCCGTTTCTGGTCCACGGTAATGTTCTGTTTCTTTTTCACGGTAATGTTCCGTTTCTGGTCCACGATAATGTTCTGTCTCTGGTCCACGGTAATGTTCGATCTCTGGTCCACGATAATGTTCTGTCTCTGGTCCACGGTAATGTTCTTTCTCTGGTCCAAGATAATGTTCCGTTTCTGGTCCACGGTAATGTTCTGTTTCTTTTTCACGGTAATGTTCTGTCTCTGGTCCACGGTAATGTTGTGTTTCTGTTTCACGGTAATGTTCCGTTTCTGGTCCACGATAATCTTCTGTTTCGGTTTCACGGTAATGTTCCGTTTCTGGTCCACGATAATGTTCTGTTTCTGTTTCACGGTAATGTTCCGTTTCTGGTCCATGATAATGTTCTGTTTCACGGTAATGTTCTGTCTCTGGTCCATGGTAATGTTCTGTCTCTGGTCCAGGGTAATGTTCGGTTTCAAGGTAAACTTCGGTCTCTGGTCCACGGTAATGTTCTGTCTCTGGTCCACGGTAATGTTCTGTCTCTGGTCCACGGTAATATTCGATCTCTGGTCCACGATAATGTTTGGTTTCACGGTAATGTTCCGTGTCTGGTCCACGATAATGTTCTGTTTCGGTTTCACGGTAATGTTCCGTTTCTGGTCCACGATAATGTTCTGTTTCGGTTTAACGGTAATGTTCCGTCTCTGGTCCACGGTAATGTTCTGTCTCTGGTCCACGGTAATGTTCTGTTTCTGTTTCACGGTAATGTTCCGTTTCTGGTCCACGATAATTTTTTGTTTCTGTTTCACGGTAATGTTCCGTTTCTGGTCCACGATAATGTTCGGTTTCATGGTAATGTTCTGTCTCTGGTCCACGGTAATGTTCTGTGTCTGGTCCACGATAATGTTCGGTTTCACGGTAATGTTCCGTCTCTGGTCCACGATAATGTTCCGTCTTTGGTCCACGATAATGTTCTGTTTCTGTTTCATGGTAATGTTCCTTTTCTGATCCACGATAATTTTGTGTTTCTGTTTCACGGTAATGTTCCGTTTCTAGTCCACGATAATGTTGTGTTTCTGTTTCACGGTAATGTTCCGTTTCTGGTCCAAGATAATGTTCCGTTTCTGGTCCACGATAATGTTCTGTTTCGGTTTCACGGTAATGTTCTGTCTCTGGTCCACGGTAATGTTCTGTCTCTGGTCCACGATAATGTTCTGTTTCGGTTTCACGGTAATGTTCTGTTTCCGTTTCACGGTAATGTTCTGTCTCTGGTCCACGGTAATGTTTTGTTTCTGTTTAACGGTAATTTTCTGTCTCTGGTTCACGGTAATGTTTTGTTTCTGGTCCACGATAATGTTGTGTTTCTGTTTCACAGTAATGTTCCGTCTCTGGTCCACGATAATGTTGCGTCTTTGGTCCACAATAATGATCTGTTTCATGGTAATGTTCCGTTTCTGGTCCACGATAATTTTGTGTTTCTGTTTCACGGTAATGTTCCGTTTCTGGTCCACGATAATGTTCTGTTTCGGTTTCACGGTAATGTTCTGTTTCTGTTGCACGGTAATGTTCCGTCTCTGGTCCACGATAATGTTCGGTTTCACGATAATGTTCCGTTTCTGGTTCACGATAATGTTCTGTCTCTGGTCCACGATAATGTTGTTTTTCTGTTTCACGGTAATGTTCCGTTTCTGGTCCATGATAATGTTCTGTTTCATGGTAATGTTCTGTCTCTGGTCCATGGTAATATTCTGTCTCTGGTCCACGGTAATGTTCGGTTTCAAGGTAAAGTTCGGTCTCTGGTCCACAGTAATGTTCTGTCTCTGGTCCACGATAATGTTCTGTCTCTGGTCCACGGAAATGTTCTGTCTCTGGTCCACGGAAATGTTCTGTTTCTGGTCCACGGTAATGTTCTGTCTCTGGTCCACGGTAATGTTCTGTCTCTGGTCCACGATAATTTTGTGTTTCTGTTTCACGGTAATGTTCCGTTTCTGGTCCACGATAATGTTCTGTTTCGGTTTCACGGTAATGTTCTGTCTCTGGTCCACGGTAATGTTCTGTGTCTGGTCCACGATAATGTTCGGTTTCATGGTAATGTTCCGTTTCTGGTCCACGATAATGTTCTGTCTCTGGTCCACGGTAATGTTCGATCTCTGGTCCACGATAATGTTCTGTCTCTGGTCCACGGTAATGTTCGGTTTCACAGTAATGTTCCGTCTCTGGTCCACGATAATGTTGCGTCTTTGGTCCACAATAATGATCTGTTTCATGGTAATGTTCCGTTTCTGGTCCACGATAATTTTGTGTTTCTGTTTCACGGTAATGTTCCGTTTCTGGTCCACGATAATGTTCTGTTTCGGTTTCACGGTAATGTTCTGTTTATGTTTCACGGTAATGTTCCGTCTCTGGTCCACGATAATGTTCGGTTTCACGATAATGTTCCGTTTCTGGTTCACGATAATGTTCCGTCTCTGGTCCACGATAATGTTCCGTTTCGGTTTCACGGTAATGTTCTGTCTCTGGTCGACGGTAATGTTCTGTGTCTGGTCCACGATAATGTTCGGTTTCACGGTAATGTTCCGTTTCTGGTCCACGATAATGTTCTGTTTCGGTTTCACGGTAATGTTCTTTCTCTGGTCCACGATAATGTTCCGTTTCTGGTCCACGGTAATGTTCTGTTTCTTTTTCACGGTAATGTTCCGTTTCTGGTCCACGATAATGTTCTGTCTCTGGTCCACGGTAATGTTCGATCTCTGGTCCACGATAATGTTCTGTCTCTGGTCCACGGTAATGTTCTTTCTCTGGTCCAAGATAATGTTCCGTTTCTGGTCCACGGTAATGTTCTGTTTCTTTTTCACGGTAATGTTCTGTCTCTGGTCCACGGTAATGTTGTGTTTCTGTTTCACGGTAATGTTCCGTTTCTGGTCCACGATAATCTTCTGTTTCGGTTTCACGGTAATGTTCCGTTTCTGGTCCACGATAATGTTCTGTTTCTGTTTCACGGTAATGTTCCGTTTCTGGTCCATGATAATGTTCTGTTTCACGGTAATGTTCTGTCTCTGGTCCATGGTAATGTTCTGTCTCTGGTCCAGGGTAATGTTCGGTTTCAAGGTAAACTTCGGTCTCTGGTCCACGGTAATGTTCTGTCTCTGGTCCACGGTAATGTTCTGTCTCTGGTCCACGGTAATATTCGATCTCTGGTCCACGATAATGTTCGGTTTCACGGTAATGTTCCGTGTCTGGTCCACGATAATGTTCTGTTTCGGTTTCACGGTAATGTTCCGTTTCTGGTCCACGATAATGTTCTGTTTCGGTTTAACGGTAATGTTCCGTCTCTGGTCCACGGTAATGTTCTGTCTCTGGTCCACGGTAATGTTCTGTTTCTGTTTCACGGTAATGTTCCGTTTCTGGTCCACGATAATTTTTTGTTTCTGTTTCACGGTAATGTTCCGTTTCTGGTCCACGATAATGTTCGGTTTCATGGTAATGTTCTGTCTCTGGTCCACGGTAATGTTCTGTGTCTGGTCCACGATAATGTTCGGTTTCACGGTAATGTTCCGTCTCTGGTCCACGATAATGTTCCGTCTTTGGTCCACGATAATGTTCTGTTTCTGTTTCATGGTAATGTTCCTTTTCTGATCCACGATAATTTTGTGTTTCTGTTTCACGGTAATGTTCCGTTTCTAGTCCACGATAATGTTGTGTTTCTGTTTCACGGTAATGTTCCGTTTCTGGTCCAAGATAATGTTCCGTTTCTGGTCCACGATAATGTTCTGTTTCGGTTTCACGGTAATGTTCTGTCTCTGGTCCACGGTAATGTTCTGTCTCTGGTCCACGATAATGTTCTGTTTCGGTTTCACGGTAATGTTCTGTTTCCGTTTCACGGTAATGTTCTGTCTCTGGTCCACGGTAATGTTTTGTTTCTGTTTAACGGTAATTTTCTGTCTCTGGTTCACGGTAATGTTTTGTTTCTGGTCCACGATAATGTTGTGTTTCTGTTTCACGGTAATGTTCTGTCTCTGGTCCACGCTAATGTTCTGTTTCTGTTTCACGGTAATGTTCCGTTTCTGGTCCACGATAATGTTGTGTTTCTGTTTCACGGTAATGTTCCGTTTCTGGTCCAAGATAATGTTCTGTTTCGGTTTCACGGTAATGTTTTGTCTCTGGTCCACGGTAATGTTCGGTTTCACGGTAATGTTCGGTCTCTGGTCCACGATAATGTTCGGTTTCACGATAATGTTCGGTTTCACGGTAATGTTCTGGTCCACGGTAATGTTCTGGTCCACGGTAATGTTCCGTCTCTGGTCCACAGTAATGTTCCGTCTCTGGTCCACGATAATGTTCTGTCTCTGATCCACGATAATGTTCTGTCTCTGGTCCACGATAATGTTCCGTTTCTGGTCCACGATAATGTTCTGTTTCGGTTTCACAGTAATGTTCCGTTTCTAGTCCACGATAATGTTCTGTTTCTGTTTCACGGTAATGTTCCGTTTCTGGTCCATGATAATGTTCTGTTTCACGGTAATGTTCTGTCCCTGGTCCATGGTAATGTTCTGTCTCTGGTCCATGGTAATGTTCGGTTTCAAGGTAAAGTTCGGTCTCTGGTCCACAGTAATGTTCTGTCTCTGGTCCACGGTAATGTTCTGTCTCTGGTCCAAGGTAATGTTCTGTCTCTGGTCCACGGTAATGTTCGATCTCTGGTCCACGATAATGTTTGGTTTCACGGTAATGTTCCGTCTCTGGTCCACGATAATATTGTGTTTCTAGTTCACGGTAATGTTCCGTTTCTGGTCCACGATAATTTTGTGTTTCTGTTTCACGGTAATGTTCCGTTTCTGGTCCACGATAATGTTCCGTCTTTGGTCCACGATAATGTTCTGTCTCTGGTCCATGATAATGTTCCGTTTCTGGTCCACGACAATGTTCCGTCTTTGGTCCACGATAATGTTCCGTTTCTGGTCCACGATAATGTTCTGTTTCGGTTTCACGGTAATGTTCTGTCTCTGGTCCACGGTAATGTTCTGTGTCTGGTCCACCATAATGTTCGGTTTCACGTTAATGTTCCGTCTCTGGTCCACGATAATGTTCCGTCTTTGGTCCACGATAATGTTCCGTTTCTGGTCCACGATAATGTTCTGTTTCGGTTTCACGGTAATGTTCTGTTTCCGTTTCACGATAATGTTCTGCCTCTGGTCCACGGTAATGTTGCGTTTCTGTTTCACGGTAATGTTCTGTCTCTGGTTCACGGTAATGTTCTGTCTCTGGTCCACGCTAATGTTCTGTTTCTGTTTCACGGTAATGTTCCGTTTCTGGTCCACTATAATGTTGTGTTTCTGTTTCACGGTAATGTTCTGTTTCTGTTTCACGGTAATGTTCCGTTTCTGGTCCACGATAATGTTGTGTTTCTGTTTCACGGTAATGTTCCGTTTCTGGTCCACGATAATGTTCTGTTTCGGTTTCATGGTAATGTTTGGTCTCTGGTCCACGGTAATGTTCGGTTTCACGGTAATGTTTGGTCTCTGGTCCACGATAATGTTCGGTTTCACGGTAATGTTCTGGTCCACGGTAATGTTCTGGTCCACGGTAATGTTCCGTCTCTGGTCCACAGTAATGTTCCGTCTCTGGTCCACGATAATGTTGTGTTTCTGTTTCACGGTAATGTTCCGTTTCTGGTCCATGATAATGTTCTGTTTCACGATAATGTTTTGTCTCTGGTCCATAGTAATTTTCTGTTTCTGGTCCACGGTAATGTTCCGTATCTGGTCCATGGTAATGTTTGGTTTCACGGTAATGTTCCATTTCTGGTCCACGGTAATGTTCTGTCTCTGGTCCACGATAATGTTTTATTTCTGGTCGACGACAATGTTCGGTTTCACGGTAATGTTCCGTCTCTGGTCCACGATAATGTTCGGTTTCACGGTAATGTTCCATTTCTGGTCCACGGTAATGTTCTGTCTCTGGTCCACGATAATGTTCGATCTCTGGTCCACGATAATGTTCGGTTTCAAGGTAATGTTCCGTCTCTGGTCCACGATAATGTTGTGTTTCTGTTTCACGGTAATGTTCCGTTTCTGGTCCACGATAATGTTCTGTTTCGGTTTCACGGTAATGTTCTGTCTCTGGTCCACGGTAATGTTCTGTCTCTGGTCCACGGTAATGTTCGGTTTCACGGTAATGTTCTGTCTCTTGTACACGATAATGTTGTGTTTCTGTTTCACGGTAATGTTCCATTTCTGGTCCACGATAATTTTGTGTTTCTGGTCCACGATAATGTTCTGTTTAGGTTTCACGGTAATGTTCTGTCTCTTGTCCATGATAATATTCCGTCTCTGGTCCACGATAATGTTCTGTCTCTGATCCACGATAATGTTCTGTCTCTGGTCCACGATAATGTTCCGTTTCTGGTCCACGATACTTTTCTGTTTCGGTTTCACGGTAATGTTCTGTCTCTGGTCCACGATAATGTTCCGTTTCTGGTCCACGATAATGTTCTGTTTTGGTTTCAAGGTAATGTTCTGTCTCTGGTCCACGGTAATGTTGTGTTTCTGGTCCACGATAATGTTCGGTTTCACGGTAATGTTCCGTCTCTGGTCCACGATAATGTTCCGTCTTTGGTCCACGATAATGTTCTGTTTCTGTTTCATGGTAATGTTCCTTTTCTGATCCACGATAATTTTGTGTTTCTGTTTCACGGTAATGTTCCGTTTCTAGTCCACGATAATGTTGTGTTTCTGTTTCACGGTAATGTTCCGTTTCTGGTCCAAGATAATGTTCCGTTTCTGGTCCACGGTAATGTTCTGTCTCTGGTCCACGGTAATGTTCGGTTTCACGGTAATGTTCTGTCTCTGGTACACGATAATGTTGTGTTTCTGTTTCACGGTAATGTTCCATTTCTGGTCCACGATAATTTTGTGTTTCTGGTCCACGATAATGTTCGGTTTCACGATAATGTTCCGTTTCTGGTCAACGATAATGTTCTGTTTAGGTTTCACGGTAATGTTCTGTCTCTGGTCCATGATAATATTCCGTCTCTGGTCCACGATAATGTTCTGTCTCTGATCCACGATAATGTTCTGTCTCTGGTCCACGATAATGTTCCGTTTCTGGTCCACGATAATGTTCTGTTTCGGTTTCACGGTAATGTTCTGTCTCTGGTCCACGATAATGTTCCGTTTCTGGTCCACGATAATGTTCTGTTTTGGTTTCAAGGTAATGTTCTGTCTCTGGTCCACGGTAATGTTGTGTTTCTGTTTCACGGTAATGTTCCGTTTCTGGTCCACGATAATCTTCTGTTTCGGTTTCACGGTAATGTTCCGTTTCTGGTCCACGATAATGTTCTGTTTCTGTTTCACGGTAATGTTCCGTTTCTGGTCCATGATAATGTTCTGTTTCACGGTAATGTTCTGTCTCTGGTCCATGGTAATGTTCTGTCTCTGGTCCAGGGTAATGTTCGGTTTCAAGGTAAACTTCGGTCTCTGGTCCACGGTAATGTTCTGTCTCTGGTCCACGGTAATGTTCTGTCTCTGGTCCACGGTAATATTCGATCTCTGGTCCACGATAATGTTCGGTTTCACGGTAATGTTCCGTGTCTGGTCCACGATAATGTTCTGTTTCGGTTTCACGGTAATGTTCCGTTTCTGGTCCACGATAATGTTCTGTTTCGGTTTAACGGTAATGATCCGTCTCTGGTCCACGGTAATGTTCTGTCTCTGGTCCACGGTAATGTTCTGTTTCTGTTTCACGGTAATGTTCCGTTTCTGGTCCACGATAATTTTTTGTTTCTGTTTCACGGTAATGTTCCGTTTCTGGTCCACGATAATGTTCGGTTTCATGGTAATGTTCTGTCTCTGGTCCACGGTAATGTTCTGTGTCTGGTCCACGATAATGTTCGGTTTCACGGTAATGTTCCGTCTCTGGTCCACGATAATGTTCCGTCTTTGGTCCACGATAATGTTCTGTTTCTGTTTCATGGTAATGTTCCTTTTCTGATCCACGATAATTTTGTGTTTCTGTTTCACGGTAATGTTCCGTTTCTAGTCCACGATAATGTTGTGTTTCTGTTTCACGGTAATGTTCCGTTTCTGGTCCAAGATAATGTTCCGTTTCTGGTCCACGATAATGTTCTGTTTCGGTTTCACGGTAATGTTCTGTCTCTGGTCCACGGTAATGTTCTGTCTCTGGTCCACGGTAATGTTCGGTTTCACGGTAATGTTCTGTCTCTGGTACACGATAATGTTGTGTTTCTGTTTCACGGTAATGTTCCATTTCTGGTCCACGATAATTTTGTGTTTCTGGTCCACGATAATGTTCGGTTTCACGATAATGTTCCGTTTCTGGTCAACGATAATGTTCTGTTTAGGTTTCACGGTAATGTTCTGTCTCTGGTCCATGATAATATTCCGTCTCTGGTCCACGATAATGTTCTGTCTCTGATCCACGATAATGTTCTGTCTCTGGTCCACGATAATGTTCCGTTTCTGGTCCACGATAATGTTCTGTTTCGGTTTCACGGTAATGTTCTGTCTCTGGTCCACGATAATGTTCCGTTTCTGGTCCACGATAATGTTCTGTTTTGGTTTCAAGGTAATGTTCTGTCTCTGGTCCACGGTAATGTTGTGTTTCTGTTTCACGGTAATGTTCCGTTTCTGGTCCACGATAATCTTCTGTTTCGGTTTCACGGTAATGTTCCGTTTCTGGTCCACGATAATGTTCTGTTTCTGTTTCACGGTAATGTTCCGTTTCTGGTCCATGATAATGTTCTGTTTCACGGTAATGTTCTGTCTCTGGTCCATGGTAATGTTCTGTCTCTGGTCCAGGGTAATGTTCGGTTTCAAGGTAAACTTCGGTCTCTGGTCCACGGTAATGTTCTGTCTCTGGTCCACGGTAATGTTCTGTCTCTGGTCCACGGTAATATTCGATCTCTGGTCCACGATAATGTTCGGTTTCACGGTAATGTTCCGTGTCTGGTCCACGATAATGTTCTGTTTCGGTTTCACGGTAATGTTCCGTTTCTGGTCCACGATAATGTTCTGTTTCGGTTTAACGGTAATGTTCCGTCTCTGGTCCACGGTAATGTTCTGTCTCTGGTCCACGGTAATGTTCTGTTTCTGTTTCACGGTAATGTTCCGTTTCTGGTCCACGATAATTTTTTGTTTCTGTTTCACGGTAATGTTCCGTTTCTGGTCCACGATAATGTTCGGTTTCATGGTAATGTTCTGTCTCTGGTCCACGGTAATGTTCTGTGTCTGGTCCATGATAATGTTCGGTTTCACGGTAATGTTCCGTCTCTGGTCCACGATAATTTTGTGTTTCTGTTTCACGGTAATGTTCCGTTTCTAGTCCACGATAATGTTGTGTTTCTGTTTCACGGTAATGTTCCGTTTCTGGTCCAAGATAATGTTCCGTTTCTGGTCCACGATAATGTTCTGTTTCGGTTTCACGGTAATGTTCTGTCTCTGGTCCACGGTAATGTTCTGTCTCTGGTCCACGGTAATGTTCGGTTTCACGGTAATGTTCTGTCTCTGGTACACGATAATGTTGTGTTTCTGTTTCACGGTAATGTTCCATTTCTGGTCCACGATAATTTTGTGTTTCTGGTCCACGATAATGTTCGGTTTCACGATAATGTTCCGTTTCTGGTCAACGATAATGTTCTGTTTAGGTTTCACGGTAATGTTCTGTCTCTGGTCCATGATAATATTCCGTCTCTGGTCCACGATAATGTTCTGTCTCTGATCCACGATAATGTTCTGTCTCTGGTCCACGATAATGTTCCGTTTCTGGTCCACGATAATGTTCTGTTTCGGTTTCACGGTAATGTTCTGTCTCTGGTCCACGATAATGTTCCGTTTCTGGTCCACGATAATGTTCTGTTTTGGTTTCAAGGTAATGTTCTGTCTCTGGTCCACGGTAATGTTGTGTTTCTGTTTCACGGTAATGTTCCGTTTCTGGTCCACGATAATCTTCTGTTTCGGTTTCACGGTAATGTTCCGTTTCTGGTCCACGATAATGTTCTGTTTCTGTTTCACGGTAATGTTCCGTTTCTGGTCCATGATAATGTTCTGTTTCACGGTAATGTTCTGTCTCTGGTCCATGGTAATGTTCTGTCTCTGGTCCAGGGTAATGTTCGGTTTCAAGGTAAACTTCGGTCTCTGGTCCACGGTAATGTTCTGTCTCTGGTCCACGGTAATGTTCTGTCTCTGGTCCACGGTAATATTCGATCTCTGGTCCACGATAATGTTCGGTTTCACGGTAATGTTCCGTGTCTGGTCCACGATAATGTTCTGTTTCGGTTTCACGGTAATGTTCCGTTTCTGGTCCACGATAATGTTCTGTTTCGGTTTAACGGTAATGTTCCGTCTCTGGTCCACGGTAATGTTCTGTCTCTGGTCCACGCTAATGTTCTGTTTCTTTTTCACGGTAATGTTCCGTTTCTGGTCCACGATAATTTTTTGTTTCTGTTTCACGGTAATGTTCCGTTTCTGGTCCACGATAATGTTCGGTTTCATGGTAATGTTCTGTCTCTGGTCCACGGTAATGTTCTGTGTCTGGTCCACGATAATGTTCGGTTTCACGGTAATGTTCCGTCTCTGGTCCACGATAATGTTCCGTCTTTGGTCCACGATAATGTTCTGTTTCTGTTTCATGGTAATGTTCCTTTTCTGATCCACGATAATTTTGTGTTTCTGTTTCACGGTAATGTTCCGTTTCTAGTCCACGATAATGTTGTGTTTCTGTTTCACGGTAATGTTCCGTTTCTGGTCCAAGATAATGTTCTGTTTCGGTTTCACGGTAATGTTTTGTCTCTGGTCCACGGTAATGTTCGGTTTCACGGTAATGTTCGGTCTCTGGTCCACGATAATGTTCGGTTTCACGATAATGTTCGGTTTCACGGTAATGTTCTGTTCCACGGTAATGTTCTGGTCCACGGTAATGTTCCGTCTCTGGTCCACAGTAATGTTCCGTCTCTGGTCCACGATAATGTTCTGTCTCTGATCCACGATAATGTTCTGTCTCTTGTCCACGATAATGTTCCGTTTCTGGTCCACGATAATGTTCTGTTTCGGTTTCACAGTAATGTTCCGTTTCTAGTCCACGATAATGTTCTGTTTCTGTTTCACGGTAATGTTCCGTTTCTGGTCCATGATAATGTTCTGTTTCACGGTAATGTTCTGTCCCTGGTCCATGGTAATGTTCTGTCTCTGGTCCATGGTAATGTTCGGTTTCAAGGTAAAGTTCGGTCTCTGGTCCACAGTAATGTTCTGTCTCTGGTCCACGGTAATGTTCTGTCTCTGGTCCAAGGTAATGTTCTGTCTCTGGTCCACGGTAATGTTCGATCTCTGGTCCACGATAATGTTTGGTTTCACGGTAATGTTCCGTCTCTGGTCCACGATAATATTGTGTTTCTAGTTCACGGTAATGTTCCCTTTCTGGTCCACGATAATTTTGTGTTTCTGTTTCACGGTAATGTTCCGTTTCTGGTCCACGATAATGTTCCGTCTTTGGTCCACGATAATGTTCTGTCTCTGGTCCATGATAATGTTCCGTTTCTGGTCCACGACAATGTTCTGTTTCGGTTTCACGGTAATGTTCTGTCTCTGGTCAACGGTAATGTTCTGTGTCTGGTCCACGGTAATGTTCTGTGTCTGGTCCACGATAATGTTCGGTTTCACGTTAATGTTCCGTCTCTGGTCCACGATAATGTTCCGTCTTTGGTCCACGATAATGTTCTGTTTCGGTTTCACGGTAATGTTCTGTTTCCGTTTCACGATAATGTTCTGCCTCTGGTCCACGGTAATGTTGCGTTTCTGTTTCACGGTAATGTTCTGTCTCTGGTTCACGGTAATGTTCTGTCTCTGGTCCACGCTAATGTTCTGTTTCTGTTTCACGGTAATGTTCCGTTTCTGGTCCACTATAATGTTGTGTTTCTGTTTCACGGTAATGTTCTGTTTCTGGTCCACGGTAATGTTCTGTCTCTGGTCCACGGTAATGTTCTGTCTCTGGTCCACGGTAATATTCGATCTCTGGTCCACGATAATGTTCGGTTTCACGGTAATGTTCCGTGTCTGGTCCACGATAATGTTCTGTTTCGGTTTCACGGTAATGTTCCGTTTCTGGTCCACGATAATGTTCTGTTTCGGTTTAACGGTAATGTTCCGTCTCTGGTCCACGGTAATGTTCTGTCTCTGGTCCACGCTAATGTTCTGTTTCTGTTTCACGGTAATGTTCCGTTTCTGGTCCACGATAATTTTTTGTTTCTGTTTCACGGTAATGTTCCGTTTCTGGTCCACGATAATGTTCGGTTTCATGGTAATGTTCTGTCTCTGGTCCACGGTAATGTTCTGTGTCTGGTCCATGATAATGTTCGGTTTCATGGTAATGTTCCGTCTCTGGTCCACGATAATGTTCCGTCTTTGGTCCACGATAATGTTCTGTTTCATGGTAATGTTCCTTTTCTGATCCACGATAATTTTGTGTTTCTGTTTCACGGTAATGTTCCGTTTCTAGTCCACGATAATGTTGTGTTTCTGTTTCACGGTAATGTTCCGTTTCTGGTCCAAGATAATGTTCCGTTTCTGGTCCACGATAATGTTCTGTTTCGGTTTCACGGTAATGTTCTGTCTCTGGTCCACGGTAATGTTCTGTCTCTGGTCCACGGTAATGTTCGGTTTCACGGTAATGTTCTGTCTCTGGTACACGATAATGTTGTGTTTCTGTTTCACGGTAATGTTCCATTTCTGGTCCACGATAATTTTGTGTTTCTGGTCCACGATAATGTTCGGTTTCACGATAATGTTCCGTTTCTGGTCAACGATAATGTTCTGTTTAGGTTTCACGGTAATGTTCTGTCTCTGGTCCATGATAATATTCCGTCTCTGGTCCACGATAATGTTCTGTCTCTGATCCACGATAATGTTCTGTTTCTGGTCCACGATAATGTTCCGTTTCTGGTCCACGATAATGTTCTGTTTCGGTTTCACGGTAATGTTCTGTCTCTGGTCCACGATAATGTTCCGTTTCTGGTCCACGATAATGTTCTGTTTTGGTTTCAAGGTAATGTTCTGTCTCTGGTCCACGGTAATGTTGTGTTTCTGTTTCACGGTAATGTTCCGTTTCTGGTCCACGATAATCTTCTGTTTCGGTTTCACGGTAATGTTCCGTTTCTGGTCCACGATAATGTTCTGTTTCTGTTTCACGGTAATGTTCCGTTTCTGGTCCATGATAATGTTCTGTTTCACGGTAATGTTCTGTCTCTGGTCCATGGTAATGTTCTGTCTCTGGTCCAGGGTAATGTTCGGTTTCAAGGTAAACTTCGGTCTCTGGTCCACGGTAATGTTCTGTCTCTGGTCCACGGTAATGTTCTGTCTCTGGTCCACGGTAATATTCGATCTCTGGTCCACGATAATGTTCGGTTTCACGGTAATGTTCCGTGTCTGGTCCACGATAATGTTCTGTTTCGGTTTCACGGTAATGTTCCGTTTCTGGTCCACGATAATGTTCTGTTTCGGTTTAACGGTAATGTTCCGTCTCTGGTCCACGGTAATGTTCTGTCTCTGGTCAACGCTAATGTTCTGTTTCTTTTTCACGGTAATGTTCCGTTTCTGGTCCACGATAATTTTTTGTTTCTGTTTCACGGTAATGTTCCGTTTCTGGTCCACGATAATGTTCGGTTTCATGGTAATGTTCTGTCTCTGGTCCACGGTAATGTTCTGTGTCTGGTCCACGATAATGTTCGGTTTCACGGTAATGTTCCGTCTCTGGTCCACGATAATGTTCCGTCTTTGGTCCACGATAATGTTCTGTTTCTGTTTCATGGTAATGTTCCTTTTCTGATCCACGATAATTTTGTGTTTCTGTTTCACGGTAATGTTCCGTTTCTAGTCCACGATAATGTTGTGTTTCTGTTTCACGGTAATGTTCCGTTTCTGGTCCAAGATAATGTTCTGTTTCGGTTTCACGGTAATGTTTTGTCTCTGGTCCACGGTAATGTTCGGTTTCACGGTAATGTTCGGTCTCTGGTCCACGATAATGTTCGTTTTCACGATAATGTTCGGTTTCACGGTAATGTTCTGGTCCACGGTAATGTTCTGGTCCACGGTAATGTTCCGTCTCTGGTCCACAGTAATGTTCCGTCTCTGGTCCACGATAATGTTCTGTCTCTGATCCACGATAATGTTCTGTCTCTTGTCCACGATAATGTTCCGTTTCTGGTCCACGATAATGTTCTGTTTCGGTTTCACAGTAATGTTCCGTTTCTAGTCCACGATAATGTTCTGTTTCTGTTTCACGGTAATGTTCCGTTTCTGGTCCATGATAATGTTCTGTTTCACGGTAATGTTCTGTCCCTGGTCCATGGTAATGTTCTGTCTCTGGTCCATGGTAATGTTCGGTTTCAAGGTAAAGTTCGGTCTCTGGTCCACAGTAATGTTCTGTCTCTGGTCCACGGTAATGTTCTGTCTCTGGTCCAAGGTAATGTTCTGTCTCTGGTCCACGGTAATGTTCGATCTCTGGTCCACGATAATGTTTGGTTTCACGGTAATGTTCCGTCTCTGGTCCACGATAATATTGTGTTTCTAGTTCACGGTAATGTTCCGTTTCTGGTCCACGATAATTTTGTGTTTCTGTTTCACGGTAATGTTCCGTTTCTGGTCCACGATAATGTTCCGTCTTTGGTCCACGATAATGTTCTGTCTCTGGTCCATGATAATGTTCCGTTTCTGGTCCACGACAATGTTCTGTTTCGGTTTCACGGTAATGTTCTGTCTCTGGTCAACGGTAATGTTCTGTGTCTGGTCCACGGTAATGTTCTGTGTCTGGTCCACGATAATGTTCGGTTTCACGTTAATGTTCCGTCTCTGGTCCACGATAATGTTCCGTCTTTGGTCCACGATAATGTTCTGTTTCGGTTTCACGGTAATGTTCTGTTTCCGTTTCACGATAATGTTCTGCCTCTGGTCCACGGTAATGTTGCGTTTCTGTTTCACGGTAATGTTCTGTCTCTGGTTCACGGTAATGTTCTGTCTCTGGTCCACGCTAATGTTCTGTTTCTGTTTCACGGTAATGTTCCGTTTCTGGTCCACTATAATGTTGTGTTTCTGTTTCACGGTAATGTTCTGTTTCTGGTCCACGGTAATGTTCTGTCTCTGGTCCACGGTAATGTTCTGTCTCTGGTCCACGGTAATATTCGATCTCTGGTCCACGATAATGTTCGGTTTCACGGTAATGTTCCGTGTCTGGTCCACGATAATGTTCTGTTTCGGTTTCACGGTAATGTTCCGTTTCTGGTCCACGATAATGTTCTGTTTCGGTTTAACGGTAATGTTCCGTCTCTGGTCCACGGTAATGTTCTGTCTCTGGTCCACGCTAATGTTCTGTTTCTGTTTCACGGTAATGTTCCGTTTCTGGTCCACGATAATTTTTTGTTTCTGTTTCACGGTAATGTTCCGTTTCTGGTCCACGATAATGTTCGGTTTCATGGTAATGTTCTGTCTCTGGTCCACGGTAATGTTCTGTGTCTGGTCCACGATAATGTTCGGTTTCACGGTAATGTTCCGTCTCTGGTCCACGATAATGTTCCGTCTTTGGTCCACGATAATGTTCTGTTTCTGTTTCATGGTAATGTTCCTTTTCTGATCCACGATAATTTTGTGTTTCTGTTTCACGGTAATGTTCCGTTTCTAGTCCACGATAATGTTCTGTTTCGGTTTCACGGTAATGTTCTGTTTCCGTTTCACGGTAATGTTCTGTCTCTGGTCCACGGTAATGTTGTGTTTCTGTTTCACGGTAATGTTCCGTCTCTGGTCCACGATAATGTTCGGTTTCACGATAATGTTCCGTTTCTGGTCCACGATAATGTTCCGTCTCTGGTCCACGATAATGTTGTTTTTCTGTTTCACGTAATGTTCCGTTTCTGGTCCATGATAATGTTCTGTTTCATGGTAATGTTCTGTCTCTGGTCCATGGTAATATTCCGTCTCTGGTCCACGGTAATGTTCGGTTTCAAGGTAAAGTTCGGTCTCTGGTCCACAGTAATGTTCTGTCTCTGGTCCACGGTAATGTTCTGTCTCTGGTCCACGGAAATGTTCTGTCTCTGGTCCACGGAAATGTTCTGTCTCTGGTCCACGGTAATGTTCTGTCTCTGGTCCACGGTAATGTTCGATCTCTGGTCCACGATAATGTTCGGTTTCACGGTAATGTTCCGTCCCTGGTCCACGATAATTTTGTGTTTCTGTTTAACGGTAATGTTCCGTTTCTGGTCCACGATAATGTTCTGTTTCGGTTTCACGGTAATGTTCTGTCTCTGGTCCACGGTAATGTTCTGTCTCTGGTCCACGCTAATGTTCTGTTTCTGTTTCACGGTAATGTTCCGTTTCTGGTCCACTATAATATTGTGTTTCTGTTTCACGGTAATGTTCTGTTTCTGTTTCACGGTAATGTTCCGTTTCTGGTCCACGATAATGTTGTGTTTCTGTTTCACGGTAATGTTCCGTTTCTGGTCCACGATAATGTTCTGTTTCGGTTTCATGGTAATGTTTGGTCTCTGGTCCACGGTAATGTTCGGTTTCACGGTAATGTTTGGTCTCTGGTCCACGATAATGTTCGGTTTCACGGTAATGTTCTTGTCCACGGTAATATTCTGGTCCACGGTAATGTTCCGTCTCTGGTCCACAGTAATGTTCAGTCTCTGGTCCACGATAATGTTGTGTTTCTGTTTCACGGTAATGTTCCGTTTCTGGTCCATGATAATGTTCTGTTTCACGATAATGTTCTGTCTCTGGTCCATAGTAATTTTCTGTTTCTGGTCCACGGTAATGTTCCGTATCTGGTCCATGGTAATGTTTGGTTTCACGGTAATGTTCCATTTCTGGTCCACGGTAATGTTCTGTCTCTGGTCCACGATAATGTTCGATTTCTGGTCGACGATAATGTTCGGTTTCACGGTAATGTTGCGTCTCTGGTCCACGATAATGTTCGGTTTCACGGTAATGTTCCATTTCTGGTCCACGGTAATGTTCTGTCTCTGGTCCACGATAATGTTCGATCTCTGGTCCACGATAATGTTCGGTTTCAAGGTAATGTTCCGTCTCTGGTCCACGATAATGTTGTGTTTCTGTTTCACGGTAATGTTCCGTTTCTGGTCCACGATAATGTTCTGTTTCGGTTTCACGGTAATGTTCTGTCTCTGGTCCACGGTAATGTTCTGTCTCTGGTCCACGGTAATGTTCGGTTTCACGGTAATGTTCGGTCTCTGGTACACGATAATGTTGTGTTTCTGTTTCACGGTAATGTTCCATTTCTGGTCCACGATAATTTTGTGTTTCTGGTCCACGATAATGTTCGGTTTCACGATAATGTTCCGTTTCTGGTCAACGATAATGTTCTGTTTAGGTTTCACGGTAATGTTCTGTCTCTGGTCCATGATAATATTCCGTCTCTGGTCCACGATAATGTTCTGTCTCTGATCCACGATAATGTTCTGTCTCTGGTCCACGATAATGTTCCGTTTCTGGTCCACGATAATGTTCTGTTTCGGTTTCACGGTAATGTTCTGTCTCTGGTCCACGATAATGTTCCGTTTCTGGTCCACGATAATGTTCTGTTTTGGTTTCAAGGTAATGTTCTGTCTCTGGTCCACGGTAATGTTGTGTTTCTGTTTCACGGTAATGTTCCGTTTCTGGTCCACGATAATCTTCTGTTTCGGTTTCACGGTAATGTTCCGTTTCTGATCCACGATAATGTTCTGTTTCTGTTTCACGGTAATGTTCCGTTTCTGGTCCATGATAATGTTCTGTTTCACGGTAATGTTCTGTCTCTGGTCCATGGTAATGTTCTGTCTCTGGTCCAGGGTAATGTTCGGTTTCAAGGTAAACTTCGGTCTCTGGTCCACGGTAATGTTCTGTCTCTGGTCCACGGTAATGTTCTGTCTCTGGTCCACGGTAATATTCGATCTCTGGTCCACGATAATGTTCGGTTTCACGGTAATGTTCCGTGTCTGGTCCACGATAATGTTCTGTTTCGGTTTCACGGTAATGTTCCGTTTCTGGTCCACGATAATGTTCTGTTTCGGTTTAACGGTAATGTTCCGTCTCTGGTCCACGGTAATCTTCTGTCTCTGGTCCACGCTAATGTTCTGTTTCTGTTTCACGGTAATGTTCCGTTTCTGGTCCACGATAATTTTTTGTTTCTGTTTCACGGTAATGTTCCGTTTCTGGTCCACGATAATGTTCGGTTTCATGGTAATGTTCTGTCTCTGGTCCACGGTAATGTTCTGTGTCTGGTCCACGATAATGTTCGGTTTCACGGTAATGTTCCGTCTCTGGTCCACGATAATGTTCCGTCTTTGGTCCACGATAATGTTCTGTTTCTGTTTCATGGTAATGTTCCTTTTCTGATCCACGATAATTTTGTGTTTCTGTTTCACGGTAATGTTCCGTTTCTAGTCCACGATAATGTTCTGTTTCGGTTTCACGGTAATGTTCTGTTTCCGTTTCACGGTAATGTTCTGTCTCTGGTCCACGGTAATGTTGTGTTTCTGTTTCACGGTAATGTTCCGTCTCTGGTCCACGATAATGTTCGGTTTCACGATAATGTTCCGTTTCTGGTCCACAATAATGTTCCGTCTCTGGTCCACGATAATGTTGTTTTTCATTTTCACGGTAATGTTCCGTTTCTGGTCCATGATAATGTTCTGTTTCATGGTAATGTTCTGTCTCTGGTCCATGGTAATATTCTGTCTCTGGTCCACGGTAATGTTCGGTTTCAAGGTAAAGTTCGGTCTCTGGTCCACAGTAATGTTCTGTCTCTGGTCCACGGTAATTTTCTGTCTCTGGTCCACGGAAATGTTCTGTCTCTGGTCCACGGAAATGTTCTGTCTCTGGTCCACGGTAATGTTCTGTCTCTGGTCCACGGTAATGTTCGATCTCTGGTCCACGATAATGTTCGGTTTCACGGTAATGTTCCGTCCCTGGTCCACGATAATTTTGTGTTTCTGTTTAACGGTAATGTTCCGTTTCTGGTCCACGATAATGTTCTGTTTCGGTTTCACGATAATGTTCCGTTTCTGGTCCACGATAATGTTCCGTCTCTGGTCCACGATAATGTTGTTTTTCTGTTTCACGGTAATGTTCCGTTTCTGGTCCATGATAATGTTCTGTTTCATGGTAATGTTCTGTCTCTGGTCCATGGTAATATTCTGTCTCTGGTCCACGGTAATGTTCGGTTTCAAGGTAAAGTTCGGTCTCTGGTCCACAGTAATGTTCTGTCTCTGGTCCACGGTAATGTTCTGTCTCTGGTCCACGGAAATGTTCTGTCTCTGGTCCACGGAAATGTTCTGTCTCTGGTCCACGGTAATGTTCTGTCTCTGGTCTACGGTAATGTTCGATCTCTGGTCCACGATAATGTTCGGTTTCACGGTAATGTTCCGTCCCTGGTCCACGATAATTTTGTGTTTCTGTTTAACGGTAATGTTCCGTTTCTGGTCCACGATAATGTTCTGTTTCGGTTTCACGGTAATGTTCTGTCTCTGGTCCACGGTAATGTTCTGTGTCTGGTCCACGATAATGTTCGTTTTCACGGTAATGTTCCGTTTCTGGTCCACGATAATGTTCTGTTTCGGTTTCACGGTAATGTTTTTTCTCTGGTCCACGATAATGTTCCGTATCTGGTCCACGGTAATGTTCTGTTTCTTTTTCACGGTAATGTTGTGTCTCTGGTCCACGGTAATGTTCTGTCTCTGGTCCACGGTAATGTTCGATCTCTGGTCCACGATAATGTTCGGTTTCACGGTAATGTTCCGGCTCTGGTCCACGATAATGTTGTGTTTCTGTTTCACGGTAATGTTCCGTTTCTGGTCCACGATAATTTTGTGTTTCTGTTTCACGGTAATGTTCCGTTTCTGGTCCACGATAATGTTCTGTTTCGGTTTCATGGTAATGTTCTGTCTCTGGTCCACGATCATTTTGTGTTTCTGGTCCACGATAATGTTCGGTTTCACGATAATGTTCCGTTTCTGGTCAACGATAATGTTCTGTTTAGGTTTCACGGTAATGTTCTGTCTCTGGTCCATGATAATGTTCCGTCTCTGTTCCACGATAATGTTCTGTCTCTGATCCACGATAATGTTCTGTCTCTGGTCCACGATAATAATCCGTTTCTGGTCCACGATAATGTTCTGTTTCGGTTTCACGGTAATGTTCTGTCTCTGGTCCACGGTAATGTTGTTTTTCTGTTTCACGGTAATGTTCCGTTTCTGGTCCACGATAATCTTCTGTTTCGGTTTCACGGTAATGTTCCGTTTCTGGTCCACGATAATGTTCTGTTTCTGTTTCACGGTAATGTTCCGTTTCTGGTCCATGATAATGTTCTGTTTCACGGTAATGTTCTGTCTCTGGTCCATGGTAATGTTCTGTCTCTGGTCCAGGGTAATGTTCGGTTTCAAGGTAAACTTCGGTCTCTGGTCCACGGTAATGTTCTGTCTCTGGTCCACGGTAATGTTCTGTCTCTGATCCACGATAATGTTCTGTCTCTGGTCCACGATAATGTTCCGTTTCTGGTCCACGATAATGTTCTGTTTCGGTTTCACGGTAATGTTCTGTCTCTGGTCCACGATAATGTTCCGTTTCTGGTCCACGATAATGTTCTGTTTTGGTTTCAAGGTAATGTTCTGTCTCTGGTCCACGGTAATGTTGTGTTTCTGTTTCACGGTAATGTTCCGTTTCTGGTCCACGATAATCTTCTGTTTCGGTTTCACGGTAATGTTCCGTTTCTGGTCCACGATAATGTTCTGTTTCTGTTTCACGGTAATGTTCCGTTTCTGGTCCATGATAATGTTCTGTTTCACGGTAATGTTCTGTCTCTGGTCCATGGTAATGTTCTGTCTCTGGTCCAGGGTAATGTTCGGTTTCAAGGTAAACTTCGGTCTCTGGTCCACGGTAATGTTCTGTCTCTGGTCCACGGTAATGTTCTGTCTCTGGTCCACGGTAATATTCGATCTCTGGTCCACGATAATGTTCGGTTTCACGGTAATGTTCCGTGTCTGGTCCACGATAATGTTCTGTTTCGGTTTAACGGTAATGTTCCGTCTCTGGTCCACGGTAATATTCTGTCTCTGGTCCACGCTAATGTTCTGTTTCTGTTTCACGGTAATGTTCCGTTTCTGGTCCACGATAATGTTCGGTTTCACGGTAATGTTCCGTCCCTGGTCCACGATAATTTTGTGTTTCTGTTTAACGGTAATGTTCCGTTTCTGGTCCACGATAATGTTCTGTTTCGGTTTCACGGTAATGTTCTGTCTCTGGTCCACGGTAATGTTCTGTCTCTGGTCCACGCTAATGTTCTGTTTCTGTTTCACGGTAATGTTCCGTTTCTGGTCCACTATAATGTTGTGTTTCTGTTTCACGGTAATGTTCTGTTTCTGTTTCACGGTAATGTTCCGTTTCTGGTCCACGATAATGTTGTGTTTCTGTTTCACGGTAATGTTCCGTTTCTGGTCCACGATAATGTTCTGTTTCGGTTTCATGGTAATGTTTGGTCTCTGGTCCACGATAATGTTCGGTTTCACGGTAATGTTCTGGTCCACGGTAATGTTCTGGTCCACGGTAATGTTCCGTTTCTGGTCCACAGTAATGTTCCGTCTCTGGTCCACGATAATGTTGTGTTTCTGTTTCACGGTAATGTTCCGTTTCTGGTCCATGATAATGTTCTGTTTCACGATAATGTTCTGTCTCTGGTCCATAGTAATTTTCTGTTTCTGGTCCACGGTAATGTTCCGTATCTGGTCCATGGTAATGTTTGGTTTCACGGTAATGTTCCATTTCTGGTCCACGGTAATGTTCTGTCTCTGGTCCACGATAATGTTCGATTTCTGGTCGACGATAATGTTCGGTTTCACGGTAATGTTCCGTCTCTGGTCCACGATAATGTTCGGTTTCACGGTAATGTTCCATTTCTGGTCCACGGTAATGTTCTGTCTCTGGTCCACGATAATGTTCGATCTCTGGTCCACGATAATGTTCGGTTTCAAGGTAATGTTCCGTCTCTGGTCCACGATAATGTTGTGTTTCTGTTTCACGGTAATGTTCCGTTTCTGGTCCACGATAATGTTCTGTCTCTGGTCCACGGTAATGTTCGGTTTCACGGTAATGTTCTGTCTCTGGTACACGATAATGTTGTGTTTCTGTTTCACGGTAATGTTCCATTTCTGGTCCACGATAATTTTGTGTTTTTGGTCCACGATAATGTTCGGTTTCACGATAATGTTCCGTTTCTGGTCAACGATAATGTTCTGTTTAGGTTTCACGGTAATGTTCTGTCTCTGGTCCATGATAATATTCCGTCTCTGGTCCACGATAATGTTCTGTCTCTGATCCACGATAATGTTCTGTCTCTGGTCCACGATAATGTTCCGTTTCTGGTCCACGATAATGTTCTGTTTCGGTTTCACGGTAATGTTCTGTCTCTGGTACACGATAATGTTGTGTTTCTGTTTCACGGTAATGTTCCATTTCTGGTCCACGATAATTTTGTGTTTCTGGTCCACGATAATGTTCGGTTTCACGATAATGTTCCGTTTCTGGTCAACGATAATGTTCTGTTTAGGTTTCACGGTAATGTTCTGTCTCTGGTCCATGATAATATTCCGTCTCTGGTCCACGATAATGTTCTGTCTCTGATCCACGATAATGTTCTGTCTCTGGTCCACGATAATGTTCCGTTTCTGGTCCACGATAATGTTCTGTTTCGGTTTCACGGTAATGTTCTGTCTCTGGTCCACGATAATGTTCCGTTTCTGGTCCACGATAATGTTCTGTTTTGGTTTCAAGGTAATGTTCTGTCTCTGGTCCACGGTAATGTTGTGTTTCTGTTTCACGGTAATGTTCCGTTTCTGGTCCACGATAATCTTCTGTTTCGGTTTCACGGTAATGTTCCGTTTCTGGTCCACGATAATGTTCTGTTTCTGTTTCACGGTAATGTTCCGTTTCTGGTCCATGATAATGTTCTGTTTCACGGTAATGTTCTGTCTCTGGTCCATGGTAATGTTCTGTCTCTGGTCCAGGGTAATGTTCGGTTTCAAGGTAAACTTCGGTCTCTGGTCCACGGTAATGTTCTGTCTCTGGTCCACTGTAATGTTCTGTCTCTGGTCCACGGTAATATTCGATCTCTGGTCCACGATAATGTTCGGTTTCACGGTAATGTTCCGTGTCTGGTCCACGATAATGTTCTGTTTCGGTTTCACGGTAATGTTCCGTTTCTGGTCCACGATAATGTTCTGTTTCGGTTTAACGGTAATGTTCCGTCTCTGGTCCACGGTAATGTTCTGTCTCTGGTCCACGCTAATGTTCTGTTTCTGTTTCACGGTAATGTTCCGTTTCTGGTCCACGATAATTTATTGTTTCTGTTTCACGGTAATGTTCCGTTTCTGGTCCACGATAATGTTCGGTTTCATGGTAATGTTCTGTCTCTGGTCCACGATAATGTTCCGTCTTTGGTCCACGATAATGTTCTGTTTCTGTTTCATGGTCATGTTCCTTTTCTGATCCACGATAATTTTGTGCTTCTGTTTCACGGTAATGTTCCGTTTCTAGTCCACGATAATGTTCTGTTTCGGTTTCACGGTAATGTTCTGTTTCCGTTTCACGGTAATGTTCTGTCTCTGGTCCACAGTAATGTTGTGTTTCTGTTTCACGGTAATGTTCCGTTTCTGGTCCACGATAATGTTCGGTTTCACGATAATGTTCCGTTTCTGATCCACGATAATGTTCCGTCTCTGGTCTACGATAATGTTGTTTTTCTGTTTCACGGTAATGTTCCGTTTCTGGTCCATGATAATGTTCTGTTTCATGGTAATGTTCTATCTCTGGTCCATGGTAATATTCTGTCTCTGGTCCACGGTAATGTTCGGTTTCAAGGTAAAGTTCGGTCTCTGGTCCACAGTAATGTTCTGTCTCTGGTCCACGGTAATGTTCTGTCTCTGGTCCACGGATATGTTCTGTCTCTGGTCCACGGAAATGTTCTGTCTCTGGTCCACGGTAATGTTCTGTCTCTGGTCCACGGTAATGTTCGATCTCTGGTCCACGATAATGTTCGGTTTCACGGTAATGTTCCGTCCCTGGTCCACGATAATTTTGTGTTTCTGTTTAACGGTAATGTTCCGTTTCTGGTCCACGATAATGTTCTGTGTCGGTTTCACGATAATGTTCCGTTTCTGGTCCACGATAATGTTCCGTCTCTGGTCCACGATAATGTTGTTTTTCTGTTTCACGGTAATGTTCCGTTTCTGGTCCATGATAATGTTCTGTTTCATGGTAATGTTCTGTTTCGGTTTCATGGTAATGTTCTGTCTCTGGTCCACGGTAATGTTCTGTGTCTGGTCCACGATAATGTTCGGTTTCACGATAATGTTCGATCTCTGGTCCACGATAATGTTCGGTTTCACGGTAATGTTCCGTTTCTGGTCCATGATAATGTTCTGTTTCGGTTTCATGGTAATGTTCTGTCTCCGGTCCACGGTAATGTTCTGTGTCTGGTCCACGATAATGTTCTGTTTCGGTTTCACGGTAATGTTCTTTCTCTGGTCCACGATAATGTTCCGTTTCTGGTCCACGATAATGTTCTGTTTTAGTTTCACGGTAATGTTCCGTCTCTGGTCCACAGTAATGTTCCGTATCTGGTCTATGGTAATGTTCGGTTTCACGGTAATGTTCCATTTCTGGTCCACGGTAATGTTCTGTCTCTGGTCCACGATAATGTTCGATTTCTGGTAGACGATAATGTTCGGTTTCACGGTAATGTTCCTTCTCTTGTCCACGATAATGTTCGGTTTCACGGTAATGTTCCATTTCTGGTCCACGGTAATGTTCTGTCTCTGGTCCACGCTAATGTTCTGTTTCTGTTTCACGGTAATGTTCCGTTTCTGGTCCACGATAATGTTGTGTTTCGGTTTCACGGTAATGTTTGGTCTCTGGTCCACGATAATGTTCGGTTTCACGATAATGTTCGGTTTCACGATAATGTTCGGTTTCACGATAATGTTCTGGTCCACGGTAATATTCTGGTCCACGGTAATGTTCCGTCTCTGGTCCACAGTAATGTTCCGTATCTGGTCTATGGTAATGTTCGGTTTCACGGTAATGTTCCATTTCTGGTCCACGGTAATGTTCTGTCTCTGGTCCACGATAATGTTCGATTTCTGGTAGACGATAATGTTCGGTTTCACGGTAATGTTCCGTCTCTGGTCCACGATAATGTTCGGTTTCACGGTAATGTTCCATTTCTGGTCCACGGTAATGTTCTGTCTCTGGTCCACGATAATGTTCGATCTCTGGTCCACGATAATGTTCCGTTTCTGGTCCACGATAATGTTCTGTTTTGGTTTCAAGGTAATGTTCTGTCTCTGGTCCACGGTAATGTTGTGTTTCTGTTTCACGGTAATGTTCCGTTTCTGGTCCACGATAATCTTCTGTTTCGGTTTCACGGTAATGTTCCGTTTCTGGTCCACGATAATGTTCTGTTTCTGTTTCACGGTAATGTTCCGTTTCTGGTCCATGATAATGTTCTGTTTCACGGTAATGTTCTGTCTCTGGTCCATGGTAATGTTCTGTCTCTGGTCCAGGGTAATGTTCGGTTTCAAGGTAAACTTCGGTCTCTGGTCCACGGTAATGTTCTGTCTCTGGTCCACTGTAATGTTCTGTCTCTGGTCCAAGGTAATATTCGATCTCTGGTCCACGATAATGTTCGGTTTCACGGTAATGTTCCGTGTCTGGTCCACGATAATGTTCTGTTTCGGTTTCACGGTAATGTTCCGTTTCTGGTCCACGATAATGTTCTGTTTCGGTTTAACGGTAATGTTCCGTCTCTGGTCCACGGTAATGTTCTGTCTCTGGTCCACGCTAATGTTCTGTTTCTGTTTCACGGTAATGTTCCGTTTCTGGTCCACGATAATTTTTTGTTTCTGTTTCACGGTAATGTTCCGTTTCTGGTCCACGATAATGTTCGGTTTCATGGTAATGTTCTGTCTCTGGTCCACGGTAATGTTCTGTGTCTGGTCCATGATAATGTTCGGTTTCACGGTAATGTTCAGTCTCTGGTCCACGATAATGTTCCGTCTTTGGTCCACGATAATGTTCTGTTTCTGTTTCATGGTCATGTTCCTTTTCTGATCCACGATAATTTTGTGCTTCTGTTTCACGGTAATGTTCCGTTTCTAGTCCACGATAATGTTCTGTTTCGGTTTCACGGTAATGTTCTGTTTCTGGTCCACGATAATGTTCGGTTTCACGATAATGTTCCGTTTCTGGTCCACGATAATGTTCGGTTTCACGATAATGTTCCGTTTCTGATCCACGATAATGTTCCGTCTCTGGTCTACGATAATGTTGTGTTTCTGTTTCACGGTAATGTTCCGTTTCTGGTCCACGATAATGTTCGGTTTCACGATAATGTTCCGTTTCTGATCCACGATAATGTTCCGTCTCTGGTCTACGATAATGTTGTTTTTCTGTTTCACGGTAATGTTCCGTTTCTGGTCCATGATAATGTTCTGTTTCATGGTAATGTTCTGTCTCTGGTCCATGGTAATATTCTGTCTCTGGTCCACAGTAATGTTCTGTCTCTGGTCCACGGTAATGTTCTGTCTCTGGTCCACGGATATGTTCTGTCTCTGGTCCACGGAAATGTTCTGTCTCTGGTCCACGGTAATGTTCTGTCTCTGGTCCACGGTAATGTTCGATCTCTGGTCCACGATAATGTTCGGTTTCACGGTAATGTTCCGTCCCTGGTCCACGATAATTTTGTGTTTCTGTTTAACGGTAATGTTCCGTTTCTGGTCCACGATAATGTTCTGTGTCGGTTTCACGATAATGTTCCGTTTCTGGTCCACGATAATGTTCCGTCTCTGGTCCACGATAATGTTGTTTTTCTGTTTCACGGTAATGTTCCGTTTCTGGTCCATGATAATGTTCTGTTTCATGGTAATGTTCTGTTTCGGTTTCATGGTAATGTTCTGTCTCTGGTCCACGGTAATGTTCTGTGTCTGGTCCACGATAATGTTCGGTTTCACGATAATGTTCGATCTCTGGTCCACGATAATGTTCGGTTTCACGGTAATGTTCCGTTTCTGGTCCATGATAATGTTCTGTTTCGGTTTCATGGTAATGTTCTGTCTCTGGTCCACGGTAATGTTCTGTGTCTGGTCCACGATAATGTTCTGTTTCGGTTTCACGGTAATGTTCTTTCTCTGGTCCACGATAATGTTCCGTTTCTGGTCCACGATAATGTTCTGTTTTAGTTTCACGGTAATGTTCCGTCTCTGGTCCACAGTAATGTTCCGTATCTGGTCTATGGTAATGTTCGGTTTCACGGTAATGTTCCATTTCTGGTCCACGGTAATGTTCTGTCTCTGGTCCACGATAATGTTCGATTTCTGGTAGACGATAATGTTCGGTTTCACGGTAATGTTCCGTCTCTTGTCCACGATAATGTTCGGTTTCACGGTAATGTTCCATTTCTGGTCCACGGTAATGTTCTGTCTCTGGTCCACGCTAATGTTCTGTTTCTGTTTCACGGTAATGTTCCGTTTCTGGTCCACGATAATGTTGTGTTTCGGTTTCACGGTAATGTTTGGTCTCTGGTCCACGATAATGTTCGGTTTCACGATAATGTTCGGTTTCACGATAATGTTCTGGTCCACGGTAATATTCTGGTCCACGGTAATGTTCCGTCTCTGGTCCACAGTAATGTTCCGTATCTGGTCTATGGTAATGTTCGGTTTCACGGTAATGTTCCATTTCTGGTCCACGGTAATGTTCTGTCTCTGGTCCACGATAATGTTCGATTTCTGGTAGACGATAATGTTCGGTTTCACGGTAATGTTCCGTCTCTGGTCCACGATAATGTTCGGTTTCACGGTAATGTTCCATTTCTGGTCCACGATAATGTTCCGTTTCTGGTCCACGATAATGTTCTGTTTGGGTTTCACGGTAATGTTCTGTCTCTGGTCCACGATAATGTTCTGTTTCTGTTTCACGGTAATGTTCCGTTTCTGGTCCATGATAATGTTCTTTTTCACGGTAATGTTCTGTCTCTGGTCCATGGTAATATTTTGTCTCTGGTCCACGATAATGTTCTGTTTCGGTTTCCCGGTAATGTTCTGTCTCTGGTCCACGGTAATGTTCTGTTTCTGTTTCACAGTAATGTTCCGTTTCTGGTCCACGATAATGTTGTGTTTCTGTTTCACGGTAATGTTCCGTTTCTGGTCCACGATAATGTTCTGTTTCGGTTTCACGGTAATGTTCTTTCTCTGGTCCACGATAATGTTCCGTTTCTGGTCCACGATAATGTTCTGTTTTAGTTTCACGGTAATGTTCTGTCTCTGGTCCACGGTAATGTTCTGTTTCTGTTTCACAGTAATGTTCCGTTTCTGGTCCACGATAATGTTGTGTTTCTGTTTCACGGTAATGTTCCGTTTCTGGTCCACGATAATGTTCTGTTTCGGTTTCACGGTAGTGTTCCATTTCTGGTCCACGATAATGTTCGGTTTCACGATAATGTTCCGTTTCTGGTCAACGATAATGTTCTGTTTAGGTTTCACGGTAATGTTCTGTCTGTGGTCCACGATAATGTTCCGTCTCTGGTCCATGATAATGTTCCGTTTTTGGTCCACGATAATTTTGTGTTTCTGTTTCACGGTAATGTTCCGTTTCTGGTCCACGATAATTTTCTGTTTCGGTTTCATGGTAATGTTCTGTCTCTGGTCCACGGTAATGTTCTGTGTCTGGTCCACGATAATGTTCGGTTTCACGATAATGCTCGATCTCTGGTCCACGATAATGTTCGGTTTCACGGTAATGTTCCGTTTCTGTTCCACGATAATGTTCTGTTTCAGTTTCATGGTAATGTTCTGTCTCTGGTCCACGGTAATGTTCTGTGTCTGGTCCACGATAATGTTCGGTTTCACGGTAATGTTCCGTCTCTGGTCCACGATAATGTTCCGTCTTTGGTCCACGATAATTTTCTGTCTCTGGTCCATGATAATGTTCTGTTTCTGGTCCACGATAATGTTCTGTTTCGGTTTCAAGGTAATGTTCTGTTTCCGTTTCACGGTAACGTTCTGTCTCTGGTCCAAGGTAATGTTGTGTTTCTTTTTCACGGTAATGTTCTGTCTCTGGTTCACGGTAATGTTCTGTCTCTGGTCCACGCTAATGTTCTGTTTCTGTTTCACGGTAATGTTCCGTTTCTGGTCCACGATAATGTTGTGTTTCTGTTTCACGGTAATGTTCTGTCTCTGGTCCACGGTAATGTTCTGTCTCTGGTCCACGGTAATGTTCCGTTTTTGGTCCACGATAATTTTGTGTTTCTGTTTCACGGTAATGTTCCGTTTCTGGTCCACGATAATGTTCTGTTTCACGATAATGTTCGGTTTCACGATAATGTTCTGGTCCACGGTAATATTCTGGTCCACGGTAATGTTCCGTCTCTGGTCCACAGTAATGTTCCGTATCTGGTCTATGGTAATGTTCGGTTTCACGGTAATGTTCCATCTCTGGTCCACGATAATGTTGTGTTTCTGTTTCATGGTAATGTTCCGTTTCTGGTCCATGATAATGTTCTGTTTCATGGTAATGTTCTGTCTCTGGTCCATGGTAATGTTCTGTCTCTGGTCCACGGTAATGTTCGGTTTCAAGGTAAAGTTCGGTCTCTGGTCCACAGTAATGTTCTGTCTCTGGTCCACGGTAATGTTCTGTCTCTGGTCCACGATAAAGTTCGATCTCTGGTCCACGATAATGTTCGGTTTCACGGTAATGTTCTGTCTCTGGTCCACGGTAATGTTCTGGTCCACGGTAATGTTCCGTCTCTGGTCCACAGTAATGTTCCGTATCTGGTCCATGGTAATGTTCGGTTTCACGGTAATGTTCCATTTCTTGTCCACGGTAATGTTCTGTCTCTGGTCCACGATAATGTTCGATTTCTGGTCGACGATAATGTTCGGTTTCACGGTAATGTTCCATTTCTGGTCCACGGTAATGTTCCGTCTCTGGTCCACGATAATGTTGTGTTTCTGTTTCACGGTAATGTTCCGTTTCTGGTCCATGATAATGTTCCGGTCCTGGTCCATGATAATGTTCTGTTTCGGTTTCACGGTAATGTTCTTTTTCTGGTCCACGATAATGTTCCGTTTCTGGTCCACGATAATGTTCCGTTTTGGTTTCAAGGTAATGTTCTGTCTCTGGTCCACGGTAATGTTCCGTTTCTGGTCCACGATAATGTTCTGTTTCGGTTTCACGGTAATGTTCCGTTTCTGGTCCACGATAATGTTCTGTTTCGGTTTCACGGTAATGTTCTGTCTCTGGTCCGTAGTATTGTTGTGTTTCTGTTTCACGGTAATGTTCCGTCTCTGGTCCACGATAATGTTCGGTTTCACGATAATGTTCCGTTTCTGGTCCATGATAATGTTCTTTTTAGGTTTCACGGTAATGTTCTGTCTCTGGTCCACGATAATGTTCCGTCTCTGGTCCACGATAATGTTGTGTTTCTGTTTCACGGTAATGTTCCGTTTCTGGTCCATGATAATGTTCTGTTTCATGGTAATGTTCTGTCTCTGGTCCATGGTAATATTCTGTCTCTGGTCCACGGTAATGTTCGGTTTCTGGTCCATGATAATGTTCTGTTTCATGGTAATGTTCTGTCTCTGGTCCATGGTGATGTTCTGTCTCTGGTCCACGGTAATGTTCGGTTTCAAGGTAAAGTTCGGTCTCTGGTCCACAGTAATGTTCTGTCTCTGGTCCACGGTAATGTTCCATTTCTGGTCCACCGTAATGTTCTGTCTCTGGTCCACGATAAAGTTCGATCTCTGGTCCACGATAATGTTCGGTTTCACGGTAATGTTCCGTCTCTGGTCCACGATAATGTTGTGTTTCTGTTTCACGGTAATGTTCCGTTTCTGGTCCACGATAATGTTGTGTTTCTGGTCCACGATAATGTTCGGTTTCTCGATAATGTTCCGTTTCTGGTCCACGATAATGTTCTGTTTAGGTTTCACGGTAATGTTCTGTCTCTGGTCCACGATAATGTTCCGTCTCTGGTCCACGATAATGTTCTGTCTCTGATCCACGATAATGTTCTGTCTCTGGTCCACGATAATGTTCCGGTTCTGGTCCATGATAATGTTCTGTTTCGATTTCACGGTAATGTTCTTTCTCTGGTCCACGATAATGTTCCGTTTCTGGTCCACGATAATGTTCTGTTTCAGTTTCACGGTAATGTTCTGTTTCCGTTTCACGGTAATGTTCTGTCTCTGGTCCACGGTAATGTTTTGTTTCTGTTTCACGGTAATGTTCCGTCTCTGGTCCACGATAATGTTCGGTTTCACGATAATGTTCCGTTTCTGGTCCACGATAATGTTCGCTTTCACGGTAATGTTCCGTCTCTGGTCCATGATAATGTTCCGTCTTTGGTCCACGATAATGTTCTGTTTCGGTTTCACGGTAATGTTCTGTTTCCGTTTCACGGTAATGTTCTGTCTCTGGTTCACGGTAATGTTCTATCTCTGGTCCACGCTAATGTTCTGTTTCTGTTTCACGGTAATGTTCCGTTTCTGGTCCACGATAATGTTGTGTTTCTGTTTCACGGTAATGTTCCGTTTCTGGTCCACGATAATGTTGTGTTTCTGTTTCACGGTAATGTTCCGTTTCTGGTCCACGGTAATGTTCTATCTCTGGTCCACACTAATGTTCTGTTTCTGTTTCACGGTAATGTTCCGTTTCTGGTCCACGATAATGTTGTGTTTCTGTTTCACGGTAATGTTCCGTTTCTGGTCCATGATAATGTTCTGTTTCATGGTAATGTTCTGTCTCTGGTCCATGGTAATATTCTGTCTCTGGTCCACGGTAATGTTCGGTTTCAAGGTAAAGTTCGGTCTCTGGTCCACGATAATGTTCTGTTTCTGGTCCACGATAATATTCCGTTTCTGGTCCATGATAATGTTCCGTTTTGGTTTCAAGGTAATGTTCTGTCTCTGGTCCACGGTAATGTTCCGTTTCTGGTCCACGATAATGTTCTGTTTCGGTTTCACGGTAATGTTCCGTTTCTGGTCCACGATAATGTTCTGTTTCGGTTTCACGGTAATGATCTGTCTCTGGTCCATGGTATTGTTGTGTTTCTGTTTCACGGTAATGTTCCGTCTCTGGTCCACGATAATGTTCGGTTTCACGATAATGTTCCGTTTCTGGTCCATGATAATGTTCTGTTTAGGTTTCACGGTAATGTTCTGTCTCTGGTCCACGATAATGTTGTGTTTCTGTTTCACGGTAATGTTCCGTTTCTGGTCCATGATAATGTTCTGTTTCATGGTAATGTTCTGTCTCTGGTCCATGGTAATATTCTGTCTCTGGTCCACGGTAATGTTCGGTTTCAAGGTAAAGTTCGGTATCTGGTCCACAGTAATGTTCTGTCTCTGGTCCACGGTAATGCTCTGTCTCTGGTCCACGGTAATGTTCTGTCTATGGTCCACGGAAATGTTCTGTCTCTGGTCCACGGTAATGTTCTGTCTCTGGTCCACGGTAATGTTCGATCTCTGGTCCACGATAATGTTCGGTTTCACGGTAATGTTCCGTCTCTGGTCCACGATAATTTTGTGTTTCTGTTTCACGGTAATGTTCCGTCTCTGGTCCACGATAATGTTGTGTTTCTGTTTCACGGTAATGTTCCGTTTCTGGTCCATGATAATGTTCCGGTCCTGGTCCATGATAATGTTCTGTTTCGGTTTCACGGTAATGTTCTTTCTCTGGTCCACGATAATGTTCCGTTTCTGGTCCACGATAATGTTCCGTTTTGGTTTCAAGGTAATGTTCTGTCTCTGGTCCACGGTAATGTTCCGTTTCTGGTCCACGATAATGTTCTGTTTCGGTTTCACGGTAATGTTCCGTTTCTGGTCCACGATAATGTTCTGTTTCGGTTTCACGGTAATGTTTTGTCTCTGGTCCGTGGTATTGTTGTGTTTCTGTTTCACGGTAATGTTCCGTCTCTGGTCCATGATAATGTTCTGTTTAGGTTTCACGGTAATGTTCTGTCTCTGGTCCACGATAATGTTCCGTCTCTGGTCCACGATAATGTTGTGTTTCTGTTTCACGGTAATGTTCCGTTTCTGGTCCATGATAATGTTCTGTTTCATGGTAATGTTCTGTCTCTGGTCCATGGTAATATTCTGTCTCTGGTCCACGGTAATGTTCGGTTTCTGGTCCATGATAATGTTCTGTTTCATGGTAATGTTCTGTCTCTGGTCCATGGTAATGTTCTGTCTCTGGTCCACGGTAATGTTCGGTTTCAAGGTAAAGTTCTGTCTCTGGTCCACAGTAATGTTCTGTCCCTGGTCCACGGTAATGTTCCATTTCTGGTCCACCGTAATGTTCTGTCTCTGGTCCACGATAAAGTTCGATCTCTGGTCCACGATAATGTTCGGTTTCACGGTAATGATCCGTCTCTGGTCAACGATAATGTCGTGTTTCTGTTTCACGGTAATGTTCCGTTTCTGGTCCACGATAATGTTGTGTTTCTGGTCCACGATAATGTTCGGTTTCTCGATAATGTTCCGTTTCTGGTCCACGATAATGTTCTGTTTAGGTTTCACGGTAATGTTCTGTCTCTGGTCCACGATAATGTTCCGTCTCTGGTCCACGATAATGTTCTGTCTCTGATCCACGATAATGTTCTGTCTCTGGTCCACGATAATGTTCCGGTTCTGGTCCATGATAATGTTCTGTTTCGGTTTCACGGTAATGTTCTGTCTCTGGTCCACGATAATGTTTCGTTTCTGGTCCACGATAATGTTCTGTTTCAGTTTCACGGTAATGTTCTGTTTCCGTTTCACGGTAATGTTCTGTCTCTGGTCCACGGTAATGTTTTGTTTCTGTTTCACGGTAATGTTCCGTCTCTGGTCCACGATAATGTTCGGTTTCACGATAATGTTCCGTTTCTGGTCCACGATAATGTTCGCTTTCACGGTAATGTTCCGTCTCTGGTCCACGATAATGTTCCGTCTTTGGTCCACGATAATGTTCTGTTTCGGTTTCACGGTAATGTTCTGTTTCCGTTTCACGGTAATGTTCTGTCTCTGGTTCACGGTAATGTTCTATCTCTGGTCCACGCTAATGTTCTGTTTCTGTTTCACGGAAATGTTCCGTTTCTGGTCCACGATAATGTTGTGTTTCTGTTTCACGGTAATGTTCCGTTTCTGGTCCATGATAATGTTCTGTTTCATGGTAATGTTCTGTCTCTGGTCCATGGTAATATTCTGTCTCTGGTCCACGGTAATGTTCGGTTTCAAGGTAAAGTTCGGTCTCTGGTCCACGATAATGTTCCGTTTCTGGTCCACGATAATGTTCCGTTTCTGGTCCATGATAATGTTCCGTTTTGGTTTCAAGGTAATGTTCTGTCTCTGGTCCACGGTAATGTTCCGTTTCTGGTCCACGATAATGTTCTGTTTCGGTTTCACGGTAATGTTCCGTTTCTGGTCCACGATAATGTTCTGTTTCGGTTTCACGGTAATGATCTGTCTCTGGTCCATGGTATTGTTGTGTTTCTGTTTCACGGTAATGTTCCGTCTCTGGTCCACGATAATGTTCGGTTTCACGATAATGTTCCGTTTCTGGTCCATGATAATGTTCTGTTTAGGTTTCACGGTAATGTTCTGTCTCTGGTCCACGATAATGTTCCGTCTGTGGTCCACGATAATGTTGTGTTTCTGTTTCACGGTAATGTTCCGTTTCTGGTCCATGATAATGTTCTGTTTCATGGTAATGTTCTGTCTCTGGTCCATGGTAATATTCTGTCTCTGGTCTACGGTAATGTTCGGTTTCAAGGTAAAATTCTGTCTCTGGTCCACAGTAATGTTCTGTCTCTGGTCCACGGTAATGCTCTGTCTCTGGTCCACGGTAATGTTCTGTCTATGGTCCACGGAAATGTTCTGTCTCTGGTCCACGGTAAAGTTCTGTCTCTGGTCCACGGTAATGTTCGATCTCTGGTCCACGATAATGTTCGGTTTCACGGTAATGTTCCGTCTCTGGTCCACGATAATTTTGTTTTTCTGTTTCACGGTAATGTTCCGTTTCTGGTCCACGATATTGTTTTGTTTCGGTTTCACGGTAATGTTCTGTCTCTGGTCCACGGTAATGTTCTGTGTCTGGTCCACGATAATGTTTGTGTTTCTGTTTCACGGTAATGTTCCGTTTCTGGTCCATGATAATGTTCTGTTTCATGGTAATGTTCTGTCTCTGGTCCATGGTAATATTCTGTCTCTGGTCCACGGTAATGTTCGGTTTCAAGGTAAAGTTCGGTCTCTGGTCCACAGTAATGTTCTGTCTCTGGTACACGGTAATGTTCTGTCTCTGGTCCACGGTAATGTTATGTCTCTGGTCCACGGAAATGTTCTGTCTCTGGTCCACGGTAATGTTCTGTCTCTGGTCCACGATAATGTTCGGTTTCACGGTAATGTTCCATCTCTGGTCCACGATAATTTTGTGTTTCTGTTTCACGGTAAGGTTCCGTTTCTGGTCCACGATATTGTTCTGTTTCGGTTTCACGGTAATGTTCTCTCTCTTGTCCACGGTAATGTTCTGTGTCTGGTCCACGATAATGTTCGGTTTCACGGTAATGTTTCGTTTCTGGTCCACGATAATATTCTGTTTCGGTTTCACGGTAATGTTCTTTCTCTGGTCCACGATAATGTTCCGTTTCTGGTCCAAGGTAATGTTCTGTTTCTGTTTCACGGTAATGTTCCGTTTCTGGTCCACGATAATGTTCTGTTTCGGTTTCACGGTAATGTTCCATTTCTGGTCCACGATAATGTTCTGTTTCGGTTTCACGGTAATGTTCTGTTTCTGGTCCACAATAATTTTCTGTTTCGGTTTCACGGTTATGTTCCATTTCTGGTCCACGATAATGTTCTGTTTCGGTTTTGCGGTAATGTTCCGTCTCTGGTCCACGAAAACGTTGTGTTTCTGTTTCACGGTAATGTTCCGTTTCTGGTCCATGATAATGTTCTGTTTCACGGTAATGTTCTGTCTCTGGTCCATGGTAATGTTCTGTCTCTTGTCCACGGTAATGTTCGGTTTCAAGATAAAGTTAGGTCTCTGGTCCAAAGTAATGTTCTGTCTCTGGTCCACGGTAATGTTCTGTCTCTGGTCCAAGGTAATGTTCTATCTCTGGTTCACGGTAATGTTCTGTCTCTGGTCCACGGTAATGTTCGATCTCTGATCCACGATAATGTTCGGTTTCACGGTAATGTTCCGTCTCTGGTCCACGATAATGTTCTGTTTCGGTTTCACTGTAATGTTCCGTTTCTGGTCCACGATAATATTCTGTTTCGGTTTCACGGTAATGTTCCGTCTCTGGTCCACGGTAATGTTCCATCTCTGGTCCACGATAATGTTGTGTTTCTGTTTCACGGTAATGTTCCGTTTCTGGTCCATGATAATGTTCTGTTTCATGGTAATGTTCTGTCTCTGGTCCATGGTAATGTTCTGTCTCTGGTCCACGGTAATGTTCGGTTTCAAGGTAAAGTTCGGTCTCTGGTCCACAGTAATGTTCTGTCTCTGGTCCACGGTAATGTTCCATTTCTGGTCCACGGTAATGTTCTGTCTCTGGTCCACGATAAAGTTCGATCTCTGGTCCACGATAATGTTCGGTTTCACGGTAATGTTCTGTCTCTGGTCCACGATAATGTTGTGTTTCTGTTTCACGGTAATGTTCCGTTTCTAGTCCACGATAATGTTGTGTTTTTGGTCCACGATAATGTTCGGTTTCACGATAATGTTCCGTTTCATGTCCACGATAATGTTCTGTTTAGGTTTTACGGTAATGTTCTGTCTCTGGTCCACGATAATGTTACGTCTCTGGTCCACGATAATGTTCTGTCTCTGATCCACGATAATGTTCTGTCTTTGGTCCACGATAATGTTCCGGTTCTGGTCCATGATAATGTTCTGTTTCGGTTTCACGGTAATGTTCTGTCTCTGGTCCACGATAATGTTCCGTTTCTGGTCAACGATAATGTTCTGTTTCAGTTTCACGGTAATGTTCTGTTTCCGTTTCACGGTAATGTTCTGTCTCTGGTCCACGGTAATGTTTTGTTTCTGTTTCACGGTAATGTTCCGTCTCTGGTCCACGATAATGTTCGATTTCACGATAATGTTCCGTTTCTGGTCCACGATAATGTTCGGTTTCACGGTAATGTTCCGTCTCTGGTCCACGATAATGTTCCGTCTTTGGTCCACGATAATGTTCCGTCTTTGGTCCACGATAATGTTCTGTTTCCGTTTCACGGTAATGTTCTGTCTCTGGTTCACGGTAATGTTCTGTCTCTGGTCCACGCTAATGTTCTGTTTCTGTTTCACGGTAATGTTCCGTTTCTGGTCCACGATAATGTGTTGTTTCTGTTTCACGGTAATGTTCCGTTTCTGGTCCACGATAATGTTCTGTTTCGGTTTCACGGTATTGTTCTGTCTCTGGTCCACGGTAGTTTTCTGTTTTGGTTTCACGGTAATGTTGGGTTTCACGATAATGTTCGGTCTCTGGTCCACGGTAATGTTCGGTTTCACGGTAATGTTCCGTCTCTGGTCCACGATAATGTTCGGTTTGACGATAATGTTCGGTTTCAAGGTAATGTTCTGGTCCACGGTAATGTTCTGGTCCACGGTAATGTTCCGTCTCTGGTCCACAGTAATGTTCCGTATCTGGTCCATGGTAATGTTCGGTTTCACGGTAATGTTCCATTTCTGGTCCACGATAATGTTCGATTTCTGGTCCACGATAATGTTCGATTTCACGGTAATGTTCCGTCTCTGGTCCACGATAATGTTCGGTTTCACGGTAATGTTCCATTTCTGGTCCACGGTAATGTTCCGTCTCTGGTCCACGATGATGTTGTGTTTCTGTTTCACGGTAATGTTCCATTTCTGGTCCATGATAATGTTCCGATTCTGGTCCATGATAATGTTCTGTTTCGGTTTCACGGTAATGTTCTGTCTCTGGTCCACGATAATGTTCCGTTTCTGGTCCACGATAATGTTCCGTTTCTGGTCCACGATAATGTTCCGTTTTGGTTTCAAGGTAATGTTCTGTCTCTGGTCCACGGTAATGTTCCGTTTCTGGTCCACGATAATGTTCTGTTTCGGTTTCACGGTAATGTTCCGTTTCTGGTCCACGATAATGTTCTGTTTCTGTTTCACGGTAATATTCCGTCTCTGGTCCACGATAATGTTCGGTTTCACGATAATGTTCCGTTTCTGGTCCACGATAATGTTCTGTTTAGGTTTCACGGTAATGTTCTGTCTCTGGTCCACGATAATGTTCCGTCTCTGGTCCACGATAATGTTGTGTTTCTGTTTCACGGTAATGTTCCGTTTCTGGTCCATGATAATGTTCTGTTTCATGGTAATGTTTTGTCTCTGGTCCATGGTAATATTCTGTCTCTGGTCCACGGTAATGTTCGGTTTCAAGGTAAAGTTCGGTCTCTGGTCCACAGTAATGTTCTGTCTCTGGTCCACAGTAATGCTCTGTCTCTGGTCCACGGTAATGTTCTGTCTCCGGTCCACGGAAATGTTCTGTCTCTGGTCCACGGTAATGTTCTGTCTCTGGTCCACGGTAATGTTCGATCTCTGGTCCACGATAATGTTCGGTTTCACGGTAATGTTCCGTCTCTGGTCCACGATAATTTTGTGTTTCTGTTTCACGGTAATGTTCCATTTCTGGTCCACGATATTGTTCTGTTTCGGTTTCACGGTAATGTTCTGTCTCTGGTCCACGGTAATGTTCCGTCTCTGGTCCACGATAATGTTCGGTTTCACGGTAATGTTCTTTCTCTGGTCCACGATAATGTTCCGTTTCTGGTCCACGGTAATGTTCTGTTTCTGTTTCACGGTAATGTTCCGTTTCTGGTCCACGATAATGTTGTGTTTCTTTTTCACGGTAATGTTCCGTTTCTGGTCCACAATAATGTTCTGTTTCGGTTTCACGGTAATGTTCCGTCTCTGGTCCACGAAAATGTTGTGTTTCTGTTTCACGGTAATGTTCCGTTTCTGGTCCATGATAATGTTCTGTTTCACGGTAATGTTCTGTCTCTGGTCCATGGTAATGTTCTGTCTCTTGTCCACGGTAATGTTCGGTTTCAAGATAAAGTTCGGTCTCTGGTCCAAAGTAATGTTCTGTCTCTGGTCCACGGTAATGTTCTGTCTCTGGTCCACGGTAATGTTCTATCTCTGGTCCACGGTAATGTTCTGTCTCTGGTCCACGATAATGTTCGGTTTCACGGTAATGCTCCGTCTCTGGTCCACGATAATGTTCTGTTTCGGTTTCACTGTAATGTTCCGTCTCTGGTCCACGATAATATTCTGTTTCGGTTTCACGGTAATGTTCCGTCTCTGGTCCACGGTAATGTTCCGTCTCTGGTCCACGATAATGTTGTGTTTCTGTTTCACGGTAATGTTCCGTTTCTGGTCCATGATAATGTTTTGTTTCATGGTAATGTTCTGTCTCTGGTCTATGGTAATGTTCTGTCTCTGGTCCACGGTAATGTTCGGTTTCAAGGTAAAGTTCGGTCTCTGGTCCACAGTAATGTTCTGTCTCTGGTCCACGGTAATGTTCCATTTCTGGTCCACGGTAATGTTCGGTCTCTGGTCCACGATAAAGTTCGATCTCTGGTCCACGATAATGTTCGGTTTCACGGTAATGTTCCGTTTCTGGTCCACGATAATGTTGTGTTTCTGGTCCACGATAATGTTCGGTTTCACGATAATGTTCCGTTTCTGGTCCACGATAATGTTCTGTTTAGGTTTCACGGTAATGTTTTGTCTCTGGTCCACGATAATGTTCCGTCTCTGGTCCACGATAATGTTCTGTCTCTGATCCACGATAATGTTCTGTCTCTGGTCCACGATAATGTTCCATTTCTGGTCGACGATAATGTTCTGTTTCAGTTTCACGGTAATGTTTTGTTTCTGTTTCACGGTAATGTTCCGTCTCTGGTCCACGATAATGTTCGATTTCACGATAATGTTCCGTTTCTGGTCCACGATAATGTTCGGTTTCACGGTAATGTTCCGTCTCTGGTCCACGATAATGTTCCGTCTTTGGTCCACGATAATGTTCCGTCTTTGGTCCACGATAATGTTCTGTTTCCGTTTCACGGTAATGTTCTGTCTCTGGTTCACGGTAATGTTCTGTCTCTGGTCCACGCTAATGTTCTGTTTCTGTTTCACGGTAATGTTCCGTTTCTGGTCCACGATAATGTGTTGTTTCTGTTTCACGGTAATGTTCCGTTTCTGGTCCACAATAATGTTCTGTTTCGGTTTCACGGTATTGTTCTGTCTCTGGTCCACGGTAGTTTTCTGTTTTGGTTTCACGGTAATGTTGGGTTTCACGGTAATGTTCGGTCTCTGGTCCACGGTAATGTTCGGTTTCACGGTAATGTTCCGTCTCTGGTCCACGATAATGTTCGGTTTGACGATAATGTTCGGTTTCAAGGTAATGTTCTGGTCCACGGTAATGTTCTGGTCCACGGTAATGTTCCGTCTCTGGTCCACAGTAATGTTCCGTATCTGGTCCATGGTAATGTTCGGTTTCACGGTAATGTTCCATTTCTGGTCCACGGTAATGTTCTGTCTCTGGTCCACGATAATGTTCGATTTCTGGTCCACGATAATGTTCCGTTTCTGGTCCACGATAATGTTCCGTTTTGGTTTCAAGGTAATGTTCTGTCTCTGGTCCACGGTAATGTTCCGTTTCTGGTCCACGATAATGTTCTGTTTCGGTTTCACGGTAATGTTCCGTTTCTGGTCCACGATAATGTTCTGTTTCTGTTTCACGGTAATATTCCGTCTCTGGTCCACGATAATGTTCGGTTTCACGATAATGTTCCGTTTCTGGTCCACGATAATGTTCTGTTTAGGTTTCACGGTAATGTTCTGTCTCTGGTCCACGATAATGTTCCGTCTCTGGTCCACGATAATGTTGTGTTTCTGTTTCACGGTAATGTTCCGTTTCTGGTCCATGATAATGTTCTGTTTCATGGTAATGTTTTGTCTCTGGTCCATGGTAATATTCTGTCTCTGGTCCACGGTAATGTTCGGTTTCAAGGTAAAGTTCGGTCTCTGGTCCACAGTAATGTTCTGTCTCTGGTCCACAGTAATGCTCTGTCTCTGGTCCACGGTAATGTTCTGTCTCCGGTCCACGGAAATGTTCTGTCTCTGGTCCACGGTAATGTTCTGTCTCTGGTCCACGGTAATGTTCGATCTCTGGTCCACGATAATGTTCGGTTTCACGGTAATGTTCCGTCTCTGGTCCACGATAATTTTGTGTTTCTGTTTCACGGTAATGTTCCATTTCTGGTCCACGATATTGTTCTGTTTCGGTTTCACGGTAATGTTCTGTCTCTGGTCCACGGTAATGTTCCGTCTCTGGTCCACGATAATGTTCGGTTTCACGGTAATGTTCTTTCTCTGGTCCACGATAATGTTCCGTTTCTGGTCCACGGTAATGTTCTGTTTCTGTTTCACGGTAATGTTCCGTTTCTGGTCCACGATAATGTTGTGTTTCTTTTTCACGGTAATGTTCCGTTTCTGGTCCACAATAATGTTCTGTTTCGGTTTCACGGTAATGTTCCGTCTCTGGTCCACGAAAATGTTGTGTTTCTGTTTCACGGTAATGTTCCGTTTCTGGTCCATGATAATGTTCTGTTTCACGGTAATGTTCTGTCTCTGGTCCATGGTAATGTTCTGTCTCTTGTCCACGGTAATGTTCGGTTTCAAGATAAAGTTCGGTCTCTGGTCCAAAGTAATGTTCTGTCTCTGGTCCACGGTAATGTTCTGTCTCTGGTCCACGGTAATGTTCTATCTCTGGTCCACGGTAATGTTCTGTCTCTGGTCCACGATAATGTTCGGTTTCACGGTAATGCTCCGTCTCTGGTCCACGATAATGTTCTGTTTCGGTTTCACTGTAATGTTCCGTCTCTGGTCCACGATAATATTCTGTTTCGGTTTCACGGTAATGTTCCGTCTCTGGTCCACGGTAATGTTCCGTCTCTGGTCCACGATAATGTTGTGTTTCTGTTTCACGGTAATGTTCCGTTTCTGGTCCATGATAATGTTTTGTTTCATGGTAATGTTCTGTCTCTGGTCTATGGTAATGTTCTGTCTCTGGTCCACGGTAATGTTCGGTTTCAAGGTAAAGTTCGGTGTCTGGTCCACAGTAATGTTCTGTCTCTGGTCCACGGTAATGTTCCATTTCTGGTCCACTGTAATGTTCGGTCTCTGGTCCACGATAAAGTTCGATCTCTGGTCCACGATAATGTTCGGTTTCACGGTAATGTTCCGTTTCTGGTCCACGATAATGTTGTGTTTCTGGTCCACGATAATGTTCGGTTTCACGATAATGTTCCGTTTCTGGTCCACGATAATGTTCTGTTTAGGTTTCACGGTAATGTTTCGTCTCTGGTCCACGATAATGTTCCGTCTCTGGTCCACGATAATGTTCTGTCTCTGATCCACGATAATGTTCTGTCTCTGGTCCACGATAATGTTCCATTTCTGGTCGACGATAATGTTCTGTTTCAGTTTCACGGTAATGTTTTGTTTCTGTTTCACGGTAATGTTCCGTCTCTGGTCCACGATAATGTTCGATTTCACGATAATGTTCCGTTTCTGGTCCACGATAATGTTCGGTTTCACGGTAATGTTCCGTCTCTGGTCCACGATAATGTTCCGTCTTTGGTCCACGATAATGTTCCGTCTTTGGTCCACGATAATGTTCTGTTTCCGTTTCACGGTAATGTTCTGTCTCTGGTTCACGGTAATGTTCTGTCTCTGGTCCACGCTAATGTTCTGTTTCTGTTTCACGGTAATGTTCCGTTTCTGGTCCACGATAATGTGTTGTTTCTGTTTCACGGTAATGTTCCGTTTCTGGTCCACAATAATGTTCTGTTTCGGTTTCACGGTATTGTTCTGTCTCTGGTCCACGGTAGTTTTCTGTTTTGGTTTCACGGTAATGTTGGGTTTCACGGTAATGTTCGGTCTCTGGTCCACGGTAATGTTCGGTTTCACGGTAATGTTCCGTCTCTGGTCCACGATAATGTTCGGTTTGACGATAATGTTCGGTTTCAAGGTAATGTTCTGGTCCACGGTAATGTTCTGGTCCACGGTAATGTTCCGTCTCTGGTCCACAGTAATGTTCCGTATCTGGTCCATGGTAATGTTCGGTTTCACGGTAATGTTCCATTTCTGGTCCACGGTAATGTTCTGTCTCTGGTCCACGATAATGTTCGATTTCTGGTCGACGATAATGTTCGATTTCACGGTAATGTTCCGTCTCTGGTCCACGATAATGTTCGGTTTCACGGTAATGTTCCATTTCTGGTCCACGGTAATGTTCCGTCTCTGGTCCACGATAATGTTGTGTTTCTGTTTCACGGTAATGTTCCATTTCTGGTCCATGATAATGTTCCGGTTCTGGTCCATGATAATGTTCTGTTTCGGTTTCACGGTAATGTTCTGTCTCTGGTCCACGATAATGTTCCGTTTCTGGTCCACGATAATGTTCCGTTTCTGGTCCACGATAATGTTCCGTTTTTGTTTCAAGGTAATGTTCTGTCTCTGGTCCACGGTAATGTTCCGTTTCTGGTCCACGATAATGTTCTGTTTCGGTTTCACGGTAATGTTCCGTTTCTGGTCCACGATAATGTTCTGTTTCTGTTTCACGGTAATATTCCGTCTCTGGTCCATGATAATGTTCCGATTCTGGTCCATGATAATGTTCTGTTTCGGTTTCACGGTAATGTTCTGTCTCTGGTCCACGATAATGTTCCGTTTCTGGTCCACGATAATGTTCCGTTTCTGGTCCACGATAATGTTCCGTTTTGGTTTCAAGGTAATGTTCTGTCTCTGGTCCACGGTAATGTTCCGTTTCTGGTCCATGATAATGTTCCGATTCTGGTCCATGATAATGTTCTGTTTCGGTTTCACGGTAATGTTCTGTCTCTGGTCCACGATAATGTTCCGTTTCTGGTCCACGATAATGTTCCGTTTCTGGTCCACGATAATGTTCCGTTTTGGTTTCAAGGTAATGTTCTGTCTCTGGTCCACGGTAATGTTCCGTTTCTGGTCCACGATAATGTTCTGTTTCGGTTTCACGGTAATGTTCCGTTTCTGGTCCACGATAATGTTCTGTTTCTGTTTCACGGTAATATTCCGTCTCTGGTCCACGATAATGTTCGGTTTCACGATAATGTTCCGTTTCTGGTCCACGATAATGTTCTGTTTAGGTTTCACGGTAATGTTCTGTCTCTGGTCCACGATAATGTTCCGTCTCTGGTCCACGATAATGTTGTGTTTCTGTTTCACGGTAATGTTCCGTTTCTGGTCCATGATAATGTTCTGTTTCATGGTAATGTTTTGTCTCTGGTCCATGGTAATATTCTGTCTCTGGTCCACGGTAATGTTCGGTTTCAAGGTAAAGTTCGGTCTCTGGTCCACAGTAATGTTCTGTCTCTGGTCCACAGTAATGCTCTGTCTCTGGTCCACGGTAATGTTCTGTCTCCGGTCCACGGAAATGTTCTGTCTCTGGTCCACGGTAATGTTCTGTCTCTGGTCCACGGTAATGTTCGATCTCTGGTCCACGATAATGTTCGGTTTCACGGTAATGTTCCGTCTCTGGTCCACGATAATTTTGTGTTTCTGTTTCACGGTAATGTTCCATTTCTGGTCCACGATATTGTTCTGTTTCGGTTTCACGGTAATGTTCTGTCTCTGGTCCACGGTAATGTTCCGTCTCTGGTCCACGATAATGTTCGGTTTCACGGTAATGTTCTTTCTCTGGTCCACGATAATGTTCCGTTTCTGGTCCACGGTAATGTTCTGTTTCTGTTTCACGGTAATGTTCCGTTTCTGGTCCACGATAATGTTGTGTTTCTTTTTCACCGTAATGTTCCGTTTCTGGTCCACAATAATGTTCTGTTTCGGTTTCACGGTAATGTTCCGTCTCTGGTCCACGAAAATGTTGTGTTTCTGTTTCACGGTAATGTTCCGTTTCTGGTCCATGATAATGTTCTGTTTCACGGTAATGTTCTGTCTCTGGTCCATGATAATGTTCTGTTTCACGGTAATGTTCTGTCTCTGGTCCATGGTAATGTTCTGTCTCTTGTCCACGGTAATGTTCGGTTTCAAGATAAAGTTCGGTCTCTGGTCCAAAGTAATGTTCTGTCTCTGGTCCACGGTAATGTTCTGTCTCTGGTCCACGGTAATGTTCTATCTCTGGTCCACGGTAATGTTCTGTCTCTGGTCCACGATAATGTTCGGTTTCACGGTAATGCTCCGTCTCTGGTCCACGATAATGTTCTGTTTCGGTTTCACTGTAATGTTCCGTCTCTGGTCCACGATAATATTCTGTTTCGGTTTCACGGTAATGTTCCGTCTCTGGTCCACGGTAATGTTCCGTCTCTGGTCCACGATAATGTTGTGTTTCTGTTTCACGGTAATGTTCCGTTTCTGGTCCATGATAATGTTTTGTTTCATGGTAATGTTCTGTCTCTGGTCTATGGTAATGTTCTGTCTCTGGTCCACGGTAATGTTCGGTTTCAAGGTAAAGTTCGGTCTCTGGTCCACAGTAATGTTCTGTCTCTTGTCCACGGTAATGTTCCATTTCTGGTCCACGGTAATGTTCGGTCTCTGGTCCACGATAAAGTTCGATCTCTGGTCCACGATAATGTTCGGTTTCACGGTAATGTTCCGTTTCTGGTCCACGATAATGTTGTGTTTCTGGTCCACGATAATGTTCGGTTTCACGATAATGTTCCGTTTCTGGTCCACGATAATGTTCTGTTTAGGTTTCACGGTAATGTTTCGTCTCTGGTCCACGATAATGTTCCGTCTCTGGTCCACGATAATGTTCTGTCTCTGATCCACGATAATGTTCTGTCTCTGGTCCACGATAATGTTCCATTTCTGGTCGACGATAATGTTCTGTTTCAGTTTCACGGTAATGTTTTGTTTCTGTTTCACGGTAATGTTCCGTCTCTGGTCCACGATAATGTTCGATTTCACGATAATGTTCCGTTTCTGGTCCACGATAATGTTCGGTTTCACGGTAATGTTCCGTCTCTGGTCCACGATAATGTTCCGTCTTTGGTCCACGATAATGTTCCGTCTTTGGTCCACGATAATGTTCTGTTTCCGTTTCACGGTAATGTTCTGTCTCTGGTTCACGGTAATGTTCTGTCTCTGGTCCACGCTAATGTTCTGTTTCTGTTTCACGGTAATGTTCCGTTTCTGGTCCACGATAATGTGTTGTTTCTGTTTCACGGTAATGTTCCGTTTCTGGTCCACAATAATGTTCTGTTTCGGTTTCACGGTATTGTTCTGTCTCTGGTCCACGGTAGTTTTCTGTTTTGGTTTCACGGTAATGTTGGGTTTCACGGTAATGTTCGGTCTCTGGTCCACGGTAATGTTCGGTTTCACGGTAATGTTCCGTCTCTGGTCCACGATAATGTTCGGTTTGACGATAATGTTCGGTTTCAAGGTAATGTTCTGGTCCACGGTAATGTTCTGGTCCACGGTAATGTTCCGTCTCTGGTCCACAGTAATGTTCCGTATCTGGTCCATGGTAATGTTCGGTTTCACGGTAATGTTCCATTTCTGGTCCACAGTAATGTTCTGTCTCTGGTCCACGATAATGTTCGATTTCTGGTCCACGATAATGTTCCGTTTCTGGTCCACGATAATGTTCCGTTTTGGTTTCAAGGTAATGTTCTGTCTCTGGTCCACGGTAATGTTCCGTTTCTGGTCCACGATAATGTTCTGTTTCGGTTTCACGGTAATGTTCCGTTTCTGGTCCACGATAATGTTCTGTTTCTGTTTCACGGTAATATTCCGTCTCTGGTCCACGATAATGTTCGGTTTCACGATAATGTTCCGTTTCTGGTCCACGATAATGTTCTGTTTAGGTTTCACGGTAATGTTATGTCTCTGGTCCACGATAATGTTCCGTCTCTGGTCCACGATAATGTTGTGTTTCTGTTTCACGGTAATGTTCCGTTTCTGGTCCATGATAATGTTCTGTTTCATGGTAATGTTTTGTCTCTGGTCCATGGTAATATTCTGTCTCTGGTCCACGGTAATGTTCGGTTTCAAGGTAAAGTTCGGTCTCTGGTCCACAGTAATGTTCTGTCTCTGGTCCACAGTAATGCTCTGTCTCTGGTCCACGGTAATGTTCTGTCTCCGGTCCACGGAAATGTTCTGTCTCTGGTCCACGGTAATGTTCTGTCTCTGGTCCACGGTAATGTTCGATCTCTGGTCCACGATAATGTTCGGTTTCACGGTAATGTTCCATTTCTGGTCCACGATATTGTTCTGTTTCGGTTTCACGGTAATGTTCTGTCTCTGGTCCACGGTAATGTTCCGTCTCTGGTCCACGATAATGTTCGGTTTCACGGTAATGTTCTTTCTCTGGTCCACGATAATGTTCCGTTTCTGGTCCACGGTAATGTTCTGTTTCTGTTTCACGGTAATGTTCCGTTTCTGGTCCACGATAATGTTGTGTTTCTTTTTCACGGTAATGTTCCGTTTCTGGTCCACAATAATGTTCTGTTTCGGTTTCACGGTAATGTTCCGTCTCTGGTCCACGAAAATGTTGTGTTTCTGTTTCACGGTAATGTTCCGTTTCTGGTCCATGATAATGTTCTGTTTCACGGTAATGTTCTGTCTCTGGTCCATGGTAATGTTCTGTCTCTTGTCCACGGTAATGTTCGGTTTCAAGATAAAGTTCGGTCTCTGGTCCAAAGTAATGTTCTGTCTCTGGTCCACGGTAATGTTCTGTCTCTGGTCCACGGTAATGTTCTATCTCTGGTCCACGGTAATGTTCTGTCTCTGGTCCACGATAATGTTCGGTTTCACGGTAATGCTCCGTCTCTGGTCCACGATAATGTTCTGTTTCGGTTTCACTGTAATGTTCCGTCTCTGGTCCACGATAATATTCTGTTTCGGTTTCACGGTAATGTTCCGTCTCTGGTCCACGGTAATGTTCCGTCTCTGGTCCACGATAATGTTGTGTTTCTGTTTCACGGTAATGTTCCGTTTCTGGTCCATGATAATGTTTTGTTTCATGGTAATGTTCTGTCTCTGGTCTATGGTAATGTTCTGTCTCTGGTCCACGGTAATGTTCGGTTTCAAGGTAAAGTTCGGTGTCTGGTCCACAGTAATGTTCTGTCTCTGGTCCACGGTAATGTTCCATTTCTGGTCCACGGTAATGTTCGGTCTCTGGTCCACGATAAAGTTCGATCTCTGGTCCACGATAATGTTCGGTTTCACGGTAATGTTCCGTTTCTGGTCCACGATAATGTTGTGTTTCTGGTCCACGATAATATTCGGTTTCACGATAATGTTCCGTTTCTGGTCCACGATAATGTTCTGTTTAGGTTTCACGGTAATGTTTCGTCTCTGGTCCACGATAATGTTCCGTCTCTGGTCCACGATAATGTTCTGTCTCTGATCCACGATAATGTTCTGTCTCTGGTCCACGATAATGTTCCATTTCTGGTCGACGATAATGTTCTGTTTCAGTTTCACGGTAATGTTTTGTTTCTGTTTCACGGTAATGTTCCGTCTCTGGTCCACGATAATGTTCGATTTCACGATAATGTTCCGTTTCTGGTCCACGATAATGTTCGGTTTCACGGTAATGTTCCGTCTCTGGTCCACGATAATGTTCCGTCTTTGGTCCACGATAATGTTCCGTCTTTGGTCCACGATAATGTTCTGTTTCCGTTTCACGGTAATGTTCTGTCTCTGGTTCACGGTAATGTTCTGTCTCTGGTCCACGCTAATGTTCTGTTTCTGTTTCACGGTAATGTTCCGTTTCTGGTCCACGATAATGTGTTGTTTCTGTTTCACGGTAATGTTCCGTTTCTGGTCCACAATAATGTTCTGTTTCGGTTTCACGGTATTGTTCTGTCTCTGGTCCACGGTAGTTTTCTGTTTTGGTTTCACGGTAATGTTGGGTTTCACGGTAATGTTCGGTCTCTGGTCCACGGTAATGTTCGGTTTCACGGTAATGTTCCGTCTCTGGTCCACGATAATGTTCGGTTTGACGATAATGTTCGGTTTCAAGGTAATGTTCTGGTCCACGGTAATGTTCTGGTCCACGGTAATGTTCCGTCTCTGGTCCACAGTAATGTTCCGTATCTGGTCCATGGTAATGTTCGGTTTCACGGTAATGTTCCATTTCTGGTCCACGGTAATGTTCTGTCTCTGGTCCACGATAATGTTCGATTTCTGGTCGACGATAATGTTCGATTTCACGGTAATGTTCCGTCTCTGGTCCACGATAATGTTCGGTTTCACGGTAATGTTCCATTTCTGGTCCACGGTAATGTTCCGTCTCTGGTCCACGATAATGTTGTGTTTCTGTTTCACGGTAATGTTCCATTTCTGGTCCATGATAATGTTCCGGTTCTGGTCCATGATAATGTTCTGTTTCGGTTTCACGGTAATGTTCTGTCTCTGGTCCACGATAATGTTCCGTTTCTGGTCCACGATAATGTTCCGTTTCTGGTCCACGATAATGTTCCGTTTTGGTTTCAAGGTAATGTTCTGTCTCTGGTCCACGGTAATGTTCCGTTTCTGGTCCACGATAATGTTCTGTTTCGGTTTCACGGTAATGTTCCGTTTCTGGTCCACGATAATGTTCTGTTTCTGTTTCACGGTAATATTCCGTCTCTGGTCCACGATAATGTTCGGTTTCACGATAATGTTCCGTTTCTGGTCCACGATAATGTTCTGTTTAGGTTTCACGGTAATGTTCTGTCTCTGGTCCACGATAATGTTCCGTCTCTGGTCCACGATAATGTTGTGTTTCTGTTTCACGGTAATGTTCCGTTTCTGGTCCATGATAATGTTCTGTTTCATGGTAATGTTTTGTCTCTGGTCCATGGTAATATTCTGTCTCTGGTCCACGGTAATGTTCGGTTTCAAGGTAAAGTTCGGTCTCTGGTCCACAGTAATGTTCTGTCTCTGGTCCACAGTAATGCTCTGTCTCTGGTCCACGGTAATGTTCTGTCTCCGGTCCACGGAAATGTTCTGTCTCTGGTCCACGGTAATGTTCTGTCTCTGGTCCACGGTAATGTTCGATCTCTGGTCCACGATAATGTTCGGTTTCACGGTAATGTTCCGTTTCTGGTCCACGATAATGTTCTGTTTCAGTTTCACGGTAATGTTCTGTTTCCGTTTCACGGTAATGTTCTGTCTCTGGTCCACGGTAATGTTTTGTTTCTGTTTCACGGTAATGTTCCGTCTCTGGTCCACGATAATGTTCGCTTTCACGGTAATGTTCCGTCTCTGGTCCATGATAATGTTCCGTCTTTGGTCCACGATAATGTTCTGTTTCGGTTTCACGGTAATGTTCTGTTTCCGTTTCACGGTAATGTTCTGTCTCTGGTTCACGGTAATGTTCTATCTCTGGTCCACGCTAATGTTCTGTTTCTGTTTCACGGTAATGTTCCGTTTCTGGTCCACGATAATGTTGTGTTTCTCTTTCACGGTAATGTTCCGTTTCTGGTCCACGATAATGTTGTGTTTCTGTTTCACGGTAATGTTCCGTTTCTGGTCCACGGTAATGTTCTATCTCTGGTCCACACTAATGTTCTGTTTCTGTTTCACGGTAATGTTCCGTTTCTGGTCCACGATAATGTTGTGTTTCTGTTTCACGGTAATGTTCCGTTTCTGGTCCATGATAATGTTCTGTTTCATGGTAATGTTCTGTCTCTGGTCCATGGTAATATTCTGTCTCTGGTCCACGGTAATGTTCGGTTTCAAGGTAAAGTTCGGTCTCTGGTCCACGATAATGTTCTGTTTCTGGTCCACGATAATGTTCCGTTTCTGGTCCATGATAATGTTCCGTTTTGGTTTCAAGGTAATGTTCTGTCTCTGGTCCACGGTAATGTTCCGTTTCTGGTCCACGATAATGTTCTGTTTCGGTTTCACGGTAATGTTCCGTTTCTGGTCCACGATAATGTTCTGTTTCGGTTTCACGGTAATGATCTGTCTCTGGTCCATGGTATTGTTGTGTTTCTGTTTCACGGTAATGTTCCGTCTCTTGTCCACGATAATGTTCGGTTTCACGATAATGTTCCGTTTCTGGTCCATGATAATGTTCTGTTTAGGTTTCACGGTAATGTTCTGTCTCTGGTCCACGATAATGTTGTGTTTCTGTTTCACGGTAATGTTCCGTTTCTGGTCCATGATAATGTTCTGTTTCATGGTAATGTTCTGTCTCTGGTCCATGGTAATATTCTGTCTCTGGTCCACGGTAATGTTCGGTTTCAAGGTAAAGTTCGGTATCTGGTCCACAGTAATGTTCTGTCTCTGGTCCACGGTAATGCTCTGTCTCTGGTCCACGGTAATGTTCTGTCTATGGTCCACGGAAATGTTCTGTCTCTGGTCCACGGTAATGTTCTGTCTCTGGTCCACGGTAATGTTCGATCTCTGGTCCACGATAATGTTCGGTTTCACGGTAATGTTCCGTCTCTGGTCCACGATAATTTTGTGTTTCTGTTTCACGGTAATGTTCCGTCTCTGGTCCACGATAATGTTGTGTTTCTGTTTCACGGTAATGTTCCGTTTCTGGTCCATGATAATGTTCCGGTCCTGGTCCATGATAATGTTCTGTTTCGGTTTCACGGTAATGTTCTTTCTCTGGTCCACGATAATGTTCCGTTTTGGTTTCAAGGTAATGTTCTGTCTCTGGTCCACGGTAATGTTCCGTTTCTGGTCCACGATAATGTTCTGTTTCGGTTTCACGGTAATGTTCCGTTTCTGGTCCACGATAATGTTCTGTTTCGGTTTCACGGTAATGTTCTGTCTCTGGTCCGTGGTATTGTTGTGTTTCTGTTTCACGGTAATGTTCCGTCTCTGGTCCACGATAATGTTCCGTCTCTGGTCCACGATAATGTTGTGTTTCTGTTTCACGGTAATGTTCCGTTTCTGGTCCATGATAATGTTCTGTTTCATGGTAATGTTCTGTCTCTGGTCCATGGTAATATTCTGTCTCTGGTCCACGGTAATGTTCGGTTTCTGGTCCATGATAATGTTCTGTTTCATGGTAATGTTCTGTCTCTGGTCCATGGTAATGTTCTGTCTCTGGTCCACGGTAATGTTCGGTTTCAAGGTAAAGTTCTGTCTCTGGTCCACAGTAATGTTCTGTCTCTGGTCCACGGTAATGTTCCATTTCTGGTCCAACGTAATGTTCTGTCTCTGGTCCACGATAAAGTTCGATCTCTGGTCCACGATAATGTTCGGTTTCACGGTAATGTTCCGTCTCTGGTCCACGATAATGTTGTGTTTCTGTTTCACGGTAATGTTCCGTTTCTGGTCCACGATAATGTTGTGTTTCTGGTCCACGATAATGTTCGGTTTCTCGATAATGTTCCGTTTCTGGTCCACGATAATGTTCGGTTTCTCGATAATGTTCCGTCTCTGGTCCACGATAATGTTCGCTTTCACGGTAATGTTCCGTCTCTGGTCCATGATAATGTTCCGTCTTTGGTCCACGATAATGTTCTGTTTCGGTTTCACGGTAATGTTCTGTTTCCGTTTCACGGTAATGTTCTGTCTCTGGTTCACGGTAATGTTCTATCTCTGGTCCACGCTAATGTTCTGTTTCTGTTTCACGGTAATGTTCCGTTTCTGGTCCACGATAATGTTGTGTTTCTGTTTCACGGTAATGTTCCGTTTCTGGTCCACGATAATGTTGTGTTTCTGTTTCACGGTAATGTTCCGTTTCTGGTCCACGGTAATGTTCTATCTCTGGTCCACACTAATGTTCTGTTTCTGTTTCACGGTAATGTTCCGTTTCTGGTCCACGATAATGTTGTGTTTCTGTTTCACGGTAATGTTCCGTTTCTGGTCCATGATAATGTTCTGTTTCATGGTAATGTTCTGTCTCTGGTCCATGGTAATATTCTGTCTCTGGTCCACGGTAATGTTCGGTTTCAAGGTAAAGTTCGGTCTCTGGTCCACGATAATGTTCTGTTTCTGGTCCACGATAATGTTCCGTTTCTGGTCCATGATAATGTTCCGTTTTGGTTTCAAGGTAATGTTCTGTCTCTGGTCCACGGTAATGTTCCGTTTCTGGTCCACGATAATGTTCTGTTTCGGTTTCACGGTAATGTTCCGTTTCTGGTCCACGATAATGTTCTGTTTCGGTTTCACGGTAATGATCTGTCTCTGGTCCATGGTATTGTTGTGTTTCTGTTTCACGGTAATGTTCCGTCTCTGGTCCACGATAATGTTCGGTTTCACGATAATGTTCCGTTTCTGGTCCATGATAATGTTCTGTTTAGGTTTCACGGTAATGTTCTGTCTCTGGTCCACGATAATGTTGTGTTTCTGTTTCACGGTAATGTTCCGTTTCTGGTCCATGATAATGTTCTGTTTCATGGTAATGTTCTGTCTCTGGTCCATGGTAATATTCTGTCTCTGGTCCACGGTAATGTTCGGTTTCAAGGTAAAGTTCGGTATCTGGTCCACAGTAATGTTCTGTCTCTGGTCCACGGTAATGCTCTGTCTCTGGTCCACGGTAATGTTCTGTCTATGGTCCACGGAAATGTTCTGTCTCTGGTCCACGGTAATGTTCGATCTCTGGTCCACGATAATGTTCGGTTTCACGGTAATGTTCCGTCTCTGGTCCACGATAATTTTGTGTTTCTGTTTCACGGTAATGTTCCGTTTCTGGTCCATGATAATGTTCCGGTCCTGGTCCATGATAATGTTCTGTTTCGGTTTCACGGTAATGTTCTTTCTCTGGTCCACGATAATGTTCCGTTTCTGGTCCACGATAATGTTCCGTTTTGGTTTCAAGGTAATGTTCTGTCTCTGGTCCACGGTAATGTTCCGTTTCTGGTCCACGATAATGTTCTGTTTCGGTTTCACGGTAATGTTCCGTTTCTGGTCCACGATAATGTTCTGTTTCGGTTTCACGGTAATGTTCTGTCTCTGGTCCGTGGTATTGTTGTGTTTCTGTTTCACGGTAATATTCCGTCTCTGGTCCATGATAATGTTCTGTTTAGGTTTCACGGTAATGTTCTGTCTCTGGTCCACGATAATGTTCCGTCTCTGGTCCACGATAATGTTGTGTTTCTGTTTCACGGTAATGTTCCGTTTCTGGTCCATGATAATGTTCTGTTTCATGGTAATGTTCTGTCTCTGGTCCATGGTAATATTCTGTCTCTGGTCCACGGTAATGTTCGGTTTCTGGTCCATGATAATGTTCTGTTTCATGGTAATGTTCTGTCTCTGGTCCATGGTAATGTTCTGTCTCTGGTCCAAGGTAATGTTCGGTTTCTGGTCCAACGTAATGTTCTGTCTCTGGTCCACGATAAAGTTCGATCTCTGGTCCACGATAATGTTCGGTTTCACGGTAATGTTCCGTCTCTGGTCCACGATAATGTTGTGTTTCTGTTTCACGGTAATGTTCCGTTTCTGGTCCACGATAATGTTGTGTTTCTGGTCCACGATAATGTTCGGTTTCTCGATAATGTTCCGTTTCTGGTCCACGATAATGTTCTGTTTAGGTTTCACGGTAATGTTCTGTCTCTGGTCCACGATAATGTTCCGTCTCTGGTCCACGATAATGTTCTGTCTCTGATCCACGATAATGTTCTGTCTCTGGTCCACGATAATGTTCCGGTTCTGGTCCATGATAATGTTCTGTTTCGGTTTCACGGTAATGTTCTGTCTCTGGTCCACGATAATGTTCCGTTTCTGGTCCACGATAATGTTCTGTTTCAGTTTCACGGTAATGTTCTGTTTCTGTTTCACGGTAATGTTCTGTCTCTGGTCCACGGTAATGTTTTGTTTCTGTTTCACGGTAATGTTCCGTCTCTGGTCCACGATAATGTTCGGTTTCACGATAATGTTCCGTTTCTGGTCCACGATAATGTTCGCTTTCACGGTAATGTTCCGTCTCTGGTCCACGATAATGTTCCGTCTTTGGTCCACGATAATGTTCTGTTTCGGTTTCACGGTAATGTTCTGTTTCCGTTTCACGGTAATGTTCTGTCTTTGGTTCACTGTAATGTTCTATCTCTGGTCCACGCTAATGTTCTGTTTCTGTTTCACGGTAATGTTCCGTTTCTGGTCCACGATAATGTTGTGTTTCTGTTTCACGGTAATTTTCCGTTTCTGGTCCACGATAATGTTGTGTTTCTGTTTCACGGTAATGTTCCGTTTCTGGTCCACGGTAATGTTCTATCTCTGGTCCACGCTAATGTTCTGTTTCTGTTTCACGGTAATGTTCCGTTTCTGGTCCACGATAATGTTGTGTTTCTGTTTCACGGTAATGTTCCGTTTCTGGTCCATGATAATGTTCTGTTTCATGGTAATGTTCTGTCTCTGGTCCATGGTAATATTCTGTCTCTGGTCCACGGTAATGTTCGGTTTCAAGGTAAAGTTCGGTCTCTGGTCCACGATAATGTTCCGTTTCTGGTCCACGATAATGTTCCGTTTCTGGTCCATGATAATGTTCCGTTTTGGTTTCAAGGTAATGTTCTGTCTCTGGTCCACGGTAATGTTCCGTTTCTGGTCCACGATAATGTTCTTTTTCGGTTTCACGGTAATGTTCCGTTTCTGGTCCACGATAATGTTCTGTTTCGGTTTCACGGTAATGATCTGTCTCTGGTCCATGGTATTGTTGTGTTTCTGTTTCACGGTAATGTTCCGTTTCTGGTCCATGATAATGTTCTGTTTCATGGTAATGTTCTGTCTCTGGTCCATGGTAATATTCTGTCTCTGGTCCACGGTAATGTTCGGTTTCAAGGTAAAGTTCGGTCTCTGGTCCACAGTAATGTTCTGTCTCTGGTCCACGGTAATGCTCTGTCTCTGGTCCACGGTAATGTTCTGTCTATGGTCCACGGAAATGTTCTGTCTCTGGTCCACGGTAATGTTCTGTCTCTGGTCCACGGTAATGTTCGATCTCCGTTCCACGATAATGTTCGGTTTCACGGTAATGTTCCGTCTCTGGTCCACGATAATTTTGTTTTTCTGTTTCACGGTAATGTTCCGTTTCTGGTCCACGATATTGTTCTGTTTCGGTTTCACGGTAATGTTCTGTCTCTGGTCCACGGTAATGTTCTGTGTCTGGTCCACGATAATGTTGTGTTTCTGTTTCACGGTAATGTTCCGTTTCTGGTCCATGATAATGTTCTGTTTCATGGTAATGTTCTGTCTCTGGTCCATGGTAATATTCTGTCTCTGGTCCACGGTAATGTTCGGTTTCAAGGTAAAGTTCGGTCTCTGGTCCACAGTAATGTTCTGTCTCTGGTACACGGTAATGTTCTGTCTCTGGTCCACGGTAATGTTCTGTCTCTGGTCCACGGAAATGTTCTGTCTCTGGTCCACGGTAATGTTCTGTCTCTGGTCCACGATAATGTTCGGTTTCACGGTAATGTTCCGTCTCTGGTCCACGATAATTTTGTGTTTCTGTTTCACGGTAAGGTTCCGTTTCTGGTACACGATATTGTTCTGTTTCGGTTTCACGGTAATGTTCTCTCTCTTGTCCACGGTAATGTTCTGTGTCTGGTCCACGATAATGTTCGGTTTCACGGTAATGTTTCGTTTCTGGTCCACGATAATATTCTGTTTCGGTTTCACGGTAATGTTCTTTCTCTGGTCCACGATAATGTTCCGTTTCTGGTCCAAGGTAATGTTCTGTTTCTGTTTCACGGTAATGTTCCGTTTCTGGTCCACGATAATGTTCTGTTTCGGTTTCACGGTAATGTTCCATTTCTGGTCCACGATAATGTTCTGTTTCGGTTTCACGGTAATGTTCTGTTACTGGTCCACGATAATGTTCTGTTTCGGTTTCACGGTAATGTTCCATTTCTGGTCCACGATAATGTTCTGTTTCGGTTTCACGGTAATGTTCTGTTACAGGTCCACGATAATGTTCTGTTTCGGTTTTGCGGTAATGTTCCGTCTCTGGTCCACGAAAACGTTGTGTTTCTGTTTCACGGTAATGTTCCGTTTCTGGTCCATGATAATGTTCTGTTTCACGGTAATGTTCTGTCTCTGGTCCATGGTAATGTTCTGTCTCTTGTCCACGGTAATGTTCGGTTTCAAGATAAAGTTAGGTCTCTGGTCCAAAGTAATGTTCTGTCTCTGGTCCACGGTAATGTTCTGTCTCTGGTCCACGGTAATGTTCTATCTCTGGTTCACGGTAATGTTCTGTCTCTGGTCCACGGTAATGTTCTGTCTCTGGTCCACGGTAATGTTCGATCTCTGATCCACGATAATGTTCGGTTTCACGGTAATGTTCCGTCTCTGGTCCACGATAATGTTCTGTTTCGGTTTCACTGTAATGTTCCGTTTCTGGTCCACGATAATATTCTGTTTCGGTTTCACGGTAATGTTCCGTTTCTGGTCCACGGTAATGTTCCATCTCTGGTCCACGATAATGTTGTGTTTCTGTTTCACGGTAATGTTCCGTTTCTGGTCCATGATAATGTTCTGTTTCATGGTAATGTTCTGTCTCTGGTCCATGGTAATGTTCTGTCTCTGGTCCACGGTAATGTTCAGTTTCAAGGTAAAGTTCGGTCTCTGGTCCACAGTAATGTTCTGTCTCTGGTCCACGGTAATGTTCCATTTCTGGTCCACGGTAATGTTCTGTCTCTGGTCCACGATAAAGTTCGATCTCTGGTCCACGATAATGTTCGGTTTCACGGTAATGTTCTGTCTCTGGTCCACGATAATGTTGTGTTTCTGTTTCACGGTAATGTTCCGTTTCTAGTCCACGATAATGTTGTGTTTTTGGTCCACGATAATGTTCGGTTTCACGATAATGTTCCGTTTCATGTCCACGATAATGTTCTGTTTAGGTTTTACGGTAATGTTCTGTCTCTGGTCCAAGATAATGTTACGTCTCTGGTCCACGATAATGTTCTGTCTCTGATCCACGATAATGTTCTGTCTTTGGTCCACGATAATGTTCCGGTTCTGGTCCATGATAATGTTCTGTTTCGGTTTCACGGTAATGTTCTGTCTCTGGTCCACGATAATGTTCCGTTTCTGGTCAACGATAATGTTCTGTTTCAGTTTCACGGTAATGTTCTGTTTCCGTTTCACGGTAATGTTCTGTCTCTGGTCCACGGTAATGTTTTGTTTCTGTTTCACGGTAATGTTCCGTCTCTGGTCCACGATAATGTTCGATTTCACGATAATGTTCCGTTTCTGGTCCACGATAATGTTCGGTTTCACGGTAATGTTCCGTCTCTGGTCCACGATAATGTTCCGTCTTTGGTCCACGATAATGTTCCGTCTTTGGTCCACGATAATGTTCTGTTTCCGTTTCACGGTAATGTTCTGTCTCTGGTTCACGGTAATGTTCTGTCTCTGGTCCACGCTAATGTTCTGTTTCTGTTTCACGGTAATGTTCCGTTTCTGGTCCACGATAATGTGTTGTTTCTGTTTCACGGTAATGTTCCGTTTCTGGTCCACGATAATGTTCTGTTTCGGTTTCACGGTATTGTTCTGTCTCTGGTCCACGGTAGTTTTCTGTTTTGGTTTCACGGTAATGTTGGGTTTCACGGTAATGTTCGGTCTCTGGTCCACGGTAATGTTCGGTTTCACGGTAATGTTCCGTCTCTGGTCCACGATAATGTTCGGTTTGACGATAATGTTCGGTTTCAAGGTAATGTTCTGGTCCACGGTAATGTTCTGGTCCACGGTAATGTTCCGTCTCTGGTCCACAGTAATGTTCCGTATCTGGTCCACGGTAATGCTCTGTCTCTGGTCCACGGTAATGTTCTGTCTATGGTCCACGGAAATGTTCTGTCTCTGGTCCACGGTAATGTTCTGTCTCTGGTCCACGGTAATGTTCGATCTCTGGTCCACGATAATGTTCGGTTTCACGGTAATGTTCCGTCTCTGGTCCACGATAATTTTGTTTTTCTGTTTCACGGTAATGTTCCGTTTCTGGTCCACGATATTGTTCTGTTTCGGTTTCACGGTAATGTTCTGTCTCTGGTCCACGGTAATGTTCTGTGTCTGGTCCATGATAATGTTGTGTTTCTGTTTCACGGTAATGTTCCGTTTCTGGTCCATGATAATGTTCTGTTTCATGGTAATGTTCTGTCTCTGGTCCATGGTAATATTCTGTCTCTGGTCCACGGTAATGTTCGGTTTCAAGGTAAAGTTCGGTCTCTGGTCCACAGTAATGTTCTGTCTCTGGTACACGGTAATGTTCTGTCTCTGGTCCACGGTAATGTTCTGTCTCTGGTCCACGGAAATGTTCTGTCTCTGGTCCACGGTAATGTTCTGTCTCTGGTCCACGATAATGTTCGGTTTCACGGTAATGTTCCGTCTCTGGTCCACGATAATTTTGTGTTTCTGTTTCACGGTAAGGTTCCGTTTCTGGTCCACGATATTGTTCTGTTTCGGTTTCACGGTAATGTTCTCTCTCTTGTCCACGGTAATGTTCTGTGTCTGGTCCACGATAATGTTCGGTTTCACGGTAATGTTTCGTTTCTGGTCCACGATAATATTCTGTTTCGGTTTCACGGTAATGTTCTTTCTCTGGTCCACGATAATGTTCCGTTTCTGGTCCAAGGTAATGTTCTGTTTCTGTTTCACGGTAATGTTCCGTTTCTGGTCCACGATAATGTTCTGTTTCGGTTTCACGGTAATGTTCCATTTCTGGTCCACGATAATGTTCTGTTTCGATTTCACGGTAATGTTCTGTTTCTGGTCCACAATAATTTTCTGTTTCGGTTTCACGGTTATGTTCCATTTCTGGTCCACGATAATGTTCTGTTTCGGTTTTGCGGTAATGTTCCGTCTCTGGTCCACGAAAACGTTGTGTTTCTGTTTCACGGTAATGTTCCGTTTCTGGTCCATGATAATGTTCTGTTTCACGGTAATGTTCTGTCTCTGGTCCATGGTAATGTTCTGTCTCTTGTCCACGGTAATGTTCGGTTTCAAGATAAAGTTAGGTCTCTGGTCCAAAGTAATGTTCTGTCTCTGGTCCACGGTAATGTTCTGTCTCTGGTCCACGGTAATGTTCTATATCTGGTTCACGGTAATGTTCTGTCTCTGGTCCACGGTAATGTTCTGTCTCTGGTCCACGGTAATGTTCGATCTCTGATCCACGATAATGTTCGGTTTCACGGTAATGTTCCGTCTCTGGTCCACGATAATGTTCTGTTTCGGTTTCACTGTAATGTTCCGTCTCTGGTCCACGATAATATTCTGTTTCGGTTTCACGGTAATGTTCCGTCTCTGGTCCACGGTAATGTTCCGTCTCTGGTCCACGATAATGTTGTGTTTCTGTTTCACGGTAATGTTCCGTTTCTGGTCCATGATAATGTTTTGTTTCATGGTAATGTTCTGTCTCTGGTCTATGGTAATGTTCTGTCTCTGGTCCACGGTAATGTTTGGTTTCAAGGTAAAGTTCGGTCTCTGGTCCACAGTAATGTTCTGTCTCTGGTCCACGGTAATGTTCCATTTCTGGTCCACGGTAATGTTCTGTCTCTGGTCCACGATAAAGTTCGATCTCTGGTCCACGATAATGTTCGGTTTCACGGTAATGTTCTGTCTCTGGTCCACGATAATGTTGTGTTTCTGTTTCACGGTAATGTTCCGTTTCTAGTCCACGATAATGTTGTGTTTTTGGTCCACGATAATGTTCGGTTTCACGATAATGTTCCGTTTCATGTCCACGATAATGTTCTGTTTAGGTTTTACGGTAATGTTCTGTCTCTGGTCCACGATAATGTTACGTCTCTGGTCCACGATAATGTTCTGTCTCTGATCCACGATAATGTTCTGTCTTTGGTCCACGATAATGTTCCGGTTCTGGTCCATGATAATGTTCTGTTTCGGTTTCACGGTAATGTTCTGTCTCTGGTCCACGATAATGTTCCGTTTCTGGTCAACGATAATGTTCTGTTTCAGTTTCACGGTAATGTTCTGTTTCCGTTTCACGGTAATGTTCTGTCTCTGGTCCACGGTAATGTTTTGTTTCTGTTTCACGGTAATGTTCCGTCTCTGGTCCACGATAATGTTCGATTTCACGATAATGTTCCGTTTCTGGTCCATGATAATGTTCGGTTTCACGGTAATGTTCCGTCTCTGGTCCACGATAATGTTCCGTCTTTGGTCCACGATAATGTTCCGTCTTTGGTCCACGATAATGTTCTGTTTCCGTTTCACGGTAATGTTCTGTCTCTGGTTCACGGTAATGTTCTGTCTCTGGTCCAAGCTAATGTTCTGTTTCTGTTTCACGGTAATGTTCCGTTTCTGGTCCACGATAATGTGTTGTTTCTGTTTCACGGTAATGTTCCGTTTCTGGTCCACGATAATGTTCTGTTTCGGTTTCACGGTATTGTTCTGTCTCTGGTCCACGGTAGTTTTCTGTTTTGGTTTCACGGTAATGTTGGGTTTCACGGTAATGTTCGGTCTCTGGTCCACGGTAATGTTCGGTTTCACGGTAATGTTCCGTCTCTGGTCCACGATAATGTTCGGTTTGACGATAATGTTCGGTTTCAAGGTAATGTTCTGGTCCACGGTAATGTTCTGGTCCACGGTAATGTTCCGTCTCTGGTCCACAGTAATGTTCGATTTCTGGTCGACGATAATGTTCGATTTCACGGTAATGTTCCGTGTCTGGTCCACGATAATGTTCGGTTTCACGGTAATGTTCCATTTCTGGTCCACGGTAATGTTCCGTCTCTGGTCCACGATAATGTTGTGTTTCTGTTTCACGGTAATGTTCCATTTCTGGTCCATGATAATGTTCCGGTTCTGGTCCATGATAATGTTCTGTTTCGGTTTCACGGTAATGTTCTGTCTCTGGTCCACGATAATGTTCCGTTTCTGGTCCACGATAATGTTCCGTTTCTGGTCCACGATAATGTTCCGTTTTGGTTTCAAGGTAATGTTCTGTCTCTGGTCCACGGTAATGTTCCGTTTCTGGTCCACGATAATGTTCTGTTTCGGTTTCACGGTAATGTTCCGTTTCTGGTCCACGATAATGTTCTGTTTCTGTTTCACGGTAATATTCCGTCTCTGGTCCACGATAATGTTCGGTTTCACGATAATGTTCCGTTTCTGGTCCACGATAATGTTCTGTTTAGGTTTCACGGTAATGTTCTGTCTCTGGTCCACGATAATGTTCCGTCTCTGGTCCACGATAATGTTGTGTTTCTGTTTCACGGTAATGTTCCGTTTCTGGTCCATGATAATGTTCTGTTTCATGGTAATGTTTTGTCTCTGGTCCATGGTAATATTCTGTCTCTGGTCCACGGTAATGTTCGGTTTCAAGGTAAAGTTCGGTCTCTGGTCCACAGTAATGTTCTGTCTCTGGTCCACAGTAATGCTCTGTCTCTGGTCCACGGTAATGTTCTGTCTCCGGTCCACGGAAATGTTCTGTCTCTGGTCCACGGTAATGTTCTGTCTCTGGTCCACGATAATGTTCGGTTTCACGGTAATGTTCCGTCTCTGGTCCACGATAATTTTGTGTTTCTGTTTCACGGTAATGTTCCATTTCTGGTCCACGATATTGTTCTGTTTCGGTTTCACGGTAATGTTCTGTCTCTGGTCCACGGTAATGTTCCGTCTCTGGTCCACGATAATGTTCGGTTTCACGGTAATGTTCCGTTTCTGGTCCACGATAATGTTCTGTTTCGGTTTCACGGTAATGTTCTTTCTCTGGTCCACGATAATGTTCCGTTTCTGGTCCACGGTAATGTTCTGTTTCTGTTTCACGGTAATGTTCCGTTTCTGGTCCACGATAATGTTGTGTTTCTTTTTCACGGTAATGTTCCGTTTCTGGTCCACAATAATGTTCTGTTTCGGTTTCACGGTAATATTCCATTTCTGGTCCACGATAATGTTCTGTTTCGGTTTCACGGTAATGTTCCGTCTCTGGTCCACGAAAATGTTGTGTTTCTGTTTCACGGTAATGTTCCGTTTCTGGTCCATGATAATGTTCTGTTTCACGGTAATGTTCTGTCTCTGGTCCATGGTAATGTTCTGTCTCTTGTCCACGGTAATGTTCGGTGTCAAGATAAAGTTCGGTCTCTGGTCCAAAGTAATGTTCTGTCTCTGGTCCACGGTAATAATCTGTCTCTGGTCCACGGTAATGTTCTATCTCTGGTCCACGGTAATGTTCTGTCTCTGGTCCACGATAATGTTCGGTTTCACGGTAATGCTCCGTCTCTGGTCCACGATAATGTTCTGTTTCGGTTTCACTGTAATGTTCCGTCTCTGGTCCACGATAATATTCTGTTTCGGTTTCACGGTAATGTTCCGTCTCTGGTCCACGGTAATGTTCCGTCTCTGGTCCACGATAATGTTTTGTTTCTGTTTCACGGTAATGTTCCGTTTCTGGTCCATGATAATGTTTTGTTTCATGGTAATGTTCTGTCTCTGGTCTATGGTAATGTTCTGTCTCTGGTCCACGGTAATGTTCGGTTTCAAGGTAAAGTTCGGTCTCTGGTCCACAGTAATGTTCTGTCTCTGGTCCACGGTAATGTTCCATTTCTGGTCCACGGTAATGTTCTGTCTCTGGTCCACGATAAAGTTCGATCTCTGGTCCACGATAATGTTCGGTTTCACGGTAATGTTCCGTTTCTGGTCCACTATAATGTTGTGTTTCTGGTCCACGATAATGTTCGGTTTCACGATAATGTTCCGTTTCTGGTCCACGATAATGTTCTGTTTAGGTTTCACGGTAATGTTTCGTCTCTGGTCCACGATAATGTTCCGTCTCTGGTCCACGATAATGTTCTGTCTCTGATCCACGATAATGTTCTGTCTCTGGTCCACGATAATGTTCCATTTCTGGTCGACGATAATGTTCTGTTTCAGTTTCACGGTAATGTTTTGTTTCTGTTTCACGGTAATGTTCCGTCTCTGGTCCACGATAATGTTCGATTTCACGATAATGTTCCGTTTCTGGTCCACGATAATGTTCGGTTTCACGGTAATGTTCCGTCTCTGGTCCACGATAATGTTCCGTCTTTGGTCCACGATAATGTTCCGTCTTTGGTCCACGATAATGTTCTGTTTCCGTTTCACGGTAATGTTCTGTCTCTGGTTCACGGTAATGTTCTGTCTCTGGTCCACGCTAATGTTCTGTTTCTGTTTCACGGTAATGTTCCGTTTCTGGTCCACGATAATGTGTTGTTTCTGTTTCACGGTAATGTTCCGTTTCTGGTCCACGATAATGTTCTGTTTCGGTTTCACGGTATTGTTCTGTCTCTGGTCCACGGTAATGTTGGGTTTCACGGTAATGTTCCGTCTCTGGTCCACGGTAATGTTCGGTTTCACGGTAATGTTCCGTCTCTGGTCCACGATAATGTTCGGTTTGACGATAATGTTCGGTTTCAAGGTAATGTTCTGGTCCACGGTAATGTTCTGGTCCACGGTAATGTTCCGTCTCCGGTCCACAGTAATGTTCCGTATCTGGTCCATGGTAATGTTCGGTTTCACGGTAATGTTCCATTTCTGGTCCACGGTAATGTTCTGTCTCTGGTCCACGATAATGTTCGATTTCTGGTCGACGATAATGTTCGATTTCACGGTAATGTTCCGTCTCTGGTCCACGATAATGTTCGGTTTCACGGTAATGTTCCATTTCTGGTCCACGGTAATGTTCCGTCTCTGGTCCACGGTAATGCTCTGTCTCTGGTCCACGGTAATGTTCTGTCTATGGTCCACGGAAATGTTCTGTCTCTGGTCCACGGTAATGTTCTGTCTCTGGTCCACCGTAATGTTCGATCTCTGGTCCACGATAATGTTCGGTTTCACTGTAATGTTCCGTCTCTGGTCCACGATAATTTTGTGTTTCTGTTTCACGGTAATGTTCCGTCTCTGGTCCACGATAATGTTGTGTTTCTGTTTCACGGTAATGTTCCGTTTCTGGTCCATGATAATGTTCCGGTCCTGGTCCATGATAATGTTCTGTTTCGGTTTCACGGTAATGTTCTTTCTCTGGTCCACGATAATGTTCCGTTTCTGGTCCACGATAATGTTCCGTTTTGGTTTCAAGGTAATGTTCTGTCTCTGGTCCACGGTAATGTTCCGTTTCTGGTCCACGATAATGTTCTGTTTCGGTTTCACGGTAATGTTCCGTTTCTGGTCCACGATAATGTTCTGTTTCGGTTTCACGGTAATGTTCTGTCTCTGGTCCGTGGTATTGTTGTGTTTCTGTTTCACGGTAATGTTGTGTTTCTGTTTCACGGTAATGTTCCGTTTCTGGTCCATGATAATGTTCTGTTTCACGGTAATGTTCTGTCTCTGGTCCATGGTAATGTTCTGTCTCTTGTCCACGGTAATGTTCGGTTTCAAGATAAAGTTCGGTCTCTGGTCCAAAGTAATGTTCTGTCTCTGGTCCACGGTAATAATCTGTCTCTGGTCCACGGTAATGTTCTATCTCTGGTCCACGGTAATGTTCTGTCTCTGGTCCACGATAATGTTCGGTTTCACGGTAATGCTCCGTCTCTGGTCCACGATAATGTTCTGTTTCGGTTTCACTGTAATGTTCCGTCTCTGGTCCACGATAATATTCTGTTTCGGTTTCACGGTAATGTTCCGTCTCTGGTCCACGGTAATGTTCCGTCTCTGGTCCACGATAATGTTGTGTTTCTGTTTCACGGTAATGTTCCGTTTCTGGTCCATGATAATGTTTTGTTTCATGGTAATGTTCTGTCTCTGGTCTATGGTAATGTTCTGTCTCTGGTCCACGGTAATGTTCGGTTTCAAGGTAAAGTTCGGTCTCTGGTCCACAGTAATGTTCTGTCTCTGGTCCACGGTAATGTTCCATTTCTGGTCCACGGTAATGTTCTGTCTCTGGTCCACGATAAAGTTCGATCTCTGGTCCACGATAATGTTCGGTTTCACGGTAATGTTCCGTTTCTGGTCCACTATAATGTTGTGTTTCTGGTCCACGATAATGTTCGGTTTCACGATAATGTTCCGTTTCTGGTCCACGATAATGTTCTGTTTAGGTTTCACGGTAATGTTTCGTCTCTGGTCCACGATAATGTTCCGTCTCTGGTCCACGATAATGTTCTGTCTCTTATCCACGATAATGTTCTGTCTCTGGTCCACGATAATGTTCCATTTCTGGTCGACGATAATGTTCTGTTTCAGTTTCACGGTAATGTTTTGTTTCTGTTTCACGGTAATGTTCCGTCTCTGGTCCACGATAATGTTCGATTTCACGATAATGTTCCGTTTCTGGTCCACGATAATGTTCGGTTTCACGGTAATATTCCGTCTCTGGTCCACGATAATGTTCCGTCTTTGGTCCACGATAATGTTCCGTCTTTGGTCCACGATAATGTTCTGTTTCCGTTTCACGGTAATGTTCTGTCTCTGGTTCACGGTAATGTTCTGTCTCTGGTCCACGCTAATGTTCTGTTTCTGTTTCACGGTAATGTTCCGTTTCTGGTCCACGATAATGTGTTGTTTCTGTTTCACGGTAATGTTCCGTTTCTGGTCCACGATAATGTTCTGTTTCGGTTTCACGGTATTGTTCTGTCTCTGGTACACGGTAATGTTGGGTTTCACGGTAATGTTCCGTCTCTGGTCCACGGTAATGTTCGGTTTCACGGTAATGTTCCGTCTCTGGTCCACGATAATGTTCGGTTTGACGATAATGTTCGGTTTCAAGGTAATGTTTTGGTCCACGGTAATGTTCTGGTCCACGGTAATGTTCCGTCTCCGGTCCACAGTAATGTTCCGTATCTGGTCCATGGTAATGTTCGGTTTCACGGTAATGTTCCATTTCTGGTCCACGGTAATGTTCTGTCTCTGGTCCACGATAATGTTCGATTTCTGGTCGACGATAATGTTCGATTTCACGGTAATGTTCCGTCTCTGGTCCACGATAATGTTCGGTTTCACGGTAATGTTCCATTTCTGGTCCACGGTAATGTTCCGTCTCTGGTCCACGGTAATGCTCTGTCTCTGGTCCACGGTAATGTTCTGTCTATGGTCCACGGAAATGTTCTGTCTCTGGTCCACGGTAATGTTCTGTCTCTGGTCCACAGTAATGTTCGATCTCTGGTCCACGATAATGTTCGGTTTCACGGTAATGTCCCGTCTCTGGTCCACGATAATTTTATGTTTCTGTTTCACGGTAATGTTCCGTCTCTGGTCCACGATAATGTTGTGTTTCTGTTTCACGGTAATGTTCCGTTTCTGGTCCATGATAATGTTCCGGTCCTGGTCCATGATAATGTTCTGTTTCGGTTTCACGGTAATGTTCTTTCTCTGGTCCACGATAATGTTCCGTTTCTGGTCCACGATAATGTTTCGTTTTGGTTTCAAGGTAATGTTCTGTCTCTGGTCCACGGTAATATTCCGTTTCTGGTCCACGATAATGTTCTGTTTCGGTTTCACGGTAATGTTCCGTTTCTGGTCCACGATAATGTTCTGTTTCGGTTTCACGGTAATGTTCTGTCTCTGGTCCGTGGTATTGTTGTGTTTCTGTTTCACGGTAATGTTCCGTCTCTGGTCCATGATAATGTTCCGTTTAGGTTTCACGGTAATGTTCTGTCTCTGGTCCACGATAATGTTCGGTTTGACGATAATGTTCGGTTTCAAGGTAATGTTCTGGTCCACGGTAATGTTCTGGTCCACGGTAATGTTCCGTCTCCGGTCCACAGTAATGTTCCGTATCTGGTCCATGGTAATGTTCGGTTTCACGGTAATGTTCCATTTCTGGTCCACGGTAATGTTCTGTCTCTGGTCCACGATAATGTTCGATTTCTGGTCGACGATAATGTTCGATTTCACGGTAATGTTCCGTCTCTGGTCCACGATAATGTTCGGTTTCACGGTAATGTTCCATTTCTGGTCCACGGTAATGTTCCGTCTCTGGTCCACGGTAATGCTCTGTCTCTGGTCCACGGTAATGTTCTGTCTATGGTCCACGGAAATGTTCTGTCTCTGGTCCACGGTAATGTTCTGTCTCTGGTCCACGGTAATGTTCGATCTCTGGTCCACGATAATGTTCGGTTTCACGGTAATGTTCCGTCTCTGGTCCACGATAATTTTGTGTTTCTGTTTCACGGTAATGTTCCGTCTCTGGTCCACGATAATGTTGTGTTTCTGTTTCACGGTAATGTTCCGTTTCTGGTCCATGATAATGTTCCGGTCCTGGTCCATGATAATGTTCTGTTTCGGTTTCACGGTAATGTTCTTTCTCTGGTCCACGATAATGTTCCGTTTCTGGTCCACGATAATGTTCCGTTTTGGTTTCAAGGTAATGTTCTGTCTCTGGTCCACGGTAATATTCCGTTTCTGGTCCACGATAATGTTCTGTTTCGGTTTCACGGTAATGTTCCGTCTCTGGTCCACGATAATGTTCGGTTTCACGGTAATGTTCCATTTCTGGTCCACGGTAATGCTCTGTCTCTGGTCCACGGTAATGTTCTGTCTATGGTCCACGGAAATGTTCTGTCTCTGGTCCACGGTAATGTTCTGTCTCTGGTCCACGGTAATGTTCGATCTCTGGTCCACGATAATGTTCGGTTTCACGGTAATGTTCCGTCTCTGTTCCACGATAATTTTGTGTTTCTGTTTCACGGTAATGTTCCGTCTCTGGTCCACGATAATGTTGTGTTTCTGTTTCACGGTAATGTTCCGTTTCTGGTCCATGATAATGTTCCGGTCCTGGTCCATGATAATGTTCTGTTTCGGTTTCACGGTAATGTTCTTTCTCTGGTCCACGATAATGTTCCGTTTCTGGTCCACGATAATGTTCCGTTTTGGTTTCAAGGTAATGTTCTGTCTCTGGTCCACGGTAATGTTCCGTTTCTGGTCCACGATAATGTTCTGTTTCGGTTTCACGGTAATGTTCCGTTTCTGGTCCACGATAATGTTCTGTTTCGGTTTCACGGTAATGTTCTGTCTCTGGTCCGTGGTATTGTTGTGTTTCTGTTTCACGGTAATGTTCCGTCTCTGGTCCATGATAATGTTCTGTTTAGGTTTCACGGTAATGTTCTGTCTCTGGTCCACGATAATGTTCCGTCTCTGGTACACGATAATGTTGTGTTTCTGTTTCACGGTAATGTTCCGTTTCTGGTCCATGATAATGTTCTGTTTCATGGTAATGTTCTGTCTCTGGTCCATGGTAATATTCTGTCTCTGGTCCACGGTAATGTTCGGTTTCTGGTCCATGATAATGTTCTGTTTCATGGTAATGTTCTGTCTCTGGTCCATGGTAATGTTCTGTCTCTGGTCCACGGTAATGTTCGGTTTCAAGGTAAAGTTCTGTCTCTGGTCCACAGTAATGTTCTGTCTCTGGTCCACGGTAATGTTCCATTTCTGGTCCACCGTAATGTTCTGTCTCTGGTCCACGATAAAGTTCGATCTCTGGTCCACGATAATGTTCGGTTTCACGGTAATGTTCCGTCTCTGGTCCACGATAATGTTGTGTTTCTGTTTCACGGTAATGTTCCGTTTCTGGTCCATGATAATGTTGTGTTTCCGGTCCACGATAATGTTCGGTTTCTCGATAATGTTCCGTTTCTGGTCCACGATAATGTTCTGTTTAGGTTTCACGGTAATGTTCTGTCTCTGGTCCACGATAATGTTCCGTCTCTGGTCTACGATAATGTTCTGTCTCTGATCCACGATAATGTTCTGTCTCTGGTCCACGATAATGTTCCGGTTCTGGTCCATGATAATGTTCTGTTTCGGTTTCACGGTAATGTTCTGTCTCTGGTCCACGATAATGTTCCGTTTCTGGTCCACGATAATGTTCTGTTTCAGTTTCACGGTAATGTTCTGTTTCCGTTTCACGGTAATGTTCTGTCTCTGGTCCACGGTAATGTTTTGTTTCTGTTTCACGGTAATGTTCCGTCTCTGGTCCACGATAATGTTCGGTTTCACGATAATGTTCCGTTTCTGGTCCACGATAATGTTCGCTTTCACGGTAATGTTCCGTCTCTGGTCCACGATAATGTTCCGTCTTTGGTCCACGATAATGTTCTGTTTCGGTTTCACGGTAATGTTCTGTTTCCGTTTCACGGTAATGTTCTGTCTCTGGTTCACGGTAATGTTCTATCTCTGGTCCACGCTAATGTTCTGTTTCTGTTTCACGGTAATGTTCCGTTTCTGGTCCACGATAATGTTGTGATTCTTTTTCACGGTAATTTTCCGTTTCTGGTCCACGATAATGTTGTGTTTCTGTTTCACGGTAATGTTCCGTTTCTGGTCCACGGTAATGTTCTATCTCTGGTCCACGCTAATGTTCTGTTTCTGTTTCACGGTAATGTTCCGTTTCTGGTCCACAATAATGTTGTGTTTCTGTTTCACGGTAATGTTCCGTTTCTGGTCCATGATAATGTTCTGTTTCATGGTAATGTTCTGTCTCTGGTCCATGGTAATATTCTGTCTCTGGTCCACGGTAATGTTAGGTTTCAAGGTAAAGTTCGGTCTCTGGTCCACGATAATGTTCCGTTTCTGGTCCACGATAATGATCCGTTTCTGGTCCATGATAATGTTCCGTTTTGGTTTCAAGGTAATGTTCTGTCTCTGGTCCACGGTAATGTTCCGTCTCTGGTCCACGATAATGTTCGGTTTCACGATAATGTTCGGTTTCTGGTCCATGATAATGTTCCGTTTAGGTTTCACGGTAATGTTCTGTCTCTGGTCCACGATAATGTTCCGTCTGTGGTCCACGATAATGTTGTGTTTCTGTTTCACGGTAATGTTCCGTTTCTGGTCCATGATAATGTTCTGTTTCACGGTAATGTTCCGTCTCTGGTCCACGATAATGTTCGGTTTCACGATAATGTTCCGTTTCTGGTCCATGATAATGTTCTGTTTAGGTTTCACGGTAATGTTCTGTCTCTGGTCCACGATAATGTTCCGTCTGTGGTCCACGATAATGTTGTGTTTCTGTTTCACGGTAATGTTCCGTTTCTGGTCCATGATAATGTTCTGTTTCATGGTAATGTTCTGTCTCTGGTCCATGGTAATATTCTGTCTCTGGTCCACGGTAATGTTCGGTTTCAAGGTAAAGTTCGGTCTCTGGTCCACAGTAATGTTCTGTCTCTGGTCCACGGTAATGCTCTGTCTCTGGTCCACGGTAATGTTCTGTCTATGGTCCACGGAAATGTTCTGTCTCTGGTCCACGGTAATGTTCTGTCTCTGGTCCACGGTAATGTTCGATCTCTGGTCCACGATAATGTTCGGTTTCACGGTAATGTTCCGTCTCTGGTCCACGATAATTTTGTTTTTCTGTTTCACGGTAATGTTCCGTTTCTGGTCCACGATATTGTTCTGTTTCGGTTTCACGGTAATGTTCTGTCTCTGGTCCACGGTAATGTTCTGTGTCTGGTCCACGATAATGTTGTGTTTCTGTTTCACGGTAATGTTCCGTTTCTGGTCCACGATAATGTTCTGTTTCGGTTTCACGGTAATGTTCCGTTTCTGGTCCACGATAATGTTCTGTTTCGGTTTCATGGTATTGTTGTGTTTCTGTTTCACGGTAATGTTCCGTCTCTGGTCCACGATAATGTTCGGTTTCACGATAATGTTCCGTTTCTGGTCCATGATAATGTTCTGTTTAGGTTTCACGGTAATGTTCTGTCTCTGGTCCACGATAATGTTCCGTCTGTGGTCCACGATAATGTTGTGTTTCTGTTTCACGGTAATGTTCCGTTTCTGGTCCATGATAATGTTCTGTTTCATGGTAATGTTCTGTCTCTGGTCCATGGTAATATTCTGTCTCTGGTCCACGGTAATGTTCGGTTTCAAGGTAAAGTTCGGTCTCTGGTCCACAGTAATGTTCTGTCTCTGGTCCACGGTAATGCTCTGTCTCTGGTCCACGGTAATGTTCTGTCTATGGTCCACGGAAATGTTCTGTCTCTGGTCCACGGTAATGTTCGATCTCTGGTCCACGATAATGTTCGGTTTCACGGTAATGTTCCGTCTCTGGTCCACGATAATTTTGTTTTTCTGTTTCACGGTAATGTTCCGTTTCTGGTCCACGATATTGTTCTGTTTCGGTTTCACGGTAATGTTCTGTCTCTGGTCCACGGTAATGTTCTGTGTCTGGTCCACGATAATGTTGTGTTTCTGTTTCACGGTAATGTTCCGTTTCTGGTCCATGATAATGTTCTGTTTCATGGTAATGTTCTGTCTCTGGTCCATGGTAATATTCTGTCTCTGGTCCACGGTAATGTTCGGTTTCAAGGTAAAGTTCGGTCTCTGGTCCACAGTAATGTTCTGTCTCTGGTACACGGTAATGTTCTGTCTCTGGTCCACGGTAATGTTCTGTCTCTGGTCCACGGAAATGTTCTGTCTCTGGTCCACGGTAATGTTCTGTCTCTGGTCCACGATAATGTTCGGTTTCACGGTAATGTTCCGTCTCTGGTCCACGATAATTTTGTGTTTCTGTTTCACGGTAAGGTTCCGTTTCTGGTCCACGATATTGTTCTGTTTCGGTTTCACGGTAATGTTCTCTCTCTTGTCCACGGTAATTTTCTGTGTCTGGTCCACGATAATGTTCGGTTTCACGGTAATGTTTCGTTTCTGGTCCACGATAATATTCTGTTTCGGTTTCACGGTAATGTTCTTTCTCTGGTCCACGATAATGTTCCGTTTCTGGTCCAAGGTAATGTTCTGTTTCTGGTCCACGATAATGTTCTGTTTCGGTTTCACGGTAATGTTCCATTTCTGGTCCACGATAATGTTCTGTTTCGGTTTCACGGTAATGTTCTGTTTCTGGTCCACAATAATTTTCTGTTTCGGTTTCACGGTTATGTTCCATTTCTGGTCCACGATAATGTTCTGTTTCGGTTTTGCGGTAATGTTCTATCTCTGGTCCACGGTAATGTTCTGTCTCTGGTCCACGATAATGTTCGGTTTCACAGTAATGCTCCGTCTCTGGTCCACGATAATGTTCTGTTTCGGTTTCACTGTAATGTTCCGTCTCTGGTCCACGATAATATTCTGTTTCGGTTTCACGGTAATGTTCCGTCTCTGGTCCACGGTAATGTTCTGTCTCTGGTCCACGATAATGTTGTGTTTCTGTTTCACGGTAATGTTCCGTTTCTGGTCCATGATAATGTTTTGTTTCATGGTAATGTTCTGTCTCTGGTCTATGGTAATGTTCTGTCTCTGGTCCACGGTAATGTTCGGTTTCAAGGTAAAGTTCGGTCTCTGGTCCACAGTAATGTTCTGTCTCTGGTCCACGGTAATGTTCCATTTCTGGTCCACGGTAATGTTCTGTCTCTGGTCCACGATAAAGTTCGATCTCTGGTCCACGATAATGTTCGGTTTCACGGTAATGTTCTTTCTCTGGTCCACGATAATGTTCCGTTTCTGGTCCAAGGTAATGTTCTGTTTCTGTTTCACGGTAATGTTCCGTTTCTGGTCCACGATAATGTTCTGTCTCTGTTTCACGGTAATGTTCCGTCTCTGGTCCACGATAATGTTGTGTTTCTGTTTCACGGTAATGTTCCGTTTCTGGTCCATGATAATGTTCCGGTCCTGGTCCATGATAATATTCTGTTTCGGTTTCACGGTAATGTTCTTTCTCTGGTCCACGATAATGTTCCGTTTCTGGTCCACGATAATGTTCCGTTTTGGTTTCAAGGTAATGTTCTGTCTCTGGTCCACGGTAATGTTCCGTTTCTGGTCCACGATAATGTTCTGTTTCGGTTTCACGGTAATGTTCCGTTTCTGGTCCACGATAATGTTCTGTTTCGGTTTCACGGTAATGTTCTGTCTCTGGTCCGTGGTATTGTTGTGTTTCTGTTTCACGGTAATGTTCCGTCTCTGGTCCATGATAATGTTCTGTTTAGGTTTCACGGTAATGTTCTGTCTCTGGTCCACGATAATGTTCCGTCTCTGGTCCACGATAATGTTGTGTTTCTGTTTCACGGTAATGTTCCGTTTCTGGTCCATGATAATGTTCTGTTTCATGGTAATGTTCTGTCTCTGGTCCATGGTAATATTCTGTCTCTGGTCCACGGTAATGTTCGGTTTCTGGTCCATGATAATGTTCTGTTTCATGGTAATGTTCTGTCTCTGGTCCATGGTAATGTTCTGTCTCTGGTCCACGGTAATGTTCGGTTTCAAGGTAAAGTTCTGTCTCTGGTCCACAGTAATGTTCTGTCTCTGGTCCACGGTAATGTTCCATTTCTGGTCCACCGTAATGTTCTGTCTCTGGTCCACGATAAAGTTCGATCTCTGGTCCACGATAATGTTCGGTTTCACGGTAATGTTCCGTCTCTGGTCCACGATAATGTTGTGTTTCTGTTTCACGGTAATGTTCCGTTTCTGGTCCATGATAATGTTGTGTTTCTGGTCCACGATAATGTTCGGTTTCTCGATAATGTTCCGTTTCTGGTCCACGATAATGTTCTGTTTAGGTTTCACGGTAATGTTCTGTCTCTGGTCCACGATAATGTTCCGTCTCTGGTCCACGATAATGTTCTGTCTCTGATCCACGATAATGTTCTGTCTCTGGTCCACGATAATGTTCCGGTTCTGGTCCATGATAATGTTCTGTTTCGGTTTCACGGTAATGTTCTGTCTCTGGTCCACGATAATGTTCCGTTTCTGGTCCACGATAATGTTCTGTTTCAGTTTCACGGTAATGTTCTGTTTCCGTTTCACGGTAATGTTCTGTCTCTGGTCCACGGTAATGTTTTGTTTCTGTTTCACGGTAATGTTCCGTCTCTGGTCCACGATAATGTTCGGTTTCACGATAATGTTCCGTTTCTGGTCCACGATAATGTTCGCTTTCACGGTAATGTTCCGTCTCTGGTCCACGATAATGTTCCGTCTTTGGTCCACGATAATGTTCTGTTTCGGTTTCACGGTAATGTTCTGTTTCCGTTTCACGGTAATGTTCTGTCTCTGGTTCACGGTAATGTTCTATCTCTGGTCCACGCTAATGTTCTGTTTCTGTTTCACGGTAATGTTCCGTTTCTGGTCCACGATAATGTTGTGATTCTGTTTCACGGTAATTTTCCGTTTCTGGTCCACGATAATGTTGTGTTTCTGTTTCACGGTAATGTTCCGTTTCTGGTCCACGGTAATGTTCTATCTCTGGTCCACGCTAATGTTCTGTTTCTGTTTCACGGTAATGTTCCGTTTCTGGTCCACAATAATGTTGTGTTTCTGTTTCACGGTAATGTTCCGTTTCTGGTCCATGATAATGTTCTGTTTCATGGTAATGTTCTGTCTCTGGTCCATGGTAATATTCTGTCTCTGGTCCACGGTAATGTTCGTTTTCAAGGTAAAGTTCGGTCTCTGGTCCACGATAATGTTCCGTTTCTGGTCCACGATAATTTTCCGTTTCTGGTCCATGATAATGTTCCGTTTTGGTTTCAAGGTAATGTTCTGTCTCTGGTCCACAGTAATGTTCCGTTTCTGGTCCACGATAATGTTCTGTTTCGGTTTCACGGTAATGTTCCGTTTCTGGTCCACGATAATGTTCTGTTTCAGTTTCACGGTAATGATCTGTCTCTGGTCCATGGTATTGTTGTGTTTCTGTTTCACGGTAATGTTCCGTCTCTGGTCCACGATAATGTTCGGTTTCACGATAATTTTCCGTTTCTGGTCCATGATAATGTTCTGTTTAGGTTTCACGGTAATGTTCTGTCTCTGGTCCACGATAATGTTCCGTCTGTGGTCCACGATAATGTTGTGTTTCTGTTTCACGGTAATGTTCCGTTTCTGGTCCATGATAATGTTCTGTTTCATGGTAATGTTCTGTCTCTGGTCCATGGTAATATTCTGTCTCTGGTCCACGGTAATGTTCGGTTTCAAGGTAAAGTTCGGTCTCTGGTCCACAGTAATGTTCTGTCTCTGGTCCACGGTAATGTTCTGTCTATGGTCCACGGAAATGTTCTGTCTCTGGTCCACGGTAATGTTCTGTCTCTGGTCCACGGTAATGTTCGATCTCTGGTCCACGATAATGTTCGGTTTCACGGTAATGTTCCGTCTCTGGTCCACGATAATTTTGTTTTTCTGTTTCACGGTAATGTTCCGTTTCTGGTCCACGATATTGTTCTGTTTCGGTTTCACGGTAATGTTCTGTCTCTGGTCCACGGTAATGTTCTGTGTCTGGTCCACGATAATGTTGTGTTTCTGTTTCACGGTAATGTTCCGTTTCTGGTCCACGATAATGTTCTGTTTCGGTTTCACGGTAATGTTCCGTTTCTGGTCCACGATAATGTTCTGTTTCAGTTTCATGGTATTGTTGTGTTTCTGTTTCACGGTAATGTTCCGTCTCTGGTCCACGATAATGTTCGGTTTCACGATAATGTTCCGTTTCTGGTCCATGATAATGTTCTGTTTAGGTTTCACGGTAATGTTCTGTCTCTGGTCCACGATAATGTTCCGTCTGTGGTCCACGATAATGTTGTGTTTCTGTTTCACGGTAATGTTCCGTTTCTGGTCCATGATAATGTTCTGTTTCATGGTAATGTTCTGTCTCTGGTCCATGGTAATATTCTGTCTCTGGTCCACGGTAATGTTCGGTTTCAAGGTAAAGTTCGGTCTCTGGTCCACAGTAATGTTCTGTCTCTGGTCCACGGTAATGCTCTGTCTCTGGTCCACGGTAATGTTCTGTCTATGGTCCACGGAAATGTTCTGTCTCTGGTCCACGGTAATGTTCTGTCTCTGGTCCACGGTAATGTTCGATCTCTGGTCCACGATAATGTTCGGTTTCACGGTAATGTTCCGTCTCTGGTCCACGATAATTTTGTTTTTCTGTTTCACGGTAATGTTCCGTTTCTGGTCCACGATATTGTTCTGTTTCGGTTTCACGGTAATGTTCTGTCTCTGGTCCACGGTAATGTTCTGTGTCTGGTCCACGATAATGTTGTGTTTCTGTTTCACGGTAATGTTCCGTTTCTGGTCCATGATAATGTTCTGTTTCATGGTAATGTTCTGTCTCTGGTCCATGGTAATATTCTGTCTCTGGTCCACGGTAATGTTCGGTTTCAAGGTAAAGTTCGGTCTCTGGTCCACAGTAATGTTCTGTCTCTGGTACACGGTAATGTTCTGTCTCTGGTCCACGGTAATGTTCTGTCTCTGGTCCACGGAAATGTTCTGTCTCTGGTCCACGGTAATGTTCTGTCTCTGGTCCACGATAATGTTCGGTTTCACGGTAATGTTCCGTCTCTGGTCCACGATAATTTTGTGTTTCTGTTTCACGGTAAGGTTCCGTTTCTGGTCCACGATATTGTTCTGTTTCGGTTTCACGGTAATGTTCTCTCTCTTGTCCACGGTAATGTTCTGTGTCTGGTCCACGATAATGTTCGGTTTCACGGTAATGTTTCGTTTCTGGTCCACGATAATATTCTGTTTCGGTTTCACGGTAATGTTCTTTCTCTGGTCCACGATAATGTTCCGTTTCTGGTCCAAGGTAATGTTCTGTTTCTGTTTCACGGTAATGTTCCGTTTCTGGTCCACGATAATGTTCTGTTTCGGTTTCACGGTAATGTTCCATTTCTGGTCCACGATAATGTTCTGTTTCGGTTTCACGGTAATGTTCTGTTTCTGGTCCACAATAATTTTCTGTTTCGGTTTCACGGTTATGTTCCATTTCTGGTCCACGATAATGTTCTGTTTCGGTTTTGCGGTAATGTTCTATCTCTGGTCCACGGTAATGTTCTGTCTCTGGTCCACGATAATGTTCGGTTTCACAGTAATGCTCCGTCTCTGGTCCACGATAATGTTCTGTTTCGGTTTCACTGTAATGTTCCGTCTCTGGTCCACGATAATATTCTGTTTCGGTTTCACGGTAATGTTCCGTCTCTGGTCCACGGTAATGTTCTGTCTCTGGTCCACGATAATGTTGTGTTTCTGTTTCACGGTAATGTTCCGTTTCTGGTCCATGATAATGTTTTGTTTCATGGTAATGTTCTGTCTCTGGTCTATGGTAATGTTCTGTCTCTGGTCCACGGTAATGTTCGGTTTCAAGGTAAAGTTCGGTCTCTGGTCCACAGTAATGTTCTGTCTCTGGTCCACGGCAATGTTCCATTTCTGGTCCACGGTAATGTTCTGTCTCTGGTCCACGATAAAGTTCGATCTCTGGTCCACGATAATGTTCGGTTTCACGGTAATGTTCTTTCTCTGGTCCACGATAATGTTCCGTTTCTGGTCCAAGGTAATGTTCTGTTTCTGTTTCACGGTAATGTTCCGTTTCTGGTCCACGATAATGTTCTGTCTCTGTTTCACGGTAATGTTCCGTCTCTGGTCCACGATAATGTTGTGTTTCTGTTTCACGGTAATGTTCCGTTTCTGGTCCATGATAATGTTCCGGTCCTGGTCCATGATAATATTCTGTTTCGGTTTCACGGTAATGTTCTTTCTCTGGTCCACGATAATGTTCCGTTTCTGGTCCACGATAATGTTCCGTTTTGGTTTCAAGGTAATGTTCTGTCTCTGGTCCACGGTAATGTTCCGTTTCTGGTCCACGATAATGTTCTGTTTCGGTTTCACGGTAATGTTCCGTTTCTGGTCCACGATAATGTTCTGTTTCGGTTTCACGGTAATGTTCTGTCTCTGGTCCGTGGTATTGTTGTGTTTCTGTTTCACGGTAATGTTCCGTCTCTGGTCCATGATAATGTTCTGTTTAGGTTTCACGGTAATGTTCTGTCTCTGGTCCACGATAATGTTCCGTCTCTGGTCCACGATAATGTTGTGTTTCTGTTTCACGGTAATGTTCCGTTTCTGGTCCATGATAATGTTCTGTTTCATGGTAATGTTCTGTCTCTGGTCCATGGTAATATTCTGTCTCTGGTCCACGGTAATGTTCGGTTTCTGGTCCATGATAATGTTCTGTTTCATGGTAATGTTCTGTCTCTGGTCCATGGTAATGTTCTGTCTCTGGTCCACGGTAATGTTCGGTTTCAAGGTAAAGTTCTGTCTCTGGTCCACAGTAATGTTCTGTCTCTGGTCCACGGTAATGTTCCATTTCTGGTCCACCGTAATGTTCTGTCTCTGGTCCACGATAAAGTTCGATCTCTGGTCCACGATAATGTTCGGTTTCACGGTAATGTTCCGTCTCTGGTCCACGATAATGTTGTGTTTCTGTTTCACGGTAATGTTCCGTTTCTGGTCCATGATAATGTTGTGTTTCTGGTCCACGATAATGTTCGGTTTCTCGATAATGTTCCGTTTCTGGTCCACGATAATGTTCTGTTTAGGTTTCACGGTAATGTTCTGTCTCTGGTCCACGATAATGTTCCGTCTCTGGTCCACGATAATGTTCTGTCTCTGATCCACGATAATGTTCTGTCTCTGGTCCACGATAATGTTCCGGTTCTGGTCCATGATAATGTTCTGTTTCGGTTTCACGGTAATGTTCTGTCTCTGGTCCACGATAATGTTCCGTTTCTGGTCCACGATAATGTTCTGTTTCAGTTTCACGGTAATGTTCTGTTTCCGTTTCACGGTAATGTTCTGTCTCTGGTCCACGGTAATGTTTTGTTTCTGTTTCACGGTAATGTTCCGTCTCTGGTCCACGATAATGTTCGGTTTCACGATAATGTTCCGTTTCTGGTCCACGATAATGTTCGCTTTCACGGTAATGTTCCGTCTCTGGTCCACGATAATGTTCCGTCTTTGGTCCACGATAATGTTCTGTTTCGGTTTCACGGTAATGTTCTGTTTCCGTTTCACGGTAATGTTCTGTCTCTGGTTCACGGTAATGTTCTATCTCTGGTCCACGCTAATGTTCTGTTTCTGTTTCACGGTAATGTTCCGTTTCTGGTCCACGGTAATGTTCTATCTCTGGTCCACGCTAATGTTCTGTTTCTGTTTCACGGTAATGTTCCGTTTCTGGTCCACAATAATGTTGTGTTTCTGTTTCACGGTAATGTTCCGTTTCTGGTCCATGATAATGTTCTGTTTCATGGTAATGTTCTGTCTCTGGTCCATGGTAATATTCTGTCTCTGGTCCACGGTAATGTTCGGTTTCAAGGTAAAGTTCGGTCTCTGGTCCACGATAATGTTCCGTTTCTGGTCCACGATAATGTTCCGTTTCTGGTCCATGATAATGTTCCGTTTTGGTTTCAAGGTAATGTTCTGTCTCTGGTCCACAGTAATGTTCCGTTTCTGGTCCACGATAATGTTCTGTTTCGGTTTCACGGTAATGTTCCGTTTCTGGTCCACGATAATGTTCTGTTTCGGTTTCACGGTAATGATCTGTCTCTGGTCCATGGTATTGTTGTGTTTCTGTTTCACGGTAATGTTCCGTCTCTGGTCCACGATAATGTTCGGTTTCACGATAATGTTCCGTTTCTGGTCCATGATAATGTTCTGTTTAGGTTTCACGGTAATGTTCTGTCTCTGGTCCACGATAATGTTCCGTCTGTGGTCCACGATAATGTTGTGTTTCTGTTTCACGGTAATGTTCCGTTTCTGGTCCATGATAATGTTCTGTTTCATGGTAATGTTCTGTCTCTGGTCCATGGTAATATTCTGTCTCTGGTCCACGGTAATGTTCGGTTTCAAGGTAAAGTTCGGTCTCTGGTCCACAGTAATGTTCTGTCTCTGGTCCACGGTAATGTTCTGTCTATGGTCCACGGTAATGTTCGGTTTCAAGGTAAAGTTCGGTCTCTGGTCCACAGTAATGTTCTGTCTCTGGTCCACGGTAATGTTCTGTCTATGGTCCACGGAAATGTTCTGTCTCTGGTCCACGGTAATGTTCTGTCTCTGGTCCACGGTAATGTTCGATCTCTGGTCCACGATAATGTTCGGTTTCACGGTAATGTTCCGTCTCTGGTCCACGATAATTTTGTTTTTCTGTTTCACGGTAATGTTCCGTTTCTGGTCCACGATATTGTTCTGTTTCGGTTTCACGGTAATGTTCTGTCTCTGGTCCACGGTAATGTTCCGTTTCTGGTCCACGATATTGTTCTGTTTCGGTTTCACGGTAATGTTCTGTCTCTGGTCCACGGTAATGTTCTGTGTCTGGTCCACGATAATGTTGTGTTTCTGTTTCACGGTAATGTTCCGTTTCTGGTCCACGATAATGTTCTGTTTCGGTTTCACGGTAATGTTCCGTTTCTGGTCCACGATAATGTTCTGTTTCGGTTTCATGGTATTGTTGTGTTTCTGTTTCACGGTAATGTTCCGTCTCTGGTCCACGATAATGTTCGGTTTCACGATAATGTTCCGTTTCTGGTCCATGATAATGTTCTGTTTAGGTTTCACGGTAATGTTCTGTCTCTGGTCCACGATAATGTTCCGTCTGTGGTCCACGATAATGTTGTGTTTCTGTTTCACGGTAATGTTCCGTTTCTGGTCCATGATAATGTTCTGTTTCATGGTAATGTTCTGTCTCTGGTCCATGGTAATATTCTGTCTCTGGTCCACGGTAATGTTCGGTTTCAAGGTAAAGTTCGGTCTCTGGTCCACAGTAATGTTCTGTCTCTGGTCCACGGTAATGCTCTGTCTCTGGTCCACGGTAATGTTCTGTCTATGGTCCACGGAAATGTTCTGTCTCTGGTCCACGGTAATGTTCTGTCTCTGGTTCACGGTAATGTTCTATCTCTGGTCCACGCTAATGTTCTGTTTCTGTTTCACGGTAATGTTCCGTTTCTGGTCCACGGTAATGTTCTATCTCTGGTCCACGCTAATGTTCTGTTTCTGTTTCACGGTAATGTTCCGTTTCTGGTCCACAATAATGTTGTGTTTCTGTTTCACGGTAATGTTCCGTTTCTGGTCCATGATAATGTTCTGTTTCATGGTAATGTTCTGTCTCTGGTCCATGGTAATATTCTGTCTCTGGTCCACGGTAATGTTCGGTTTCAAGGTAAAGTTCGGTCTCTGGTCCACGATAATGTTCCGTTTCTGGTCCACGATAATGTTCCGTTTCTGGTCCATGATAATGTTCCGTTTTGGTTTCAAGGTAATGTTCTGTCTCTGGTCCACAGTAATGTTCCGTTTCTGGTCCACGATAATGTTCTGTTTCGGTTTCACGGTAATGTTCCGTTTCTGGTCCACGATAATGTTCTGTTTCGGTTTCACGGTAATGATCTGTCTCTGGTCCATGGTATTGTTGTGTTTCTGTTTCACGGTAATGTTCCGTCTCTGGTCCACGATAATGTTCGGTTTCACGATAATGTTCCGTTTCTGGTCCATGATAATGTTCTGTTTAGGTTTCACGGTAATGTTCTGTCTCTGGTCCACGATAATGTTCCGTCTGTGGTCCACGATAATGTTGTGTTTCTGTTTCACGGTAATGTTCCGTTTCTGGTCCATGATAATGTTCTGTTTCATGGTAATGTTCTGTCTCTGGTCCATGGTAATATTCTGTCTCTGGTCCACGGTAATGTTCGGTTTCAAGGTAAAGTTCGGTCTCTGGTCCACAGTAATGTTCTGTCTCTGGTCCACGGTAATGTTCTGTCTATGGTCCACGGTAATGTTCGGTTTCAAGGTAAAGTTCGGTCTCTGGTCCACAGTAATGTTCTGTCTCTGGTCCACGGTAATGTTCTGTCTATGGTCCACGGAAATGTTCTGTCTCTGGTCCACGGTAATGTTCTGTCTCTGGTCCACGGTAATGTTCGATCTCTGGTCCACGATAATGTTCGGTTTCACGGTAATGTTCCGTCTCTGGTCCACGATAATTTTGTTTTTCTGTTTCACGGTAATGTTCCGTTTCTGGTCCACGATATTGTTCTGTTTCGGTTTCACGGTAATGTTCTGTCTCTGGTCCACGGTAATGTTCCGTTTCTGGTCCACGATATTGTTCTGTTTCGGTTTCACGGTAATGTTCTGTCTCTGGTCCACGGTAATGTTCTGTGTCTGGTCCATGATAATGTTGTGTTTCTGTTTCACGGTAATGTTCCGTTTCTGGTCCACGATAATGTTCTGTTTCGGTTTCACGGTAATGTTCCGTTTCTGGTCCACGATAATGTTCTGTTTCGGTTTCATGGTATTGTTGTGTTTCTGTTTCACGGTAATGTTCCGTCTCTGGTCCACGATAATGTTCGGTTTCACGATAATGTTCCGTTTCTGGTCCATGATAATGTTCTGTTTAGGTTTCACGGTAATGTTCTGTCTCTGGTCCACGATAATGTTCCGTCTGTGGTCCACGATAATGTTGTGTTTCTGTTTCACGGTAATGTTCCGTTTCTGGTCCATGATAATGTTCTGTTTCATGGTAATGTTCTGTCTCTGGTCCATGGTAATATTCTGTCTCTGGTCCACGGTAATGTTCGGTTTCAAGGTAAAGTTCGGTCTCTGGTCCACAGTAATGTTCTGTCTCTGGTCCACGGTAATGCTCTGTCTCTGGTCCACGGTAATGTTCTGTCTATGGTCCACGGAAATGTTCTGTCTCTGGTCCACGGTAATGTTCTGTCTCTGGTCCACGGTAATGTTCGATCTCTGGTCCACGATAATGTTCGGTTTCACGGTAATGTTCCGTCTCTGGTCCACGATAATTTTGTTTTTCTGTTTCACGGTAATGTTCCGTTTCTGGTCCACGATATTGTTCTGTTTCGGTTTCACGGTAATGTTCTGTCTCTGGTCCACGGTAATGTTCTGTGTCTGGTCCACGATAATGTTGTGTTTCTGTTTCACGGTAATGTTCCGTTTCTGGTCCATGATAATGTTCTGTTTCATGGTAATGTTCTCTCTCTGGTCCATGGTAATATTCTGTCTCTGGTCCACGGTAATGTTGGGTTTCAAGGTAAAGTTCGGTCTCTGGTCCACAGTAATGTTCTGTCTCTGGTACACGGTAATGTTCTGTCTCTGGTCCACGGTAATGTTCTGTCTCTGGTCCACGGAAATGTTCTGTCTCTGGTCCACGGTAATGTTCTGTCTCTGGTCCACGATAATGTTCGGTTTCACGGTAATGTTCCGTCTCTGGTCCACGATAATTTTGTGTTTCTGTTTCACGGTAAGGTTCCGTTTCTGGTCCACGATATTGTTCTGTTTCGGTTTCACGGTAATGTTCTCTCTCTTGTCCACGGTAATGTTCTGTGTCTGGTCCACGATAATGTTCGGTTTCACGGTAATGTTTCGTTTCTGGTCCACGATAATATTCTGTTTCGGTTTCACGGTAATGTTCTTTCTCTGGTCCACGATAATGTTCCGTTTCTGGTCCAAGGTAATGTTCTGTTTCTGTTTCACGGTAATGTTCCGTTTCTGGTCCACGATAATGTTCTGTTTCGGTTTCACGGTAATGTTCCATTTCTGGTCCACGATAATGTTCTGTTTCGGTTTCACGGTAATGTTCTGTTTCTGGTCCACAATAATTTTCTGTTTCGGTTTCACGGTTATGTTCCATTTCTGGTCCACGATAATGTTCTGTTTCGGTTTTGCGGTAATGTTCCGTCTCTGGTCCACGAAAACGTTGTGTTTCTGTTTCACGGTAATGTTCCGTTTCTGGTCCATGATAATGTTCTGTTTCACGGTAATGTTCTGTCTCTGGTCCATGGTAATGTTCTGTCTCTTGTCCACGGTAATGTTCGGTTTCAAGATAAAGTTAGGTCTCTGGTCCAAAGTAATGTTCTGTCTCTGGTCCACGGTAATGTTCTGTCTCTGGGCCACGGTAATGTTCTATCTCTGGTTCACGGTAATGTTCTGTCTCTGGTCCACGGTAATGTTCTGTCTCTGGTCCACGGTAATGTTCGATCTCTGATCCACGATAATGTTCGGTTTCACGGTAATGTTCCGTCTCTGGTCCACGATAATGTTCTGTTTCGGTTTCACTGTAATGTTCCGTTTCTGGTCCACGATAATATTCTGTTTCGGTTTCACGGTAATGTTCCGTCTCTGGTCCACGGTAATGTTCCATCTCTGGTCCACGATAATGTTGTGTTTCTGTTTCACGGTAATGTTCCGTTTCTGGTCCATGATAATGTTCTGTTTCATGGTAATGTTCTGTCTCTGGTCCATGGTAATGTTCTGTCTCTGGTCCACGGTAATGTTCGGTTTCAAGGTAAAGTTCGGTCTCTGGTCCACAGTAATGTTCTGTCTCTGGTCCACGGTAATGTTCCATTTCTGGTCCACGGTAATGTTCTGTCTCTGGTCCACGATAAAGTTCGATCTCTGGTCCACGATAATGTTCGGTTTCACGGTAATGTTCTGTCTCTGGTCCACGATAATGTTGTGTTTCTGTTTCACGGTAATGTTCCGTTTCTAGTCCACGATAATGTTGTGTTTTTGGTCCACGATAATGTTCGGTTTCACGATAATGTTCCGTTTCATGTCCACGATAATGTTCTGTTTAGGTTTTACGGTAATGTTCTGTCTCTGGTCCACGATAATGTTACGTCTCTGGTCCACGATAATGTTCTGTCTCTGATCCACGATAATGTTCTGTCTTTGGTCCACGATAATGTTCCGGTTCTGGTCCATGATAATGTTCTGTTTCGGTTTCACGGTAATGTTCTGTCTCTGGTCCACGATAATGTTCCGTTTCTGGTCAACGATAATGTTCTGTTTCAGTTTCACGGTAATGTTCTGTTTCCGTTTCACGGTAATGTTCTGTCTCTGGTCCACGGTAATGTTTTGTTTCTGTTTCACGGTAATGTTCCGTCTCTGGTCCACGATAATGTTCGATTTCACGATAATGTTCCGTTTCTGGTCCACGATAATGTTCGGTTTCACGGTAATGTTCCGTCTCTGGTCCACGATAATGTTCCGTCTTTGGTCCACGATAATGTTCCGTCTTTGGTCCACGATAATGTTCTGTTTCCGTTTCACGGTAATGTTCTGTCTCTGGTTCACGGTAATGTTCTGTCTCTGGTCCACGCTAATGTTCTGTTTCTGTTTCACGGTAATGTTCCGTTTCTGGTCCACGATAATGTGTTGTTTCTGTTTCACGGTAATGTTCCGTTTCTGGTCCACGATAATGTTCTGTTTCGGTTTCACGGTATTGTTCTGTCTCTGGTCCACGGTAGTTTTCTGTTTTGGTTTCACGGTAATGTTGGGTTTCACTGTAATGTTCGGTCTCTGGTCCACGGTAATGTTCGGTTTCACGGTAATGTTCCGTCTCTGGTCCACGATAATGTTCGGTTTGACGATAATGTTCGGTTTCAAGGTAATGTTCTGGTCCACGGTAATGTTCTGGTCCACGGTAATGTTCCGTCTCTGGTCCACAGTAATGTTCCGTATCTGGTCCATGGTAATGTTCGGTTTCACGGTAATGTTCGATTTCTGGTCGACGATAATGTTCGATTTCTGGTCGACGATAATGTTCGATTTCACGGTAATGTTCCGTCTCTGGTCCACGATAATGTTCGGTTTCACGGTAATGTTCCATTTCTGGTCCACGGTAATGTTCCGTCTCTGGTCCACGATAATGTTGTGTTTCTGTTTCATGGTAATGTTCCATTTCTGGTCCATGATAATGTTCCGGTTCTGGTCCATGATAATGTTCTGTTTCGGTTTCACGGTAATGTTCTGTCTCTGGTCCACGATAATGTTCCGTTTCTGGTCCACGATAATGTTCCGTTTCTGGTCCACGATAATGTTCCGTTTTGGTTTCAAGGTAATGTTCTGTCTCTGGTCCACGGTAATGTTCCGTTTCTGGTCCACGATAATGTTCTGTTTCGGTTTCACGGTAATGTTCCGTTTCTGGTCCACGATAATGTTCTGTTTCTGTTTCACGGTAATATTCCGTCTCTGGTCCACGATAATGTTCTGTTTAGGTTTCACGATAATGTTCCGTTTCTGGTCCACGATAATGTTCTGTTTAGGTTTCACGGTAATGTTCTGTCTCTGGTCCACGATAATGTTCCGTCTCTGGTCCACGATAATGTTGTGTTTCTGTTTCACGGTAATGTTCCGTTTCTGGTCCATGATAATGTTCTGTTTCATGGTAATGTTTTGTCTCTGGTCCATGGTAATATTCTGTCTCTGGTCCACGGTAATGTTCGGTTTCAAGGTAAAGTTCGGTCTCTGGTCCACAGTAATGTTCTGTCTCTGGTCCACAGTAATGCTCTGTCTCTGGTCCACGGTAATGTTCTGTCTCCGGTCCACGGAAATGTTCTGTCTCTGGTCCACGGTAATGTTCTGTCTCTGGTCCACGGTAATGTTCGATCTCTGGTCCACGATAATGTTCGGTTTCACGGTAATGTTCCGTCTCTGGTCCACGATAATTTTGTGTTTCTGTTTCACGGTAATGTTCCATTTCTGGTCCACGATATTGTTCTGTTTCGGTTTCACGGTAATGTTCTGTCTCTGGTCCACGGTAATGTTCCGTCTCTGGTCCACGATAATGTTCGGTTTCACGGTAATGTTCCGTTTCTGGTACACGATAATGTTCTGTTTTGGTTTCACGGTAATGTTCTTTCTCTGGTCCACGATAATGTTCCGTTTCTGGTCCACGGTAATGTTCTGTTTCTGTTTCACGGTAATGTTCCGTTTCTGGTCCACGATAATGTTGTGTTTCTTTTTCACGGTAATGTTCCGTTTCTGGTCCACAATAATGTTCTGTTTCGGTTTCACGGTAATGTTCCATTTCTGGTCCACGATAATGTTCTGTTTCGGTTTCACGGTAATGTTCCGTCTCTGGTCCACGAAAATGTTGTGTTTCTGTTTCACGGTAATGTTCCGTTTCTGGTCCATGATAATGTTCTGTTTCACGGTAATGTTCTGTCTCTGGTCCATGGTAATGTTCTGTCTCTTGTCCACGGTAATGTTCGGTATCAAGATAAAGTTCGGTCTCTGGTCCAAAGTAATGTTCTGTCTCTGGTCCACGGTAATGTTCTGTCTCTGGTCCACGGTAATGTTCTATCTCTGGTCCACGGTAATGTTCTGTCTCTGGTCCACGATAATGTTCGGTTTCACGGTAATGCTCCGTCTCTGGTCCACGATAATGTTCTGTTTCGGTTTCACTGTAATGTTCCGTCTCTGGTCCACGATAATATTCTGTTTCGGTTTCACGGTAATGTTCCGTCTCTGGTCCACGGTAATGTTCCGTCTCTGGTCCACGATAATGTTGTGTTTCTGTTTCACGGTAATGTTCCGTTTCTGGTCCATGATAATGTTTTGTTTCATGGTAATGTTCTTTCTCTGGTCTATGGTAATGTTCTGTCTCTGGTCCACGGTAATGTTCGGTTTCAAGGTAAAGTTCGGTCTCTGGTCCACAGTAATGTTCTGTCTCTGGTCCACGGTAATGTTCCATTTCTGGTCCACGGTAATGTTCTGTCTCTGGTCCACGATAAAGTTCGATCTCTGGTCCACGATAATGTTCGGTTTCACTGTAATGTTCCGTTTCTGGTCCACGATAATGTTGTGTTTCTGGTCCACGATAATGTTCGGTTTCACGATAATGTTCCGTTTCTGGTCCACGATAATGTTCTGTTTAGGTTTCACGGTAATGTTTCGTCTCTGGTCCACGATAATGTTCCGTCTCTGGTCCACGATAATGTTCTGTCTCTGGTCCACGATAATGTTCCATTTCTGGTCGACGATAATGTTCTGTTTCAGTTTCACGGTAATGTTTTGTTTCTGTTTCACGGTAATGTTCCGTCTCTGGTCCACGATAATGTTCGATTTCACGATAATGTTCCGTTTCTGGTCCACGATAATGTTCGGTTTCACGGTAATGTTCCGTCTCTGGTCCACGATAATGTTCCGTCTTTGGTCCACGATAATGTTCCGTCTTTGGTCCACGATAATGTTCTGTTTCCGTTTCACGGTAATGTTCTGTCTCTGGTTCACGGTAATGTTCTGTCTCTGGTCCACGCTAATGTTCTGTTTCTGTTTCACGGTAATGTTCCGTTTCTGGTCCACGATAATGTGTTGTTTCTGTTTCACGGTAATGTTCCGTTTCTGGTCCACGATAATGTTCTGTTTCGGTTTCACGGTATTGTTCTGTCTCTGGTCCACGGTAGTTTTCTGTTTTGGTTTCACGGTAATGTTGGGTTTCACGGTAATGTTCGGTCTCTGGTCCACGGTAATGTTCGGTTTCACGGTAATGTTCCGTCTCTGGTCCACGATAATGTTCGGTTTGACGATAATGTTCGGTTTCAAGGTAATGTTCTGGTCCACGGTAATGTTCTGGTCCACGGTAATGTTCCGTCTCTGGTCCACAGTAATGTTCCGTATCTGGTCCATGGTAATGTTCGGTTTCACGGTAATGTTCCATTTCTGGTCCACGGTAATGTTCTGTCTCTGGTCCACGATAATGTTCGATTTCTGGTCGACGATAATGTTCGATTTCACGGTAATGTTCCGTCTCTGGTCCACGATAATGTTCGGTTTCACGGTAATGTTCCATTTCTGGTCCACGGTAATGTTCCGTCTCTGGTCCACGATAATGTTGTGTTTCTGTTTCACGGTAATGTTCCATTTCTGGTCCATGATAATGTTCCGGTTCTGGTCCATGATAATTTTCTGTTTCGGTTTCACGGTAATGGTCTGTCTCTGGTCCACGATAATGTTCCGTTTCTGGTCCACGATAATGTTCCGTTTCTGGTCCACGATAATGTTCCGTTTTGGTTTCAAGGTAATGTTCTGTCTCTGGTCCACGGTAATGTTCCGTTTCTGGTCCACGATAATGTTCTGTTTCGGTTTCACGGTAATGTTCCGTTTCTGGTCCACGATAATGTTCTGTTTCTGTTTCACGGTAATATTCCGTCTCTGGTCCACGATAATGTTCGGTTTCACGATAATGTTCCGTTTCTGGTCCACGATAATGTTCTGTTTAGGTTTCACGGTAATGTTCTGTCTCTGGTCCACGATAATGTTCCGTCTCTGGTCCACGATAATGTTGTGTTTCTGTTTCACGGTAATGTTCCGTTTCTGGTCCATGATAATGTTCTATTTCATGGTAATGTTTTGTCTCTGGTCCATGGTAATATTCTGTCTCTGGTCCACGGTAATGTTCGGTTTCAAGGTAAAGTTCGGTCTCTGGTCCACAGTAATGTTCTGTCTCTGGTCCACAGTAATGCTCTGTGTCTGGTCCACGGTAATGTTCTGTCTCCGGTCCACGGAAATGTTCTGTCTCTGGTCCACGGTAATGTTCTGTCTCTGGTCCACGGTAATGTTCGATCTCTGGTCCACGATAATGTTCGGTTTCACGGTAATGTTCCGTCTCTGGTCCACGATAATTTTGTGTTTCTGTTTCACGGTAATGTTCCATTTCTGGTCCACGATATTGTTCTGTTTCGGTTTCACGGTAATGTTCTGTCTCTGGTCCACGGTAATGTTCCGTCTCTGGTCCACGATAATGTTCGGTTTCACGGTAATGTTCCGTTTCTGGTCCACGATAATGTTCTGTTTCGGTTTCACGGTAATGTTCTGTCTCCGGTCCACGGTAATGTTCGGTTTCAAGGTAAAGTTCGGTCTCTGGTCCACAGTAATGTTCTATCTCTGGTCCACGGTAATGTTCCATTTCTGGTCCACGGTAATGTTCTGTCTCTGGTCCAAGATAAAGTTCGATCTCTGGTCCACGATAATGTTCGGTTTCACGGTAATGTTGTGTTTCTGGTCCACGATAATGTTGTGTTTCTGGTCCACGATAATGTTCGGTTTCACGATAATGTTCCGTTTCTGGTCCACGATAATGTTCTGTTTAGGTTTCACGGTAATGTTTCGTCTCTGGTCCACGATAATGTTCCGTCTCTGGTCCACGATAATGTTCTGTCTCTGGTCCACGATAATGTTCCATTTCTGGTCGACGATAATGTTCTGTTTCAGTTTCACGGTAATGTTTCGTCTCTGGTCCACGATAATGTTCCGTCTCTGGTCCACGATAATGTTCTGTCTCTGGTCCACGATAATGTTCCATTTCTGGTCGACGATAATGTTCTGTTTCAGTTTCACGGTAATGTTTTGTTTCTGTTTCACGGTAATGTTCCGTCTCTGGTCCACGATAATGTTCGATTTCACGATAATGTTCCGTTTCTGGTCCACGATAATGTTCGGTTTCACGGTAATGTTCCGTCTCTGGTCCACGATAATGTTCCGTCTTTGGTCCACGATAATGTTCCGTCTTTGGTCCACGATAATGTTCTGTTTCCGTTTCACGGTAATGTTCTGTCTCTGGTTCACGGTAATGTTCCGTTTCTGGTCCACGATAATGTTCTGTTTCGGTTTCACGGTATTGTTCTGTCTCTGGTCCACGGTAGTTTTCTGTTTTGGTTTCACGGTAATGTTGGGTTTCACGGTAATGTTCGGTCTCTGGTCCACGGTAATGTTCGGTTTCACGGTAATGTTCCGTCTCTGGTCCATGATAATGTTCCGGTTCTGGTCCATGATAATGTTCTGTTTCGGTTTCACGGTAATGTTCTGTCTCTGGTCCACGATAATGTTCCGTTTCTGGTCCACGATAATGTTCCGTTTCTGGTCCACGATAATGTTCCGTTTTGGTTTCAAGGTAATGTTCTGTCTCTGGTCCACGGTAATGTTCCGTTTCTGGTCCACGATAATGTTCTGTTTCGGTTTCACGGTAATGTTCCGTTTCTGGTCCACGATAATGTTCTGTTTCTGTTTCACGGTAATATTCCGTCTTTGGTCCACGATAATGTTCGGTTTCACGATAATGTTCCGTTTCTGGTCCACGATAATGTTCTGTTTAGGTTTCACGGTAATGTTCTGTCTCTGGTCCACGATAATGTTCCGTCTCTGGTCCACGATAATGTTGTGTTTCTGTTTCACGGTAATGTTCCGTTTCTGGTCCATGATAATGTTCTGTTTCATGGTAATGTTTTGTCTCTGGTCCATGGTAATATTCTGTCTCTGGTCCACGGTAATGTTCGGTTTCAAGGTAAAGTTCGGTCTCTGGTCCACAGTAATGTTCTGTCTCTGGTCCACAGTAATGCTCTGTCTCTGGTCCACGGTAATGTTCTGTCTCCGGTCCACGGAAATGTTCTGTCTCTGGTCCACGGTAATGTTCTGTCTCTGGTCCACGGTAATGTTCGATCTCTGGTCCACGATAATGTTCGGTTTCACGGTAATGTTCCGTCTCTGGTCCACGATAATTTTGTGTTTCTGTTTCACGGTAATGTTCCATTTCTGGTCCACGATATTGTTCTGTTTCGGTTTCACGGTAATGTTCTGTCTCTGGTCCACGGTAATGTTCCGTCTCTGGTCCACGATAATGTTCGGTTTCACGGTAATGTTCCGTTTCTGGTCCACGATAATGTTCTGTTTCGGTTTCACGGTAATGTTCTGTCTCTGGTCCACGGTAATGTTCGGTTTCAAGGTAAAGTTCGGTCTCTGGTCCACAGTAATGTTCTGTCTCTGGTCCACGATAATGTTCCGTTTCTGGTCCACGGTAATGTTCTGTTTCTGTTTCACGGTAATGTTCCGTTTCTGGTCCACGATAATGTTGTGTTTCTTTTTCACGGTAATGTTCCGTTTCTGGTCCACAATAATGTTCTGTTTCGGTTTCACGGTAATGTTCCATTTCTGGTCCACGATAATGTTCTGTTTCGGTTTCACGGTAATGTTCCGTCTCTGGTCCACGAAAATGTTGTGTTTCTGTTTCACGGTAATGTTCCGTTTCTGGTCCATGATAATGTTCTGTTTCACGGTAATGTTCTGACTCTGGTCCATGGTAATGTTCTGTCTCTTGTCCACGGTAATGTTCGGTTTCAAGATAAAGTTCGGTCTCTGGTCCAAAGTAATGTTCTGTCTCTGGTCCACGGTAATGTTCTGTCTCTGGTCCACGGTAATATTCTATCTCTGGTCCACGGTAATGTTCTGTCTCTGGTCCACGATAATGTTCGGTTTCACGGTAATGCTCCGTCTCTGGTCCACGATAATGTTCTGTTTCGGTTTCACTGTAATGTTCCGTCTCTGGTCCACGATAATATTCTGTTTCGGTTTCACGGTAATGTTCCTTCTCTGGTCCACGGTAATGTTCCGTCTCTGGTCCACGATAATGTTGTGTTTCTGTTTCACGGTAATGTTCCGTTTCTGGTCCATGATAATGTTTTGTTTCATGGTAATGTTCTGTCTCTGGTCTATGGTAATGTTCTGTCTCTGGTCCACGGTAATGTTCGGTTTCAAGGTAAAGTTCGGTCTCTGGTCCACAGTAATGTTCTGTCTCTGGTCCACGGTAATGTTCCATTTCTGGTCCACGGTAATGTTCTGTCTCTGGTCCACGATAAAGTTCGATCTCTGGTCCACGATAATGTTCGGTTTCACGGTAATGTTCCGTTTCTGGTCCACGATAATGTTGTGTTTCTGGTCCACGATAATGTTCGGTTTCACGATAATGTTCCGTTTCTGGTCCACGATAATGTTCTGTTTAGGTTTCACGGTAATGTTTCGTCTCTGGTCCACGATAATGTTCCGTCTGTGGTCCACGATAATGTTCTGTCTCTGATCCACGATAATGTTCTGTCTCTGGTCCACGATAATGTTCCATTTCTGGTCGACGATAATGTTCTGTTTCAGTTTCACGGTAATGTTTTGTTTCTGTTTCACGGTAATGTTCCGTCTCTGGTCCACGATAATGTTCCGTCTCTGGTCCACGATAATGTTCTGTCTCTGATCCACGATAATGTTCTGTCTCTGGTCCACGATAATGTTCCGTTTCTGGTCGACGATAATGTACTGTTTCAGTTTCACGGTAATGTTGTGTTTCTGTTTCACGGTAATGTTCCGTTTCTGGTCCATGATAATATTCTGTTTCACGGTAATGTTCTGTCTCTGGTCCATGGTAATGTTCTGTCTCTTGTCCACGGTAATGTTCGGTTTCAAGATAAAGTTCGGTCTCTGGTCCAAAGTAATGTTCTGTCTCTGGTCCACGGTAATGTTCTGTCTCTGGTCCACGGTAATGTTCTATCTCTGGTCCACGGTAATGTTCTGTCTCTGGTCCACGATAATGTTCGATTTCACGGTAATGCTCCGTCTCTGGTCCACGATAATGTTCTGTTTCGGTTTCACTGTAATGTTCCGTCTCTGGTCCACGATAATATTCTGTTTCGGTTTCACGGTAATGTTCCGTCTCTGGTCCACGGTAATGTTCCGTCTCTGGTCCACGATAATGTTGTGTTTCTGTTTCACGGTAATGTTCCGTTTCTGGTCCATGATAATGTTTTGTTTCATGGTAATGTTCTGTCTGTGGTCTATGGTAATGTTCTGTCTCTGGTCCACGGTAATGTTCGGTTTCAAGGTAAAGTTCGGTCTCTGGTCCACAGTAATGTTCTGTCTCTGGTCCACGGTAATGTTCCATTTCTGGTCCACGGTAATGTTCTGTCTCTGGTCCACGATAAAGTTCGATCTCTGGTCCACGATAATGTTCGGTTTCACGGTAATGTTCCGTTTCTGGTCCACGATAATGTTGTGTTTCTTGTCCACGATAATGTTCGGTTTCACGATAATGTTCCGTTTCTGGTCCACGATAATGTTCTGTTTAGGTTTCACGGTAATGTTTCGTCTCTGGTCCACGATAATGTTCCGTCTCTGGTCCACGATAATGTTCTGTCTCTGATCCACGATAATGTTTTGTCTCTGGTCCACGATAATGTTCCATTTCTGGTCGACTATAATGTTCTGTTTCAGTTTCACGGTAATGTTTTGTTTCTATTTCACGGTAATGTTCCGTCTCTGGTCCACGATAATGTTCCGTATCTGGTCCACGATAATGTTCTGTCTCTGATCCACGATAATGTTCTGTCTCTGGTCCACGATAATGTTCCGTTTCTGGTCGACGATAATGTACTGTTTCAGTTTCACGGTAATGTTTTGTTTCTGTTTCACGGTAATGTTCCGTCTCTGGTCCACAATAATGTGCGGTTTCACGATAATGTTCCGTTTCTGGTCCACGATAATGTTCGGTTTCACGGTAATGTTCCGTCTCTGGTCCACGATAATGTTCCGTCTTTGGTCCACGATAATGTTCTGTTTCGGTTTCACGGTAATGTTCTGTTTCCGTTTCACGGTAATGTTCTGTCTCTGGTCCACGGTAATGTTGTGTTTCTTTTTCACGGTAATGTTCTGTCTCTGGTTCACGGTAATGTTCTGTCTCTGGTCCACGCTAATGTTCTGTTTCTTTTTCACGGTAATGTTCCGTTTCTGGTCCACGACAATGTTGTGTTTCTCTTTCACGGTAATGTTCCATTTCTGGTCCACGATAATGTTCTGTTTCACGGTAATGTTCAGTCTCTGGTCCACGATAATGTTCGGTTTGACGATAATGTTCGGTTTCACGGTAATGTTCTGGTCCACGGTAATGTTCTGGTCCACAGTAATGTTCCGTCTCTGGTCCACAGTAATGTTCCGTATCTGGTCCATGGTAATGTTCGGTTTCACGGTAATGTTCCATTTCTGGTCCACGGTAATGTTCTGTCTCTGGTCCACGAAAATGTTCGATTTCTGGTCGACGATAATCTTCGGTTTCACGGTAATGTTCCGTCTCTGGTCCACGATAATGTTCGGTTTCACGGTAATGTTCCATTTCTGGTCCACGGTAATCTTCCGTCTCTGGTCCACGATAATGTTGTGTTTCTGTTTCACGGTAATGTTCCGTTTCTGGTCCAAGATAATGTTCTGTTTCATGGTAATGTTCTGCCTCTGGTCCATGGTAATGTTCTGTCTCTGGTCCACGGTAATGTTCGGTTTCAAGGTAAAGTTCGGTCTCTGGTCCATAGTAATGTTGTGTGTCTGGTCCACGGTAATGTTCCATTTCTGGTCCACGGTAATGTTCTGTCTCTGGTCCACGATAAAGTTCGATCTCTGGTCCACGATAAAGTTCGGTTTCACGGTAATGTTCCGTCTCTGGTCCACGATAATGTTGTTTTTCTGTTTCACGGTAATGTTCCGTTTCTGGTCCATGATAATGTTCTGTTTCATGGTAATGTTCTGTCTCTGGTCCATGGTAATATTCTGTCTCTGGTCCACGGTAATGTTCGGTTTCAAGGTAAAGTTCGGTCTCTGGTCCACACTAATGTTCTGTCTCTGGTCCACGGTAATGTTCTGTCTCTGGTCCACGGAAATGTTCTGTCTCTGGTCCACGGAAATGTTCTGTCTCTGGTCCACGGTAATGTTCTGTCTCTGGTCCACGGTAATGTTCGATCTCTGGTCCATGATAATGTTCGGTTTCACGGTAATGTTCCGTCTCTGGTCCACGATAATTTTGTGTTTCGGTTTCACGGTAATGTTCCGTTTCTGGTCCACGATAATGTTCTGTTTCGGTTTCACGGTAATGTTCTGTCTCTGGTCCACGGTAATGTTCTGTGTCTGGTCCACGATAATGTTCGGTTTCACGGTAATGTTCCGTTTCTGGTCCACGATAATGTTCTGTTTCGGTTTCACGGTAATATTCTTTCTCTGGTCCACGATAATGTTCCGTATCTGGTCCACGGTAATGTTCTGTTTCTTTTTCACGGTAATGTTCTGTCTCTGGTCCACGGTAATGTTCTGTCTCTGGTCCACGGTAATGTTCGATCTCTGGTCCACGATAATGTTCGGTTTCACGGTAATGTTCCGGCTCTGGTCCACGATAATGTTGTGTTTCTGTTTCACGGTAATGTTCCGTTTCTGGTCCACGATAATTTTGTGTTTCTGTTTCACGGTAATGTTCCGTTTCTGGTCCACGATAATGTTCTGTTTCGGTTTCATGGTAATGTTCTGTCTCTGGTCCACGATCATTTTGTGTTTCTGGTCCACGATAATGTTCGGTTTCACGGTAATGTTCCGTCTCTGGTCCACGATAATTTTGTGTTTCTGTTTCACGGTAATGTTCCATTTCTGGTCCACGATATTGTTCTGTTTTGGTTTCACGGTAATGTTCCGTTTCTGGTCCACCATAATTTTGTGTTTCTGTTTCACGGTAATGTTCCGTTTCTGGTCCACGATAATGTTCTGTTTCGGTTTCATGGTAATGTTCTGTCTCTGGTCCACGATCATTTTGTGTTTCTGGTCCACGATAATGTTCGGTTTCACGGTAATGTTCCGTCTCTGGTCCACGATAATTTTGTGTTTCTGTTTCACGGTAATGTTCCATTTCTGGTCCACGATATTGTTCTGTTTCGGTTTCACGGTAATGTTCTGTCTCTGGTCCACGGTAATGTTTCGTCTCTGGTCCACGATAATGTTCGGTTTCACGGTAATGTTCCGTTTCTGGTCCACGATAATGTTCTGTTTCGGTTTCACGGTAATGTTCTTTCTCTGGTCCACGATAATGTTCCGTTTCTGGTCCACGGTAATGTTCTGTTTCTGTTTCACGGTAATGTTCCGTTTCTGGTCCACGATAATGTTGTGTTTCTTTTTCACGGTAATGTTCCGTTTCTGGTCCACAATAATGTTCTGTTTCGGTTTCACGGTAATGTTCCATTTCTGGTCCACGATAATGTTCTGTTTCGGTTTCACGGTAATGTTCCGTCTCTGGTCCACGAAAATGTTGTGTTTCTGTTTCACGGTAATGTTCCGTTTCTGGTCCATGATAATGTTCTGTTTCACGGTAATGTTCTGTCTCTGGTCCATGGTAATGTTCTGTCTCTTGTCCACGGTAATGTTCGGTTTCAAGATAAAGTTCGGTCTCTGGTCCAAAGTAATGTTCTGTCTCTGGTCCACGGTAATGTTCTGTCTCTGGTCCACGGTAATGTTCTATCTCTGGTCCACGGTAATGTTCTGTCTCTGGTCCACGATAATGTTCGGTTTCACGGTAATGCTCAGTCTCTGGTCCACGATAATGTTCTGTTTCGGTTTCACTGTAATGTTCCGTCTCTGGTCCACGATAATATTCTGTTTCGGTTTCACGGTAATGTTCCGTCTCTGGTCCACGGTAATGTTCCATCTCTGGTCCACGATAATGTTGTGTTTCTGTTCCACGGTAATGTTCCGTTTCTGGTCCATGATAATGTTTTGTTTCATGGTAATGTTCTGTCTCTGGTCCATGGTAATGTTCTGTCTCTGGTCCACGGTAATGTTCGGTTTCAAGGTAAAGTTCGGTCTCTGGTCCACAGTAATGTTCTGTCTCTGGTCCACGGTAATGTTCCATTTCTGGTCCACGGTAATGTTCTGTCTCTGGTCCACGATAATGTTCGATCTCTGGTCCACGATAATGTTCCGTTTCACGGTAATGTTCCGTTTCTGGTCCACGATAATGTTGTGTTTCTGGTCCACGATAATGTTCGGTTTCACGATAATGTTCCGTTTCTGGTCCACGGTAATGTTCTGTCTCTGGTCCACGCTAATGTTCTGTTTCTGTTTAACGGTAATGTTCCGTTTCTGGTCCACGACAATGTTGTGTTTCTCTTTCACGGTAATGTTCCGTTTCTGGTCCACGATAATGTTCTGTTTCGGTTTCACGGTATCGTTCTGTCTCTGGTCCACAGTAGTTTTCTGTTTTGGTTTCACGGTAATGTTGGGTTTCACGGTAATGTTCGGTCTCTGGTCCACGGTAATGTTGGGTTTCACGGTAATGTTCGGTCTCTGGTCCACGATAATGTTCGGTTTGACGATAATGTTCGGTTTCACTGTAATGTTCTGGTCCACGGTAATGTTCTGGTCCACAGTAATGTTCCGTCTCTGGTCCACAGTAATGTTCCGTATCTGGTCCATGGTAATGTTCGGTTTCACGGTAATGTTCCATTTCTGGTCCACGGTAATGTTCTGTCTCTGGTCCACGATAATGTTCGATTTCTGGTCGACGATAATGTTCGGTTTCACGGTAATGTTCCGTCTCTGGTCCACGATAATGTTCGGTTTCACGGTAATGTTCCATTTCTGGTCCACGGTAATGTTCCGTCTCTGGTCCACGATAATGTTGTGTTTCTGTTTCACGGTAATGTTCCGTTTCTGGTCCATGATAATGTTCTGTTTCATGGTAATGTTCTGCCTCTGGTCCATGGTAATGTTCTGTCTCTGGTCCACGGTAATGTTCGGTTTCAAGGTAAAGTTCGGTCTCTGGTCCATAGTAATGTTGTGTGTCTGGTCCACGGTAATGTTCCATTTCTGGTCCACGGTAATGTTCTGTCTCTGGTCCACGATAAAGTTCGATCTCTGGTCCACGATAATGTTCGGTTTCACGGTAATGTTCCGTCTCTGGTCCACGATAATGTTGTTTTTCTGTTTCACGGTAATGTTCCGTTTCTGGTCCATGATAATGTTCTGTTTCATGGTAATGTTCTGTCTCTGGTCCATGGTAATATTCTGTCTCTGGTCCACGGTAATGTTCGGTTTCAAGGTAAAGTTCGGTCTCTGGTCCACACTAATGTTCTGTCTCTGGTCCACGGTAATGTTCTGTCTCTCGTCCACGGAAATGTTCTGTCTCTGGTCCACGGAAATGTTCTGTCTCTGGTCCACGGTAATGTTCTGTCTCTGGTCCACGGTAATGTTCGATCTCTGGTCCACGATAATGTTCGGTTTCACGGTAATGTTCCGTCTCTGGTCCACGATAATTTTGTGTTTCTGTTTCACGGTAATGTTCCGTTTCTGGTCCACGATAATGTTCTGTTTCGGTTTCACGGTAATGTTCTGTCTCTGGTCCACGGTAATGTTCTGTGTCTGGTCCACGATAATGTTCGGTTTCACGGTAATGTTCCGTTTCTGGTCCACGATAATGTTCTGTTTCGGTTTCACGGTAATGTTCTTTCTCTGGTCCACGATAATGTTCCGTATCTGGTCCACGGTAATGTTCTGTTTCTTTTTCACGGTAATGTTCTGTCTCTGGTCCACGGTAATGTTCTGTCTCTGGTCCACGGTAATGTTCGATCTCTGGTCCACGATAATGTTCGGTTTCACGGTAATGTTCCGTTTCTGGTCCACGATAATGTTGTGTTTCTTTATCACGGTAATGTTCCGTTTCTGGTCCACCATAATTTTGTGTTTCTGTTTCACGGTAATGTTCCGTTTCTGGTCCACGATAATGTTCTGTTTCGGTTTCATGGTAATGTTCTGTCTCTGGTCCACGATCATTTTGTGTTTCTGGTCCACGATAATGTTCGGTTTCACGGTAATGTTCCGTCTCTGGTCCACGATAATTTTGTGTTTCTGTTTCACGGTAATGTTCCATTTCTGGTCCACGATATTGTTCTGTTTCGGTTTCACGGTAATGTTCTGTCTCTGGTCCACGGTAATGTTCCGTCTCTGGTCCACGATAATGTTCGGTTTCACGGTAATGTTCCGTTTCTGGTCCACGATAATGTTCTGTTTCGGTTTCACGGTAATGTTCTTTCTCTGGTCCACGATAATGTTCCGTTTCTGGTCCACGGTAATGTTCTGTTTCTGTTTCACGGTAATGTTCCGTTTCTGGTCCACGATAATGTTGTGTTTCTTTTTCACGGTAATGTTCCGTTTCTGGTCCACAATAATGTTCTGTTTCGGTTTCACGGTAATGTTCCATTTCTGGTCCACGATAATGTTCTGTTTCGGTTTCACGGTAATGTTCCGTCTCTGGTCCACGAAAATGTTGTGTTTCTGTTTCACGGTAATGTTCCGTTTCTGGTCCATGATAATGTTCTGTTTCACGGTAATGTTCTGTCTCTGGTCCATGGTAATGTTCTGTCTCTTGTCCACGGTAATGTTCGGTTTCAAGATAAAGTTCGGTCTCTGGTCCAAAGTAATGTTCTGTCTCTGGTCCACGGTAATGTTCTGTCTCTGGTCAACGATAATGTTCGGTTTCACGGTAATGCTCAGTCTCTGGTCCACGATAATGTTCTGTTTCAGTTTCACTGTAATGTTCCGTCTCTGGTCCACGATAATATTCTGTTTCGGTTTCACGGTAATGTTCCGTCTCTGGTCCACGGTAATGTTCCATCTCTGGTCCACGATAATGTTGTGTTTCTGTTTCACGGTAATGTTCCGTTTCTGGTCCATGATAATGTTTTGTTTCATGGTAATGTTCTGTCTCTGGTCCATGGTAATGTTCTGTCTCTGGTCCACGGTAATGTTCCGTTTCAAGGTAAAGTTCGGTCTCTGGTCCACAGTAATGTTCTGTCTCTGGTCCACGGAAATGTTCTGTCTCTGGTCCACGGTAATGTTCTGTCTCTGGTCCACGGTAATGTTCGATCTCTGGTCCACGATAATGTTCGGTTTCACGGTAATGTTCCGTCTCTGGTCCACGATAATTTTGTGTTTCTGTTTCACGGTAATGTTCCGTTTCTGGTCCACGATAATGTTCTGTTTCGGTTTCACGGTAATGTTCTGTCTCTGGTCCACGGTAATGTTCTGTGTCTGGTCCACGATAATGTTCGGTTTCACGGTAATGTTCCGTTTCTGGTCCACGATAATGTTCTGTTTCGGTTTCACGGTAATGTTCTTTCTCTGGTCCACGATAATGTTCCGTATCTGGTCCACGGTAATGTTCTGTTTCTTTTTCACGGTAATGTTCTGTCTCTGGTCCACGGTAATGTTCTGTCTCTGGTCCACGGTAATGTTCGATCTCTGGTCCACGATAATGTTCGGTTTCACGGTAATGTTCCGTTTCTGGTCCACGATAATGTTGTGTTTCTTTATCACGGTAATGTTCCGTTTCTGGTCCACCATAATTTTGTGTTTCTGTTTCACGGTAATGTTCCGTTTCTGGTCCACGATAATGTTCTGTTTCGGTTTCATGGTAATGTTCTGTCTCTGGTCCACGATCATTTTGTGTTTCTGGTCCACGATAATGTTCGGTTTCACGGTAATGTTCCGTCTCTGGTCCACGATAATTTTGTGTTTCTGTTTCACGGTAATGTTCCATTTCTGGTCCACGATATTGTTCTGTTTCGGTTTCACGGTAATGTTCTGTCTCTGGTCCACGGTAATGTTCCGTCTCTGGTCCACGATAATGTTCGGTTTCACGGTAATGTTCCGTTTCTGGTCCACGATAATGTTCTGTTTCGGTTTCACGGTAATGTTCTTTCTCTGGTCCACGATAATGTTCCGTTTCTGGTCCACGGTAATGTTCTGTTTCTGTTTCACGGTAATGTTCCGTTTCTGGTCCACGATAATGTTGTGTTTCTTTTTCACGGTAATGTTCCGTTTCTGGTCCACAATAATGTTCTGTTTCGGTTTCACGGTAATGTTCCATTTCTGGTCCACGATAATGTTCTGTTTCGGTTTCACGGTAATGTTCCGTCTCTGGTCCACGAAAATGTTGTGTTTCTGTTTCACGGTAATGTTCCGTTTCTGGTCCATGATAATGTTCTGTTTCACGGTAATGTTCTGTCTCTGGTCCATGGTAATGTTCTGTCTCTTGTCCACGGTAATGTTCGGTTTCAAGATAAAGTTCGGTCTCTGGTCCAAAGTAATGTTCTGTCTCTGGTCCACGGTAATGTTCTGTCTCTGGTCCACGGTAATGTTCTATCTCTGGTCCACGGTAATGTTCTGTCTCTGGTCCACGATAATGTTCGGTTTCACGGTAATGCTCAGTCTCTGGTCCACGATAATGTTCTGTTTCGGTTTCACTGTAATGTTCCGTCTCTGGTCCACGATAATATTCTGTTTCGGTTTCACGGTAATGTTCCGTCTCTGGTCCACGGTAATGTTCCATCTCTGGTCCACGATAATGTTGTGTTTCTGTTCCACGGTAATGTTCCGTTTCTGGTCCATGATAATGTTTTGTTTCATGGTAATGTTCTGTCTCTGGTCCATGGTAATGTTCTGTCTCTGGTCCACGGTAATGTTCGGTTTCAAGGTAAAGTTCGGTCTCTGGTCCACAGTAATGTTCTGTCTCTGGTCCACGGTAATGTTCCATTTCTGGTCCACGGTAATGTTCTGTCTCTGGTCCACGATAATGTTCGATCTCTGGTCCACGATAATGTTCCGTTTCACGGTAATGTTCCGTTTCTGGTCCACGATAATGTTGTGTTTCTGGTCCACGATAATGTTCGGTTTCACGATAATGTTCCGTTTCTGGTCCACGGTAATGTTCTGTCTCTGGTCCACGCTAATGTTCTGTTTCTGTTTAACGGTAATGTTCCGTTTCTGGTCCACGACAATGTTGTGTTTCTCTTTCACGGTAATGTTCCGTTTCTGGTCCACGATAATGTTCTGTTTCGGTTTCACGGTATCGTTCTGTCTCTGGTCCACAGTAGTTTTCTGTTTTGGTTTCACGGTAATGTTGGGTTTCACGGTAATGTTCGGTCTCTGGTCCACGGTAATGTTGGGTTTCACGGTAATGTTCGGTCTCTGGTCCACGATAATGTTCGGTTTGACGATAATGTTCGGTTTCACTGTAATGTTCTGGTCCACGGTAATGTTCTGGTCCACAGTAATGTTCCGTCTCTGGTCCACAGTAATGTTCCGTATCTGGTCCATGGTAATGTTCGGTTTCACGGTAATGTTCCATTTCTGGTCCACGGTAATGTTCTGTCTCTGGTCCACGATAATGTTCGATTTCTGGTCGACGATAATGTTCGGTTTCACGGTAATGTTCCGTCTCTGGTCCACGATAATGTTCGGTTTCACGGTAATGTTCCATTTCTGGTCCACGGTAATGTTCCGTCTCTGGTCCACGATAATGTTGTGTTTCTGTTTCACGGTAATGTTCCGTTTCTGGTCCATGATAATGTTCTGTTTCATGGTAATGTTCTGCCTCTGGTCCATGGTAATGTTCTGTCTCTGGTCCACGGTAATGTTCGGTTTCAAGGTAAAGTTCGGTCTCTGGTCCATAGTAATGTTGTGTGTCTGGTCCACGGTAATGTTCCATTTCTGGTCCACGGTAATGTTCTGTCTCTGGTCCACGATAAAGTTCGATCTCTGGTCCACGATAATGTTCGGTTTCACGGTAATGTTCCGTCTCTGGTCCACGATAATGTTGTTTTTCTGTTTCACGGTAATGTTCCGTTTCTGGTCCATGATAATGTTCTGTTTCATGGTAATGTTCTGTCTCTGGTCCATGGTAATATTCTGTCTCTGGTCCACGGTAATGTTCGGTTTCAAGGTAAAGTTCGGTCTCTGGTCCACACTAATGTTCTGTCTCTGGTCCACGGTAATGTTCTGTCTCTCGTCCACGGAAATGTTCTGTCTCTGGTCCACGGAAATGTTCTGTCTCTGGTCCACGGTAATGTTCTGTCTCTGGTCCACGGTAATGTTCGATCTCTGGTCCACGATAATGTTCGGTTTCACGGTAATGTTCCGTCTCTGGTCCACGATAATTTTGTGTTTCTGTTTCACGGTAATGTTCCGTTTCTGGTCCACGATAATGTTCTGTTTCGGTTTCACGGTAATGTTCTGTCTCTGGTCCACGGTAATGTTCTGTGTCTGGTCCACGATAATGTTCGGTTTCACGGTAATGTTCCGTTTCTGGTCCACGATAATGTTCTGTTTCGGTTTCACGGTAATGTTCTTTCTCTGGTCCACGATAATGTTCCGTATCTGGTCCACGGTAATGTTCTGTTTCTTTTTCACGGTAATGTTCTGTCTCTGGTCCACGGTAATGTTCTGTCTCTGGTCCACGGTAATGTTCGATCTCTGGTCCACGATAATGTTCGGTTTCACGGTAATGTTCCGTTTCTGGTCCACGATAATGTTGTGTTTCTTTATCACGGTAATGTTCCGTTTCTGGTCCACCATAATTTTGTGTTTCTGTTTCACGGTAATGTTCCGTTTCTGGTCCACGATAATGTTCTGTTTCGGTTTCATGGTAATGTTCTGTCTCTGGTCCACGATCATTTTGTGTTTCTGGTCCACGATAATGTTCGGTTTCACGGTAATGTTCCGTCTCTGGTCCACGATAATTTTGTGTTTCTGTTTCACGGTAATGTTCCATTTCTGGTCCACGATATTGTTCTGTTTCGGTTTCACGGTAATGTTCTGTCTCTGGTCCACGGTAATGTTCCGTCTCTGGTCCACGATAATGTTCGGTTTCACGGTAATGTTCCGTTTCTGGTCCACGATAATGTTCTGTTTCGGTTTCACGGTAATGTTCTTTCTCTGGTCCACGATAATGTTCCGTTTCTGGTCCACGGTAATGTTCTGTTTCTGTTTCACGGTAATGTTCCGTTTCTGGTCCACGATAATGTTGTGTTTCTTTTTCACGGTAATGTTCCGTTTCTGGTCCACAATAATGTTCTGTTTCGGTTTCACGGTAATGTTCCATTTCTGGTCCACGATAATGTTCTGTTTCGGTTTCACGGTAATGTTCCGTCTCTGGTCCACGAAAATGTTGTGTTTCTGTTTCACGGTAATGTTCCGTTTCTGGTCCATGATAATGTTCTGTTTCACGGTAATGTTCTGTCTCTGGTCCATGGTAATGTTCTGTCTCTTGTCCACGGTAATGTTCGGTTTCAAGATAAAGTTCGGTCTCTGGTCCAAAGTAATGTTCTGTCTCTGGTCCACGGTAATGTTCTGTCTCTGGTCAACGATAATGTTCGGTTTCACGGTAATGCTCAGTCTCTGGTCCACGATAATGTTCTGTTTCAGTTTCACTGTAATGTTCCGTCTCTGGTCCACGATAATATTCTGTTTCGGTTTCACGGTAATGTTCCGTCTCTGGTCCACGGTAATGTTCCATCTCTGGTCCACGATAATGTTGTGTTTCTGTTTCACGGTAATGTTCCGTTTCTGGTCCATGATAATGTTTTGTTTCATGGTAATGTTCTGTCTCTGGTCCATGGTAATGTTCTGTCTCTGGTCCACGGTAATGTTCCGTTTCAAGGTAAAGTTCGGTCTCTGGTCCACAGTAATGTTCTGTCTCTGGTCCACGGAAATGTTCTGTCTCTGGTCCACGGTAATGTTCTGTCTCTGGTCCACGGTAATGTTCGATCTCTGGTCCACGATAATGTTCGGTTTCACGGTAATGTTCCGTCTCTGGTCCACGATAATTTTGTGTTTCTGTTTCACGGTAATGTTCCGTTTCTGGTCCACGATAATGTTCTGTTTCGGTTTCACGGTAATGTTCTGTCTCTGGTCCACGGTAATGTTCTGTGTCTGGTCCACGATAATGTTCGGTTTCACGGTAATGTTCCGTTTCTGGTCCACGATAATGTTCTGTTTCGGTTTCACGGTAATGTTCTTTCTCTGGTCCACGATAATGTTCCGTATCTGGTCCACGGTAATGTTCTGTTTCTTTTTCACGGTAATGTTCTGTCTCTGGTCCACGGTAATGTTCTGTCTCTGGTCCACGGTAATGTTCGATCTCTGGTCCACGATAATGTTCGGTTTCACGGTAATGTTCCGTTTCTGGTCCACGATAATGTTGTGTTTCTTTATCACGGTAATGTTCCGTTTCTGGTCCACCATAATTTTGTGTTTCTGTTTCACGGTAATGTTCCGTTTCTGGTCCACGATAATGTTCTGTTTCGGTTTCATGGTAATGTTCTGTCTCTGGTCCACGATCATTTTGTGTTTCTGGTCCACGATAATGTTCGGTTTCACGGTAATGTTCCGTCTCTGGTCCACGATAATTTTGTGTTTCTGTTTCACGGTAATGTTCCATTTCTGGTCCACGATATTGTTCTGTTTCGGTTTCACGGTAATGTTCTGTCTCTGGTCCACGGTAATGTTCCGTCTCTGGTCCACGATAATGTTCGGTTTCACGGTAATGTTCCGTTTCTGGTCCACGATAATGTTCTGTTTCGGTTTCACGGTAATGTTCTTTCTCTGGTCCACGATAATGTTCCGTTTCTGGTCCACGGTAATGTTCTGTTTCTGTTTCACGGTAATGTTCCGTTTCTGGTCCACGATAATGTTGTGTTTCTTTTTCACGGTAATGTTCCGTTTCTGGTCCACAATAATGTTCTGTTTCGGTTTCACGGTAATGTTCCATTTCTGGTCCACGATAATGTTCTGTTTCGGTTTCACGGTAATGTTCCGTCTCTGGTCCACGAAAATGTTGTGTTTCTGTTTCACGGTAATGTTCCGTTTCTGGTCCATGATAATGTTCTGTTTCACGGTAATGTTCTGTCTCTGGTCCATGGTAATGTTCTGTCTCTTGTCCACGGTAATGTTCGGTTTCAAGATAAAGTTCGGTCTCTGGTCCAAAGTAATGTTCTGTCTCTGGTCCACGGTAATGTTCTGTCTCTGGTCCACGATAATGTTCGGTTTCACGGTAATGCTCAGTCTCTGGTCCACGATAATGTTCTGTTTCAGTTTCACTGTAATGTTCCGTCTCTGGTCCACGATAATATTCTGTTTCGGTTTCACGGTAATGTTCCGTCTCTGGTCCACGGTAATGTTCCATCTCTGGTCCACGATAATGTTGTGTTTCTGTTTCACGGTAATGTTCCGTTTCTGGTCCATGATAATGTTTTGTTTCATGGTAATGTTCTGTCTCTGGTCCATGGTAATGTTCTGTCTCTGGTCCACGGTAATGTTCCGTTTCAAGGTAAAGTTCGGTCTCTGGTCCACAGTAATGTTCTGTCTCTGGTCCACGGTAATGTTCCATTTCTGGTCCACGGTAATGTTCTGTCTCTGGTCCACGATAAAGTTCGATCTCTGGTCCACGATAATGTTCGGTTTCACGGTAATGTTCCGTTTCTGGTCCACGATAATGTTGTGTTTCTGGTCCACGATAATGTTCGGTTTCACGATAATGTTCCGTTTCTGGTCCACGATAATGTTCTGTTTAGGTTTCACGGTAATGTTTCGTCTCTGGTCCACGATAATGTTCCGTCTCTGGTCCACGATAATGTTCTGTCTCTGATCCACGATAATGTTCTGTCTCTGGTCCACGATAATGTTCCGTTTCTGGTCGACGATAATGTTCTGTTTCAGTTTCACGGTAATGTTTTGTTTCTGTTTCACGGTAATGTTCCGTCTCTGGTCCACGATAATGTTCGGTTTCACGATAATGTTCCGTTTCTGGTCCACGATAATGTTCGGTTTCACGGTAATGTTCCGTCTCTGGTCCACGATAATGTTCCGTCTTTGGTCCACGATAATGTTCTGTTTCGGTTTCACGGTAATGTTCTGTTTCCGTTTCACGGTAATGTTCTGTCTCTGGTCCACGGTAATGTTGTGTTTCTGTTTCACGGTAATGTTCTGCCTCTGGTTCACGGTAATGTTCTGTCTCTGGTCCACGCTAATGTTCTGTTTCTGTTTCACGGTAATGTTCCGTTTCTGGTCCACGATAATGTTGTGTTTCTCTTTCACGGTAATGTTCCGTTTCTGGTCCACGATAATGTTCTGTTTCGGTTTCACGGTATCGTTCTGTCTCTGGTCCACGGTAGTTTTCTGTTTTGGTTTCACGGTAATGTTGGGTTTCACGGTAATGTTCGGTCTCTGGTCCACGGTAATGTTCGGTTTCACGGTAATGTTCGGTCTCTGGTCCACGATAATGTTCGGTTTGACGATAATGTTCGGTTTCACGGTAATGTTCTGGTCCACGGTAATGTTCTGGTCCACAGTAATGTTCCGTCTCTGGTCCACAGTAATGTTCCATTTCTGGTCCACGGTAATGTTCTGTCTCTGGTCCACGATAATGTTCGATTTCTGGTCGACGATAATGTTCGGTTTCACGGTAAAGTTCCGTCTCTGGTCCACGATAATGTTCGGTTTCACGGTAATGTTCCATTTCTGGTCCACGGTAATGTTCCGTCTCTGGTCCACGATAATGTTGTGTTTCTGTTTCACGGTAATGTTCCGTTTCTGGTCCATGATAATGTTCTGTTTCATGGTAATGTTCTGCCTCTGGTCCATGGTAATGTTCTGTCTCTGGTCCACGGTAATGTTCGGTTTCAAGGTAAAGTTCGGTCTCTGGTCCATAGTAATGTTGTGTGTCTGGTCCACGGTAATGTTCCATTTCTGGTCCACGGTAATGTTCTGTCTCTTGTCCACGATAAAGTTCGATCTCTGGTCCACGATAATGTTCGGTTTCACGGTAATGTTCTCTTTCTGGTCCAAGATAATGTTGTTTTTCTGTTTCACGGTAATGTTCCGTTTCTGGTCCATGATAATGTTCTGTTTCATGGTAATGTTCTGTCTCTGGTCCATGGTAATATTCTGTCTCTGGTCCACGATAATGTTCTGTTTCGGTTTCATGGTAATGTTCTGTCTCTGGTCCACGATCATTTTGTGTTTCTGGTCCACGATAATGTTCGGTTTCACGGTAATGTTCCGTCTCTGGTCCACGATAATTTTGTGTTTCTGTTTCACGGTAATGTTCCATTTCTGGTCCACGATATTGTTCTGTTTCGGTTTCACGGTAATGTTCTGTCTCTGGTCCACGGTAATGTTCCGTCTCTGGTCCACGATAATGTTCGGTTTCACGGTAATGTTCCGTTTCTGGTCCACGATAATGTTCTGTTTCGGTTTCACGGTAATGTTCTTTCTCTGGTCCACGATAATGTTCCGTTTCTGGTCCACGGTAATGTTCTGTTTCTGTTTCAAGGTAATGTTCCGTTTCTGGTCCACGATAATGTTGTGTTTCTTTTTCACGGTAATGTTCCGTTTCTGGTCCACAATAATGTTCTGTTTCGGTTTCACGGTAATGTTCCATTTCTGGTCCACGATAATGTTCTGTTTCGGTTTCACGGTAATGTTCCGTCTCTGGTCCACGAAAATGTTGTGTTTCTGTTTCACGGTAATGTTCCGTTTCTGGTCCATGATAATGTTCTGTTTCACGGTAATGTTCTGTCTCTGGTCCATGGTAATGTTCTGTCTCTTGTCCACGGTAATGTTCGGTTTCAAGATAAAGTTCGGTCTCTGGTCCAAAGTAATGTTCTGTCTCTGGTCCACGGTAATGTTCTGTCTCTGGTCCACGATAATGTTCGGTTTCACGGTAATGCTCAGTCTCTGGTCCACGATAATGTTGTGTTTCTGGTCCACGATAATGTTCGGTTTCACGATAATGTTCCGTTTCTGGTCCACGATAATGTTCTGTTTAGGTTTCACGGTAATGTTTCGTCTCTGGTCCACGATAATGTTCCGTCTCTGGTCCACGATAATGTTCTGTCTCTGATCCACGATAATGTTCTGTCTCTGGTCCACGATAATGTTCCGTTTCTGGTCGACGATAATGTTCTGTTTCAGTTTCACGGTAATGTTCTGTTTCTGTTTCACGGTAATGTTCCGTTTCTGGTCCACGATAATGTTGTGTTTCTTTTTCACGGTAATGTTCCGTTTCTGGTCCACAATAATGTTCTGTTTCGGTTTCACGGTAATGTTCCATTTCTGGTCCACGATAATGTTCTGTTTCGGTTTCACGGTAAGGTTCCGTCTCTGGTCCACGAAAATGTTGTGTTTCTGTTTCACGGTAATGTTCCGTTTCTGGTCCATGATAATGTTCTGTTTCACGGTAATGTTCTGTCTCTGGTCCATGGTAATGTTCTGTCTCTTGTCCACGGTAATGTTCGGTTTCAAGATAAAGTTCGGTCTCTGGTCCAAAGTAATGTTCTGTCTCTGGTCCACGGTAATGTTCTGTCTCTGGTCCACGATAATGTTCGGTTTCACGGTAATGCTCAGTCTCTGGTCCACGATAATGTTCTGTTTCAGTTTCACTGTAATGTTCCGTCTCTGGTCCACGATAATATTCTGTTTCGGTTTCACGGTAATGTTCCGTCTCTGGTCCACGGTAATGTTCCATCTCTGGTCCACGATAATGTTGTGTTTCTGTTTCACGGTAATGTTCCGTTTCTGGTCCATGATAATGTTTTGTTTCATGGTAATGTTCTGTCTCTGGTCCATGGTAATGTTCTGTCTCTGGTCCACGGTAATGTTCCGTTTCAAGGTAAAGTTCGGTCTCTGGTCCACAGTAATGTTCTGTCTCTGGTCCACGGTAATGTTCCATTTCTGGTCCACGGTAATGTTCTGTCTCTGGTCCACGATAAAGTTCGATCTCTGGTCCACGATAATGTTCGGTTTCACGGTAATGTTCCGTTTCTGGTCCACGATAATGTTGTGTTTCTGGTCCACGATAATGTTCGGTTTCACGATAATGTTCCGTTTCTGGTCCACGATAATGTTCTGTTTAGGTTTCACGGTAATGTTTCGTCTCTGGTCCACGATAATGTTCCGTCTCTGGTCCACGATAATGTTCTGTCTCTGATCCACGATAATGTTGTGTTTCTGTTTCACGGTAATGTTCCGTTTCTGGTCCATGATAATGTTCTGTTTCATGGTAATGTTCTGCCTCTGGTCCATGGTAATGTTCTGTCTCTGGTCCACGGTAATGTTCGGTTTCAAGGTAAAGTTCGGTCTCTGGTCCATAGTAATGTTGTGTGTCTGGTCCACGGTAATGTTCCATTTCTGGTCCACGGTAATGTTCTGTCTCTTGTCCACGATAAAGTTCGATCTCTGGTCCACGATAATGTTCGGTTTCACGGTAATGTTCTCTTTCTGGTCCAAGATAATGTTGTTTTTCTGTTTCACGGTAATGTTCCGTTTCTGGTCCATGATAATGTTCTGTTTCATGGTAATGTTCTGTCTCTGGTCCATGGTAATGTTCTGTCTCTGGTCCATGGTAATATTCTGTCTCTGGTCCACGATAATGTTCTGTTTCGGTTTCATGGTAATGTTCTGTCTCTGGTCCACGATCATTTTGTGTTTCTGGTCCACGATAATGTTCGGTTTCACGGTAATGTTCCGTCTCTGGTCCACGATAATTTTGTGTTTCTGTTTCACGGTAATGTTCCATTTCTGGTCCACGATATTGTTCTGTTTCGGTTTCACGGTAATGTTCTGTCTCTGGTCCACGGTAATGTTCCGTCTCTGGTCCACGATAATGTTCGGTTTCACGGTAATGTTCCGTTTCTGGTCCACGATAATGTTCTGTTTCGGTTTCACGGTAATGTTCTTTCTCTGGTCCACGATAATGTTCCGTTTCTGGTCCACGGTAATGTTCTGTTTCTGTTTCAAGGTAATGTTCCGTTTCTGGTCCACGATAATGTTGTGTTTCTTTTTCACGGTAATGTTCCGTTTCTGGTCCACAATAATGTTCTGTTTCGGTTTCACGGTAATGTTCCATTTCTGGTCCACGATAATGTTCTGTTTCGGTTTCACGGTAATGTTCCGTCTCTGGTCCACGAAAATGTTGTGTTTCTGTTTCACGGTAATGTTCCGTTTCTGGTCCATGATAATGTTCTGTTTCACGGTAATGTTCTGTCTCTGGTCCATGGTAATGTTCTGTCTCTTGTCCACGGTAATGTTCGGTTTCAAGATAAAGTTCGGTCTCTGGTCCAAAGTAATGTTCTGTCTCTGGTCCACGGTAATGTTCTGTCTCTGGTCCACGATAATGTTCGGTTTCACGGTAATGCTCAGTCTCTGGTCCACGATAATGTTGTGTTTCTGGTCCACGATAATGTTCGGTTTCACGATAATGTTCCGTTTCTGGTCCACGATAATGTTCTGTTTAGGTTTCACGGTAATGTTTCGTCTCTGGTCCACGATAATGTTCCGTCTCTGGTCCACGATAATGTTCTGTCTCTGATCCACGATAATGTTCTGTCTCTGGTCCACGATAATGTTCCGTTTCTGGTCGACGATAATGTTCTGTTTCAGTTTCACGGTAATGTTCTGTTTCTGTTTCACGGTAATGTTCCGTTTCTGGTCCACGATAATGTTGTGTTTCTTTTTCACGGTAATGTTCCGTTTCTGGTCCACAATAATGTTCTGTTTCGGTTTCACGGTAATGTTCCATTTCTGGTCCACGATAATGTTCTGTTTCGGTTTCACGGTAAGGTTCCGTCTCTGGTCCACGAAAATGTTGTGTTTCTGTTTCACGGTAATGTTCCGTTTCTGGTCCATGATAATGTTCTGTTTCACGGTAATGTTCTGTCTCTGGTCCATGGTAATGTTCTGTCTCTTGTCCACGGTAATGTTCGGTTTCAAGATAAAGTTCGGTCTCTGGTCCAAAGTAATGTTCTGTCTCTGGTCCACGGTAATGTTCTGTCTCTGGTCCACGATAATGTTCGGTTTCACGGTAATGCTCAGTCTCTGGTCCACGATAATGTTCTGTTTCAGTTTCACTGTAATGTTCCGTCTCTGGTCCACGATAATATTCTGTTTCGGTTTCACGGTAATGTTCCGTCTCTGGTCCACGGTAATGTTCCATCTCTGGTCCACGATAATGTTGTGTTTCTGTTTCACGGTAATGTTCCGTTTCTGGTCCATGATAATGTTTTGTTTCATGGTAATGTTCTGTCTCTGGTCCATGGTAATGTTCTGTCTCTGGTCCACGGTAATGTTCCGTTTCAAGGTAAAGTTCGGTCTCTGGTCCACAGTAATGTTCTGTCTCTGGTCCACGGTAATGTTCCATTTCTGGTCCACGGTAATGTTCTGTCTCTGGTCCACGATAAAGTTCGATCTCTGGTCCACGATAATGTTCGGTTTCACGGTAATGTTCCGTTTCTGGTCCACGATAATGTTGTGTTTCTGGTCCACGATAATGTTCGGTTTCACGATAATGTTCCGTTTCTGGTCCACGATAATGTTCTGTTTAGGTTTCACGGTAATGTTTCGTCTCTGGTCCACGATAATGTTCCGTCTCTGGTCCACGATAATGTTCTGTCTCTGATCCACGATAATGTTCTGTCTCTGGTCCACGATAATGTTCCGTTTCTGGTCGACGATAATGTTCTGTTTCAGTTTCACGGTAATGTTTTGTTTCTGTTTCACGGTAATGTTCCGTCTCTGGTCCACGATAATGTTCGGTTTCACGATAATGTTCCGTTTCTGGTCCACGATAATGTTCGGTTTCACGGTAATGTTCCGTCTCTGGTCCACGATAATGTTCCGTCTTTGGTCCACGATAATGTTCTGTTTCGGTTTCACGGTAATGTTCTGTTTCCGTTTCACGGTAATGTTCTGTCTCTGGTCCACGGTAATGTTGTGTTTCTGTTTCACGGTAATGTTCTGCCTCTGGTTCACGGTAATGTTCTGTCTCTGGTCCACGCTAATGTTCTGTTTCTGTTTCACGGTAATGTTCCGTTTCTGGTCCACGATAATGTTGTGTTTCTCTTTCACGGTAATGTTCCGTTTCTGGTCCACGATAATGTTCTGTTTCGGTTTCACGGTATCGTTCTGTCTCTGGTCCACGGTAGTTTTCTGTTTTGGTTTCACGGTAATGTTGGGTTTCACGGTAATGTTCGGTCTCTGGTCCACGGTAATGTTCGGTTTCACGGTAATGTTCGGTCTCTGGTCCACGATAATGTTCGGTTTGACGATAATTTTCGGTTTCACGGTAATGTTCTGGTCCACGGTAATGTTCTGGTCCACAGTAATGTTCCGTCTCTGGTCCACAGTAATGTTCCATTTCTGGTCCACGGTAATGTTCTGTCTCTGGTCCACGATAATGTTCGATTTCTGGTCGACGATAATGTTCGGTTTCACGGTAAAGTTCCGTCTCTGGTCCACGATAATGTTCGGTTTCACGGTAATGTTCCATTTCTGGTCCACGGTAATGTTCCGTCTCTGGTCCACGATAATGTTGTGTTTCTGTTTCACGGTAATGTTCCGTTTCTGGTCCATGATAATGTTCTGTTTCATGGTAATGTTCTGCCTCTGGTCCATGGTAATGTTCTGTCTCTGGTCCACGGTAATGTTCGGTTTCAAGGTAAAGTTCGGTCTCTGGTCCATAGTAATGTTGTGTGTCTGGTCCACGGTAATGTTCCATTTCTGGTCCACGGTAATGTTCTGTCTCTTGTCCACGATAAAGTTCGATCTCTGGTCCACGATAATGTTCGGTTTCACGGTAATTTTCTCTTTCTGGTCCAAGATAATGTTGTTTTTCTGTTTCACGGTAATGTTCCGTTTCTGGTCCATGATAATGTTCTGTTTCATGGTAATGTTCTGTCTCTGGTCCATGGTAATATTCTGTCTCTGGTCCACGATAATGTTCTGTTTCGGTTTCATGGTAATGTTCTGTCTCTGGTCCACGATCATTTTGTGTTTCTGGTCCACGATAATGTTCGGTTTCACGGTAATGTTCCGTCTCTGGTCCACGATAATTTTGTGTTTCTGTTTCACGGTAATGTTCCATTTCTGGTCCACGATATTGTTCTGTTTCGGTTTCACGGTAATGTTCTGTCTCTGGTCCACGGTAATGTTCCGTCTCTGGTCCACGATAATGTTCGGTTTCACGGTAATGTTCCGTTTCTGGTCCACGATAATGTTCTGTTTCGGTTTCACGGTAATGTTCTTTCTCTGGTCCACGATAATGTTCCGTTTCTGGTCCACGGTAATGTTCTGTTTCTGTTTCACGGTAATGTTCCGTTTCTGGTCCACGATAATGTTGTGTTTCTTTTTCACGGTAATGTTCCGTTTCTGGTCCACAATAATGTTCTGTTTCGGTTTCACGGTAATGTTCCATTTCTGGTCCACGATAATGTTCTGTTTCGGTTTCACGGTAATGTTCCGTCTCTGGTCCACGAAAATGTTGTGTTTCTGTTTCACGGTAATGTTCCGTTTCTGGTCCATGATAATGTTCTGTTTCACGGTAATGTTCTGTCTCTGGTCCATGGTAATGTTCTGTCTCTTGTCCACGGTAATGTTCGGTTTCAAGATAAAGTTCGGTCTCTGGTCCAAAGTAATGTTCTGTCTCTGGTCCACGGTAATGTTCTGTCTCTGGTCCACGATAATGTTCGGTTTCACGGTAATGCTCAGTCTCTGGTCCACGATAATGTTCTGTTTCAGTTTCACTGTAATGTTCCGTCTCTGGTCCACGATAATATTCTGTTTCGGTTTCACGGTAATGTTCCGTCTCTGGTCCACGGTAATGTTCCATCTCTGGTCCACGATAATGTTGTGTTTCTGTTTCACGGTAATGTTCCGTTTCTGGTCCATGATAATGTTTTGTTTCATGGTAATGTTCTGTCTCTGGTCCATGGTAATGTTCTTTCTCTGGTCCACGGTAATGTTCCGTTTCAAGGTAAAGTTCGGTCTCTGGTCCACAGTAATGTTCTGTCTCTGGTCCACGGTAATGTTCCATTTCTGGTCCACGGTAATGTTCTGTCTCTGGTCCACGATAAAGTTCGATCTCTGGTCCACGATAATGTTCGGTTTCACGGTAATGTTCCGTTTCTGGTCCACGATAATGTTGTGTTTCTGGTCCACGATAATGTTCGGTTTCACGATAATGTTCCGTTTCTGGTCCACGATAATGTTCTGTTTAGGTTTCACGGTAATGTTTCGTCTCTGGTCCACGATAATGTTCCGTCTCTGGTCCACGATAATGTTCTGTCTCTGATCCACGATAATGTTCTGTCTCTGGTCCACGATAATGTTCCGTTTCTGGTCGACGATAATGTTCTGTTTCAGTTTCACGGTAATGTTTTGTTTCTGTTTCACGGTAATGTTCCGTCTCTGGTCCACGATAATGTTCGGTTTCACGATAATGTTCCGTTTCTGGTCCACGATAATGTTCGGTTTCACGGTAATGTTCCGTCTCTGGTCCACGATAATGTTCCGTCTTTGGTCCACGATAATGTTCTGTTTCGGTTTCACGGTAATGTTCTGTTTCCGTTTCACGGTAATGTTCTGTCTCTGGTCCACGGTAATGTTGTGTTTCTGTTTCACGGTACTGTTCTGCCTCTGGTTCACGGTAATGTTCTGTCTCTGGTCCACGCTAATGTTCTGTTTCTGTTTCACGGTAATGTTCCGTTTCTGGTCCACGATAATGTTGTGTTTCTCTTTCACGGTAATGTTCTGTTTCTGGTCCACGATAATGTTCTGTTTCGGTTTCACGGTATCGTTCTGTCTCTGGTCCACGGTAGTTTTCTGTTTTGGTTTCACGGTAATGTTGGGTTTCACGGTAATGTTCGGTCTCTGGTCCACGGTAATGTTCGGTTTCACGGTAATGTTCGGTCTCTGGTCCACGATAATGTTCGGTTTGACGATAATGTTCGGTTTCACGGTAATGTTCTGGTCCACGGTAATGTTCTGGTCCACAGTAATGTTCCGTCTCTGGTCCACAGTAATGTTCCATTTCTGGTCCACGGTAATGTTCTGTCTCTGGTCCACGATAATGTTCGATTTCTGGTCGACGATAATGTTCGGTTTCACGGTAATGTTCCGTCTCTGGCTCACGATAATGTTCGGTTTCACGGTAATGTTCCATTTCTGGTCCACGGTAATGTTCCGTCTCTGGTCCACGATAATGTTCTGTTTCTGGTCCACGATAATGTTCTGTTTCGGTTTCACGGTATCGTTCTGTCTCTGGTCCACGGTAGTTTTCTGTTTTGGTTTCACGGTAATGTTGGGTTTCACGGTAATGTTCGGTCTCTGGTCCACGGTAATGTTCGGTTTCACGGTAATGTTCGGTCTCTGGTCCACGATAATGTTCGGTTTGACGATAATGTTCGGTTTCACGGTAATGTTCTGGTCCACGGTAATGTTCTGGTCCACAGTAATGTTCCGTCTCTGGTCCACAGTAATGTTCCATTTCTGGTCCACGGTAATGTTCTGTCTCTGGTCCACGATAATGTTCGATTTCTGGTCGACGATAATGTTCGGTTTCACGGTAATGTTCCGTCTCTGGCTCACGATAATGTTCGGTTTCACGGTAATGTTCCATTTCTGGTCCACGGTAATGTTCCGTCTCTGGTCCACGATAATGTTGTGTTTCTGTTTCACGGTAATGTTCCGTTTCTGGTCCATGATAATGTTCTGTTTCATGGTAATGTTCTGCCTCTGGTCCATGGTAATGTTCTGTCTCTGGTCCACGGTAATGTTCGGTTTCAAGGTAAAGTTCGGTCTCTGGTCCATAGTAATGTTGTGTGTCTGGTCCACGGTAATGTTCCATTTCTGGTCCACGGTAATGTTCTGTCTCTGGTCCACGATAAAGTTCGATCTCTGGTCCACGATAATGTTCGGTTTCACGGTAATGTTCTCTTTCTGGTCCAAGATAATGTTGTTTTTCTGTTTCACGGTAATGTTCCGTTTCTGGTCCATGATAATGTTCTGTTTCATGGTAATGTTCTGTCTCTGGTCCATGGTAATATTCTGTCTCTGGTCCACGGTAATGTTCGGTTTCAAGGTAAAGTTCTGTCTCTGGTCCACAGTAATGTTCTGTCTCTGGTCCACGGTAATGTTCTGTCTCTCGTCCACGGAAATGTTCTGTCTCTGGTCCACGATAATGTTCTGTTTCGGTTTCACGGTATCGTTCTGTCTCTGGTCCACGGTAGTTTTCTGTTTTGGTTTCACGGTAATGTTGGGTTTCACGGTAATGTTCGGTCTCTGGTCCACAGTAATGTTCGGTTTCACGGTAATGTTCGGTCTCTGGTCCACGATAATGTTGGGTTTGACGATAATGTTCGGTTTCACGGTAATGTTCTGGTCCACGGTAATGTTCTGGTCCACAGTAATGTTCCGTCTCTGGTCCACAGTAATGTTCCATTTCTGGTCCACGGTAATGTTCTTTCTCTGGTCCACGATAATGTTCGATTTCTGGTCGACGATAATGTTCGGTTTCACGGTAATGTTCCGTCTCTGGTCCACGATAATGTTCGGTTTCACGGTAATGTTCCATTTCTGGTCCACGGTAATGTTCCGTCTCTGGTCCACGATAATGTTGTGTTTCTGTTTCACGGTAATGTTCCGTTTCTGGTCCATGATAATGTTCTGTTTCATGGTAATGTTCTGCCTCTGGTCCATGGTAATGTTCTGTCTCTGGTCCACGGTAATGTTCGGTTTCAAGGTAAAGTTCGGTCTCTGGTCCATAGTAATGTTGTGTGTCTGGTCCACGGTAATGTTCCATTTCTGGTCCACGGTAATGTTCTGTCTCTGGTCCACGATAAAGTTCGATCTCTGGTCCACGATAATGTTCGGTTTCACGGTAATGTTCCGTCTCTGGTCCAAGATAATGTTGTTTTTCTGTTTCACGGTAATGTTCCGTTTCTGGTCCATGATAATGTTCTGTTTCATGGTAATGTTCTGTCTCTGGTCCATGGTAATATTCTGTCTCTGGTCCACGGTAATGTTCGGTTTCAAGGTAAAGTTCTGTCTCTGGTCCACAGTAATGTTCTGTCTCTGGTCCACGGTAATGTTCTGTCTCTCGTCCACGGAAATGTTCTGTCTCTGGTCCACGGAAATGTTCTGTCTCTGGTCCACGGTAATGTTCTGTCTCTGGTCCACGGTAATGTTCGATCTCTGGTCCATGATAATGTTCGGTTTCACGGTAATGTTCCGTCTCTGGTCCAAGATAATTTTGTGTTTCTGTTTCACGGTAATGTTCCGTTTCTGGTCCATGATAATGTTCTGTTTCGGTTTCACGGTAATGTTCCTTCTCTGGTCCACGGTAATGTTCTGTGTCTGGTCCACGATAATGTTCGGTTTCACTGTAATGTTCCGTTTCTGGTCCACGATAATGTTCTGTTTCGGTTTCACGGTAATGTTCTTTCTCTGGTCCACGATAATGTTCCGTATCTGGTCCACGGTAATGTTCTGTTTCTTTTTCACGGTAATGTTCTGTCTCTGGTCCACGGTAATGTTCTGTCTCTGGTCCACGGTAATGTTCGATCTCTGGTCCACGATAATGTTCGGTTTCACGGTAATGTTCCGGCTCTGGTCCACGATAATGTTATTTTTCTGTTTCACGGTAATGTTCCGTTTCTGGTCCACGATAATTTTGTGTTTCTGTTTCACGGTAATGTTCCGTTTCTGGTCCACGATAATGTTCTGTTTCGGTTTCATGGCAATGTTCTGTCTCTGGTCCACGATCATTTTGTGTTTCTGGTCCACGATAATGTTCGGTTTCACGATAATGTTCCGTTTCTGGTCCACGGTAATGTTCCGTCTCTGGTCCACGATAATGTTGTGTTTCTGTTTCACGGTAATGTTCTGTCTCTGGTCCACGATAATGTTCCGTTTCTGGTCCACGATAATGTTCTGTTTCGGTTTCACGGTAATGTTCTGTCTCTGGTCCACGATAATGTTCCGTTTCTGGTCCACGATAATGTTCTGTTTTGGTTTCAAGGTAATGTTCTGTCTCTGGTCCACGGTAATGTTGTGTTTCTGTTTCACGGTAATGTTCCGTTTCTGGTCCACGATAATCTTCTGTTTCGGTTTCACGGTAATGTTCTGTCTCTGGTCCATGATAATGTTCCGTCTCTGGTCCACGATAATGTTCTGTCTCTGATCCACGATAATGTTCCGTTTCTGGTCCACGATAATGTTCTGTTTCGGTTTCACGGTAATGTTCTGTCTCTGGTCCACGATAATGTTCCGTTTCTGGTCCACGATAATGTTCGGTTTTGGTTTCAAGGTAATGTTCTGTCTCTGGTCCACGGTAATGTTGTGTTTCTGTTTCACGGTAATGTTCCGTTTCTGGTCCACGATAATCTTCTGTTTCGGTTTCACGGTAATGTTCCGTTTCTGGTCCACGATAATGTTCTGTTTCTGTTTCACGGTAATGTTCCGTTTCTGGTCCATGATAATGTTCTGTTTCACGGTAATGTTCTGTCTCTGGTCCATGGTAATGTTTGGTCTCTGGTCCACGGTAATGTTCTGTCTCTGGTCCACGGTAATGTTCTGTCTCTGGTCCACGGTAATGTTCGATCTCTGGTCCACGATAATGTTCGGTTTCACGGTAATTTTCCGTGTCTGGTCCACGATAATGTTCTTTTTCGGTTTCACGGTAATGTTCCGTGTCTGGTCCACGATAATGTTCTTTTTCGGTTTCACGGTAATGTTCCGTTTCTGGTCCACGATAATGTTCTGTTTAGGTTTCACGATAATGTTCTGTCTCTGATCCACGATAATGTTCTGTCTCTGGTCCACGATAATGTTCGGTTTCACGATAATGTTCCGTTTCTGGTCAACGATAATGTTCTGTTTAGGTTTCACGGTAATGTTCTGTCTCTGGTCCATGATAATGTTCCGTCTCTGGTCCACGATAATGTTCTGTCTCTGATCCACGATAATGTTTTGTCTCTGGTCCACGATAATGTTCCGTTTCTGGTCCACGATAATGTTCTGTTTCGGTTTCACGGTAATGTTCTGTCTCTGGTCCACGATAATGTTCCGTTTCTGGTCCACGATAATGTTCTGTTTTGGTTTCAAGGTAATGTTCTGTCTCTGGTCCACGGTAATGTTGTGTTTCTGTTTCACGGTAATGTTCCGTTTCTGGTCCACGATAATCTTCTGTTTCGGTTTCACGGTAATGTTCCGTTTCTGGTCCACGATAATCTTCTGTTTCGGTTTCACGGTAATGTTCCGTTTCTGGTCCATGATAATGTTCTGTTTCACGGTAATGTTCTGTCTCTGGTCCATGGTAATGTTCGGTCTCTGGTACACGGTAATGTTCTGTCTCTGGTCCACGGTAATGTTCTGTCTCTGGTCCACGGTAATGTTCGATCTCTGGTCCACGATAATGTTCGGTTTCACGGTAATGTTCCGTGTCTGGTCCACGATAATGTTCTTTTTCGGTTTCACGGTAATGTTCCGTTTCTGGTCCACGATAATGTTCGGTTTCACGGTAATGTTCCGTGTCTGGTCCACGATAATGTTCTTTTTCGGTTTCACGGTAATGTTCCGTTTCTGGTCCACGATAATGTTCTGTTTCGGTTTCAAGGTAATGTTCCGTCTCTGGTCCACGGTAATGTTCCGTCTCTGGTCCACGATAATGTTGTGTTTCTGTTTCACGGTAATGTTCCGTTTCTGGTCCATGACAATGTTCTGTTTCACGGTAATGTTCTGTCTCTGGTCCATGGTAATTTTCTGTTTTTGGTCCACGGTAATGTTCTGTTTCAAGGTAATGTTCGGTCTCTGGTCCACGGTAATGTTCTGTCTCTGGTCCACGGTAATGTTCTGTCTCTGGTCCACGGTAATATTCTGTCTCTGGTCCACGATAATGTTCGATCTCTGGTCCACGATAATGTCCGGTTTCATGGTAATGTTCTGTCTCTGGTCCACGGTAATATTCTGTGTCTGGTCACCGATAATGTTCGGTTTCACGGTAATGTTCCGTCTCTGGTCCACGATAATGTTCCGTCTTTGGTCCACGATAATGTTCTGTTTCATGGTAATGTTCCGTTTCTGGTCCACGATAATTTTGTGTTTCTGTTTCACGGTAATGTTCCGTTTCTGGTCCACGATAATGTTCTGTTTTTGTTTCACGGTAATGTTCTGTTTCCGTTTCACGGTAATGTTCTGTCTCTGGTCCATGGTAATGTTGTGTTTCTGTTTGACTTTAATGTTCCGTCTCTGGTCCACGATAATGTTCGGTTTCACGATAATGTTCCGTTTCTGGTCCACGATAATGTTCCGTCTCTGGTCCACGATAATGTTGTTTTTCTGTTTAACGGTAATGTTCCGTTTCTGGTCCATGATAATGTTCTGTTTCATGGTAATGTTCTGTCTCTGGTCCATGGTAATATTCTGTCTCTGGTCCACGGTAATGTTCGGTTTCAAGGTAAAGTTCGGTCTCTGGTCCACAGTAATGTTCTGTCTCTGGTCCACGGTAATATTCTGTCTCTGGTCCACGGAAATGTTCTGTCTCTGGTCCACGGAAATGTTCTGTCTCTGGTCCACGGTAATGTTCTGTCTCTGGTCCACGGTAATGTTCTATCTCTGGTCCACGATAATTTTGTGTTTCTGTTTCACGGTAATGTTCCGTTTCTGGTCCACGATAATGTTCTGTTTCGGTTTCACGGTAATGTTCTGTCTCTGGTCCACGGTAATGTTCTGTGTCTGGTCCACGATAATGTTCGGTTTCACGGTAATGTTCCGTTTCTGGTCCACGATAATGTTCTGTTTCGGTTTCACGGTAATGTTCTTTCTCTGGTCCACGATAATGTTCCGTTTCTGGTCCACGGTAATGTTCTGTTTCTTTTTCACGGTAATGTTCCGTTTTTGGTTCACGATAATGTTCTGTCTCTGGTCCACGGTAATGTTCGATCTCTGGTCCACGATACTGTTCTGTCTCTGGTCCACGGTAATGTTTTTTCTCTGGTCCAAGATAATGTTCCGTTTCTGGTCCACGGTAATGTTCTGTTTCTTTTTCACGGTAATGTTCTGTCTCTGGTCCACGGTAATGTTCGATCTCTGGTCCACGATAATGTTCGGTTTCACGGTAATGTTCCGTCTCTGGTTCACTTTAATGTTCTGTCTCTGGTCCACGCTAATGTTCTGTTTCTGTTTCACGGTAATGTTCCGTTTCTGGTCCACGATAATGTTGTTTTTCTGTTTCACGGTAATATTCTGTCTCTGGTACACGCTAATGTTCTGTTTCTGTTTCACGGTAATGTTCCGTTTCTGGTCCACGATAATGTTGTGTTTCTGTTTCACGGTAATGTTCCGTTTCTGGTCCACGATAATGTTCTGTTTCATGGTAATGTTCTGTCTCTGGTCCATGGTAATATTCTGTCTCTGGTCCACGGTAATGTTCGGTTTCAAGGTAAAGTTCGGTCTCTGGTCCACAGTAATGTTCTGTCTCTGGTCCACGGTAATGTTCTGTCTCTGGTCCACGGAAATGTTCTGTCTCTGGTCCACGGAAATGTTCTGTCTCTGGTCCACGGTAATGTTCTCTCTCTGGTCCACGGTAATGTTCGATCTCTGGTCCACGATAATGTTCGGTTTCACGGTAATGTTCCGTTTTTGGTTCACGATAATTTTGTGTTTCTGTTTCACGGTAATGTTCCGTTTCTGGTCCACGATAATGTTCTGTTTCGGTTTCACGGTAATATTCTGTCTCTGGTCCACGGTAATGTTCTGTGTCTGGTCCACGATAATGTTCGGTTTCACGGTAATGTTCCGTTTCTGGTCCACGATAATGTTCTGTTTCGGTTTCACGGTAATGTTCTTTCTCTGGTCCACGATAATGTTCCGTATCTGGTCCACGGTAATGTTCTGTTTCTTTTTCACGGTAATGTTCTGTCTCTGGTCCACGGTAATTTTCTGTCTCTGGTCCACGGTAATGTTCGATCTCTGGTCCACGATAATGTTCGGTTTCACGGTAATGTTCCGGCTCTGGTCCACGATAATGTTGTGTTTCTGTTTCACGGTAATGTTCCGTTTCTGGTCCACGATAATTTTGTGTTTCTGTTTCACGGTAATGTTCCGTTTCTGGTCCACGATAATGTTCTGTTTTGGTTTCAAGGTAATGTTCTGTCTCTGGTCCACGGTAATGTTGTGTTTCTGTTTCACGGTAATGTACCGTTTCTGGTCCACGATAATCTTCTGTTTCGGTTTCACGGTAATGTTCTGTCTCTGGTCCATGATAATGTTCCGTCTCTGGTCCACGATAATGTTCTGTCTCTGATCCACGATAATGTTCCGTTTCTGGTCCACGATAATGTTCTGTTTCGGTTTCACGGTAATGTTCTGTCTCTGGTCCACGATAATGTTCCGTTTCTGGTCCACGATAATGTTCTGTTTTGGTTTCAAGGTAATGTAATGTTCCGTTTCTGGTCCACGATAATCTTCTGTTTCGGTTTCACGGTAATGTTCCGTTTCTGGTCCACGATAATGTTCTGTTTCTGTTTCACGGTAATGTTCCGTTTCTGGTCCATGATAATGTTCTGTTTCACGGTAATGTTCTGTCTCTGGTCCATGGTAATGTTTGGTCTCTGGTCCACGGTAATGTTCTGTCTCTGGTCCACGGTAATGTTCTGTCTCTGGTCCACGGTAATGTTCGATCTCTGGTCCACGATAATGTTCGGTTTCACGGTAATTTTCCGTGTCTGGTCCACGATAATGTTCTTTTTCGGTTTCACGGTAATGTTCCGTGTCTGGTCCACGATAATGTTCTGTTTCGGTTTCACGGTAATGTTCTGTTTCTGGTCCACGATAATGTTCCGTTTCTGGTCCACGATAATGTTGTGTTTCTGTTTCACGGTAATGTTCCGTTACTGGTCCACGATAATCTTCTGTTTTGGTTTCACGGTAATGTTCCGTTTCTGGTCCACGATAATGTTCTGTTTCTGTTTCACGGTAATGTTCCGTTTCTGGTCAATGATAATGTTCTGTTTCTGGTCCACGATAATGTTCCGTTTCTGGTCCACGATAATGTTGTGTTTCTGTTTCACGGTAATGTTCCGTTACTGGTCCACGATAATCTTCTGTTTTGGTTTCACGGTAATGTTCCGTTTCTGGTCCACGATAATGTTCTGTTTCTGTTTCACGGTAATGTTCTGTCTCTGGTCCATGGTAATGTTCGGTCTCTGGTCCACGGTAATGTTCTGTCTCTGGTCCACGGTAATGTTCTGTCTCTGGTCCACGGTAATGTTCTGTCTCTGGTCCATGGTAATGTTCGGTCTCTGGTCCACGGTAATGTTCTGTCTCTGGTCCACGGTAATGTTCTGTCTCTGGTCCACGGTAATGTTCGATCTCTGGTCCACGATAATGTTCGGTTTCACGGTAATGTTCCGTGTCTGGTCCACGATAATGTTCTGTTTCCGTTTCACGGTAATGTTCTGTCTCTGGTCCATGGTAATGTTGTGTTTCTGTTTGACGGTAATGTTCCGTCTCTGGTCCACGATAATGTTCGGTTTCACGATAATGTTCCGTTTCTGGTCCACGATAATGTTGTTTTTCTGTTTCACGGTAATGTTCCGTTTCTGGTCCATGATAATGTTCTGTTTCATGGTAATGTTCTGTCTCTGGTCCATGGTAATATTCTGTCTCTGGTCCACGGTAATGTTCGGTTTCAAGGTAAAGTTCGGTCTCTGGTCCACAGTAATGTTCTGTCTCTGGTCCACGGTAATGTTCTGTCTCTGGTCCACGGAAATGTTCTGTCTCTGGTCCACGGAAATGTTCTGTCTCTGGTCCACGGTAATGTTCTGTCTCTGGTCCACGATAATTTTGTGTTTCTGTTTCACGGTAATGTTCCGTTTCTGGTCCACGATAATGTTCTGTTTCGGTTTCACGGTAATGTTCTGTCTCTGGTCCACGGTAATGTTCTGTGTCTGGTCCACGATAATGTTCGGTTTCACGGTAATGTTCCGTTTCTGGTCCACGATAATGTTCTGTTTCGGTTTCACGGTAATGTTCTTTCTCTGGTCCACGATAATATGTTCCGTTTCTGGTCCACGGTAATGTTTTGTTTCTTTTTCACGGTAATGTTCCGTTTCTGGTCCACGATAATGTTCTGTCTCTGGTCCACGGTAATGTTCGATCTCTGGTCCACGATACTGTTCTGTCTCTGGTCCACGGTAATGTTCTTTCTCTGGTCCAAGATAATGTTCCGTTTCTGGTCCACGGTAATGTTCTGTTTCTTTTACACGTTAATGTTCTGTCTCTGGTCCACGGTAATGTTCGATCTCTGGTCCACGATAATGTTCGGTTTCACGGTAATGTTCCGTCTCTGGTTCACTTTAATGTTCTGTCTCTGGTCCACGCTAATGTTCTGTTTCTGTTTCACGGTAATGTTCCGTTTCTGGTCCACGATAATGTTGTTTTTCTGTTTCACGGTAATGTTCTGTCTCTGGTCCACGCTAATGTTCTGTTTCTGTTTCACGGTAATGTTCCGTTTCTGGTCCACGATAATGTTGTGTTTCTGTTTCACGGTAATGTTCCGTTTCTGGTCCACGATAATGTTCTGTTTCATGGTAATGTTCTGTCTCTGGTCCATGGTAATATTCTGTCTCTGGTCCACGGTAATGTTCGGTTTCAAGGTAAAGTTCGGTCTCTGGTCCACAGTAATGTTCTGTCTCTGGTCCACGGTAATGTTCTGTCTCTGGTCCACGGAAATGTTCTGTCTCTGGTCCACGGAAATGTTCTGTCTCTGGTCCACGGTAATGTTCTCTCTCTGGTCCACGGTAATGTTCTCTCTCTGGTCCACGGTAATGTTCGATCTCTGGTCCACGATAATGTTCGGTTTCACGGTAATGTTCCGTCTCTGGTCCACGATAGTTTTGTCTTTCTGTTTCACGGTAATGTTCCGTTTCTGGTCCACGATAATGTTCTGTTTCGTTTTCACGGTAATGTTCTGTCTCTGGTCCACGGTAATGTTCTGTGTCTGGTCCACGATAATGTTAAGTTTCACGGTAATGTTCCGTTTCTGGTCCACGATAATGTTCTGTTTCGGTTTCACGGTAATGTTCTTTCTCTGGTCCACGATAATGTTCCGTATCTGGTCCACGGAAATGTTCTGTTTCTTTTTCACGGTAATGTTCTGTCTCTGGTCCACGGTAATTTTCTGTCTCTGGTCTACGGTAATGTTCGATCTCTGGTCCACGATAATGTTCGGTTTCACGGTAATGTTCCGGCTCTGGTCCACGATAATGTTGTGTTTCTGTTTCACGGTAATGTTCCGTTTCTGGTCCACGATAATTTTGTGTTTCTGTTTCAAGGTAATGTTCCGTTTCTGGTCCACGATAATGTTCTGTTTCGGTTTCATGGTAATGTTCTGTCTCTGGTCCACGATAATTTTGCGTTTCTGGTCCACGATAATGTTCCGTTTCTGGTCAACGATAATGTTCTGTTTAGGTGTCACTGTAATGTTCAGTCTCTGGTCCATGATAATGTTCCGTTTCTGGTCCACGATAATGTTCTGTCTCTGATCCACGATAATGTTCTGTCTCTGATCCACGATAATGTTCTGTCTCTGGTCCACGATAATGTTCCGTTTCTAGTCCACGATAATTTTCTGTTTCGGTTTCACGGTAATGTTCTGTCTCTGGTCCACGATAATGTTCCGTTTCTGGTCCACGATAATGTTCTGTTTTGGTTTCAAGGTAATGTTCCGTCTCTGGTCCACGGTAATGTTCCGTCTCTGGTCCACAATAATGTTGTGTTTCTGTTTCACGGTAATGTTCCGTTTCTGGTCCACGATAATGTTGTGTTTCTGTTTCACGGTAATGTTCCGTTTCTGGTCCACGATAATGTTCTGTTTCGGTTTCATGGTAATGTTCTGTCTCTGGTCCACGATAATTTTGTGTTTCTGGTCCACGATAATGTTCGGTTTCACGATAATGTTCCGTTTCTGGTCAACGATAATGTTCTGTTTAGGTGTCACTGTAATGTTCTGTCTCTGGTCCATGATAATGTTCCGTTTCTGGTCCACGATAATGTTCTGTCTCTGATCCACGATAATGTTCTGTCTCTGATCCACGATAATGTTCTGTCTCTGGTCCACGATAATGTTCCGTTTCTAGTCCACGATAATGTTCTGTTTCGGTTTCACGGTAATGTTCTGTCTCTGGTCCACGATAATGTTCCGTTTCTGGTCCACGATAATGTTCTGTTTTGGTTTCAAGGTAATGTTCCGTCTCTGGTCCACGGTAATGTTCCGTCTCTGGTCCACGATAATGTTGTGTTTCTGTTTCACGGTAATGTTCCGTTTCTGGTCCATGACAATGTTCTTTTTCACGGTAATGTTCTGTCTCTGGTCCATGGTAATTTTCTGTTTCTGGTCCACGGTAATGTTCGGTTTCAAGGTAATGTTCGGTCTCTGGTCCACGGTAATGTTCTGTCTCTGGTCCACGGTAATGTTCTGTCTCTGGTCCACGGTAATGTTCTTTCTCTGGTCCACGATAATTTTTTGTTTCTGTTTCACGGTAATGTTCCGTTTCTGGTCCACAATAATGTTCGGTTTCATGGTAATGTTCTGTCTCTGGTCCACGGTAATGTTCGGTTTCACGGTAATGTTCCGTCTCTGGTCCACGATAATGTTCCGTCTTTGGTCCACGATAATGTTCTGTTTCATGGTAATGTTCCGTTTCTGGTCCACGATAATTTTGTGTTTTGGTTTCACGGTAATGTTCCGTTTCTGGTCCACGATAATGTTCTGTTTTTGTTTCACGGTAATGTTCTGTTTCCGTTTCACGGTAATGTTCTGTCTCTGGTCCACGGTAATGTTGTGTTTCTGTTTCACCGTAATGTTCCGTCTCTGGTCCACGATAATGTTCTGTTTCATGGTAATGTTCTGTCTCTGGTCCATGGTAATATTCTGTCTCTGGTCCACGGTAATGTTCGGTTTCAAGGTAAAGTTCGGTCTCTGGTCCACAGTAATGTTCTGTCTCTGGTCCACGGTAATGTTCTGTCTCTGGTCCACGGAAATGTTCTGTCTCTGGTCCACGGAAATGTTCTGTCTCTGGTCCACGGTAATGTTCTCTCTCTGGTCCACGGTAATGTTCGATCTCTGGTCCACGATAATGTTCGGTTTCACGGTAATGTTCCGTCTCTGGTCCACGATAATTTTGTCTTTCTGTTTCACGGTAATGTTCCGTTTCTGGTCCACGATAATGTTCTGTTTCGGTTTCACGGTAATGTTCTGTCTCTGGTCCACGGTAATGTTCTGTGTCTGGTCCAGGATAATGTTAAGTTTCACGGTAATGTTCCGTTTCTGGTCCACGATAATGTTCTGTTTCGGTTTCACGGTAATGTTCTTTCTCTGGTCCACGATAATGTTCCGTATCTGGTCCACGGAAATGTTCTGTTTCTTTTTCACGGTAATGTTCTGTCTCTGGTCCACGGTAATTTTCTGTCTCTGGTCCACGGTAATGTTCGATCTCTGGTCCACGATAATGTTCGGTTTCATGGTAATGTTCCGGCTCTGGTCCACGATAATGTTGTGTTTCTGTTTCACGGTAATGTTCCGTTTCTGGTCCACGATAATTTTGTGTTTCTGTTTCACGGTAATGTTCCGTTTCTGGTCCACGATAATGTTCTGTTTCGGTTTCATGGTAATGTTCTGTCTCTGGTCCACGATAATTTTGTGTTTCTGGTCCACGATAATGTTCCGTTTCTGGTCAACGATAATGTTCTGTTTAGGTGTCACTGTAATGTTCAGTCTCTGGTCCATGATAATGTTCCGTTTCTGGTCCACGATAATGTTCTGTCTCTGATCCACGATAATGTTCTGTCTCTGATCCACGATAATGTTCTGTCTCTGGTCCACGATAATGTTCCGTTTCTAGTCCACGATAATGTTCTGTTTCGGTTTCATGGTAATGTTCTGTCTCTGGTCCACGATAATGTTCCGTTTCTGGTCCACGATAATGTTCTGTTTTGGTTTCAAGGTAATGTTCCGTCTCTGGTCCACGGTAATGTTCCGTCTCTGGTCCACGATAATGTTGTGTTTCTGTTTCACGGTAATGTTCCGTTTCTGGTCCACGATAATGTTGTGTTTCTGTTTCACGGTAATGTTCCGTTTCTGGTCCACGATAATGTTCTGTTTCGGTTTCATGGTAATGTTCTGTCTCTGGTCCACGATAATTTTGTGTTTCTGGTCCACGATAATGTTCGGTTTCACGATAATGTTCCGTTTCTGGTCAACGATAATGTTCTGTTTAGGTGTCACTGTAATGTTCTGTCTCTGGTCCATGATAATGTTCCGTTTCTGGTCCACGATAATGTTCTGTCTCTGATCCACGATAATGTTCTGTCTCTGATCCACGATAATGTTCTGTCTCTGGTCAACGATAATGTTCCGTTTCTAGTCCACGATAATGTTCTGTTTCGGTTTCACGGTAATGTTCTGTCTCTGGTCCACGATAATGTTCCGTTTCTGGTCCACGATAATGTTCTGTTTTGGTTTCAAGGTAATGTTCCGTCTCTGGTCCACGGTAATGTTCCGTCTCTGGTCCACGATAATGTTGTGTTTCTGTTTCACGGTAATGTTCCGCTTCTGGTCCATGACAATGTTCTTTTTCACGGTAATGTTCTGTCTCTGGTCCATGGTAATTTTCTGTTTCTGGTCCACGGTAATGTTCGGTTTCAAGGTAATGTTCGGTCTCTGGTCCACGGTAATGTTCTGTCTCTGGTCCACGGTAATGTTCTGTCTCTGGTCCACGGTAATGTTCTTTCTCTGGTCCACGATAATTTTTTGTTTCTGTTTCACGGTAATGTTCCGTTTCTGGTCCACAATAATGTTCGGTTTCATGGTAATGTTCTGTCTCTGGTCCACGGTAATGTTCTGTGTCTGGTCCACGATAATGTTCGGTTTCACGGTAATGTTCCGTCTCTGGTCCACGATAATTTTGTGTTTCTGTTTCACGGTAATGTTCCGTTTCTGGTCCACGATAATGTTCTGTTTCGGTTTCACGGTAATATTCTGTCTCTGGTCCACAGTAATGTTCTGTGTCTGGTCCACGATAATGTTCGGTTTCACGGTAATGTTCCGTTTCTGGTCCACGATAATGTTCTGTTTCGGTTTCACGGTAATGTTCTTTCTCTGGTCCACGATAATGTTCCGTATCTGGTCCACGGTAATGTTCTGTCTCTGGTCCACGGTAATGTTCTCTCTCTGGTCCACGGTAATGTTCGATCTCTGGTCCACGATAATGTTCGGTTTCACGGTAATGTTCCGTCTCTGGTCCACGATAATTTTGTCTTTCTGTTTCACGGTAATGTTCCGTTTCTGGTCCACGATAATGTTCTGTTTCGGTTTCACGGTAATGTTCTGTCTCTGGTCCACGGTAATGTTCTGTGTCTGGTCCAGGATAATGTTAAGTTTCACGGTAATGTTCCGTTTCTGGTCCACGATAATGTTCTGTTTCGGTTTCACGGTAATGTTCTTTCTCTGGTCCACGATAATGTTCCGTATCTGGTCCACGGAAATGTTCTGTTTCTTTTTCACGGTAATGTTCTGTCTCTGGTCCACGGTAATTTTCTGTCTCTGGTCCACGGTAATGTTCGATCTCTGGTCCACGATAATGTTCGGTTTCATGGTAATGTTCCGGCTCTGGTCCACGATAATGTTGTGTTTCTGTTTCACGGTAATGTTCCGTTTCTGGTCCACGATAATTTTGTGTTTCTGTTTCACGGTAATGTTCCGTTTCTGGTCCACGATAATGTTCTGTTTCGGTTTCATGGTAATGTTCTGTCTCTGGTCCACGATAATTTTGTGTTTCTGGTCCACGATAATGTTCCGTTTCTGGTCAACGATAATGTTCTGTTTAGGTGTCACTGTAATGTTCAGTCTCTGGTCCATGATAATGTTCCGTTTCTGGTCCACGATAATGTTCTGTCTCTGATCCACGATAATGTTCTGTCTCTGATCCACGATAGTGTTCTGTCTCTGGTCCACGATAATGTTCCGTTTCTAGTCCACGATAATGTTCTGTTTCGGTTTCACGGTAATGTTCTGTCTCTGGTCCACGATAATGTTCCGTTTCTGGTCCACGATAATGTTCTGTTTTGGTTTCAAGGTAATGTTCCGTCTCTGGTCCACGGTAATGTTCCGTCTCTGGTCCACGATAATGATGTGTTTCTGTTTCACGGTAATGTTCCGTTTCTGGTCCACGATAATGTTGTGTTTCTGTTTCACGGTAATGTTCCGTTTCTGGTCCACGATAATGTTCTGTTTCGGTTTCATGGTAATGTTCTGTCTCTGGTCCACGATAATTTTGTGTTTCTGGTCCACGATAATGTTCGGTTTCACGATAATGTTCCGTTTCTGGTCAACGATAATGTTCTGTTTAGGTGTCACTGTAATGTTCTGTCTCTGGTCCATGATAATGTTCCGTTTCTGGTCCACGATAATGTTCTGTCTCTGATCCACGATAATGTTCTGTCTCTGATCCACGATAATGTTCTGTCTCTGGTCAACGATAATGTTCCGTTTCTAGTCCACGATAATGTTCTGTTTCGGTTTCACGGTAATGTTCTGTCTCTGGTCCACGATAATGTTCCGTTTCTGGTCCACGATAATGTTCTGTTTTGGTTTCAAGGTAATGTTCCATCTCTGGTCCACGGTAATGTTCCGTCTCTGGTCCACGATAATGTTGTGTTTCTGTTTCACGGTAATGTTCCGCTTCTGGTCCATGACAATGTTCTTTTTCACGGTAATGTTCTGTCTCTGGTCCATGGTAATTTTCTGTTTCTGGTCCACGGTAATGTTCGGTTTCAAGGTAATGTTCGGTCTCTGGTCCACGGTAATGTTCTGTCTCTGGTCCACGGTAATGTTCTGTCTCTGGTCCACGGTAATGTTCTTTCTCTGGTCCACGATCATTTTTTGTTTCTGTTTCACGGTAATGTTCCGTTTCTGGTCCACAATAATGTTCGGTTTCATGGTAATGTTCTGTCTCTGGTCCACGGTAATGTTCTGTGTCTGGTCCACGATAATGTTCGGTTTCACGGTAATGTTCCGTCTCTGGTCCACGATAATTTTGTGTTTCTGTTTCACGGTAATGTTCCGTTTCTGGTCCACGATAATGTTCTGTTTCGGTTTCACGGTAATATTCTGTCTCTGGTCCACAGTAATGTTCTGTGTCTGGTCCACGATAATGTTCGGTTTCACGGTAATGTTCCGTTTCTGGTCCACGATAATGTTCTGTTTCGGTTTCACGGTAATGTTCTTTCTCTGGTCCACGATAATGTTCCGTATCTGGTCCACGGTAATGTTCTGTTTCTTTTTCACGGTAATGTTCTGTCTCTGGTCCACGGTAATTTTCTGTCTCTGGTCCACGGTAATGTTCGATCTCTGGTCCACGATAATGTTCGGTTTCACGGTAATGTTCCGGCTCTGGTCCACGATAATGTTGTGTTTCTGTTTCACGGTAATGTTCCGTTTCTGGTCCACGATAATTTTGTGTGTCTGTTTCACGGTAATGTTCCGTTTCTGGTCCACGATAATGTTCTGTTTCGGTTTCATGGTAATGTTCTGTCTCTGGTCCACGATAATTTTGTGTTTCTGGTCCACGATAATGTTCGGTTTCACGATAATGTTCCGTTTCTGGTCAACGATAATGTTCTGTTTAGGTGTCACTGTAATGTTCTGTCTCTGGTCCATGATAATGTTCCGTTTCTGGTCCACGATAATGTTCTGTCTCTGATCCACGATAATGTTCTGTCTCTGATCCACGATAATGTTCTGTCTCTGGTCCACGATAATGTTCCGTTTCTGGTCCACGATAATGTTCTGTTTCGGTTTCACGGTAATGTTCTGTTTCTGGTCCACGATAATGTTCCGTTTCTGGTCCACGATAATGTTGTGTTTCTGTTTCACGGTAATGTTCCGTTACTGGTCCACGATAATCTTCTGTTTTGGTTTCACGGTAATGTTCCGTTTCTGGTCCACGATAATGTTCTGTTTCTGTTTCACGGTAATGTTCCGTTTCTGGTCAATGATAATGTTCTGTTTCACGGTAATGTTCTGTCTCTGGTCCATGGTAATGTTCGGTCTCTGGTCCACGGTAATGTTCTGTCTCTGGTCCACGGTAATGTTCTGTCTCTGGTCCACGGTAATGTTCTGTCTCTGGTCCATGGTAATGTTCGGTCTCTGGTCCACGGTAATGTTCTGTCTCTGGTCCACGGTAATGTTCTGTCTCTGGTCCACGGTAATGTTCGATCTCTCGTCCACGATAATGTTCGGTTTCACGGTAATGTTCCGTGTCTGGTCCACGATAATGTTCTGTTTCCGTTTCACGGTAATGTTCTGTCTCTGGTCCATGGTAATGTTGTGTTTCTGTTTGACGGTAATGTTCCGTCTCTGGTCCACGATAATGTTCGGTTTCACGATAATGTTCGGTTTCTGGTCCACGATAATGTTCCGTCTCTGGTCCACGATAATGTTGTTTTTCTGTTTCACGGTAATGTTCCGTTTCTGGTCCATGATAATGTTCTGTTTCATGGTAATGTTCTGTCTCTGGTCCATGGTAATATTCTGTCTCTGGTCCACGGTAATGTTCGGTTTCAAGGTAAAGTTCGGTCTCTGGTCCACAGTAATGTTCTGTCTCTGGTCCACGGTAATGTTCTGTCTCTGGTCCACGGAAATGTTCTGTCTCTGGTCCACGGAAATGTTCTGTCTCTGGTCCACGGTAATGTTCTGTCTCTGGTCCACGGTAATGTTCTATCTCTGGTCCACGATAATTTTGTGTTTCTGTTTCACGGTAATGTTCCGTTTCTGGTCCACGATAATGTTCTGTTTCGGTTTCACGGTAATGTTCTGTCTCTGGTCCACGGTAATGTTCTGTGTCTGGTCCACGATAATGTTCGGTTTCACGGTAATGTTCCGTTTCTGGTCCACGATAATGTTCTGTTTCGGTTTCACGGTAATGTTCTTTCTCTGGTCCACGATAATATGTTCCGTTTCTGGTTCACGGTAATGTTTTGTTTCTTTTTCACGGTAATGTTCCGTTTCTGGTCCACGATAATGTTCTGTCTCTGGTCCACGGTAATGTTCGATCTCTGGTCCACGATACTGTTCTGTCTCTGGTCCACGGTAATGTTCTTTCTCTGGTCCAAGATAATGTTCCGTTTCTGGTCCACGGTAAAATTTCTGTTTCTTTTACACGTTAATGTTCTGTCTCTGGTCCACGGTAATGTTCGATCTCTGGTCCACGATAATGTTCGGTTTCACGGTAATGTTCCGTCTCTGGTTCACTTTAATGTTCTGTCTCTGGTCCACGCTAATGTTCTGTTTCTGTTTCACGGTAATGTTCCGTTTCTGGTCCACGATAATGTTGTTTTTCTGTTTCACGGTAATGTTCTGTCTCTGGTCCACGCTAATGTTCTGTTTCTGTTTCACGGTAATGTTCCGTTTCTGGTCCACGATAATGTTGTGTTTCTGTTTCACGGTAATGTTCCGTTTCTGGTCCACGATAATGTTCTGTTTCATGGTAATGTTCTGTCTCTGGTCCATGGTAATATTCTGTCTCTGGTCCACGGTAATGTTCGGTTTCAAGGTAAAGTTCGGTCTCTGGTCCACAGTAATGTTCTGTCTCTGGTCCACGGTAATGTTCTGTCTCTGGTCCACGGAAATGTTCTGTCTCTGGTCCACGGAAATGTTCTGTCTCTGGTCCACGGTAATGTTCTCTCTCTGGTCCACGGTAATGTTCGATCTCTGGTCCACGATAATGTTCGGTTTCACGGTAATGTTCCGTCTCTGGTCCACGATAGTTTTGTCTTTCTGTTTCACGGTAATGTTCCGTTTCTGGTCCACGATAATGTTCTGTTTCGGTTTCACGGTAATGTTCTGTCTCTGGTCCACGGTAATGTTCTGTGTCTGGTCCACGATAATGTTAAGTTTCACGGTAATGTTCCGTTTCTGGTCCACGATAATGTTCTGTTTCGGTTTCACGGTAATGTTCTTTCTCTGGTCCACGATAATGTTCCGTATCTGGTCCACGGAAATGTTCTGTTTCTTTTTCACGGTAATGTTCTGTCTCTGGTCCACGGTAATTTTCTGTCTCTGGTCTACGGTAATGTTCGATCTCTGGTCCACGATAATGTTCGGTTTCACGGTAATGTTCCGGCTCTGGTCCACGATAATGTTGTGTTTCTGTTTCACGGTAATGTTCCGTTTCTGGTCCACGATAATTTTGTGTTTCTGTTTCACGGTAATGTTCCGTTTCTGGTCCACGATAATGTTCTGTTTCGGTTTCATGGTAATGTTCTGTCTCTGGTCCACGATAATTTTGTGTTTCTGGTCCACGATAATGTTCCGTTTCTGGTCAACGATAATGTTCTGTTTAGGTGTCACTGTAATGTTCAGTCTCTGGTCCATGATAATGTTCCGTTTCTGGTCCACGATAATGTTCTGTCTCTGATCCACGATAATGTTCTGTCTCTGATCCACGATAATGTTCTGTCTCTGGTCCACGATAATGTTCCGTTTCTAGTCCACGATAATGTTCTGTTTCGGTTTCACGGTAATGTTCTGTCTCTGGTCCACGATAATGTTCCGTTTCTGGTCCACGATAATGTTCTGTTTTGGTTTCAAGGTAATGTTCCGTCTCTGGTCCACGGTAATGTTCCGTCTCTGGTCCACGATAATGTTGTGTTTCTGTTTCACGGTAATGTTCCGTTTCTGGTCCACGATAATGTTGTGTTTCTGTTTCACGGTAATGTTCCGTTTCTGGTCCACGATAATGTTCTGTTTCGGTTTCATGGTAATGTTCTGTCTCTGGTCCACGATAATTTTGTGTTTCTGGTCCACGATAATGTTCGGTTTCACGATAATGTTCCGTTTCTGGTCAACGATAATGTTCTGTTTAGGTGTCACTGTAATGTTCTGTCTCTGGTCCATGATAATGTTCGATCTCTGGTCCACGATAATGTTCTGTCTCTGATCCACGATAATGTTCTGTCTCTAATCCACGATAATGTTCTGTCTCTGGTCCACGATAATGTTCCGTTTCTAGTCCACGATAATGTTCTGTTTCGGTTTCACGGTAATGTTCTGTCTCTGGTCCACGATAATGTTCCGTTTCTGGTCCACGATAATGTTCTGTTTTGGTTTCAAGGTAATGTTCCGTCTCTGGTCCACGGTAATGTTCCGTCTCTGGTCCACGATAATGTTGTGTTTCTGTTTCACGGTAATGTTCCGTTTCTGGTCCATGACAATGTTCTTTTTCACGGTAATGTTCTGTCTCTGGTCCATGGTAATTTTCTGTTTCTGGTCCACGGTAATGTTCGGTTTCAAGGTAATGTTCGGTCTCTGGTCCACGGTAATGTTCTGTCTCTGGTCCACGGTAATGTTCTGTCTCTGGTCCACGGTAATGTTCTTTCTCTGGTCCACGATAATTTTTTGTTTCTGTTTCACGGTAATGTTCCGTTTCTGGTCCACAATAATGTTCGGTTTCATGGTAATGTTCTGTCTCTGGTCCACGGTAATGTTCGGTTTCACGGTAATGTTCCGTCTCTGGTCCACGATAATGTTCCGTCTTTGGTCCACGATAATGTTCTGTTTCATGGTAATGTTCCGTTTCTGGTCCACGATAATTTTGTGTTTTGGTTTCACGGTAATGTTCCGTTTCTGGTCCACGATAATGTTCTGTTTTTGTTTCACGGTAATGTTCTGTTTCCGTTTCACGGTAATGTTCTGTCTCTGGTCCACGGTAATGTTGTGTTTCTGTTTCACGGTAATGTTCCGTCTCTGGTCCACGATAATGTTCTGTTTCATGGTAATGTTCTGTCTCTGGTCCATGGTAATATTCTGTCTCTGGTCCACGGTAATGTTCGGTTTCAAGGTAAAGTTCGGTCTCTGGTCCACAGTAATGTTCTGTCTCTGGTCCACGGTAATGTTCTGTCTCTGGTCCACGGAAATTTTCTGTCTCTGGTCCACGGAAATGTTCTGTCTCTGGTCCACGGTAATGTTCTCTCTCTGGTCCACGGTAATGTTCGATCTCTGGTCCACGATAATTTTCGGTTTCACGGTAATGTTCCGTCTCTGGTCCACGATAATTTTGTCTTTCTGTTTCACGGTAATGTTCCGTTTCTGGTCCACGATAATGTTCTGTTTCGGTTTCACGGTAATGTTCTGTCTCTGGTCCACGGTAATGTTCTGTGTCTGGTCCAGGATAATGTTAAGTTTCACGGTAATGTTCCGTTTCTGGTCCACGATAATGTTCTGTTTCGGTTTCACGGTAATGTTCTTTCTCTGGTCCACGATAATGTTCCGTATCTGGTCCACGGAAATGTTCTGTTTCTTTTTCACGGTAATGTTCTGTCTCTGGTCCACGGTAATTTTCTGTCTCTGGTCCACAGTAATGTTCGATCTCTGGTCCACGATAATGTTCGGTTTCATGGTAATGTTCCGGCTCTGGTCCACGATAATGTTGTGTTTCTGTTTCACGGTAATGTTCCGTTTCTGGTCCACGATAATTTTGTGTTTCTGTTTCACGGTAATGTTCCGTTTCTGGTCCACGATAATGTTCTGTTTCGGTTTCATGGTAATGTTCTGTCTCTGGTCCACGATAATTTTGTGTTTCTGGTCCACGATAATGTTCCGTTTCTGGTCAACGATAATGTTCTGTTTAGGTGTCACTGTAATGTTCAGTCTCTGGTCCATGATAATGTTCCGTTTCTGGTCCACGATAATGTTCTGTCTCTGATCCACGATAATGTTCTGTCTCTGATCCACGATAATGTTCTGTCTCTGGTCCACGATAATGTTCCGTTTCTAGTCCACGATAATGTTCTGTTTCGGTTTCACGGTAATGTTCTGTCTCTGGTCCACGATAATGTTCCGTTTCTGGTCCACGATAATGTTCTGTTTTGGTTTCAAGGTAATGTTCCGTCTCTGGTCCACGGTAATGTTCCGTCTCTGGTCCACGATAATGTTGTGTTTCTGTTTCACGGTAATGTTCCGCTTCTGGTCCATGACAATGTTCTTTTTCACGGTAATGTTCTGTCTCTGGTCCATGGTAATTTTCTGTTTCTGGTCCACGGTAATGTTCGGTTTCAAGGTAATGTTCGGTCTCTGGTCCACGGTAATGTTCTGTCTCTGGTCCACGGTAATGTTCTGTCTCTGGTCCACGGTAATGTTCTTTCTCTGGTCCACGATAATTTTTTGTTTCTGTTTCACGGTAATGTTCCGTTTCTGGTCCACAATAATGTTCGGTTTCATGGTAATGTTCTGTCTCTGGTCCACGGTAATGTTCTGTGTCTGGTCCACGATAATGTTCGGTTTCACGGTAATGTTCCGTCTCTGGTCCACGATAATGTTCCGTCTTTGGTCCACGATAATGTTCTGTTTCATGGTAATGTTCCGTTTCTGGTCCACGATAATTTTGTGTTTTGGTTTCACGGTAATGTTCCGTTTCTGGTCCACGATAATGTTCTGTTTTTGTTTCACGGTAATGTTCTGTTTCCGTTTCACGGTAATGTTCTTTCTCTGGTCCACGGTAATGTTGTGTTTCTGTTTCACGGTAATGTTCCGTCTCTGGTCCACGATAATGTTCGGTTTCACGATAATGTTCCGTTTCTGGTCCACGATAATGTTCCGTCTCTGGTCCACGATAATGTTGTTTTTCTGTTTCACGGTAATGTTCCGTTTCTGGTCCATGATAATCTTCTGTTTCATGGTAATGTTCGGTCTCTGGTCCATGGTAATATTCTGTCTCTGGTCCACGGTAATGTTCGGTTTCAAGGTAAAGTTCGGTCTCTGGTCCACAGTAATGTTCTGTCTCTGGTCCACGGTAATGTTCTGTCTCTGGTCCACGGAAATGTTCTGTCTCTGGTCCACGAAAATGTTCTGTCTAAGGTCCACGGAAATGTTCTGTCTCTGGTCCACGGTAATGTTCTGTCTCTGGTCCACGATAATTTTGTGTTTCTGTTTCACGGTAATGTTCCGTTTCTGGTCCACGATAATGTTCTGTTTCAGTTTCACGGTAATATTCTGTCTCTGGTCCACGGTAGTGTTCTGTGTCTGGTCCACGATAATGTTCGGTTTCACGGTAATGTTCCGTTTCTGGTCCACGGTAATGTTCTGTTTCGGTTTCACGGTAATGTTCTTTCTCTGGTCCACGATAATGTTCCGTTTCTGGTCCACGGTAATGTTCTGTTTCTTTTTCAAGGTAATGTTCCGTTTCTGGTCCACGATAATGTTCTGTGTCTGGTCCACGATAATGTTCGGTTTCACGGTAATGTTCCGTCTCTGGTCTATGATAATGTTCCGTCTTTGGTCCACGGTAATGTTCTGTCTCTGGTCCATGATAATGTTCCGTTTCTGGTCCACGGTAATGTTCTGTTTCCGTTTCACGGTAATGTTCTGTCTCTGGTCCACGATAATGTTCGGTTTCACGGTAATGTTCCGTCTCTGGTCCACGATAATATTGTGTTTCTGTTTCACGGTAATGTTCCGTTTCTGGTCCACGATAATTTTGTGTTTCTGTTTCACGGTAATGTTCCGTTTCTGGTCCACGATAATGTTCTGTTTCGGTTTCATGGTAATGTTCTGTCTCTGGTCCACGGTAATGTTCTGTGTCTGGTCCACGATAATGTTCGGTTTCACGGTAATGTTCCGTCTCTGGTCTATGATAATGTGACGTCTTTGGTCCACGATAATGTTCTGTCTCTGGTCCATGATAATGTTCCGTTTCTGGTCCACGGTAATGTTCTGTTTCCGTTTCACGGTAATGTTCTGTCTCTGGTCCACGGTAATGTTGTTTTTCTGTTTCACTGTAATGTTCTGTCTCTGGTTCACGGTAATGTTCTGTCTCTGGTCCACTATAATGTTCTGTTTCTGTTTCACGGTAATGTTCCGTTTCTGGTCCACGATAATGTTGTTTTTCTGTTTCACGGTAATGTTCTGTCTCTGGTCCACGCTAATGTTCTGTTTCTGTTTCACGGTAATGTTCCGTTTCTGGTCCACGATAATGTTGTGTTTTTGTTTCACGGTAATGTTCCGTTTCCGGTCCACGATAATGTTCTGTTTCGGTTTCATGGTAATGTTTGGTCTCTGGTCCACGGTAATGTTGAGTTTCACGGTAATGTTCGGTCTCTGGTCCACGATAATGCTCGGTTTCACGATAATGTTCGGTTTCACGGTAATGTTCTGGTCCACGGTAATGTTCTGGTCAACGGTAATGTTCTGGTCCACGGTAATGTTCCGTCTCTGGTCCACAGTAATGTTCCGTATCTGGTCCATGGAAATGTTCGGTTTCACGGTAATGTTCCATTTCTAGTCCACGGTAATGTTCTGTCTCTGGTACACGATAATGTTCGATTTCTGGTCGACGACAATGTTCTGTCTCTGGTCCACGGTAATGTTCCGTCTCTGGTCCACCATAATGTTCTATTTCACGGTAATGTTCAGTCTCTGGTCCACGATAATGTTCTGTTTCGGTTTCACGGTAATGTTCCGTCTCTGGTCCACGGTAATGTTCCGTCTCTGGTCCACGATAATGTTGTGTTTCTGTTTCACGGTCATGTTCCGTTTCTGGTCCATGACAATGTTCTGTTTCACGGTAATGTTCTGTCTCTGGTCCATGGTAATTTTCTGTTTCTGGTCCACGGTAATGTTCGGTTTCAAGGTAATGTTCGGTCTCTGGTCCACGGTAATGTTCTGTCTCTGGTCCACGATAATTTTGTGTTTCTGTTTCACGGTAATGTTCCGTTTCTGGTCCACGATAATGTTCTGTTTCGGTTTCACGGTAATGTTCTGTCTCTGGTCCACGGTAATATTCTGTCTCTGGTCCACGATAATGTTCGATCTCTGGTCCACGATAATGTTCGGTTTCACGGTAATGTTCCGTCTCTGGTCCACGATAATGTTCTGTTTCTGTATCACGGTAATGTTCCGTTTCTGGTCCACGATAATGTTCTGTTTCTGTATCACGGTAATGTTCCGTTTCTGGTCCACGATCATTTTTTGTTTCTGTTTCACGGTAATGTTCCGTTTCTGGTCCACGATAAGGTTCGGTTTCATGGTAATGTTCTGTCTCTGGTCCACGGTAATGTTCTGTGTCTGGTCCACGATAATGTTCGGTTTCACGGTAATGTTCCGTCTCTGGTCCACGATAATGTGACGTCTTTGGTCCACGATAATGTTCTGTTTCATGGTAATGTTCCGTTTCTGGTCCACGATAATGTTCTGTCTCTGGTCCACGGTAATGTTCTTTCTCTGGTCCACGATAATGTTCCGTTTCTGGTCCACGGTAATGTTCTGTTTCTTTTTCACGGTAATGTTCTGTCTCTGGTCCACGGTAATGTTCTGTCTCTGGTCCACGGTAATGTTCGATCTCTGGTCCACGATAATGTTCGGTTTCACGGTAATGTTCCGGCTCTGGTCCACGATAATGTTGTGTTTCTGTTTCACGGTAATGTTCCGTTTCTGGTCCACGATAATTTTGTGTTTCTGTTTCACGGTAATGTTCCGTTTCTGGTCCACGATAATGTTCTGTTTCGGTTTCATGGTAATGTTCTGTCTCTGGTCCACGATAATTTTGTATTTCTGGTCCATGATAATGTTCGGTTTCACGATAATGTTCCGTTTCTGGTCAACGATAATGTTCTGTTTAGGTTTCACGGAAATGTTCTGTCTCTGGTCCATGGTAATGTTCCGTCTCTGGTCCACCATAATGTTCTGTCTCTGATCCACGATAATGTTCTGTCTCTGGTCCAAGATAATGTGACGTCTTTGGTCCACGATAATGTTCTGTTTCATGGTAATGTTCCGTTTCTGGTCCACGGAAATGTTCTGTCTCTGGTCCACGGTAATGTTCTGTCTCTGGTCCACGGTAATGTTCTATCTCTGGTCCACGATAATTTTGTGTTTCTGTTTCACGGTAATGTTCCGTTTCTGGTCCACGATAATGTTCTGTTTCGGTTTCACGGTAATGTTCTGTCTCTGGTCCACGGTAATGTTCTGTGTCTGGTCCACGATAATGTTCGGTTTCACGGTAATGTTCCGTTTCTGGTCCACGATAATGTTCTGTTTCGGTTTCACGGTAATGTTCTTTCTCTGGTCCACGATAATGTTCCGTTTCTGGTCCACGGTAATGTTCTGTTTCTTTTTCACGGTAATGTTCCGTTTCTGGTCCACGATAATGTTCTGTCTCTGGTCCACGGTAATGTTCGATCTCTGGTCCACGGTAATGTTCTTTCTCTGGTCCAAGATAATGTTCCGTTTCTGGTCCACGGTAATGTTCTGTTTCTTTTTCACAGTAATGTTCCGTCTCTGGTCCACGATAATGTTGTGTTTCTGTTTAACGGTAATGTTCCGTTTCTGGTCCACGATAATTTTGTGTTTCTGTCTCACGGTAATGTTCCGTTTCTTGTCCACGATAATGTTCTGTTTCGGTTTCATGGTAATGTTCTGTCTCTGGTCCACGGTAATGTTCTGTGTCTGGTCCACGATAATGTTCGGTTTCACGGTAATGTTCCGTCTCTGGTCTATGATAATGTTCCTTCTTTGGTCCACGATAATGTTCTGTCTCTGGTCCATGATAATGTTCCGTTTCTGGTCCACGGTAATGTTCTGTTTCCGTTTCACGGTAATGTTCTGTCTCTGGTCCACGGTAATGTTGTGTTTCTGTTTCACGGTAATGTTCTGTTTCTGGTCCACGATAATATTCCGTTTCTGGTCCACGATAATGTTGTGTTTCTGTTTCACGGTAATGTTCCGTTACTGGTCCACGATAATCTTCTGTTTTGGTTTCACGGTAATGTTCCGTTTCTGGTCCATGATAATGTTCTGTTTCTGTTTCACGGTAATGTTCCGTTTCTGGTCCATGATAATGTTCTGTTTCACGGTAATGTTCTGTCTCTGGTCCATGGTAATGTTCGGTCTCTGGTCCACGGTAATGTTCTGTCTCTGGTCCACGGTAATGTTCTGTCTCTGGTCCACGGTAATGTTCGATCTCTGGTCCACGATAATGTTCGGTTTCACGGTAATGTTCCGTGTCTGGTCCACGATAATGTTCTGTTTCCGTTTCACGGTAATGTTCTGTCTCTGGTCCATGGTAATGTTGTGTTTCTGTTTGACGGAAATGTTCCGTCTCTGGTCCACGATAATGTTCGGTTTCACGATAATGTTCCGTTTCTGGTCCACGATAATGTTCGGTCTCTGGTCCACGATAATGTTGTTTTTCTGTTTCACGGTAATGTTCCGTTTCTGGTCCATGATAATGTTCTGTTTCATGGTAATGTTCTGTCTCTGGTCCATGGTAATATTCTGTCTCTGGTCCACGGTAATGTTCGGTTTCAAGGTAAAGTTCGGTCTCTGGTCCACAGTAATGTTCTGTCTCTGGTCCACGGTAATGTTCTGTCTCTGGTCCACGGAAATGTTCTGTCTCTGGTCCACGGAAATGTTCTGTCTCTGGTCCACGGTAATGTTCTGTCTCTGGTCCACGGTAATGTTCTATCTCTGGTCCACGATAATTTTGTGTTTCTGTTTCACGGTAATGTTCCGTTTCTGGTCCACGATAATGTTCTGTTTCGGTTTCACGGTAATGTTCTGTCTCTGGTCCACGGTAATGTTCTGTGTCTGGTCCACGATAATGTTCGGTTTCACGGTAATGTCCCGTTTCTGGTCCACGATAATGTTCTGTTTCGGTTTCACGGTAATGTTCTTTCTCTGGTCCACGATAATGTTCCGTTTCTGGTCCACGGTAATGTTCTGTTTCTTTTTCACGGTAATGTTCCGTTTCTGGTCCACGATAATGTTCTGTCTCTGGTCCACGGTAATGTTCGATCTCTGGTCCACGATACTGTTCTGTCTCTGGTCCACGGTAATGTTCTTTCTCTGGTCCAAGATAATGTTCCGTTTCTGGTCCACGGTAATGTTCTGTGTCTGGTCCACGATAATGTTCGGTTTCACGGTAATGTCCCGTTTCTGGTCCACGATAATGTTCTGTTTCGGTTTCACGGTAATGTTCTTTCTCTGGTCCACGATAATGTTCCGTTTCTGGTCCACGGTAATGTTCTGTTTCTTTTTCACGGTAATGTTCCGTTTCTGGTCCACGATAATGTTCTGTCTCTGGTCCACGGTAATGTTCGATCTCTGGTCCACGATACTGTTCTGTCTCTGGTCCACGGTAATGTTCTTTCTCTGGTCCAAGATAATGTTCCGTTTCTGGTCCACGATAATGTTCTGTTTCGGTTTCACGGTAATGTTCTTTCTCTGGTCCACGATAATGTTCCGTTTCTGGTCCACGGTAATGTTCTGTTTCTTTTTCACGGTAATGTTCCGTTTCTGGTCCACGATAATGTTCTGTCTCTGGTCCACGGTAATGTTCGATCTCTGGTCCACGATACTGTTCTGTCTCTGGTCCACGGTAATGTTCTTTCTCTGGTCCAAGATAATGTTCCGTTTCTGGTCCACGGTAATGTTCGATCTCTGGTCCACGATAATGTTCGGTTTCACGGTAATGTTCCGTCTCTGGTTCACTTTAATGTTCTGTCTCTGGTCCACGCTAATGTTCTGTTTCTGTTTCACGGTAATGTTCCGTTTCTGGTCCACGATAATGTTGTTTTTCTGTTTCATGGTAATGTTCTGTCTCTGGTCCACGCTAATGTTCTGTTTCTGTTTCACGGTAATGTTCCGTTTCTGGTCCACGATAATGTTGTGTTTCTGTTTCACGGTAATGTTCCGTTTCTGGTCCACGATAATGTTCTGTTTCATGGTAATGTTCTGTCTCTGGTCCATGGTAATATTCTGTCTCTGGTCCACGGTAATGTTCGGTTTCAAGGTAAAGTTCGGTCTCTGGTCCACAGTAATGTTCTGTCTCTGGTCCACGGTAATGTTCTGTCTCTGGTCCACGGAAATGTTCTGTCTCTGGTCCACGGAAATGTTCCGTATCTGGTCCACGGAAATGTTCTGTTTCTTTTTCACGGTAATGTTCTGTCTCTGGTCCACGGTAATTTTCTGTCTCTGGTCTACGGTAATGTTCGATCTCTGGTCCACGATAATGTTCGGTTTCACGGTAATGTTCCGTGTCTGGTCCACGATAATGTTCTGTTTCCATTTCACGGTAATGTTCTGTCTCTGGTCCATGGTAATGTTGTGTTTCTGTTTGACGGAAATGTTCCGTCTCTGGTCCACGATAATGTTCGGTTTCACGATAATGTTCCGTTTCTGGTCCACGATAATGTTCCGTCTCTGGTCCACGATAATGTTGTTTTTCTGTTTCACGGTAATGTTCCGTTTCTGGTCCATGATAATGTTCTGTTTCATGGTAATGTTCTGTCTCTGGTCCATGGTAATATTCTGTCTCTGGTCCACGGTAATGTTCGGTTTCAAGGTAAAGTTCGGTCTCTGGTCCACAGTAATGTTCTGTCTCTGGTCCACGGTAATGTTCTGTCTCTGGTCCACGGAAATGTTCTGTCTCTGGTCCACGGAAATGTTCTGTCTCTGGTCCACGGTAATGTTCTGTCTCTGGTCCACGGTAATGTTCTATCTCTGGTCCACGATAATTTTGTGTTTCTGTTTCACGGTAATGTTCCGTTTCTGGTCCACGATAATGTTCTGTTTCGGTTTCACGGTAATGTTCTGTCTCTGGTCCACGGTAATGTTCTGTGTCTGGTCCACGATAATGTTCGGTTTCACGGTAATGTCCCGTTTCTGGTCCACGATAATGTTCTGTTTCGGTTTCACGGTAATGTTCTTTCTCTGGTCCACGATAATGTTCCGTTTCTGGTCCACGGTAATGTTCTGTTTCTTTTTCACGGTAATGTTCCGTTTCTGGTCCACGATAATGTTCTGTCTCTGGTCCACGGTAATGTTCGATCTCTGGTCCACGATACTGTTCTGTCTCTGGTCCACGGTAATGTTCTTTCTCTGGTCCAAGATAATGTTCCGTTTCTGGTCCACGGTAATGTTCTGTGTCTGGTCCACGATAATGTTCGGTTTCACGGTAATGTCCCGTTTCTGGTCCACGATAATGTTCTGTTTCGGTTTCACGGTAATGTTCTTTCTCTGGTCCACGATAATGTTCCGTTTCTGGTCCACGGTAATGTTCTGTTTCTTTTTCACGGTAATGTTCCGTTTCTGGTCCACGATAATGTTCTGTCTCTGGTCCACGGTAATGTTCGATCTCTGGTCCACGATACTGTTCTGTCTCTGGTCCACGGTAATGTTCTTTCTCTGGTCCAAGATAATGTTCCGTTTCTGGTCCACGATAATGTTCTGTTTCGGTTTCACGGTAATGTTCTTTCTCTGGTCCACGATAATGTTCCGTTTCTGGTCCACGGTAATGTTCTGTTTCTTTTTCACGGTAATGTTCCGTTTCTGGTCCACGATAATGTTCTGTCTCTGGTCCACGGTAATGTTCGATCTCTGGTCCACGATACTGTTCTGTCTCTGGTCCACGGTAATGTTCTTTCTCTGGTCCAAGATAATGTTCCGTTTCTGGTCCACGGTAATGTTCGATCTCTGGTCCACGATAATGTTCGGTTTCACGGTAATGTTCCGTCTCTGGTTCACTTTAATGTTCTGTCTCTGGTCCACGCTAATGTTCTGTTTCTGTTTCACGGTAATGTTCCGTTTCTGGTCCACGATAATGTTGTTTTTCTGTTTCATGGTAATGTTCTGTCTCTGGTCCACGCTAATGTTCTGTTTCTGTTTCACGGTAATGTTCCGTTTCTGGTCCACGATAATGTTGTGTTTCTGTTTCACGGTAATGTTCCGTTTCTGGTCCACGATAATGTTCTGTTTCATGGTAATGTTCTGTCTCTGGTCCATGGTAATATTCTGTCTCTGGTCCACGGTAATGTTCGGTTTCAAGGTAAAGTTCGGTCTCTGGTCTACAGTAATGTTCAGTCTCTGGTCCACGGTAATGTTCTGTCTCTGGTCCACGGAAATGTTCTGTCTCTGGTCCACGGAAATGTTCCGTATCTGGTCCACGGAAATGTTCTGTTTCTTTTTCACGGTAATGTTCTGTCTCTGGTCCACGGTAATTTTCTGTCTCTGGTCTACGGTAATGTTCGATCTCTGGTCCACGATAATGTTCGGTTTCACGGTAATGTTCCGGCTCTGGTCCACGATAATGTTGTGTTTCTGTTTCACGGTAATGTTCCGTTTCTGGTCCACGATAATTTTGTGTTTCTGTTTCACGGTAATGTTCCGTTTCTGGTCCACGATAATGTTCTGTTTCGGTTTCATGGTAATGTTCTGTCTCTGGTCCACGATAATTTTGTGTTTCTGGTCCACGATAATGTTCCGTTTCTGGTCAACGATAATGTTCTGTTTAGGTGTCACTGTAATGTTCCGTTTCTGGTCCACGATAATTTTGTGTTTCTGTTTCACGGTAATGTTCCGTTTCTGGTCCACGATAATGTTCTGTTTCGGTTTCATGGTAATGTTCTGTCTCTGGTCCACGATAATTTTGTGTTTCTGGTCCACGATAATGTTCCGTTTCTGGTCCACGATAATGTTCCGGCTCTGGTCCACGATAATGTTGTGTTTCTGTTTCACGGTAATGTTCCGTTTCTGGTCCACGATAATTTTGTGTTTCTGTTTCACGGTAATGTTCCGTTTCTGGTCCACGATAATGTTCTGTTTCGGTTTCATGGTAATGTTCTGTCTCTGGTCCACGATAATTTTGTGTTTCTGGTCCATGATAATGTTCCGTTTCTGGTCCACGATAATGTTCTGTCTCTGATCCACGATAATGTTCTGTCTCTGATCCACGATAATGTTCTGTCTCTGGTCCACGATAATGTTCCGTTTCTAGTCCACGATAATGTTCTGTTTCGGTTTCACGGTAATGTTCTGTCTCTGGTCCACGATAATGTTCCGTTTCTGGTCCACGATAATGTTCTGTTTTGGTTTCAAGGTAATGTTCCGTCTCTGGTCCACGGTAATGTTCCGTCTCTGGTCCACGATAATGTTGTGTTTCTGTTTCACGGTAATGTTCCGTTTCTGGTCCACGATAATGTTGTGTTTCTGTTTCACGGTAATGTTCCGTTTCTGGTCCACGATAATGTTCTGTTTCGGTTTCATGGTAATGTTCTGTCTCTGGTCCACGATAATTTTGTGTTTCTGGTCCACGATAATGTTCGGTTTCACGATAATGTTCCGTTTCTGGTCAACGATAATGTTCTGTTTAGGTGTCACTGTAATGTTCTGTCTCTGGTCCATGATAATGTTCGATCTCTGGTCCACGATAATGTTCTGTCTCTGATCCACGATAATGTTCTGTCTCTAATCCACGATAATGTTCTGTCTCTGGTCCACGATAATGTTCCGTTTCTAGTCCACGATAATGTTCTGTTTCGGTTTCACGGTAATGTTCTGTCTCTGGTCCACGATAATGTTCCGTTTCTGGTCCACGATAATGTTCTGTTTTGGTTTCAAGGTAATGTTCCGTCTCTGGTCCACGGTAATGTTCCGTCTCTGGTCCACGATAATGTTGTGTTTCTGTTTCACGGTAATGTTCCGTTTCTGGTCCATGACAATGTTCTTTTTCACGGTAATGTTCTGTCTCTGGTCCATGGTAATTTTCTGTTTCTGGTCCACGGTAATGTTCGGTTTCAAGGTAATGTTCGGTCTCTGGTCCACGGTAATGTTCTGTCTCTGGTCCACGGTAATGTTCTGTCTCTGGTCCACGGTAATGTTCTTTCTCTGGTCCACGATAATTTTTTGTTTCTGTTTCACGGTAATGTTCCGTTTCTGGTCCACAATAATGTTCGGTTTCATGGTAATGTTCTGTCTCTGGTCCACGGTAATGTTCGGTTTCACGGTAATGTTCCGTCTCTGGTCCACGATAATGTTCCGTCTTTGGTCCACGATAATGTTCTGTTTCATGGTAATGTTCCGTTTCTGGTCCACGATAATTTTGTGTTTTGGTTTCACGGTAATGTTCCGTTTCTGGTCCACGATAATGTTCTGTTTTTGTTTCACGGTAATGTTCTGTTTCCGTTTCACGGTAATGTTCTGTCTCTGGTCCACGGTAATGTTGTGTTTCTGTTTCACGGTAATGTTCCGTCTCTGGTCCACGATAATGTTCTGTTTCATGGTAATGTTCTGTCTCTGGTCCATGGTAATATTCTGTCTCTGGTCCACGGTAATGTTCGGTTTCAAGGTAAAGTTCGGTCTCTGGTCCACAGTAATGTTCTGTCTCTGGTCCACGGTAATGTTCTGTCTCTGGTCCACGGAAATTTTCTGTCTCTGGTCCACGGAAATGTTCTGTCTCTGGTCCACGGTAATGTTCTCTCTCTGGTCCACGGTAATGTTCGATCTCTGGTCCACGATAATTTTCGGTTTCACGGTAATGTTCCGTCTCTGGTCCACGATAATTTTGTCTTTCTGTTTCACGGTAATGTTCCGTTTCTGGTCCACGATAATGTTCTGTTTCGGTTTCACGGTAATGTTCTGTCTCTGGTCCACGGTAATGTTCTGTGTCTGGTCCAGGATAATGTTAAGTTTCACGGTAATGTTCCGTTTCTGGTCCACGATAATGTTCTGTTTCGGTTTCACGGTAATGTTCTTTCTCTGGTCCACGATAATGTTCCGTATCTGGTCCACGGAAATGTTCTGTTTCTTTTTCACGGTAATGTTCTGTCTCTGGTCCACGGTAATTTTCTGTCTCTGGTCCACAGTAATGTTCGATCTCTGGTCCACGATAATGTTCGGTTTCATGGTAATGTTCCGGCTCTGGTCCACGATAATGTTGTGTTTCTGTTTCACGGTAATGTTCCGTTTCTGGTCCACGATAATTTTGTGTTTCTGTTTCACGGTAATGTTCCGTTTCTGGTCCACGATAATGTTCTGTTTCGGTTTCATGGTAATGTTCTGTCTCTGGTCCACGATAATTTTGTGTTTCTGGTCCACGATAATGTTCCGTTTCTGGTCAACGATAATGTTCTGTTTAGGTGTCACTGTAATGTTCAGTCTCTGGTCCATGATAATGTTCCGTTTCTGGTCCACGATAATGTTCTGTCTCTGATCCACGATAATGTTCTGTCTCTGATCCACGATAATGTTCTGTCTCTGGTCCACGATAATGTTCCGTTTCTAGTCCACGATAATGTTCTGTTTCGGTTTCACGGTAATGTTCTGTCTCTGGTCCACGATAATGTTCCGTTTCTGGTCCACGATAATGTTCTGTTTTGGTTTCAAGGTAATGTTCCGTCTCTGGTCCACGGTAATGTTCCGTCTCTGGTCCACGATAATGTTGTGTTTCTGTTTCACGGTAATGTTCCGCTTCTGGTCCATGACAATGTTCTTTTTCACGGTAATGTTCTGTCTCTGGTCCATGGTAATTTTCTGTTTCTGGTCCACGGTAATGTTCGGTTTCAAGGTAATGTTCGGTCTCTGGTCCACGGTAATGTTCTGTCTCTGGTCCACGGTAATGTTCTGTCTCTGGTCCACGGTAATGTTCTTTCTCTGGTCCACGATAATTTTTTGTTTCTGTTTCACGGTAATGTTCCGTTTCTGGTCCACAATAATGTTCGGTTTCATGGTAATGTTCTGTCTCTGGTCCACGGTAATGTTCTGTGTCTGGTCCACGATAATGTTCGGTTTCACGGTAATGTTCCGTCTCTGGTCCACGATAATGTTCCGTCTTTGGTCCACGATAATGTTCTGTTTCATGGTAATGTTCCGTTTCTGGTCCACGATAATTTTGTGTTTTGGTTTCACGGTAATGTTCCGTTTCTGGTCCACGATAATGTTCTGTTTTTGTTTCACGGTAATGTTCTGTTTCCGTTTCACGGTAATGTTCTTTCTCTGGTCCACGGTAATGTTGTGTTTCTGTTTCACGGTAATGTTCCGTCTCTGGTCCACGATAATGTTCGGTTTCACGATAATGTTCCGTTTCTGGTCCACGATAATGTTCCGTCTCTGGTCCACGATAATGTTGTTTTTCTGTTTCACGGTAATGTTCCGTTTCTGGTCCATGATAATCTTCTGTTTCATGGTAATGTTCGGTCTCTGGTCCATGGTAATATTCTGTCTCTGGTCCACGGTAATGTTCGGTTTCAAGGTAAAGTTCGGTCTCTGGTCCACAGTAATGTTCTGTCTCTGGTCCACGGTAATGTTCTGTCTCTGGTCCACGGAAATGTTCTGTCTCTGGTCCACGAAAATGTTCTGTCTAAGGTCCACGGAAATGTTCTGTCTCTGGTCCACGGTAATGTTCTGTCTCTGGTCCACGATAATTTTGTGTTTCTGTTTCACGGTAATGTTCCGTTTCTGGTCCACGATAATGTTCTGTTTCGGTTTCACGGTAATATTCTGTCTCTGGTCCACGGTAGTGTTCTGTGTCTGGTCCACGATAATGTTCGGTTTCACGGTAATGTTCCGTTTCTGGTCCACGGTAATGTTCTGTTTCGGTTTCACGGTAATGTTCTTTCTCTGGTCCACGATAATGTTCCGTTTCTGGTCCACGGTAATGTTCTGTTTCTTTTTCAAGGTAATGTTCCGTTTCTGGTCCACGATAATGTTCTGTGTCTGGTCCACGATAATGTTCGGTTTCACGGTAATGTTCCGTCTCTGGTCTATGATAATGTTCCGTCTTTGGTCCACGGTAATGTTCTGTCTCTGGTCCATGATAATGTTCCGTTTCTGGTCCACGGTAATGTTCTGTTTCCGTTTCACGGTAATGTTCTGTCTCTGGTCCACGATAATGTTCGGTTTCACGGTAATGTTCCGTCTCTGGTCCACGATAATATTGTGTTTCTGTTTCACGGTAATGTTCCGTTTCTGGTCCACGATAATTTTGTGTTTCTGTTTCACGGTAATGTTCCGTTTCTGGTCCACGATAATGTTCTGTTTCGGTTTCATGGTAATGTTCTGTCTCTGGTCCACGGTAATGTTCTGTGTCTGGTCCACGATAATGTTCGGTTTCACGGTAATGTTCCGTCTCTGGTCTATGATAATGTGACGTCTTTGGTCCACGATAATGTTCTGTCTCTGGTCCATGATAATGTTCCGTTTCTGGTCCACGGTAATGTTCTGTTTCCGTTTCACGGTAATGTTCTGTCTCTGGTCCACGGTAATGTTGTTTTTCTGTTTCACTGTAATGTTCTGTCTCTGGTTCACGGTAATGTTCTGTCTCTGGTCCACTATAATGTTCTGTTTCTGTTTCACGGTAATGTTCCGTTTCTGGTCCACGATAATGTTGTTTTTCTGTTTCACGGTAATGTTCTGTCTCTGGTCCACGCTAATGTTCTGTTTCTGTTTCACGGTAATGTTCCGTTTCTGGTCCACGATAATGTTGTGTTTTTGTTTCACGGTAATGTTCCGTTTCCGGTCCACGATAATGTTCTGTTTCGGTTTCATGGTAATGTTTGGTCTCTGGTCCACGGTAATGTTGAGTTTCACGGTAATGTTCGGTCTCTGGTCCACGATAATGCTCGGTTTCACGATAATGTTCGGTTTCACGGTAATGTTCTGGTCCACGGTAATGTTCTGGTCAACGGTAATGTTCTGGTCCACGGTAATGTTCCGTCTCTGGTCCACAGTAATGTTCCGTATCTGGTCCATGGAAATGTTCGGTTTCACGGTAATGTTCCATTTCTAGTCCACGGTAATGTTCTGTCTCTGGTACACGATAATGTTCGATTTCTGGTCGACGACAATGTTCTGTCTCTGGTCCACGGTAATGTTCCGTCTCTGGTCCACCATAATGTTCTATTTCACGGTAATGTTCAGTCTCTGGTCCACGATAATGTTCTGTTTCGGTTTCACGGTAATGTTCCGTCTCTGGTCCACGGTAATGTTCCGTCTCTGGTCCACGATAATGTTGTGTTTCTGTTTCACGGTCATGTTCCGTTTCTGGTCCATGACAATGTTCTGTTTCACGGTAATGTTCTGTCTCTGGTCCATGGTAATTTTCTGTTTCTGGTCCACGGTAATGTTCGGTTTCAAGGTAATGTTCGGTCTCTGGTCCACGGTAATGTTCTGTCTCTGGTCCACGATAATTTTGTGTTTCTGTTTCACGGTAATGTTCCGTTTCTGGTCCACGATAATGTTCTGTTTCGGTTTCACGGTAATGTTCTGTCTCTGGTCCACGGTAATATTCTGTCTCTGGTCCACGATAATGTTCGATCTCTGGTCCACGATAATGTTCGGTTTCACGGTAATGTTCCGTCTCTGGTCCACGATAATGTTCTGTTTCTGTATCACGGTAATGTTCCGTTTCTGGTCCACGATAATGTTCTGTTTCTGTATCACGGTAATGTTCCGTTTCTGGTCCACGATCATTTTTTGTTTCTGTTTCACGGTAATGTTCCGTTTCTGGTCCACGATAAGGTTCGGTTTCATGGTAATGTTCTGTCTCTGGTCCACGGTAATGTTCTGTGTCTGGTCCACGATAATGTTCGGTTTCACGGTAATGTTCCGTCTCTGGTCCACGATAATGTGACGTCTTTGGTCCACGATAATGTTCTGTTTCATGGTAATGTTCCGTTTCTGGTCCACGATAATGTTCTGTCTCTGGTCCACGGTAATGTTCTTTCTCTGGTCCACGATAATGTTCCGTTTCTGGTCCACGGTAATGTTCTGTTTCTTTTTCACGGTAATGTTCTGTCTCTGGTCCACGGTAATGTTCTGTCTCTGGTCCACGGTAATGTTCGATCTCTGGTCCACGATAATGTTCGGTTTCACGGTAATGTTCCGGCTCTGGTCCACGATAATGTTGTGTTTCTGTTTCACGGTAATGTTCCGTTTCTGGTCCACGATAATTTTGTGTTTCTGTTTCACGGTAATGTTCCGTTTCTGGTCCACGATAATGTTCTGTTTCGGTTTCATGGTAATGTTCTGTCTCTGGTCCACGATAATTTTGTATTTCTGGTCCATGATAATGTTCGGTTTCACGATAATGTTCCGTTTCTGGTCAACGATAATGTTCTGTTTAGGTTTCACGTAAATGTTCTGTCTCTGGTCCATGGTAATGTTCCGTCTCTGGTCCACCATAATGTTCTGTCTCTGATCCACGATAATGTTCTGTCTCTGGTCCAAGATAATGTGACGTCTTTGGTCCACGATAATGTTCTGTTTCATGGTAATGTTCCGTTTCTGGTCCACGGAAATGTTCTGTCTCTGGTCCACGGTAATGTTCTGTCTCTGGTCCACGGTAATGTTCTATCTCTGGTCCACGATAATTTTGTGTTTCTGTTTCACGGTAATGTTCCGTTTCTGGTCCACGATAATGTTCTGTTTCGGTTTCACGGTAATGTTCTGTCTCTGGTCCACGGTAATGTTCTGTGTCTGGTCCACGATAATGTTCGGTTTCACGGTAATGTTCCGTTTCTGGTCCACGATAATGTTCTGTTTCGGTTTCACGGTAATGTTCTTTCTCTGGTCCACGATAATGTTCCGTTTCTGGTCCACGGTAATGTTCTGTTTCTTTTTCACGGTAATGTTCCGTTTCTGGTCCACGATAATGTTCTGTCTCTGGTCCACGGTAATGTTCGATCTCTGGTCCACGGTAATGTTCTTTCTCTGGTCCAAGATAATGTTCCGTTTCTGGTCCACGGTAATGTTCTGTTTCTTTTTCACAGTAATGTTCCGTCTCTGGTCCACGATAATGTTGTGTTTCTGTTTAACGGTAATGTTCCGTTTCTGGTCCACGATAATTTTGTGTTTCTGTCTCACGGTAATGTTCCGTTTCTTGTCCACGATAATGTTCTGTTTCGGTTTCATGGTAATGTTCTGTCTCTGGTCCACGGTAATGTTCTGTGTCTGGTCCACGATAATGTTCGGTTTCACGGTAATGTTCCGTCTCTGGTCTATGATAATGTTCCTTCTTTGGTCCACGATAATGTTCTGTCTCTGGTCCATGATAATGTTCCGTTTCTGGTCCACGGTAATGTTCTGTTTCCGTTTCACGGTAATGTTCTGTCTCTGGTCCACGGTAATGTTGTGTTTCTGTTTCACGGTAATGTTCTGTTTCTGGTCCACGATAATATTCCGTTTCTGGTCCACGATAATGTTGTGTTTCTGTTTCACGGTAATGTTCCGTTACTGGTCCACGATAATCTTCTGTTTTGGTTTCACGGTAATGTTCCGTTTCTGGTCCATGATAATGTTCTGTTTCTGTTTCACGGTAATGTTCCGTTTCTGGTCCATGATAATGTTCTGTTTCACGGTAATGTTCTGTCTCTGGTCCATGGTAATGTTCGGTCTCTGGTCCACGGTAATGTTCTGTCTCTGGTCCACGGTAATGTTCTGTCTCTGGTCCACGGTAATGTTCGATCTCTGGTCCACGATAATGTTCGGTTTCACGGTAATGTTCCGTGTCTGGTCCACGATAATGTTCTGTTTCCGTTTCACGGTAATGTTCTGTCTCTGGTCCATGGTAATGTTGTGTTTCTGTTTGACGGAAATGTTCCGTCTCTGGTCCACGATAATGTTCGGTTTCACGATAATGTTCCGTTTCTGGTCCACGATAATGTTCCGTCTCTGGTCCACGATAATGTTGTTTTTCTGTTTCACGGTAATGTTCCGTTTCTGGTCCATGATAATGTTCTGTTTCATGGTAATGTTCTGTCTCTGGTCCATGGTAATATTCTGTCTCTGGTCCACGGTAATGTTCGGTTTCAAGGTAAAGTTCGGTCTCTGGTCCACAGTAATGTTCTGTCTCTGGTCCACGGTAATGTTCTGTCTCTGGTCCACGGAAATGTTCTGTCTCTGGTCCACGGAAATGTTCTGTCTCTGGTCCACGGTAATGTTCTGTCTCTGGTCCACGGTAATGTTCTATCTCTGGTCCACGATAATTTTGTGTTTCTGTTTCACGGTAATGTTCCGTTTCTGGTCCACGATAATGTTCTGTTTCGGTTTCACGGTAATGTTCTGTCTCTGGTCCACGGTAATGTTCTGTGTCTGGTCCACGATAATGTTCGGTTTCACGGTAATGTCCCGTTTCTGGTCCACGATAATGTTCTGTTTCGGTTTCACGGTAATGTTCTTTCTCTGGTCCACGATAATGTTCCGTTTCTGGTCCACGGTAATGTTCTGTTTCTTTTTCACGGTAATGTTCCGTTTCTGGTCCACGATAATGTTCTGTCTCTGGTCCACGGTAATGTTCGATCTCTGGTCCACGATACTGTTCTGTCTCTGGTCCACGGTAATGTTCTTTCTCTGGTCCAAGATAATGTTCCGTTTCTGGTCCACGGTAATGTTCTGTGTCTGGTCCACGATAATGTTCGGTTTCACGGTAATGTCCCGTTTCTGGTCCACGATAATGTTCTGTTTCGGTTTCACGGTAATGTTCTTTCTCTGGTCCACGATAATGTTCCGTTTCTGGTCCACGGTAATGTTCTGTTTCTTTTTCACGGTAATGTTCCGTTTCTGGTCCACGATAATGTTCTGTCTCTGGTCCACGGTAATGTTCGATCTCTGGTCCACGATACTGTTCTGTCTCTGGTCCACGGTAATGTTCTTTCTCTGGTCCAAGATAATGTTCCGTTTCTGGTCCACGATAATGTTCTGTTTCGGTTTCACGGTAATGTTCTTTCTCTGGTCCACGATAATGTTCCGTTTCTGGTCCACGGTAATGTTCTGTTTCTTTTTCACGGTAATGTTCCGTTTCTGGTCCACGATAATGTTCTGTCTCTGGTCCACGGTAATGTTCGATCTCTGGTCCACGATACTGTTCTGTCTCTGGTCCACGGTAATGTTCTTTCTCTGGTCCAAGATAATGTTCCGTTTCTGGTCCACGGTAATGTTCGATCTCTGGTCCACGATAATGTTCGGTTTCACGGTAATGTTCCGTCTCTGGTTCACTTTAATGTTCTGTCTCTGGTCCACGCTAATGTTCTGTTTCTGTTTCACGGTAATGTTCCGTTTCTGGTCCACGATAATGTTGTTTTTCTGTTTCATGGTAATGTTCTGTCTCTGGTCCACGCTAATGTTCTGTTTCTGTTTCACGGTAATGTTCCGTTTCTGGTCCACGATAATGTTGTGTTTCTGTTTCACGGTAATGTTCCGTTTCTGGTCCACGATAATGTTCTGTTTCATGGTAATGTTCTGTCTCTGGTCCATGGTAATATTCTGTCTCTGGTCCACGGTAATGTTCGGTTTCAAGGTAAAGTTCGGTCTCTGGTCCACAGTAATGTTCTGTCTCTGGTCCACGGTAATGTTCTGTCTCTGGTCCACGGAAATGTTCTGTCTCTGGTCCACGGAAATGTTCTGTCTCTGGTCCACGGTAATGTTCTCTCTCTGGTCCACGGTAATGTTCGATCTCTGGTCCACGATAATGTTCGGTTTCACGGTAATGTTCCGTCTCTGGTCCACGATAATTTTGTCTTTCTGTTTCACGGTAATGTTCCGTTTCTGGTCCACGATAATGTTCTGTTTCGGTTTCACGGTAATGTTCTGTCTCTGGTCCACCATAATGTTCTGTTTCACGGTAATGTTCAGTCTCTGGTCCACGATAATGTTCTGTTTCGGTTTCACGGTAATGTTCCGTCTCTCGTCCACGGTAATGTTCCGTCTCTGGTCCACGATAATGTTGTGTTTCTGTTTCACGGTCATGTTCCGTTTCTGGTCCATGACAATGTTCTGTTTCACGGTAATGTTCTGTCTCTGGTCCATGGTAATTTTCTGTTTCTGGTCCACGGTAATGTTCGGTTTCAAGGTAATGTTCGGTCTCTGGTCCACGGTAATGTTCTGTCTCTGGTCCACGGTAATGTTCTGTCTCTGGTCCACGGTAATATTCTGTGTCTGGTCCACGATAATGTTCGATCTCTGGTCCACGATAATGTTCGGTTTCACGGTAATGTTCCGTCTCTGGTCCACGATAATGTTCTGTTTCTGTATCACGGTAATGTTCCGTTTCTGGTCCACGATAATGTTCTGTTTCTGTATCACGGTAATGTTCCGTTTCTGGTCCACGATCATTTTTTGTTTCTGTTTCACGGTAATGTTCCGTTTCTGGTCCACGATAAGGTTCGGTTTCATGGTAATGTTCTGTCTCTGGTCCACGGTAATGTTCTGTGTCTGGTCCACGATAATGTTCGGTTTCACGGTAATGTTCCGTCTCTGGTCCACGATAATGTGACGTCTTTGGTCCACGATAATGTTCTGTTTCATGGTAATGTTCCGTTTCTGGTCCACGATAATGTTCTGTCTCTGGTCCACGGTAATGTTCTTTCTCTGGTCCACGATAATGTTCCGTTTCTGGTCCACGGTAATGTTCTGTTTCTTTTTCACGGTAATGTTCTGTCTCTGGTCCACGGTAATGTTCTGTCTCTGGTCCACGGTAATGTTCGATCTCTGGTCCACGATAATGTTCGGTTTCACGGTAATGTTCCGGCTCTGGTCCACGATAATGTTGTGTTTCTGTTTCACGGTAATGTTCCGTTTCTGGTCCACGATAATTTTGTGTTTCTGTTTCACGGTAATGTTCCGTTTCTGGTCCACGATAATGTTCTGTTTCGGTTTCATGGTAATGTTCTGTCTCTGGTCCACGATAATTTTGTATTTCTGGTCCATGATAATGTTCGGTTTCACGATAATGTTCCGTTTCTGGTCAACGATAATGTTCTGTTTAGGTTTCACGGAAATGTTCTGTCTCTGGTCCATGGTAATGTTCCGTCTCTGGTCCACCATAATGTTCTGTCTCTGATCCACGATAATGTTCTGTCTCTGGTCCACGATAATGTGACGTCTTTGGTCCACGATAATGTTCTGTTTCATGGTAATGTTCCGTTTCTGGTCCATGGAAATGTTCTGTCTCTGGTCCACGGTAATGTTCTGTCTCTGGTCCACGGTAATGTTCTATCTCTGGTCCACGATAATTTTGTGTTTCTGTTTCACGGTAATGTTCCGTTTCTGGTCCACGATAATGTTCTGTTTCGGTTTCACGGTAATGTTCTGTCTCTGGTCCACGGTAATGTTCTGTGTCTGGTCCACGATAATGTTCGGTTTCACGGTAATGTTCCGTTTCTGGTCCACGATAATGTTCTGTTTCGGTTTCACGGTAATGTTCTTTCTCTGGTCCACGATAATGTTCCGTTTCTGGTCCACGGTAATGTTCTGTTTCTTTTTCACGGTAATGTTCCGTTTCTGGTCCACGATAATGTTCTGTCTCTGGTCCACGGTAATGTTCGATCTCTGGTCCACGGTAATGTTCTTTCTCTGGTCCAAGATAATGTTCCGTTTCTGGTCCGCGGTAATGTTCTGTTTCTTTTTCACAGTAATGTTCCGTCTCTGGTCCACGATAATGTTGTGTTTCTGTTTAACGGTAATGTTCCGTTTCTGGTCCACGATAATTTTGTGTTTCTGTCTCACGGTAATGTTCCGTTTCTTGTCCACGATAATGTTCTGTTTCGGTTTCATGGTAATGTTCTGTCTCTGGTCCACGGTAATGTTCTGTGTCTGGTCCACGATAATGTTCGGTTTCACGGTAATGTTCCGTCTCTGGTCTATGATAATGTTCCTTCTTTGGTCCACGATAATGTTCTGTCTCTGGTCCATGATAATGTTCCGTTTCTGGTCCACGGTAATGTTCTGTTTCCGTTTCACGGTAATGTTCTGTCTCTGGTCCACGGTAATGTTGTGTTTCTGTTTCACTGTAATGTTCTGTTTCTGGTCCACGATAATATTCCGTTTCTGGTCCACGATAATGTTGTGTTTCTGTTTCACGGTAATGTTCCGTTACTGGTCCACGATAATCTTCTGTTTTGGTTTCACGGTAATGTTCCGTTTCTGGTCCATGATAATGTTCTGTTTCTGTTTCACGGTAATGTTCCGTTTCTGGTCCATGATAATGTTCTGTTTCACGGTAATGTTCTGTCTCTGGTCCATGGTAATGTTCGGTCTCTGGTCCACGGTAATGTTCTGTCTCTGGTCCACGGTAATGTTCTGTCTCTGGTCCACGGTAATGTTCGATCTCTGGTCCACGATAATGTTCGGTTTCACGGTAATGTTCCGTGTCTGGTCCACGATAATGTTCTGTTTCCGTTTCACGGTAATGTTCTGTCTCTGGTCCATGGTAATGTTGTGTTTCTGTTTGACGGTAATGTTCCGTCTCTGGTCCACGATAATGTTCGGTTTCACGATAATGTTCCGTTTCTGGTCCACGATAATGTTCCGTCTCTGGTCCACGATAATGTTGTTTTTCTGTTTCACGGTAATGTTCCGTTTCTGGTCCATGATAATGTTCTGTTTCATGGTAATGTTCTGTCTCTGGTCCATGGTAATATTCTGTCTCTGGTCCACGGTAATGTTCGGTTTCAAGGTAAAGTTCGGTCTCTGGTCCACAGTAATGTTCTGTCTCTGGTCCACGGTAATGTTCTGTCTCTGGTCCACGGAAATGTTCTGTCTCTGGTCCACGGAAATGTTCTGTCTCTGGTCCACGGTAATGTTCTGTCTCTGGTCCACGGTAATGTTCTATCTCTGGTCCACGATAATTTTGTGTTTCTGTTTCACGGTAATGTTCCGTTTCTGGTCCACGATAATGTTCTGTTTCGGTTTCACGGTAATGTTCTGTCTCTGGTCCACGGTAATGTTCTGTGTCTGGTCCACGATAATGTTCGGTTTCACGGTAATGTCCCGTTTCTGGTCCACGATAATGTTCTGTTTCGGTTTCACGGTAATGTTCTTTCTCTGGTCCACGATAATGTTCCGTTTCTGGTCCACGGTAATGTTCTGTTTCTTTTTCACGGTAATGTTCCGTTTCTGGTCCACGATAATGTTCTGTCTCTGGTCCACGGTAATGTTCGATCTCTGGTCCACGATACTGTTCTGTCTCTGGTCCACGGTAATGTTCTTTCTCTGGTCCAAGATAATGTTCCGTTTCTGGTCCACGGTAATGTTCTGTTTCTTTTACACGTTAATGTTCTGTCTCTGGTCCACGGTAATGTTCGATCTCTGGTCCACGATAATGTTCGGTTTCACGGTAATGTTCCGTCTCTGGTTCACTTTAATGTTCTGTCTCTGGTCCACGCTAATGTTCTGTTTCTGTTTCACGGTAATGTTCCGTTTCTGGTCCACGATAATGTTGTTTTTCTGTTTCACGGTAATGTTCTGTCTCTGGTCCACGCTAATGTTCTGTTTCTGTTTCACGGTAATGTTCCGTTTCTGGTCCACGATAATGTTGTGTTTCTGTTTCACGGTAATGTTCCGTTTCTGGTCCACGATAATGTTCTGTTTCATGGTAATGTTCTGTCTCTGGTCCATGGTAATATTCTGTCTCTGGTCCACGGTAATGTTCGGTTTCAAGGTAAAGTTCGGTCTCTGGTCCACAGTAATGTTCTGTCTCTGGTCCACGGTAATGTTCTGTCTCTGGTCCACGGAAATGTTCTGTCTCTGGTCCACGGAAATGTTCTGTCTCTGGTCCACGGTAATGTTCTCTCTCTGGTCCACGGTAATGTTCGATCTCTGGTCCACGATAATGTTCGGTTTCACGGTAATGTTCCGTCTCTGGTCCACGATAATTTTGTCTTTCTGTTTCACGGTAATGTTCCGTTTCTGGTCCACGATAATGTTCTGTTTCGGTTTCACGGTAATGTTCTGTCTCTGGTCCACCATAATGTTCTGTTTCACGGTAATGTTCAGTCTCTGGTCCACGATAATGTTCTGTTTCGGTTTCACGGTAATGTTCCGTCTCTCGTCCACGGTAATGTTCCGTCTCTGGTCCACGATAATGTTGTGTTTCTGTTTCACGGTCATGTTCCGTTTCTGGTCCATGACAATGTTCTGTTTCACGGTAATGTTCTGTCTCTGGTCCATGGTAATTTTCTGTTTCTGGTCCACGGTAATGTTCGGTTTCAAGGTAATGTTCGGTCTCTGGTCCACGGTAATGTTCTGTCTCTGGTCCACGGTAATGTTCTGTCTCTGGTCCACGGTAATATTCTGTGTCTGGTCCACGATAATGTTCGATCTCTGGTCCACGATAATGTTCGGTTTCACGGTAATGTTCCGTCTCTGGTCCACGATAATGTTCTGTTTCTGTATCACGGTAATGTTCCGTTTCTGGTCCACGATAATGTTCTGTTTCTGTATCACGGTAATGTTCCGTTTCTGGTCCACGATCATTTTTTGTTTCTGTTTCACGGTAATGTTCCGTTCCTGGTCCACGATAATGTTCGGTTTCACGGTAATGTTCCGTCTCTGGTCCACGATAATGTGACGTCTTTGGTCCACGATAATGTTCTGTTTCATGGTAATGTTCCGTTTCTGGTCCACGATAATGTTCTGTCTCTGGTCCACGGTAATGTTCTTTCTCTGGTCCACGATAATGTTCCGTTTCTGGTCCACGGTAATGTTCTGTTTCTTTTTCACGGTAATGTTCTGTCTCTGGTCCACGGTAATGTTCGATCTCTGGTCCACGATAATGTTCTGTTTCACGGTAATGTTCCGTTTCTGGTCCACGATAATTTTGTGTTTCTGTTTCACGGTAATGTTCCGTTTCTGGTCCACGATAATGTTCTGTTTCGGTTTCATGGTAATGTTCTGTCTCTGGTCCACGATAATTTTGTATTTCTGGTCCATGATAATGTTCGGTTTCACGATAATGTTCCGTTTCTGGTCAACGATAATGTTCTGTTTAGGTTTCACGGAAATGTTCTGTCTCTGGTCCATGGTAATGTTCCGTCTCTGGTCCACCATAATGTTCTGTCTCTGATCCACGATAATGTTCTGTCTCTGGTCCACGATAATGTGACGTCTTTGGTCCACGATAATGTTCTGTTTCATGGTAATGTTCCGTTTCTGGTCCACGGAAATGTTCTGTCTCTGGTCCACGGTAATGTTCTGTCTCTGGTCCACGGTAATGTTCTATCTCTGGTCCACGATAATTTTGTGTTTCTGTTTCACGGTAATGTTCCGTTTCTGGTCCACGATAATGTTCTGTTTCGGTTTCACGGTAATGTTCTGTCTCTGGTCCACGGTAATGTTCTGTGTCTGGTCCACGATAATGTTCGGTTTCACGGTAATGTTCCGTTTCTGGTCCACGATAATGTTCTGTTTCGGTTTCACGGTAATGTTCTTTCTCTGGTCCACGATAATGTTCCGTTTCTGGTCCACGGTAATGTTCTGTTTCTTTTTCACGGTAATGTTCCGTTTCTGGTCCACGATAATGTTCTGTCTCTGGTCCACGGTAATGTTCGATCTCTGGTCCACGGTAATGTTCTTTCTCTGGTCCAAGATAATGTTCCGTTTCTGGTCCACGGTAATGTTCTGTTTCTTTTTCACGGTAATGTTCTGTCTCTGGTCCACGGTAATGTTCGATCTCTGGTCCACGATAATGTTCGGTTTCACAGTAATGTTCCGTCTCTGGTCCACGATAATGTTGTGTTTCTGTTTAACGGTAATGTTCCGTTTCTGGTCCACGATAATTTTGTGTTTCTGTCTCACGGTAATGTTCCGTCTCTGGTCCACGATAATGTTGTGTTTCTGTTTCACGGTAATGTTCCGTTTCTGGTCCATGATAATGTTCTGTTTCATGGTAATGTTCTGTCTCTGGTCCATGGTAATGTTCTGTCTCTGGTCCACGGTAATGTTCGGTTTCAAGGTAAAGTTCGGTCTCTGGTCCACAGTAATGTTCTGTCTCTGGTCCACGGTAATGTTCTTTCTCTGGTCCACGGTAATGTTCTGTCTCTGGTCCACGGTAATGTTCTGTCTCTGGTCCACGGTAATGTTCTGTCTCTGGTCCACGGTAATGTTGTGTCTCTGGTCCACGGTAATGCTCGATCTCTGGTCCATGATAATGTTCGGTTTCACAGTAATGTTCCGTCTCTGGTCCACGATAATGTTCTGTTTCTGTATCACTGTAATGTTCCGTTTCTGGTCCACGATAATGTTCTGTTTAGGTTTCACGGTAATGTTCTGTCTCTGGTCCACGATAATGTACCGTCTCTGGTCCACGATAATGTTTTGTTTCTGTTTCACGGTAATGTTCGATCTCTGGTCCATGATAATGTTCGGTTTCACAGTAATGTTCCGTCTCTGGTCCACGATAATGTTATGTTTCTGTTTCACTGTAATGTTCCGTTTCTGGTCCACGATAATGTTCTGTTTAGGTTTCACGGCAATGTTCTGTCTCTGGTCCACGATAATGTTCCGTCTCTGGTCCACGATAATGTTTTGTTTCTGTTTCACGGTAATGTTCCGTTTCTGGTCCATGATAATGTTCTGTTTCATGGTAATGTTCTGTCTCTGGTCCACGGTAATGTTCGATCTCTGGTCCACGATAATGTTCGGTTTGACGGTAATGTTCCGTCTCTGGTCCACGATAATGTTCTGTTTCGGTTTCACGGTAATGTTCCGTCTCTGGTCCACGGTAATGTTCCATCTCTGGTCCACGATAATGTTGTGTTTCTGTTTCACGGTAATGTTCCGTTTCTGGTCCATGATAATGTTCTGTTTCACGGTAATGTTCTGTCTCTGGTCCATGGTAATGTTCTGTCTCTGGTCCACGGTAATGTTCGGTTTCAAGGTAAAGTTTGGTCTCTGGTCCACAGTAATGTTCTGTCTCTGGTCCACGGTAATGTTCTGTCTCTGGTCCACAGTAATGTTCTGTCTCTGGTCCACGGTAATGTTCTGTCTCTGGTCCACGGTAATGCTCTGTCTCTGGTCCACGGTAATGTTGTGTCTCTGGTCCACGGTAATGTTCGATCTCTGGTCCATGATAATGTTCGGTTTCACAGTAATGTTCCGTCTCTGGTCCACGATAATGTTCTGTTTCTGTATCACGGTAATGTTCCGTCTCTGGTCCACGATAATTTTGTGTTTCTGTTTCACGGTAATGTTCCGTTTCTGGTCCACGATAATGTTCGGTTTCACGGTAATGTTCCGTTTCTGGTACACGATAATGTTCTGTTTAGGTTTCACGGTAATGTTCTGTCTCTGGTCCACGATAATGTTCCGTCTCTGGTACACGATAATGTTTTGTTTCTGTTTCACGGTAATGTTCCGTTTCTGGTCCATGATAATGTTCTGTTTCATGGTAATGTTCTGTCTCTGGTCCATGGTAATGTTCGATCTCTGGTTCACGATAATGTTCGGTTTCACGGTAATGTTCCGTCTCTGGTCCACGATAATTTTGTGTTTCTGTTTCACGATAATGTTCCGTTTCTGGTCCACGATAATGTTCTGTTTCGGTTTCACGGTAATATTCTGTCTCTGGTCCATGGTAATGTTCTGTGTCTGGTCCACGATAATGTTCGGTTTCAAGGTAATGTTCCGTTTCTGGTCCACGATAATGTTGTGTTTCGGTTTCACGGTAGTGTTCTGTTTCCGTTTCACGGTAATGTTCTTTCTCTGGTCCACGATAATGTTCCGTTTCTGGTCCACGGTAATGTTCTGTTTCTTTTTCACGGTAATGTTCCGTTTCTGGTCCACGATAATGTTCTGTCTCTGGTCCACGGTAATGTTCGGTTTCAAGGTAAAGTTCGGTCTCTGGTCCACAGTAATGTTCTGTCTCTGGTCCACGGTAATGTTCTGTCTCTGGTCCACGGAAATGTTCTGTCTCTGGTCCACGGAAATGTTCTGTCTCTGGTCCACGGTAATGTTCTCTCTCTGGTCCACGGTAATGTTCGATCTCTGGTCCACGATAATGTTCGGTTTCACAGTAATGTTCCGTCTCTGGTCCACGATAATTTTGTCTTTCTGTTTCACGGTAATGTTCCGTTTCTGGTCCACGATAATGTTCTGTTTCGGTTTCACGGTAATGTTCTGTCTCTGGTCCACCATAATGTTCTGTTTCACGGTAATGTTCAGTCTCTGGTCCACGATAATGTTCTGTTTCGGTTTCACGGTAATGTTCCGTCTCTCGTCCACGGTAATGTTCCGTCTCTGGTCCACGATAATGTTGTGTTTCTGTTTCACGGTCATGTTCCGTTTCTGGTCCATGACAATGTTCTGTTTCACGGTAATGTTCTGTCTCTGGTCCATGGTAATTTTCTGTTTCTGGTCCACGGTAATGTTCGGTTTCAAGGTAATGTTCGGTCTCTGGTCCACGGTAATGTTCTGTCTCTGGTCCACGGTAATGTTCTGTCTCTGGTCCACGGTAATATTCTGTGTCTGGTCCACGATAATGTTCGATCTCTGGTCCACGATAATGTTCGGTTTCACGGTAATGTTCCGTCTCTGGTCCACGATAATGTTCTGTTTCTGTATCACGGTAATGTTCCGTTTCTGGTCCACGATAATGTTCTGTTTCTGTATCACGGTAATGTTCCGTTTCTGGTCCACGATCATTTTTTGTTTCTGTTTCACGGTAATGTTCCGTTTCTGGTCCACGATAATGTTCGGTTTCACGGTAATGTTCCGTCTCTGGTCCACGATAATGTGACGTCTTTGGTCCACGATAATGTTCTGTTTCATGGTAATGTTCCGTTTCTGGTCCACGATAATGTTCTGTCTCTGGTCCACGGTAATGTTCTTTCTCTGGTCCACGATAATGTTCCGTTTCTGGTCCACGGTAATGTTCTGTTTCTTTTTCACGGTAATGTTCTGTCTCTGGTCCACGGTAATGTTCGATCTCTGGTCCACGATAATGTTCTGTTTCACGGTAATGTTCCGTTTCTGGTCCACGATAATTTTGTGTTTCTGTTTCACGGTAATGTTCCGTTTCTGGTCCACGATAATGTTCTGTTTCGGTTTCATGGTAATGTTCTGTCTCTGGTCCACGATAATTTTGTATTTCTGGTCCATGATAATGTTCGGTTTCACGATAATGTTCCGTTTCTGGTCAACGATAATGTTCTGTTTAGGTTTCACGGAAATGTTCTGTCTCTGGTCCATGGTAATGTTCCGTCTCTGGTCCACCATAATGTTCTGTCTCTGATCCACGATAATGTTCTGTCTCTGGTCCACGATAATGTGACGTCTTTGGTCCACGATAATGTTCTGTTTCATGGTAATGTTCCGTTTCTGGTCCACGGAAATGTTCTGTCTCTGGTCCACGGTAATGTTCTGTCTCTGGTCCACGGTAATGTTCTATCTCTGGTCCACGATAATTTTGTGTTTCTGTTTCACGGTAATGTTCCGTTTCTGGTCCACGATAATGTTCTGTTTCGGTTTCACGGTAATGTTCTGTCTCTGGTCCACGGTAATGTTCTGTGTCTGGTCCACGATAATGTTCGGTTTCACGGTAATGTTCCGTTTCTGGTCCACGATAATGTTCTGTTTCGGTTTCACGGTAATGTTCTTTCTCTGGTCCACGATAATGTTCCGTTTCTGGTCCACGGTAATGTTCTGTTTCTTTTTCACGGTAATGTTCCGTTTCTGGTCCACGATAATGTTCTGTCTCTGGTCCACGGTAATGTTCGATCTCTGGTCCACGGTAATGTTCTTTCTCTGGTCCAAGATAATGTTCCGTTTCTGGTCCACGGTAATGTTCTGTTTCTTTTTCACGGTAATGTTCTGTCTCTGGTCCACGGTAATGTTCGATCTCTGGTCCACGATAATGTTCGGTTTCACAGTAATGTTCCGTCTCTGGTCCACGATAATGTTGTGTTTCTGTTTAACGGTAATGTTCCGTTTCTGGTCCACGATAATTTTGTGTTTCTGTCTCACGGTAATGTTCCGTCTCTGGTCCACGATAATGTTGTGTTTCTGTTTCACGGTAATGTTCCGTTTCTGGTCCATGATAATGTTCTGTTTCATGGTAATGTTCTGTCTCTGGTCCATGGTAATGTTCTGTCTCTGGTCCACGGTAATGTTCGGTTTCAAGGTAAAGTTCGGTCTCTGGTCCACAGTAATGTTCTGTCTCTGGTCCACGGTAATGTTCTTTCTCTGGTCCACGGTAATGTTCTGTCTCTGGTCCACGGTAATGTTCTGTCTCTGGTCCACGGTAATGTTCTGTCTCTGGTCCACGGTAATGTTGTGTCTCTGGTCCACGGTAATGCTCGATCTCTGGTCCATGATAATGTTCGGTTTCACAGTAATGTTCCGTCTCTGGTCCACGATAATGTTCTGTTTCTGTATCACTGTAATGTTCCGTTTCTGGTCCACGATAATGTTCTGTTTAGGTTTCACGGTAATGTTCTGTCTCTGGTCCACGATAATGTACCGTCTCTGGTCCACGATAATGTTTTGTTTCTGTTTCACGGTAATGTTCGATCTCTGGTCCATGATAATGTTCGGTTTCACAGTAATGTTCCGTCTCTGGTCCACGATAATGTTATGTTTCTGTTTCACTGTAATGTTCCGTTTCTGGTCCACGATAATGTTCTGTTTAGGTTTCACGGCAATGTTCTGTCTCTGGTCCACGATAATGTTCCGTCTCTGGTCCACGATAATGTTTTGTTTCTGTTTCACGGTAATGTTCCGTTTCTGGTCCATGATAATGTTCTGTTTCATGGTAATGTTCTGTCTCTGGTCCACGGTAATGTTCGATCTCTGGTCCACGATAATGTTCGGTTTGACGGTAATGTTCCGTCTCTGGTCCACGATAATGTTCTGTTTCGGTTTCACGGTAATGTTCCGTCTCTGGTCCACGGTAATGTTCCATCTCTGGTCCACGATAATGTTGTGTTTCTGTTTCACGGTAATGTTCCGTTTCTGGTCCATGATAATGTTCTGTTTCACGGTAATGTTCTGTCTCTGGTCCATGGTAATGTTCTGTCTCTGGTCCACGGTAATGTTCGGTTTCAAGGTAAAGTTTGGTCTCTGGTCCACAGTAATGTTCTGTCTCTGGTCCACGGTAATGTTCTGTCTCTGGTCCACGGTAATGTTCTGTCTCTGGTCCACGGTAATGTTCTGTCTCTGGTCCACGGTAATGCTCTGTCTCTGGTCCATGGTAATGTTGTGTCTCTGGTCCACGGTAATGTTCGATCTCTGGTCCATGATAATGTTCGGTTTCACAGTAATGTTCCGTCTCTGGTCCACGATAATGTTCTGTTTCTGTATCACGGTAATGTTCCGTCTCTGGTCCACGATAATTTTGTGTTTCTGTTTCACGGTAATGTTCCGTTTCTGGTCCACGATAATGTTCGGTTTCACGGTAATGTTCCGTTTCTGGTACACGATAATGTTCTGTTTAGGTTTCACGGTAATGTTCTGTCTCTGGTCCACGATAATGTTCCGTCTCTGGTACACGATAATGTTTTGTTTCTGTTTCACGGTAATGTTCCGTTTCTGGTCCATGATAATGTTCTGTTTCATGGTAATGTTCTGTCTCTGGTCCATGGTAATATTCTGTCTCTGGTCCACGGTAATGTTCGGTTTCAAGGTAAAGTTCGGTCTCTGGTCCACGGTAATGTTCTGTGTCTGGTCCACGGAAATGTTCTGTCTCTGGTCTACGGTAATAATCTGTCTCTGGTCCACGGTAATGTTCGATCTCTGGTTCACGATAATGTTCGGTTTCACGGTAATGTTCCGTCTCTGGTCCACGATAATTTTGTGTTTCTGTTTCACGATAATGTTCCGTTTCTGGTCCACGATAATGTTCTGTTTCGGTTTCACGGTAATATTCTGTCTCTGGTCCATGGTAATGTTCTGTGTCTGGTCCACGATAATGTTCGGTTTCAAGGTAATGTTCCGTTTCTGGTCCACGATAATGTTGTGTTTCGGTTTCACGGTAGTGTTCTGTTTCCGTTTCACGGTAATGTTCTGTCTCTGGTCCACGGTAATGTTGTGTTTCTGTTTCACAGTAATGTTCTGTTTCTGTTTCACGGTAATGTTCCGTTTCTGGTTGACGATAATGTTGTGTTTCTTTTTCACGGTAATGTTCCGTTTCTGGTCCACGATAATGTTCTGTTTTTGTTTCACGGTAATGTTCTGTCTCTGGTCCACGCTAATGTTCTGTTTCACGGTAATGTTCCGTTTCTGGTCCACGATAATGTTCTGTCTCTGGTCCACGGTAATGTTGTGTTTCTGTTTCACAGTAATGTTCTGTTTCTGTTTCACGGTAATGTTCCATTTCTGGTCCACGATAATGTTCTGTTTAGGTTTCACGGTAATGTTCTGTCTCTGGTCCACGATAATGTACCGTCTCTGGTCCACGATAATGTTTTGTTTCTGTTTCACGGTAATGTTCGATCTCTGGTCCATGATAATGTTCGGTTTCACAGTAATGTTCCGTCTCTGGTCCACGATAATGTTCTGTCTCTGGTCCACGATAATGTTCCGTCTCTGGTCCACGATAATGTTTTGTTTCTGTTTCACGGTAATGTTCCGTTTCTGGTCCATGATAATGTTCTGTTTCATGGTAATGTTCTGTCTCTGGTCCACGGTAATGTTCGATCTCTGGTCCACGATAATGTTCGGTTTGACGGTAATGTTCCGTCTCTGGTCCACGATAATGTTCTGTTTCGGTTTCACGGTAATGTTCCGTCTCTGGTCCACGGTAATGTTCCATCTCTGGTCCACGATAATGTTGTGTTTCTGTATCACGGTAATGTTCCGTCTCTGGTCCACGATAATTTTGTGTTTCTGTTTCACGGTAATGTTCCGTTTCTGGTCCACGATAATGTTCGGTTTCACGGTAATGTTCCGTTTCTGGTACACGATAATGTTCTGTTTTGGTTTCACGGTAATGTTCTGTCTCTGGTCCACGATAATGTTCCGTCTCTGGTACACGATAATGTTTTGTTTCTGTTTCACGGTAATGTTCCGTTTCTGGTCCATGATAATGTTCTGTTTCATGGTAATGTTCTGTCTCTGGTCCATGGTAATATTCTGTCTCTGGTCCACGGTAATGTTTGGTTTCAAGGTAAAGTTCGGTCTCTGGTCCACGGTAATGTTCTGTCTCTGGTCCACGGAAATGTTCTGTCTCTGGTCCACGGTAATGATCTGTCTCTGGTCCACGGTAATGTTCGGTTTCAAGGTAAAGTTTGGTCTCTGGTCCACAGTAATGTTCTGTCTCTGGTCCACGGTAATGTTCTGTCTCTGGTCCACGGTAATGTTCTGTCTCTGGTCCACGGTAATGTTCTGTCTCTGGTCCACGGTAATGTTCTGTCTCTGGTCCACGGTAATGTTGTGTCTCTGGTCCACGGTAATGTTCGATCTCTGGTCCATGATAATGTTCGGTTTCACAGTAATGTTCCGTCTCTGGTCCACGATAATGTTCTGTTTCTGTATCACGGTAATGTTCCGTCTCTGGTCCACGATAATTTTGTGTTTCTGTTTCACGGTAATGTTCCGTTTCTGGTCCACGATAATGTTCGGTTTCACGGTAATGTTCCGTTTCTGGTACACGATAATGTTCTGTTTTGGTTTCACGGTAATGTTCTGTCTCTGGTCCACGATAATGTTCCGTCTCTGGTACACGATAATGTTTTGTTTCTGTTTCACGGTAATGTTCCGTTTCTGGTCCATGATAATGTTCTGTTTCATGGTAATGTTCTGTCTCTGGTCCATGGTAATATTCTGTCTCTGGTCCACGGTAATGTTCGGTTTCAAGGTAAAGTTCGGTCTCTGGTCCACGGTAATGTTCTGTCTCTGGTCCACGGAAATGTTCTGTCTCTGGTCCACGGTAATGATCTGTCTCTGGTCCACGGTATTGTTCGATCTCTGGTTCACGATAATGTTCGGTTTCACGGTAATGTTCCGTCTCTGGTCCACGATAATTTTGTGTTTCTGTTTCACGATAATGTTCCGTTTCTGGTCCACGATAATGTTCTGTTTCGGTTTCACGGTAATGTTCTGTCTCTGGTCCATGGTAATGTTCTGTGTCTGGTCCACGATAATGTTCGGTTTCACGGTAATGTTCCGTTTCTGGTCCACGATAATGTTGTGTTTCGGTTTCACGGTAGTGTTATGTTTCCGTTTCACGGTAATGTTCTGTCTCTGGTCCACGGTAATGTTGTGTTTCTGTTTCACAGTAATGTTCTGTTTCTGTTTCACGGTAATGTTCCGTTTCTGGTTCACGATAATGTTGTGTTTCTGTTTCACGGTAATGTTCCGTTTCTGGTCCACGATAATGTTCTGTTTCGGTTTCACGGTAATTTTCTGTCTCTGGTCCACGCTAATGTTCTGTTTCACGGTAATGTTCCGTTTCTGGTCCACGATAATGTTCTGTTTCGGTTTCACGGTAATGTTCTGTCTCTGGTCCACGATAATGTTCCGTTTCTGGTCCATGATAATGTTCTGTTTTGGTTTCAAAATAATGTTCTGTCTCTGGTCCACGGTAATGTTCCGTTTCTGGTCCACGATAATGTTCTGTTTCTGTTTCACAGTAATGTTCTGTTTCTGTTTCACGGTAATGTTCCATTTCTGGTCCACGATAATGTTCTGTTTCGGTTTCACGGTAATGTTCTGTCTCTGGTCCACGATAATGTTCCGTTTCTGGTCCATGATAATGTTCTGTTTTGGTTTCAAGGTAATGTTCTGTCTCTGGTCCACGGTAATGTTCCGTTTCTGGTCCACGATAATGTTCTGTTTCGGTTTCACGGTAATGTTCCGTTTCTGGTCCATGATAATGTTCTGTTTCACGGTAATGTTCTGTCTCTGGTCCATGGTAATGTTCTGTCTCTTGTCCACGGTAATGTTCGGTTTCAAGGTAAAGTTCGGTCTCTGGTCCACAGTAATGTTCTGTCTCTGGTCCACGGTAATGTTCTGTCTCTGGTCCATGGTAATGTTCTGTCTCTGGTCCACGGTAATGTTCTGTCTCTGGTCCACGGTAATGCTCTGTCTCTGGTCCACGGTAATGTTCGATCTCTGGTCCACGATAATGTTCGGTTTCACGGTAATGTTCTGGTCCACGGTAATGTTCCGTTTCTGGTCCACGATAATGTTCCGTTTCTGGTCCATGATAAAGTTCTGTTTTGGTTTCAAGGTAATGTTCTGTCTCTGGTCCACGGTAATGTTCCGTTTCTGGTCCACGATAATGTTCTGTTTCGGTTTCACGGTAATGTTCCGTTTCTGGTCTATGATAATGTTCTGTTTCACGGTAATGTTCTGTCTCTGGTCCACGGTAATGTTCGATCTCTGGTCCACGATAATGTTCGGTTTCACGGTAATGTTCCGTCTCTGGTCCACGATAATGTTCTGTTTCTGTTTCATGGTAATGTTCCATTTCTGGTCCACGATAATTTTGTGTCTCTGGTCCACGGTAATGTTCTGTCTCTGGTCCACGGTAATGTTCTGTCTCTGGTCCACGGTAATGTTCAGTCTCTGGTCCACGGTAATGTTCGATCTCTGGTCCACGATAATGTTCGGTTTCACGGTAATGTTCCGTCTCTGGTCCACGATAATGTTCCGTTTCTGTTTCACGGTAATGTTCCGTTTCTGGACCATGATAATTTTTTGTTTCACGGTAATGTTCTGTCTCTGGTCCACGGTAATGTTCTGTTTCTTTTTCACGGTAATGTTCCGTTTATGGTCCACGGTAATGTTTTGTTTCTGTTTCACGGTAATGTTCCGTTTCTGGTCCACGGTAATGTTCTTTTTCACAGTAATGTTCTGTCTCTGGTCCAGACCATTGTCTCTGGTCCACGGTAATGTTCGATCTCTGGTCCACGATAATGTTCGGTTTCACGGTAATGTTTCGTCTCTGGTCAACGATAATGTTCTGTTTCTGTTTCACGTTAATGTTCCATTTCTGGTCCACGATAATTTTGTGTTTCTGTTTCACGGTAATGTTCCGTTTCTGGTCCACGATAATGTTCTGTTTCGGTTTCACGGTAATGTTCTGTCTCTGGTCCACGGTAATGTTCGATCTCTGGTCCACGATAATGTTCGGTTTCACGGTAATGTTCCGTCTCTGGTCCACGATAATGTTCTGTTTCTGTTTCATGGTAATGTTCCATTTCTGGTACACGATAATTTTGTGTCTCTGGTCCACGGTAATGTTCTGTCTCTGGTCCACGGTAATGTTCTATCTCTGGTCCACGGTAATGTTCTGTCTCTGGTCCACGGTAATGTTCTGTCTCTGGTCCACGGTAATGTTCGATCTCTGGTCCACGATAATGTTCGGTTTCACGGTAATGTTCTGTCTCTGGTCCACGATAATGTTCTGTTTCTGTTTCACGGTAATGTTCTGTCTCTGGTCCGCGCTAATGTTCTGTTTCTGGTCCACAATAATGTTCTGTTTCGGTTTCACGGTAATGTTTCGTTTCTGGTCCACGATAATGTTCTGTTTCGGTTTCACGGTAATGTTCCGTTTCTGGTACACGATAATGTTCTGTTTCGGTTTCACGGTAATGTTCCGTCTCTGGTCCACGGTACTGTTCCGTCTCTGGTCCACAATAATGTTATGTTTCTGTTTCACGGTAATGTTCCGTTTCTGGTCCATGATAATGTTCTGTTTCACGGTAATGTTCCGTCTCTGGTCCACGCTAATGTTCTGTTTCTGTTTCACGGTAATGTTCCGTTTCTGGTCCACGATTATGTTGTGTTTCTGTTTCACGGTAATGTTCTGTTTCACAGTAATGTTCTGTCTCTGGTCCACGCTAATGTTCTGTTTTTGTTTCACGGTAATGTTCCGTTTCTGGTCCACGATAATGTTGTGTTTCTGTTTCACGGTAATGTTCTGTTTCTGGTCCATGATAATGTTCTGTTTCTGTTTCACGGTAATGTTCCGTTTCTGGTCCATGATAATGTTCTGTTTCACGGTAATGTTCTTTCTCTGGTCCATGTAAATGTTCTGTCTCTGGTCCACGGTGATGTTCGGTTTCAAGGTAAAGTTCGGTCTCTGGTCCACAGTAATGTTTTGTCTCTGGTCCACGGTAATGTTCTGTCTCTGGTCCACGGTAATGTTCTGTCTCTGGTCCACGGTAATGTTCTGTCTCTGGTCCACGGTAATGTTCTGTCTCTGGTCCACGGTAATGTTCTGTCTCTGGTCCACGGTAATGTTCGATCTCTGGTCCACGATAATGTTCGGTTTCACGGTAATGTTCCGTCTCTGGTCCCCGATAATGTTCTGTTTCTGTCTCACGGTTATGTTCCATTTCTGGTCCACGATAATGTTGTATTTCTGTTTCACGGTAATGTTCCGTTTCTGGTCCACAATAATGTTCTGTTGCGGTTTCACGGTAATGTTCTGTCTCTGGTCCACGGTAATGTTCTGTCTCTGGTCCACAATAATGTTCTGTTTCTGTTTCACGGTAATGTTCCGTTTCTGGTCCACGATAATGTTGTGTTTCTGTTTCACGGTAATGTTCCGTCTCTGGTCCATGATAATGTTCGGTTTCACGATAATGTTCCGTTTCTGGTTCACGATAATTTTCTGTTTAGGTTTCACGGTAATGTTCTGTCTCTGGTCCACGGTAATGTTCTGTCTCTGGTCCACGGTAATGTTCTGTCTCTGGTCCACGGTAATGTTCGATCTCTGGTCCACGATAATGTTCGGTTTCACGGTAATGTTCTGTCTCTGGTCCACGGTAATGTTCTGTCTCTTGTCCACGGTAATGTTCGATCTCTGGTCCACGATAATGTTCGGTTTCACGGTAATGTTCCGTCTCTGGTCCACGATAATGTTCTGTTTCTGGTCCACGATAATGTTCTGTTTCGGTTTCACGGTAATGTTCCGTTTCATGTCCACGATAATGTTCCGTTTCGGTTTCACGGTAATGTTACGTTTCATGTCCACGATAATGTTCTGTTTCGGTTTCACGGTAATGTTCTGTCTCTGGTCCACGGTAATGTTCCGTCTCTGGTCCACGATAATGTTCTGTTTCTGTTTCACGGTAATGTTCCGTTTCTGGTCCATGATAATTTTCTGTTTCACGGTAATGTTCTGTCTCTGGTCCATGGTAATATTCTGTTTCTGTTTCACGGTAATGTTCCGTTTCTGGTCCACGATACTGTTGTGTTTCTGTTTCACGGTAATGTTCTGTTTCACAGTAATGTTCTGTCTCTGGTCCACGCTAATGTTCTGTTTCTGTTTCACGGTAATGTTCCGTTTCTGGTCCACGATAATGTTGTGTTTCTGTTTCACGGCAATGTTCCGTTTCTGGTCCACAATAATGTTCTGTTTCGTTTTCACGGTCATGTTCCGTTTCTGGTCCATGATAATGTTCTGTTTCTGTTTCACGGTAATGTTCCGTTTCTGGTCCATGATAATGTTCTGTTTCACTGTAATGTTCTGTCTCTGGTCCATGGTAATGTTCTGTGTCTGGTCCACGGTGATGTTCGGTTTCAAGGTAAAGTTCGGTCTCTGGTCCACAGTAATGTTCTGTCTCTGGTCCACGGTAATGTTCTGTCTCTGGTCCACGGTAATGTTCGGTCTCTGGTCCACGGTAATGTTCTGTTTCGGTTTCACGGTAATGTTCCGTTTCTGGTCCACGATAATGTTGTGTTTCTGTTTCACGGTAATGTTCTGTTTCTGGTCCATGATAATGTTCTGTTTCTGTTTCACGGTAATGTTCCGTTTCTGGTCCATGATAATGTTCTGTTTCACGGTAATGTTCTTTCTCTGGTCCATGTAAATGTTCTGTCTCTGGTCCACGGTGATGTTCGGTTTCAAGGTAAAGTTCGGTCTCTGGTCCACAGTAATGTTTTGTCTCTGGTCCACGGTAATGTTCTGTCTCTGGTCCACGGTAATGTTCTGTCTCTGGTCCACGGTAATGTTCTGTCTCTGGTCCACGGTGATGTTCGGTTTCAAGGTAAAGTTCGGTCTCTGGTCCACAGTAATGTTCTGTCTCTGGTCCACGGTAATGTTCTGTCTCTGGTCCACGGTAATGTTCGGTCTCTGGTCCACGGTAATGTTCTGTTTCGGTTTCACGGTAATGTTCCGTTTCTGGTACACTGTAATATTCTGTCTCTGGTCCACGGTAATGTTCTGTTTCGGTTTCAAGGTAATGTTCTGTCTCTGGTCCACGGTAATGTTCTGTCTCTGGTCCATGATAATGTTCGGTTTCACGGTAATGTTCCGTCTCTGGTCCACGGTAATGTTCTGTTTCGGTTTCACGGTAATGTTCTGTCTCTGGTCCACGATAATGTTCCGTTTCTGGTCCACGATAATGTTCTGTTTTGGTTTCAAGGTAATGTTCTGTCTCTGGTCCACGGTAATGTTCCGTTTCTGGTCCACGATAATGTTCTGTTTCGGTTTCACGGTAATGTTCCGTGTCTGGTCCACGGTAATGTTCTGTCTCTGGTCCATGATAATGTTCGGTTTCACGGTAATGTTCCGTCTCTGGTCCACGGTAATGTTCTGTTTCGGTTTCACGGTAATGTTCTGTCTCTGGTCCACGATAATGTTCCGTTTCTGGTCCACGATAATGTTCTGTTTTGGTTTCAAGGTAATGTTCTGTCTCTGGTCCACGGTAATGTTCTGTTTCTGGTCCACGATAATGTTCTGTTTCGGTTTCACGGTAATGTTCCATCTCTGGTCCACAGTAATGTTCTGTCTCTGGTCCACGGTAATGTTCTGTCTCTGGTCCACGGTAATGTTCTGTCTCTGGTCCACGGTAATGTTCTGTCTCTGGTCCACGGTTATGTTCTATCTCTGGTCCACGATAATGTTCGGTTTCACGGTAATGTTCCGTCTCTGGTCCACGATAATGTTCTGTTTCGGTTTCACGGTAATGTTCAGTTTCTGGTCCACGATAATGTTCTGTTTCGGTTTCACGGTAATGTTCCGTCTCTGGTCCACGGTAATGTTCCGTCTCTGGTCCACGATAATGTTGTGTTTCTGTTTAACGGTAATGTTACGTCTCTGGTCCATGATAATGTTCTGTTTCACGGTAATGTTCTGTCTCTGGTCCACGGTAATGTTCGGTTTCAAGGTAAAGTTCCGTCTCTGGTCCACAGTAATGTTCTGTCTCTGGTCCACGATAATGTTCCGTTTCTGTTTCACGGTAATGTTCCGTTTCTTGTCCATGATAATTTTCTGTTTCACGCTAATGTTCTGTCTCTGGTCCACGGTAATGTTCTGTTTCTGTTTCACGGTAATGTTCCGTTTCTGGTCCACGATAATGTTGTGTTTCTGTTTCACGGTAATGTTCTGTTTCACAGTAATGTTCTGTCTCTGGTCCACGCTAATGTTCTGTTTCTGTTTCACGGTAATGTTCCGTTTCTGGTCCACGGTAATGTTCTGTTTCTGTTTCACGGTAATGTTCCGTTTCTGGTCCACGATAATGTTGTGTTTCTGTTTCACGGTAATGTTCTGTTTCACAGTAATGTTCTGTCTCTGGTCCACGCTAATGTTCTGTTTCTGTTTCACGGTAATGTTCCGTTTCTGGTCCACGATAATGTCTTGTTTCTGTTTCACGGCAATGTTCCGTTTCTGGTCCACAATAATGTTCTGTTTCGGTTTCACGGTCATGTTCCGTTTCTGGTCCATGATAATGTTCTTTTTCTGTTTCACGGTAATGTTCCGTTTCTGGTCCATGATAATGTTCTGTTTCACTGTAATGTTCTGTCTCTGGTCCATGGTAATGTTCTGTCTCTGGTCCACGGTGATGTTCGGTTTCAAGGTAAAGTTCGGTCTCTGGTCCACAGTAATGTTCTGTCTCTGGTCCACGGTAATGTTCTGTCTCTTGTCCACGGTAATGTTCTGTCTCTTGTCCACGGTAATGTTCGATCTCTGGTCCACGATAATGTTCGGTTTCACGGTAATGTTCCGTCTCTGGTCCACGGTAATGTTCTGTCTCTGGTCCACGGTAATGTTCTGTCTCTGGTCCACGGTAATGTTCTGTCTCTGGTCCACGGAAATGTTCTGTCTCTGGTCCACGGTAATGTTCGATCTCTGGTCCACGATAATGTTCGGTTTCACGGTAATGTTCTGTCTCTGGTCCACGGTAATGTTCTGTCTCTGGTCCACGGTAATGTTCGATCTCTGGTCCACGATAATGTTCAGTTTCACGGTAATGTTCCGTCTCTGGTCCACGATAATGTTCTGTTTCTGGTCCACGATAATGTTCTGTTTCGGTTTCACGGTAATGTTCCGTTTCATGTCCACGATAATGTTCCGTTTCGGTTTCACGGTAATGTTCCGTTTCATGTCCACAATAATGTTCTGTTTCGGTTTCACGGTAATATTCCGTCTCTGGTCCACGGTAATGTTCCGTCTCTGGTCCACGATAATGTTCTGTTTCTGTTTCACGGTAATGTTCCGTTTCTGGTCCATGATAATTTTCTGTTTCACGGTAATGATCTGTCTCTGGTCCACGGTAATATTCTGTTTCTGTTTCACGGTAATGTTCCGTTTCTGGTCCACGTTACTGTTGTGTTTCTGTTTCACGGTAATGTTCTGTTTCACAGTAATGTTCTGTCTCTGGTCCACGCTAATGTTCTGTTTCTGTTTCACGGTAATGTTCCGTTTCTGGTCCACGATAATGTTGTGTTTCTGTTTCACGGCAATGTTCCGTTTCTGGTCCACAATAATGTTCTGTTTCGTTTTCACGGTCATGTTCCGTTTCTGGTCCATGATAATGTTCTGTTTCTGTTTCACGGTAATGTTCCGTTTCTGGTCCATGATAATGTTCTGTTTCACTGTAATGTTCTGTCTCTGGTCCATGGTAATGTTCTGTCTCTGGTCCACGGTGATGTTCGGTTTCAAGGTAAAGTTCGGTCTCTGGTCCACAGTAATGTTCTGTCTCTGGTCCACGGTAATGTTCTGTCTCTGGTCCACGGTAATGATCTGTCTCTGGTCCACGGTAATGTTCGATCTCTGGTCCACGATAATGTTCGGTTTCACGGTAATGTTCCGTTTCTGGTCCACGATAATGTTCTGTTTCTGTTTCACGGTAATGTTCCGTTTCTGGTCCACGATAACGTTGTGTTTCTGTTTCACGGTAATGTTCTGTTTCACAGTAATGTTCTGTCTCTTGTCCACGCTAATGTTCTGTTTCTGTTTCACGGTAATGTTCCGTTTCTGGTCCACGATAATGTTGTGTTTCTGTTTCACGGTAATGTTCTGTTTCTGGTCCATGATAATGTTCTGTTTCTGTTTCACGGTAATGTTCCGTTTCTGGTCCATGATAATGTTCTGTTTCACGGTAATGTTCTTTCTCTGGTCCATGGTAATGTTCTGTCTCTGGTCCACGGTGATGTTCGGTTTCAAGGTAAAGTTCGGTCTCTGGTCCACAGTAATGTTCTGTCTCTGGTCCACGGTAATGTTCTGTCTCTGATCCACGGTAATGTTCTGTCTCTGGTGCACGGTAATATTCTGTCTCTGGTCCACAATAATGTTCTGTCTCTGGTCCACGGTAATGTTCGAACTCTGGTCCCCGATAATGTTCTGTTTCTGTTTCACGGTTATGTTCCATTTCTTGTCCACGATAATTTTGTATTTCTGTTTCACGGTAATGTTCCATTTCTGGTCCACGATAATTTTGTGTTTCTGTTTCACGGTAATTTTCCGTTTCTGGTCCACGATAATGTTCTTTTTCGGTTTCAAGGTAATGTTCTGTCTCTGGTCCACGGTAATGTTCGATCTCTGGTCCACGATAATGTTCGGTTTCACGGTAATGTTCCGTCTCTGGTCCACGATAATGTTCTGTTTCTGTTTCATGGTAATGTTCCATTTCTGGTCCACGATAATTTTGTGTCTCTGGTCCACGGTAATGTTCTGTCTCTGATCCACGGTAATGTTCTGTCTCTGGTAAACGGTAATGTTCTGTCTCTGGTCCACGGTAATGTTCTGTCTCTGGTCCACGGTAATGTTCGATCTCTGGTCCACGATAATGTTCGGTTTCACGGTAATGTTCCGTCTCTGGTCCCCGATAATGTTCTGTTTCTGTTTCACGGTTATGTTCCATTTCTGGTCCACGATAATTTTGTATTTCTGTTTCACGGTAATGTTCCATTTCTGGTCCACGATAATTTTGTGTTTCTGTTTCACGGTAATGTTCCGTTTCTGGTCAACGATAATGTTCTGTTTCTGTTTCACGGTAATGTTCTGTCTCTGGTCCACGATAATGTTCTGTTTCTGTTTCACGGTAATGTTCCGTTTCTGGTCCACGATAATGTTGTGTTTCTGTTTCACGGTAATGTTCTGTTTCACAGTAATGTTCTGTCTCTTGTCCACGCTAATGTTCTGTTTCTGTTTCACGGTAATGTTCTGTTTCTGGTCCATGATAATGTTCTGTTTCTGTTTCACGGTAATGTTCCGTTTCTGGTCCATGATAATGTTCTGTTTCACGGTAATGTTCTTTCTCTGGTCCATGGCAATGTTCTGTCTCTGGTCCACGGTGATGTTCGGTTTCAAGGTAAAGTTCGGTCTCTGGTCCACAGTAATGTTCTGTCTCTGGTCCACGGTAATGTTCTGTCTCTGATCCACGGTAATGTTCTGTCTCTGGTGCACGGTAATATTCTGTCTCTGGTCCACGGTAATGTTCTGTCTCTGGTCCACGGTAATGTTCGATCTCTGGTCCACGATAATGTTCGGTTTCACGGTAATGTTCCGTCTCTGGTCCCCGATAATGTTCTGTTTCTGTTTCACTGTAATGTTCCATTTCTGGTCCACGATAATTTTGTGTTTCTGTTTCACGGTAATTTTCCGTTTCTGGTCCACGATAATGTTCTTTTTCGGTTTCACGGTAATGTTCTGTCTCTGGTCCACGGTAATGTTCGATCTCTGGTCCACGATAATGTTCGGTTTCACGGTAATGTTCCGTCTCTGGTCCACGATAATGTTCTGTTTCTGTTTCATGGTAATGTTCCATTTCTGGTCCACGATAATTTTGTGTCTCTGGTCCACGGTAATGTTCTGTCTCTGGTCCACGGTAATGTTCTGTCTCTGGTCCACGGTAATGTTCAGTCTCTGGTCCACGGTAATGTTCGATCTCTGGTCCACGATAATGTTCGGTTTCACGGTAATGTTCCGTCTCTGGTCCACGATAATGTTCCGTTTCTGTTTCACGGTAATGTTCCGTTTCTGGACCATGATAATTTTTTGTTTCACGGTAATGTTCTGTCTCTGGTCCACGGTAATGTTCTGTTTCTTTTTCACGGTAATGTTCCGTTTATGGTCCACGGTAATGTTTTGTTTCTGTTTCACGGTAATGTTCCGTTTCTGGTCCACGGTAATGTTCTGTTTCACAGTAATGTTCTGTCTCTGGTCCAGACCATTGTCTCTGGTCCACGGTAATGTTCGATCTCTGGTCCACGATAATGTTCGGTTTCACGGTAATGTTTCGTCTCTGGTCAACGATAATGTTCTGTTTCTGTTTCACGTTAATGTTCCATTTCTGGTCCACGATAATTTTGTGTTTCTGTTTCACGGTAATGTTCCGTTTCTGGTCCACGATAATGTTCTGTTTCGGTTTCACGGTAATGTTCTGTCTCTGGTCCACGGTAATGTTCGATCTCTGCTCCACGATAATGTTCGGTTTCACGGTAATGTTCCGTCTCTGGTCCACGATAATGTTCTGTTTCTGTTTCATGGTAATGTTCCATTTCTGGTCCACGATAATTTTGTGTCTCTGGTCCACGGTAATGTTCTGTCTCTGGTCCACGGTAATGTTCTATCTCTGGTCCACGGTAATGTTCTGTCTCTGGTCCATGGTAATGTTCTGTCTCTGGTCCACGGTAATGTTCGATCTCTGGTCCACGATAATGTTCGGTTTCTGTTTCACGGTAATGTTCTGTCTCTGGTCCGCGCTAATGTTCTGTTTCTGGTCCACAATAATGTTCTGTTTCGGTTTCACGGTAATGTTTCGTTTCTGGTCCACGATAATGTTCTGTTTCGGTTTCACGGTAATGTTCCGTCTCTGGTCCACGGTACTGTTCCGTCTCTGGTCCACAATAATGTTATGTTTCTGTTTCACGGTAATGTTCCGTTTCTGGTCCATGATAATGTTCTGTTTCACGGTAATGTTCTGTCTCTGGTCCACGCTAATGTTCTGTTTCTGTTTCACGGTAATGTTCCGTTTCTGGTCCACGATTATGTTGTGTTTCTGTTTCACGGTAATGTTCTGTTTCACAGTAATGTTCTGTCTCTGGTCCACGCTAATGTTCTGTTTTTGTTTCACGGTAATGTTCCGTTTCTGGTCCACGATAATGTTGTGTTTCTGTTTCACGGTAATGTTCTGTTTCTGGTCCATGATAATGTTCTGTTTCTGTTTCACGGTAATGTTCCGTTTCTGGTCCATGATAATGTTCTGTTTCACGGTAATGTTCTTTCTCTGGTCCATGTAAATGTTCTGTCTCTGGTCCACGGTGATGTTCGGTTTCAAGGTAAAGTTCGGTCTCTGGTCCACAGTAATGTTTTGTCTCTGGTCCACGGTAATGTTCTGTCTCTGGTCCACGGTAATGTTCTGTCTCTGGTCCACGGTAATGTTCTGTCTCTGGTCCACGGTAATGTTCTGTCTCTGGTCCACTGTAATGTTCGATCTCTGGTCCACGATAATGTTCGGTTTCACGGTAATGTTCCGTCTCTGGTCCCCGATAATGTTCTGTTTCTGTCTCACGGTTATGTTCCATTTCTGGTCCACGATAATTTTGTATTTCTGTTTCACGGTAATGTTCCGTTTCTGGTCCACAATAATGTTCTGTTGCGGTTTCACGGTAATGTTCTGTCTCTGGTCCACGGTAATGTTCTGTCTCTGGTCCACAATAATGTTCTGTTTCTGTTTCACGGTAATGTTCCGTTTCTGGTCCACGATAATGTTGTGTTTCTGTTTCACGGTAATGTTCCGTCTCTGGTCCATGATAATGTTCGGTTTCACGATAAAGTTCCGTTTCTGGTTCACGATAATTTTCTGTTTAGGTTTCACGGTAATGTTCTGTCTCTGGTCCACGATAATGTTCCGTCTCTGGTCCACGATAATTTTCTGTCTCTGGTCCACGATAATGTTCCGTTTCACGGTAATGTTCCGTCTCTGGTCCACGATAATGTTCTGTTTCTGTTTCATGGTAATGTTCCATTTCTGGTCCACGATAATTTTGTGTCTCTGGTCCACGGTAATGTTCTGTCTCTGGTCCACGGTAATGTTCTGTCTCTGGTCCACGGTAATGTTCTGTCTCTGGTCCACGGTAATGTTCTGTCTCTGGTCCACGGTAATGTTCGATCTCTGGTCCACGATAATGTTCGGTTTCACGGTAATGTTCCGTCTCTGGTCCACGATAATGTTCTGTTTCTGGTCCACGATAATGTTCTGTTTCGGTTTCACGGTAATGTTCCGTTTCATGTCCACGATAATGTTCCGTTTCGGTTTCACGGTAATGTTCCGTTTCATGTCCACGATAATGTTCTGTTTCGGTTTCACGGTAATGTTCTGTCTCTGGTCCACGGTAATGTTCCGTCTCTGGTCCACGATAATGTTCTGTTTCTGTTTCACGGTAATGTTCCGTTTCTGGTCCATGATAATTTTCTGTTTCACGGTAATGTTCTGTCTCTGGTCCATGGTAATATTCTGTTTCTGTTTCACGGTAATGTTCCGTTTCTGGTTCACGATACTGTTGTGTATCTGTTTCACGGTAATGTTCTGTTTCACAGTAATGTTCTGTCTCTGGTCCACGCTAATGTTCTGTTTCTGTTTCACGGTAATGTTCCGTTTCTGGTCCACGATAATGTTGTGTTTCTGTTTCACGGCAATGTTCCGTTTCTGGTCCACAATAATGTTCTGTTTCGTTTTCACGGTCATGTTCCGTTTCTGGTCCATGATAATGTTCTGTTTCTGTTTCACGGTAATGTTCCGTTTCTGGTCCATGATAATGTTCTGTTTCACTGTAATGTTCTGTCTCTGGTCCATGGTAATGTTCTGTCTCTGGTCCACGGTGATGTTCGGTTTCAAGGTAAAGTTCGGTCTCTGGTCCACAGTAATGTTCTGTCTCTGGTCCACGGTAATGTTCTGTCTCTGGTCCACGGTAATGTTCGGTCTCTGGTCCACGGTAATGTTCTGTTTCGGTTTCACGGTAATGTTCTGTCTCTGGTACACTGTAATATTCTGTCTCTGGTCCACGGTAATGTTCTGTTTCGGTTTCACGGTAATGTTCTGTCTCTGGTCCACGGTAATGTTCTGTCTCTGGTCCATGATAATGTTCGGTTTCACGGTAATGTTCCGTCTCTGGTCCACGGTAATGTTCTGTTTCGGTTTCACGGTAATGTTCTGTCTCTGGTCCACGATAATGTTCCGTTTCTGGTCCACGATAATGTTCTGTTTTGGTTTCAAGGTAATGTTCTGTCTCTGGTCCACGGTAATGTTCCGTTTCTGGTCCACGATAATGTTCTGTTTCGGTTTCACGGTAATGTTCCGTGTCTGGTCCACGGTAATGTTCTGTCTCTGGTCCATGATAATGTTCGGTTTCACGGTAATGTTCCGTCTCTGGTCCACGGTAATGTTCTGTTTCGGTTTCACGGTAATGTTCTGTCTCTGGTCCACGATAATGTTCCGTTTCTGGTCCACGATAATGTTCTGTTTTGGTTTCAAGGTAATGTTCTGTCTCTGGTCCACGGTAATGTTCTGTTTCTGGTCCACGATAATGTTCTGTTTCGGTTTCACGGTAATGTTCCGTCTCTGGTCCACAGTAATGTTCTGTCTCTGGTCCACGGTAATGTTCTGTCTCTGGTCCACGGTAATGTTCTGTCTCTGGTCCACGGTAATGTTCTGTCTCTGGTCCACGGTTATGTTCTATCTCTGGTCCACGATAATGTTCGGTTTCACGGTAATGTTCCGTCTCTGGTCCACGATAATGTTCTGTTTCGGTTTCACGGTAATGTTCAGTTTCTGGTCCACGATAATGTTCTGTTTCGGTTTCACGGTAATGTTCCGTCTCTGGTCCACGGTAATGTTCCGTCTCTGGTCCACGATAATGTTGTGTTTCTGTTTCACGGTAATGTTACGTCTCTGGTCCATGATAATGTTCTGTTTCACGGTAATGTTCTGTCTCTGGTCCATGGTAATGTTCTGTCTCTGGTCCACGGTAATGTTCGGTTTCAAGGTAAAGTTCCGTCTCTGGTCCACAGTAATGTTCTGTCTCTGGTCCACGATAATGTTCCGTTTCTGTTTCACGGTAATGTTCCGTTTCTTGTCCATGATAATTTTCTGTTTCACGGTAATGTTCTGTCTCTGGTCCACGGTAATGTTCTGTTTCTGTTTCACGGTAATGTTCCGTTTCTGGTCCACGATAATGTTGTGTTTCTGTTTCACGGTAATGTTCTGTTTCACAGTAATGTTCTGTCTCTGGTCCACGCTAATGTTCTGTTTCTGTTTCACGGTAATGTTCCGTTTCTGGTCCACGGTAATGTTCTGTTTCTGTTTCACGGTAATGTTCCGTTTCTGGTCCACGATAATGTTGTGTTTCTGTTTCACGGTAATGTTCTGTTTCACAGTAATGTTCTGTCTCTGGTCCACGCTAATGTTCTGTTTCTGTTTCACGGTAATGTTCCGTTTCTGGTCCACGATAATGTTGTGTTTCTGTTTCACGGCAATGTTCCGTTTCTGGTCCACAATAATGTTCTGTTTCGGTTTCACGGTCATGTTCCGTTTCTGGTCCATGATAATGTTCTTTTTCTGTTTCACGGTAATGTTCCGTTTCTGGTCCATGATAATGTTCTGTTTCACTGTAATGTTCTGTCTCTGGTCCATGGTAATGTTCTGTCTCTGGTCCACGGTCATGTTCGGTTTCAAGGTAAAGTTCGGTCTCTGGTCCACAGTAATGTTCTGTCTCTGGTCCACGGTAATGTTCTGTCTCTGGTCCACGGTAATGTTCTGTCTCTTGTCCACGGTAATGTTCGATCTCTGGTCAACGATAATGTTCTGTTTCTGTTTCACGGTAATGTTCTGTCTCTGGTCCACGATAATTTTCTGTTTCTGTTTCACGGTAATGTTCCGTTTCTGGTCCACGATAATGTTGTGTTTCTGTTTCACAGTAATGTTCTGTCTCTGGTCCACGGTAATGTTCTGTCTCTGGTCCATGATAATGTTCGGTTTCACGGTAATGTTCCGTCTCTGGTCCACGGTAATGTTCTGTTTCGGTTTCACGGTAATGTTCTGTCTCTGGTCCACGATAATGTTCCGTTTCTGGTCCACGATAATGTTCTGTTTTGGTTTCAAGGTAATGTTCTGTCTCTGGTCCACGGTAATGTTCCGTTTCTGGTCCACGATAATGTTCTGTTTCGGTTTCACGGTAATGTTCCGTGTCTGGTCCACGGTAATGTTCTGTCTCTGGTCCATGATAATGTTCGGTTTCACGGTAATGTTCCGTCTCTGGTCCACGGTAATGTTCTGTTTCGGTTTCACGGTAATGTTCTGTCTCTGGTCCACGATAATGTTCCGTTTCTGGTCCACGATAATGTTCTGTTTTGGTTTCAAGGTAATGTTCTGTCTCTGGTCCACGGTAATGTTCTGTTTCTGGTCCACAATAATGTTCTGTTTCGGTTTCACGGTAATGTTCCGTCTCTGGTCCACAGTAATGTTCTGTCTCTGGTCCACGGTAATGTTCTGTCTCTGGTCCACGGTAATGTTCTGTCTCTGGTCCACGGTAATGTTGTGTCTCTGGTCCACGGTTATGTTCTATCTCTGGTCCACGATAATGTTCGGTTTCACGGTAATGTTCCGTCTCTGGTCCACGATAATGTTCTGTTTCAGTTTTACGGTAATGTTCAGTTTCTGGTCCACGATAATGTTCTGTTTCGGTTTCACGGTAATGTTCCGTCTCTGGTCCACGGTAATGTTCCGTCTCTGGTCCACGATAATGTTCCGTTTCTGTTTCACGGTAATGTTCCGTTTCTGGTCCATGATAATTTTCTGTTTCACGGTAATGTTCTGTCTCTGGTCCACGGTAATGTTCTGTTTCTGTTTCACGGTAATGTTCCGTTTCTGGTCCACGATAATGTTGTGTTTCTGTTTCACGGTAATGTTCTGTTTCACAGTAATGTTCTGTCTCTGGTCCACGCTAATGTTCTGTTTCTGTTTCACGGTAATGTTCTGTTTCTGTTTCACGGTAATGTTCCGTTTCTGGTCCACGATAATGTTGTGTTTCTGTTTCACGGTAATGTTCTGTTTCACAGTAATGTTCTGTCTCTGGTCCACGCTAATGTTCTGTTTCTGTTTCACGGTAATGTTCCGTTTCTGGTCCACAATAATGTTGTGTTTCTGTTTCACGGCAATGTTCCGTTTCTGGTCCACGATAATTTTCTGTTTCTGTTTCACGGTAATGTTCCGTTTCTGGTCCACGATAATGTTGTGTTTCTGTTTCACGGTAATGTTCTGTTTCTGGTCCATGATAATGTTCTGTTTCTGTTTCACGGTAATGTTCCGTTTCTGGTCCATGATAATGTTCTGTTTCACGGTAATGTTCTTTCTCTGGTCCATGGTAATGTTCTGTCTCTGGTCCACGGTGATGTTCGGTTTCAAGGTAAAGTTCGGTCTCTGGTCCACAGTAATGTTCTGTCTCTGGTCAACGGTAATGTTCTGTCTCTGATCCACGGTAATGTTCTGTCTCTGGTGCACGGTAATGTTCGATCTCTGGTCCACGATAATGTTCGGTTTCACGGTAATGTTCCGTCTCTGGTCCCCGATAATGTTCTGTTTCTGTTTCACGGTTATGTTCCATTTCTGGTCCACGATAATTTTGTGTTTCTGTTTCACGGTAATGTTCCATTTCTGGTCCACGATAATTTTGTGTTTCTGTTTCACGGTAATGTTCTGTCTCTGGTCCACGGTAATGTTCGATCTCTGGTCCACGATAATGTTCGGTTTCACGGTAATGTTCCGTCTCTGGTCCACGATAATGTTCTGTTTCTGTTTCATGGTAATGTTCCATTTCTGGTCCACGATAATTTTGTGTCTCTGGTCCACAGTAATGTTCTGTCTCTGGTCCACGGTAATGTTCTGTCTCTGGTCCACGGTAATGTTCTGTCTCTGGTCCACGGTAATGTTCTGTCTCTGGTCCACGGTAATGTTCGATCTCTGGTCCACGATAATGTTCGGTTTCACGGTAATGTTCCGTCTCTGGTCCACGATAATGTTCTGTTTCTGGTCCACGATAATGTTCTGTTTCGGTTTCACGGTAATGTTCCATTTCATGTCCACGATAATGTTCTGTTTTGGTTTCACGGTAATGTTCCGTCTCTGGTCCACGGTAATGTTCCGTCTCTGGTCCACGATAATTATCCGTTTCTGTTTCACGGTAATGTTCCGTTTCTGGTCCATGATAATTTTCTGTTTCACGGTAATGTTCTGTCTCTGGTCCACGGTAATGTTCTGTTTCTGTTTCACGGTAATGTTCCGTTTCTGGTCCACGATAATGTTCTGTTTCGGTTTCACAGTAATGTTCCGTTTCATGTCCACGATAATGTTCTGTTTCGGTTTCACGGTAATGTTCCGTCTCTGGTCCACGGTAATGTTCCGTCTCTGGTCCACGATAATGTTCCGTTTCTGTTTCACGGTAATGTTCCGTTTCTGGTCCATGATAATTTTCTGTTTCACGGTAATGTTCTGTCTCTGGTCCACGGTAATGTTCTGTTTCTGTTTCACGGTAATGTTCTGTTTCACAGTAATGTTCTGTCTCTGGTCCAGACCATTGTCTCTGGTCCACGGTAATGTTCGATCTCTGGTCCACGATAATGTTCGGTTTCACGGTAATGTTTCGTCTCTGGTCAACGATAATGTTCTGTTTCTGTTTCACGTTAATGTTCCATTTCTGGTCCACGATAATGTTGTGTTTCTGTTTCACGGTAATGTTCTGTTTCACGGTAATGTTCTGTCTCTGGTCCACGCTAATGTTCTGTTTCCGTTTCACGGTAATGTTTCGTTTCTGGTCCACGATAATGTTCTGTTTCGGTTTCACGGTAATGTTCCGTTTCTGGTCCACGATAATGTTCTGTCTCTGGTCCATGATAATGTTCGGTTTCACGGTAATGTTACGTCTCTGGTCCATGATAATGTTCTGTTTCACGGTAATGTTCTGTCTCTGGTCCATGGTAATGTTCTGTCTCTGGTCCACGGTAATGTTCGGTTTCAAGGTAAAGTTCCGTCTCTGGTCCACAGTAATGTTCTGTCTCTGGTCCACGATAATGTTCCGTTTCTGTTTCACGGTAATGTTCCGTTTCTGGTCCATGATAATTTTGTGTTTCACGGTAATGTTCTGTCTCTGGTCCACGGTAATGTTCTGTTTCTGTTTCACGGTAATGTTCCGTTTCTGGTCCACGATAATGTTGTGTTTCTGTTTCACGGTAATGTTCTGTTTCACAGTAATGTTCTGTCTCTGGTCCACGCTAATGTTCTGTTTCTGTTTCACGGTAATGTTCCGTTTCTGGTCCACGGTAATGTTCTGTTTCTGTTTCACGGTAATGTTCCGTTTCTGGTCCACGATAATGTTGTGTTTCTGTTTCACGGTAATGTTCTGTTTCACAGTAATGTTCTGTCTCTGGTCCACGCTAATGTTCTGTTTCTGTTTCACGGTAATGTTCCGTTTCTGGTCCACGATAATGTTGTGTTTCTGTTTCACGGCAATGTTCCGTTTCTGGTCCACAATAATGTTCTGTTTCGGTTTCACGGTCATGTTCCGTTTCTGGTCCATGATAATGTTCTGTTTCTGTTTCAGGGTAATGTTCCGTTTCTGGTCCATGATAATGTTCTGTTTCACTGTAATGTTCTGTCTCTGGTCCATGGTAATGTTCTGTCTCTGGTCCACGCTAATGTTCTGTTTCTGTTTCACGGTAATGTTCCGTTTCTGGTCCACGATAATGTTGTGTTTCTGTTTCACGGTAATGTTCTGTTTCACAGTAATGTTCTGTCTCTGGTCCACGCTAATGTTCTGTTTCTGTTTCACGGTAATGTTCCGTTTCTGGTCCACGATAATGTTGTGTTTCTGTTTCACGGCAATGTTCCGTTTCTGGTCCACAATAATGTTCTGTTTCGGTTTCACGGTCATGTTCCGTTTCTGGTCCATGATAATGTTCTGTTTCTGTTTCAGGGTAATGTTCCGTCTCTGGTCCACGATAATGTTCTGTTTCGGTTTCACGGTAATGTTCAGTTTCTGGTCCACGATAATGTTCTGTTTCGGTTTCACGGTAATGTTCTGTCTCTGGTCCACGGTAATGTTCCGTCTCTGGTCCACGATAATGTTGTGTTTCTGTTTCACGGTAATGTTACGTCTCTGGTCCATGATAATGTTCTGTTTCACGGTAATGTTCTGTCTCTGGTCCATGGTAATGTTCTGTCTCTGGTCCACGGTAATGTTCGGTTTCAAGGTAAAGTTCCGTCTCTGGTCCACAGTAATGTTCTGTCTCTGGTCCACGATAATGTTCCGTTTCTGTTTCACGGTAATGTTCCGTTTCTGGTCCATGATAATTTTCTGTTTCACGGTAATGTTCTGTCTCTGGTCCACGGTAATGTTCTGTTTCTGTTTCACGGTAATGTTCCGTTTCTGGTCCACGATAATGTTGTGTTTCTGTTTCACGGTAATGTTCTGTTTCACAGTAATGTTCTGTCTCTGGTCCACGCTAATGTTATGTTTCTTTTTCACGGTAATGTTCCGTTTCTGGTCCACGGTAATGTTCTGTTTCTGTTTCACGGTAATGTTCCGTTTCTGGTCCACGATAATGTTGTGTTTCTGTTTCACGGTAATGTTCTGTTTCACAGTAATGTTCTGTCTCTGGTCCACGCTAATGTTCTGTTTCTGTTTCACGGTAATGTTCCGTTTCTGGTCCACGATAATGTTGTGTTTCTGTTTCACGGCAATGTTCCGTTTCTGGTCCACAATAATGTTCTGTTTCGGTTTCACGGTCATGTTCCGTTTCTGGTCCATGATAATGTTCTGTTTCTGTTTCACGGTAATGTTCCGTTTCTGGTCCATGATAATGTTCTGTTTCACTGTAATGTTCTGTCTCTGGTCCATGGTAATGTTCTGTCTCTGGTCCACGGTGATGTTCGGTTTCAAGGTAAAGTTCGGTCTCTGGTCCACAGTAATGTTCTGTCTCTGGTCCACGGTAATGTTCTGTCTCTGGTCCACGGTAATGTTCTGTCTCTGGTCCACGGTAATGTTCGATCTCTGGTCCACGATAATGTTCGGTTTCACGGTAATGTTCCGTCTCTGGTCAACGATAATGTTCTGTTTCTGTTTCACGGTAATGTTCTGTCTCTGGTCCACGATAATTTTCTGTTTCTGTTTCACAGTAATGTTCCGTTTCTGGTCCACGATAATGTTGTGTTTCTGTTTCACAGTAATGTTCTGTCTCTTGTCCACGCTAATGTTCTGTTTCTGTTTCACGGTAATGTTCCGTTTCTGGTCCACGATAATGTTGTGTTTCTGTTTCACGGTAATTTTCTGTTTCTGGTCCATGATAATGTTCTGTTTCTGTTTCACGGTAATGTTCCGTTTCTGGTCCATGATAATGTTCTGTTTCACGGTAATGTTCTTTCTCTGGTCCATGGTAATGTTCTGTCTCTGGTCCACGGTGATGTTCGGTTTCAAGGTAAAGTTCGGTCTCTGGTCCACAGTAATGTTCTGTCTCTGGTCCACGGTAATGTTCTGTCTCTGATCCACGGTAATGTTCTGTCTCTGGTGCACGGTAATGTTCGATCTCTGGTCCACGATAATGTTCGGTTTCACGGTAATGTTCCGTCTCTGGTCCCCGATAATGTTCTGTTTCTGTTTCACGGTTATGTTCCATTTCTGGTCCACGATAATTTTGTGTTTCTGTTTCACGGTAATGTTCCATTTCTGGTCCACGATAATTTTGTGTTTCTGTTTCACGGTAATGTTTCGTTTCTGGTCCACGATAATGTTCTGTTTCGGTTTCACGGTAATGTTCTGTCTCTGGTCCACGGTAATGTTCGATCTCTGGTCCACGATAATGTTCGGTTTCACGGTAATGTTCCGTCTCTGGTCCACGATAATGTTCTGTTTCTGTTTCATGGTAATGTTCCATTTCTGGTCCACGATAATTTTGTGTCTCTGGTCCACGGTAATGTTCGATCTCTGGTCCACGATAATGTTCGGTTTCACGGTAATGTTCCGTCTCTGGTCCACGATAATGTTCTGTTTCTGTTTCATGGTAATGTTCCATTTCTGGTCCACGATAATTTTGTGTCTCTGGTCCACGGTAATGTTCTGTCTCTGGTCCACGGTAATGTTCTGTCTCTGGTCCACGGTAATGTTCTGTCTCTGGTCCACGGTAATGTTCTGTCTCTGGTCCACGGTAATGTTCGATCTCTGGTCCACGATAATGTTCGGTTTCACGGTAATGTTCCGTCTCTGGTCCACGATAATGTTCTGTTTCTGGTCCACGATAATGTTCTGTTTCGGTTTCACGGTAATGTTCCGTTTCATGTCCACGATAATGTTCTGTTTCGGTTTCACGGTAATGTTCCGTCTCTGGTCCACGGTAATGTTCCGTCTCTGGTCCACGATAATTATCCGTTTCTGTTTCACGGTAATTTTCCGTTTCTGGTCCATGATAATTTTCTGTTTCACGGTAATGTTCTGTCTCTGGTCCACGGTAATGTTCTGTTTCTGTTTCACGGTAATGTTCCGTTTCTGGTCCACGATAATGTTCTGTTTCGGTTTCACGGTAATGTTCCGTTTCATGTCCACGATAATGTTCTGTTTCGGTTTCACGGTAATGTTCCGTCTCTGGTCCACGGTAATGTTCCGTCTCTGGTCCACGATAATGTTCCGTTTCTGTTTCACGGTAATGTTCCGTTTCTGGTCCATGATAATTTTCTGTTTCACGGTAATGTTCTGTCTCTGGTCCACGGTAATGTTCTGTTTCTTTTTCACGGTAATGTTCTGTTTCACAGTAATGTTCTGTCTCTGGTCCAGACCATTGTCTCTGGTCCACGGTAATGTTCCATCTCTGGTCCACGATAATGTTCGGTTTCACGGTAATGTTTCGTCTCTGGTCAACGATAATGTTCTGTTTCTGTTTCACGTTAATGTTCCATTTCTGGTCCACGATAATGTTGTGTTTCTGTTTCACGGTAATGTTCTGTTTCACGGTAATGTTCTGTCTCTGGTCCACGCTAATGTTCTGTTTCCGTTTCACGGTAATGTTTCGTTTCTGGTCCACGATAATGTTCTGTTTCGGTTTCACGGTAATGTTCCGTTTCTGGTCCACGATAATGTTCTGTCTCTGGTCCATGATAATGTTCGGTTTCACGGTAATGTTCCGTCTCTGGTCCACGGTAATGTTCTGTTTCGGTTTCAAGGTAATGTTCTGTCTCTGGTCCAAGGTAATGTTCCGTTTCTGGTCCACGATAATGTTCTGTTTCGGTTTCACGGTAATGTTCCGTGTCTGGTCCACGATAATGTTCCGTTTCTGGTCCATGATAATGTTCTGTTTCACGGTAATGTTCTGTCTCTGGTCCATGGTAATGTTCTGTCTCTGGTCCACGGTAATGTTCGGTTTCAAGGTAAAGTTCGGTCTCTGGTCCACAGTAATGTTCTGTCTCTGGTCCACGGTAATGTTCTGTCTCTGGTCCACGGTAATGTTCTGTCTCTGGTCCACGGTAATGTTCTGTCTCTGGTCCACGGTTATGTTCTGTCTCTGGTCCACGGTAATGTTCGATCTCTGGTCCACGATAATGTTCGGTTTCACGGTAATGTTCCGTCTCTGGTCCACGATAATGTTCTGTTTCGGTTTCACGGTAATGTTCAGTTTCTGGTCCACGATAATGTTCTGTTTCGGTTTCACGGTAATGTTCCGTCTCTGGTCCACGGTAATGTTCCGTCTCTGGTGCACGATAATGTTGTGTTTCTGTTTCACGGTAATGTTCCGTTTCTGGTCCATGATAATGTTCTGTTTCACGGTAATGTTCTGTCTCTGGTCCATGGTAATGTTCTGTCTCTGGTCCACGGTAATGTTCGGTTTCAAGGTAAAGTTCCGTCTCTGGTCCACAGTAATGTTCTGTCTCTGGTCCACGGTAATGTTCTGTCTCTGGTCCACGGTAATGTTCTGTCTCTGGTCCACAATAATGTTCTGTTTCTGTTTCACGGTAATGTTCCGTTTCTGGTCCATGATAATGTTCGGTTTCACGATAATGTTCCGTTTCTGGTTCACGATAATTTTCTGTTTAGGTTTCACGGTAATGTTCTGTCTCTGGTCCACGATAATGTTCCGTCTCTGGTCCACGATAATTTTCTGTCTCTGGTCCACGATAATGTTCCGTTTCTGGTCCACGATAATGTTCTGTTTCGGTTTCACGGTAATGTTCTGTCTCTGGTCCACTGTAATATTCTGTCTCTGGTCCACGGTAATGTTCTGTTTCGGTTTCACGGTAATGTTCTGTCTCTGGTCCACGGTAATGTTCTGTCTCTGGTCCATGATAATGTTCGGTTTCACGGTAATGTTCCATCTCTGGTCCACGGTAATGTTCTGTTTCGGTTTCACGGTAATGTTCTGTCTCTGGTCCACGATAATGTTCCGTTTCTGGTCCACGATAATGTTCTGTTTTGGTTTCAAGGTAATGTTCTGTCTCTGGTCCACGGTAATGTTCCGTTTCTGGTCCACGATAATGTTCTGTTTCGGTTTCACGGTAATGTTCCGTGTCTGGTCCACGGTAATGTTCTGTCTCTGGTCCATGATAATGTTCGATTTCACGGTAATGTTCCGTCTCTGGTCCACGGTAATGTTCTGTTTCGGTTTCACGGTAATGTTCTGTCTCTGGTCCACGATAATGTTCCGTTTCTGGTCCACGATAATGTTCTTTTTTGGTTTCAAGGTAATGTTCTGTCTCTGGTCCACGGTAATGTTCCGTTTCTGGTCCACGATAATGTTCTGTTTCGGTTTCACGGTAATGTTCCGTCTCTGGTCCACAGTAATGTTCTGTCTCTGGTCCACGGTAATGTTCTGTCTCTGGTCCAAGGTAATGTTCTGTCTCTGGTCCACGGTAATGTTCTGTCTCTGGTCCACGGTAATGTTCTGTCTCTGGTCCACGGTTATGTTCTATATCTGGTCCACGATAATGTTCGGTTTCACGGTAATGTTCCGTCTCTGGTCCACGATAATGTTCTGTTTCGGTTTCACGGTAATGTTCAGTTTCTGGTCCACGATAATGTTCTGTTTCGGTTTCACGGTAATGTTCCGTCTCTGGTCCACGGTAATGTTCCGTCTCTGGTCCACGATAACGTTGTGTTTCTGTTTCACGGTAATGGTACGTTTCTGGTCCATGATAATGTTCTGTTTCACGGTAATGTTCTGTCTCTGGTCCATGGTAATGTTCCGTCTCTGGTCCACAGTAATGTTCTTTCTCTGGTCCAAGGTAATGTTCGGTTTCAAGGTAAAGTTCCGTCTCTGGTCCACAGTAATGTTCTGTCTCTGGTCCACGATAATGTTCCGTTTCTGTTTCACGGTAATGTTCCGTTTCTGGTCCACGATAATGTTGTGTTTCTGTTTCACGGTAATGTTCTGTTTCACAGTAATGTTCTGTCTCTGGTCCACGCTAATGTTCTGTTTCTGTTTCACGGTAATGTTCCGTTTCTGGTCCACGGTAATGTTCTGTTTCTGTTTCACGGTAATGTTCCGTTTCTGGTCCACGATAATGTTGTGTTTCTGTTTCACGGTAATGTTCTGTTTCACAGTAATGTTCTGTCTCTGGTCCACGCTAATGTTCTGTTTCTGTTTCACGGTAATGTTCCGTTTCTGGTCCACGATAATGTTGTGTTTCTGTTTCACGGCAATGTTCCGTTTCTGGTCCACAATAATGTTATGTTTCGGTTTCACGGTCATGTTCCGTTTCTGGTCCATGATAATGTTCTGTTTCTGTTTCACGGTAATGTTCCGTTTCTGGTCCATGATAATGTTCTGTTTCACTGTAATGTTCTGTCTCTGGTCCATGGTAATGTTCTGTCTCTGGTCCACGGTGATGTTCGGTTTCAAGGTAAAGTTCGGTCTCTGGTCCACAGTAATGTTCTGTCTCTGGTCCACGGTAATGTTCTGTCTCTGGTCCACGGTAATGTTCTGTCTCTGGTCCACGGTAATGTTCGATCTCTGGTCCACGATAATGTTCGGTTTCACGGTAATGTTCTGTCTCTGGTCAACGATAATGTTCTGTTTCTGTTTCACGGTAATGTTCTGTCTCTGGTACACGATAATTTTCTGTTTCTGTTTCACGGTAATGTTCCGTTTCTGGTCCACGATAATGTTGTGTTTCTGTTTCACAGTAATGTTCTGTCTCTTGTCCACGCTAATGTTCTGTTTCTGTTTCACGGTAATGTTCCGTTTCTGGTCCACGATAATGTTGTGTTTCTCTTTCACGGTAATGTTCTGTTTCTGGTCCATGATAATGTTCTGTTTCTGTTTCACGGTAATGTTCCGTTTCTGGTCCATGATAATGTTCTGTTTCACGGTAATGTTCTTTCTCTGGTCCATGGTAATGTTCTGTCTCTGGTCCACGGTGATGTTCGGTTTCAAGGTAAAGTTCGGTCTCTGGTCCACAGTAATGTTCTGTCTCTGGTCCACGGTAATGTTCTGTCTCTGATCCACGGTAATGTTCTGTCTCTGGTGCACGGTAATGTTCGATCTCTGGTCCATGATAATGTTCGGTTTCACGGTAATGTTCCGTCTCTGGTCCCCGATAATGTTCTGTTTCTGTTTCACGGTTATGTTCCATTTCTGGTCCACGATAATTTTGTGTTTCTGTTTCACGGTAATGTTCCGTTTCTGGTCCACGATAATGTTCTGTTTCGGTTTCACGGTAATGTTCTGTCTCTGGTCCACGGTAATGTTCGATCTCTGGTCCACGATAATGTTCGGTTTCACGGTAATGTTCCGTCTCTGGTCCACGATAATGTTCTGTTTCTGGTACACGATAATGTTCTGTTTCGGTTTCACGGTAATGTTCCGTTTCATATCCACGATAATGTTCTGTTTCGGTTTCACGGTAATGTTCCGTCTCTGGTCCACGGTAATGTTCCGTCTCTGGTCCACGATAATTATCCGTTTCTGTTTCACGGTAATGTTCCGTTTCTGGTCCATGATAATTTTCTGTTTCACGGTAATGTTCTGTCTCTGGTCCACGGTAATGTTCTGTTTCTGTTTCACGGTAATGTTCCGTTTCTGGTCCACGATAATGTTCTGTTTCGGTTTCACGGTAATGTTCCGTTTCATGTCCACGATAATGTTCTGTTTCGGTTTCACGGTAATGTTCCGTCTCTGGTCCACGGTAATGTTCCGTCTCTGGTCCACGATAATGTTCCGTTTCTGTTTCACGGTAATGTTCCGTTTCTGGTCCATGATAATCTTCTGTTTCACGGTAATGTTCTGTCTCTGGTCCACGGTAATGTTCTGTTTCTGTTTCACGGTAATGTTCTGTTTCACAGTAATGTTCTGTCTCTGGTCCAGACCATTGTCTCTGGTCCACGGTAATGTTCGATCTCTGGTCCACGATAATGTTCGGTTTCACGGTAATGTTTCGTCTCTGGTCAACGATAATTTTCTGTTTCTGTTTCACGTTAATGTTCCGTTTCTGGTCCACGATAATGTTGTGTTTCTGTTTCACAGTAATGTTCTGTCTCTTGTCCACGCTAATGTTCTGTTTCTGTTTCACGGTAATGTTCCGTTTCTGGTCCACGATAATGTTGTGTTTCTCTTTCACGGTAATGTTCTGTTTCTGGTCCATGATAATGTTCTGTTTCTGTTTCACGGTAATGTTCCGTTTCTGGTCCATGATAATGTTCTGTTTCACGGTAATGTTCTTTCTCTGGTCCATGGTAATGTTCTGTCTCTGGTCCACGGTGATGTTCGGTTTCAAGGTAAAGTTCGGTCTCTGGTCCACAGTAATGTTCTGTCTCTGGTCCACGGTAATGTTCTGTCTCTGATCCACGGTAATGTTCTGTCTCTGGTGCACGGTAATGTTCGATCTCTGGTCCATGATAATGTTCGGTTTCACGGTAATGTTCCGTCTCTGGTCCCCGATAATGTTCTGTTTCTGTTTCACGGTTATGTTCCATTTCTGGTCCACGATAATTTTGTGTTTCTGTTTCACGGTAATGTTCCGTTTCTGGTCCACGATAATGTTCTGTTTCGGTTTCACGGTAATGTTCTGTCTCTGGTCCACGGTAATGTTCGATCTCTGGTCCACGATAATGTTCGGTTTCACGGTAATGTTCCGTCTCTGGTCCACGATAATGTTCTGTTTCTGGTCCACGATAATGTTCTGTTTCGGTTTCACGGTAATGTTCCGTTTCATATCCACGATAATGTTCTGTTTCGGTTTCACGGTAATGTTCCGTCTCTGGTCCACGGTAATGTTCCGTCTCTGGTCCACGATAATTATCCGTTTCTGTTTCACGGTAATGTTCCGTTTCTGGTCCATGATAATTTTCTGTTTCACGGTAATGTTCTGTCTCTGGTCCACGGTAATGTTCTGTTTCTGTTTCACGGTAATGTTCCGTTTCTGGTCCACGATAATGTTCTGTTTCGGTTTCACGGTAATGTTCCGTTTCATGTCCACGATAATGTTCTGTTTCGGTTTCACGGTAATGTTCCGTCTCTGGTCCACGGTAATGTTCCGTCTCTGGTCCACGATAATGTTCCGTTTCTGTTTCACGGTAATGTTCCGTTTCTGGTCCATGATAATCTTCTGTTTCACGGTAATGTTCTGTCTCTGGTCCACGGTAATGTTCTGTTTCTGTTTCACGGTAATGTTCTGTTTCACAGTAATGTTCTGTCTCTGGTCCAGACCATTGTCTCTGGTCCACGGTAATGTTCGATCTCTGGTCCACGATAATGTTCGGTTTCACGGTAATGTTTCGTCTCTGGTCAACGATAATGTTCTGTTTCTGTTTCACGTTAATGTTCCATTTCTGGTCCACGATAATGTTGTGTTTCTGTTTCACGGGAATGTTCTGTTTCACGGTAATGTTCTGTCTCTGGTCCACGCTAATGTTCTGTTTCCGTTTCACGGTAATGTTTCGTTTCTGGTCCACGATAATGTTCTGTTTTGGTTTCAAGGTAATGTTCTGTCTCTGGTCCACGGTAATGTTCCGTTTCTGTTCCACGATAATGTTCTGTTTCGGTTTCACGGTAATGTTCCGTGTCTGGTCCACGGTAATGTTCTGTCTCTGGTCCATGATAATGTTCGGTTTCACGGTAATGTTCCGTCTCTGGTCCACGGTAATGTTCTGTTTCTGTTTCACAGTAATGTTCTGTCTCTGGTCCAGACCATTGTCTCTGGTCCACGGTAATGTTCGATCTCTGGTCCACGATAATGTTCGGTTTCACGGTAATGTTCCGTTTCTGGTCCACGATAATGTTGTGTTTCTGTTTCACGGTAATGTTCCGTTTCTGGTCCACGATAATGTTCTGTTTCTGTTTCACGGTAATGTTCTGTCTCTGGTCCACGGTAATGTTCGATCTCTGGTCCACGATAATGTTCGGTTTCACGGTAATGTTCCGTCTCTGGTCCACGATAATGTTCTGTTTCTGTTTCATGGTAATGTTCCATTTCTGGTCCACGATAATTTTTTGTCTCTGGTCCACGGTAATGTTCTGTCCCTGGTCCACGGTAATGTTCTATCTCTGGTCCACGGTAATGTTCTGTCTCTGGTCCACGGTAATGTTCTGTCTCTGGTCCACGGTAATGTTCGATCTCTGGTCCACGATAATGTTCGGTTTCACGGTAATGTTCCGTCTCTGGTCCACGATAATGTTCTGTTTTTGTTTCACGGTAATGTTCTGTCTCTGGTCCGCGCTAATGTTCTGTTTCTGGTCCACAATAATGTTCTGTTTCGGTTTCACGGTAATGTTTCGTTTCTGGTCCACGATAATGTTCTGTTTCGGTTTCACGGTAATGTTCCGTTTCTGGTACACGATAATGTTCCGTTTCGGTTTCACGGTAATGTTCCGTCTCTGGTCCACGGTACTGTTCCGTCTCTGGTCCACAATAATGTTATGTTTCTGTTTCACGGTAATGTTCCGTTTCTGGTCCATGATAATGTTCTGTTTCACGGTAATGTTCTGTCTCTGGTCCACGCTAATGTTCTGTTTCTGTTTCACGGTAATGTTCCGTTTCTGGTCCACGATTATGTTGTGTTTCTGTTTCACGGTAATGTTCTGTTTCACAGTAATGTTCTGTCTCTGGTCCACGCTAATGTTCTGTTTTTGTTTCACGGTAATGTTCCGTTTCTGGTCCACGATAATGTTCTGTCTCTGGTCCATGATAATGTTCGGTTTCACGGTAATGTTCCGTCTCTGGTCCACGGTAATGTTCTGTTTCGGTTTCACGGTAATGTTCTGTCTCTGGTCCACGATAATGTTCCGTTTCTGGTCCACGATAATGTTCTGTTTTGGTTTCAAGGTAATGTTCTGTCTCTGGTCCACGGTAATGTTCCGTTTCTGGTCCACGATAATGTTCTGTTTCGGTTTCACGGTAATGTTCCGTGTCTGGTCCACGGTAATGTTCTGTCTCTGGTCCATGATAATGTTCGGTTTCACGGTAATGTTCCGTCTCTGGTCCACGGTAATGTTCTGTTTCGGTTTCACGGTAACGTTCTGTCTCTGGTCCACGATAATGTTCCGTTTCTGGTCCACGATAATGTTCTTTTTTGGTTTCAAGGTAATGTTCTGTCTCTGGTCCACGGTAATGTTCCGTTTCTGGTCCACGATAATGTTCTGTTTCGGTTTCACGGTAATGTTCCGTCTCTGGTCCACAGTAATGTTCTGTCTCTGGTCCACGGTAATGTTCTGTCTCTGGTCCAAGGTAATGTTCTGTCTCTGGTCCACGGTAATGTTCTGTCTCTGGTCCACGGTAATGTTCTGTCTCTGGTACACGGTTATGTTCTATATCTGGTCCACGATAATGTTCGGTTTCACGGTAATGTTCCGTCTCTGGTCCACGATAATGTTCTGTTTCGGTTTCACGGTAATGTTCAGTTTCTGGTCCACGATAATGTTCTGTTTCGGTTTCACGGTAATGTTCCGTCTCTGGTCCACGGTAATGTTCCGTCTCTGGTCCACGATAACGTTGTGTTTCTGTTTCACGGTAATGTTACGTTTCTGGTCCATGATAATGTTCTGTTTCACGGTAATGTTCTGTCTCTGGTCCATGGTAATGTTCGGTCTCTGGTCCACGGTAATGTTCGGTTTCAAGGTAAAGTTCCGTCTCTGGTCCACAGTAATGTTCTGTCTCTGGTCCACGATAATGTTCCGTTTCTGTTTCACGGTAATGTTCCGTTTCTGGTCCATGATAATTTTCTGTTTTACGGTAATGTTCTGTCTCTGGTCCACGGTAATGTTCTGTCTCTGGTCCATGATAATGTTCGGTTTCACGGTAATGTTCCGTCTCTGGTCCACGGTAATGTTCTGTTTCGGTTTCACTGTAATGTTCTGTCTCTGGTCCACGATAATGTTCCGTTTCTGGTCCACGATAATGTTCTGTTTTGGTTTCAAGGTAATGTTCTGTCTCTGGTCCACGGTAATGTTCCGTTTCTGTTCCACGATAATGTTCTGTTTCGGTTTCACGGTAATGTTCCGTGTCTGGTCCACGGTAATGTTCTGTCTCTGGTCCATGATAATGTTCGGTTTCACGGTAATGTTCCGTCTCTGGTCCACGGTAATGTTCTGTTTCGGTTTCACGGTAATGTTCTGTCTCTGGTCCACGATAATGTTCCGTTTCTGGTCCACGATAATGTTCTTTTTTGGTTTCAAGGTAATGTTCTGTCTCTGGTCCACGGTAATGTTCCGTTTCTGGTCCACGATAATGTTCTGTTTCGGTTTCACGGTAATGTTCCGTCTCTGGTCCACAGTAATGTTCTGTCTCTGGTCCACGGTAATGTTCTGTCTCTGGTCCAAGGTAATGTTCTGTCTCTGGTCCACGGTAATGTTCTGTCTCTGGTCCACGGTAATGTTCTGTCTCTGGTCCACGGTTATGTTCTATATCTGGTCCACGATAATGTTCGGTTTCACGGTAATGTTCCGTCTCTGGTCCACGATAATGTTCTGTTTCGGTTTCACGGTAATGTTCAGTTTCTGGTCCACGATAATGTTCTGTTTCGGTTTCACGGTAATGTTCCGTCTCTGGTCCACGGTAATGTTCCGTCTCTGGTCCACGATAACGTTGTGTTTCTGTTTCACGGTAATGTTACGTTTCTGGTCCATGATAATGTTCTGTTTCACGGTAATGTTCTGTCTCTGGTCCATGGTAATGTTCTGTCTCTGGTCCACGGTAATGTTCGGTTTCAAGGTAAAGTTCCGTCTCTGGTCCACAGTAATGTTCTGTCTCTGGTCCACGATAATGTTCCGTTTCTGTTTCACGGTAATGTTCCGTTTCTGGTCCATGATAATTTTCTGTTTCACGGTAATGTTCTGTCTCTGGTCCACGGTAATGTTCTGTTTCTGTTTCACGGTAATGTTCCGTTTCTGGTCCACGATAATGTTGTGTTTCTGTTTCACGGTAATGTTCTGTTTCACAGTAATGTTCTGTCTCTGGTCCACGCTAATGTTCTGTTTCTGTTTCACGGTAATGTTCCGTTTCTGGTCCACGGTAATGTTCTGTTTCTGTTTCACGGTAATGTTCCGTTTCTGGTCCACGATAATGTTGTGTTTCTGTTTCACGGTAATGTTCTGTTTCACAGTAATGTTCTGTCTCTGGTCCACGCTAATGTTCTGTTTCTGTTTCACGGTAATGTTCCGTTTCTGGTCCACGATAATGTTGTGTTTCTGTTTCACGGCAATGTTCCGTTTCTGGTCCACAATAATGTTATGTTTCGGTTTCACGGTCATGTTCCGTTTCTGGTCCATGATAATGTTCTGTTTCTGTTTCACGGTAATGTTCCGTTTCTGGTCCATGATAATGTTCTGTTTCACTGTAATGTTCTGTCTCTGGTCCATGGTAATGTTCTGTCTCTGGTCCACGGTGATGTTCGGTTTCAAGGTAAAGTTCGGTCTCTGGTCCACAGTAATGTTCTGTCTCTGGTCCACGGTAATGTTCTGTCTCTGGTCCACGGTAATGTTCTGTCTCTGGTCCACGGTAATGTTCGATTTCTGGTCCACGATAATGTTCGGTTTCACGGTAATGTTCCGTCTCTGGTCAACGATAATGTTCTGTTTCTGTTTCACGGTAATGTTCTGTCTCTGGTCCACGATAATTTTCTGTTTCTGTTTCACGGTAATGTTCCGTTTCTGGTCCACGATAATGTTGTGTTTGTGTTTCACAGTAATGTTCTGTCTCTTGTCCACGCTAATGTTCTGTTTCTGTTTCACGGTAATGTTCCGTTTCTGGTCCACGATAATGTTGTGTTTCTCTTTCACGGTAATGTTCTGTTTCTGGTCCATGATAATGTTCTGTTTCTGTTTCACGGTAATGTTCTGTTTTGGTTTCAAGGTAATGTTCTGTCTCTGGTCCAAGGTAATGTTCCGTTTCTGGTCCACGATAATGTTCTGTTTCGGTTTCACGGTAATGTTCCGTGTCTGGTCCACGGTAATGTTCCGTTTCTGGTCCATGATAATGTTCTGTTTCACGGTAATGTTCTGTCTCTGGTCCATGGTAATGTTCTGTCTCTGGTCCACGGTAATGTTCGGTTTCAAGGTAAAGTTCGGTCTCTGGTCCACAGTAATGTTCTGTCTCTGGTCCACGGTAATGTTCTGTCTCTGGTCCACGGTAATGTTCTGTCTCTGGTCCACGGTAATGTTCTGTCTCTGGTCCACGGTTATGTTCTGTCTCTGGTCCACGGTAATGTTCGATCTCTGGTCCACGATAATGTTCGGTTTCACGGTAATGTTCCGTCTCTGGTCCACGATAATGTTCTGTTTCGGTTTCACGGTAATGTTCAGTTTCTGGTCCACGATAATGTTCTGTTTCGGTTTCACGGTAATGTTCCGTCTCTGGTCCACGGTAATGTTCCGTCTCTGGTGCACGATAATGTTGTGTTTCTGTTTCACGGTAATGTTCCGTTTCTGGTCCATGATAATGTTCTGTTTCACGGTAATGTTCTGTCTCTGGTCCATGGTAATGTTCTGTCTCTGGTCCACGGTAATGTTCGGTTTCAAGGTAAAGTTCCGTCTCTGGTCCACAGTAATGTTCTGTCTCTGGTCCACGGTAATGTTCTGTTTCTGGTCCACGGTAATGTTCTGTCTCTGGTCCACAATAATGTTCTGTTTCTGTTTCACGGTAATGTTCCGTTTCTGGTCCATGATAATGTTCGGTTTCACGATAATGTTCCGTTTCTGGTTCACGATAATTTTCTGTTTAGGTTTCACGGTAATGTTCTGTCTCTGGTCCACGATAATGTTCCGTCTCTGGTCCACGATAATTTTCTGTCTCTGGTCCACGATAATGTTCCGTTTCTGGTCCACGATAATGTTCTGTTTCGGTTTCACGGTAATGTTCTGTCTCTGGTCCACTGTAATATTCTGTCTCTGGTCCACGGTAATGTTCTGTTTCGGTTTCACGGTAATGTTCTGTCTCTGGTCCACGGTAATGTTCTGTCTCTGGTCCATGATAATGTTCGGTTTCACGGTAATGTTCCATCTCTGGTCCACGGTAATGTTCTGTTTCGGTTTCACGGTAATGTTCTGTCTCTGGTCCACGATAATGTTCCGTTTCTGGTCCACGATAATGTTCTGTTTTGGTTTCAAGGTAATGTTCTGTCTCTGGTCCACGGTAATGTTCCGTTTCTGGTCCACGATAATGTTCTGTTTCGGTTTCACGGTAATGTTCCGTGTCTGGTCCACGGTAATGTTCTGTCTCTGGTCCATGATAATGTTCGATTTCACGGTAATGTTCCGTCTCTGGTCCACGGTAATGTTCTGTTTCGGTTTCACGGTAATGTTCTGTCTCTGGTCCACGATAATGTTCCGTTTCTGGTCCACGATAATGTTCTTTTTTGGTTTCAAGGTAATGTTCTGTCTCTGGTCCACGGTAATGTTCCGTTTCTGGTCCACGATAATGTTCTGTTTCGGTTTCACGGTAATGTTCCGTCTCTGGTCCACAGTAATGTTCTGTCTCTGGTCCACGGTAATGTTCTGTCTCTGGTCCAAGGTAATGTTCTGTCTCTGGTCCACGGTAATGTTCTGTCTCTGGTCCACGGTAATGTTCTGTCTCTGGTCCACGGTTATGTTCTATATCTGGTCCACGATAATGTTCGGTTTCACGGTAATGTTCCGTCTCTGGTCCACGATAATGTTCTGTTTCGGTTTCACGGTAATGTTCAGTTTCTGGTCCACGATAATGTTCTGTTTCGGTTTCACGGTAATGTTCCGTCTCTGGTCCACGGTAATGTTCCGTCTCTGGTCCACGATAACGTTGTGTTTCTGTTTCACGGTAATGGTACGTTTCTGGTCCATGATAATGTTCTGTTTCACGGTAATGTTCTGTCTCTGGTCCATGGTAATGTTCCGTCTCTGGTCCACAGTAATGTTCTGTCTCTGGTCCAAGGTAATGTTCGGTTTCAAGGTAAAGTTCCGTCTCTGGTCCACAGTAATGTTCTGTCTCTGGTCCACGGTAATGTTCTGTCTCTGGTCCACGGTAATGTTCTGTCTCTGGTCCACGGTAATGTTCGATCTCTGGTCCACGATAATGTTCGGTTTCACGGTAATGTTCCGTCTCTGGTCAACGATAATGTTCTGTTTCTGTTTCACGGTAATGTTCTGTCTCTGGTACACGATAATTTTCTGTTTCTGTTTCACGGTAATGTTCCGTTTCTGGTCCACGATAATGTTGTGTTTCTGTTTCACAGTAATGTTCTGTCTCTTGTCCACGCTAATGTTCTGTTTCTGTTTCACGGTAATGTTCCGTTTCTGGTCCACGATAATGTTGTGTTTCTCTTTCACGGTAATGTTCTGTTTCTGGTCCATGATAATGTTCTGTTTCTGTTTCACGGTAATGTTCCGTTTCTGGTCCATGATAATGTTCTGTTTCACGGTAATGTTCTTTCTCTGGTCCATGGTAATGTTCTGTCTCTGGTCCACGGTGATGTTCGGTTTCAAGGTAAAGTTCGGTCTCTGGTCCACAGTAATGTTCTGTCTCTGGTCCACGGTAATGTTCTGTCTCTGATCCACGGTAATGTTCTGTCTCTGGTGCACGGTAATGTTCGATCTCTGGTCCATGATAATGTTCGGTTTCACGGTAATGTTCCGTCTCTGGTCCCCGATAATGTTCTGTTTCTGTTTCACGGTTATGTTCCATTTCTGGTCCACGATAATTTTGTGTTTCTGTTTCACGGTAATGTTCCGTTTCTGGTCCACGATAATGTTCTGTTTCGGTTTCACGGTAATGTTCTGTCTCTGGTCCACGGTAATGTTCGATCTCTGGTCCACGATAATGTTCGGTTTCACGGTAATGTTCCGTCTCTGGTCCACGATAATGTTCTGTTTCTGGTCCACGATAATGTTCTGTTTCGGTTTCACGGTAATGTTCCGTTTCATATCCACGATAATGTTCTGTTTCGGTTTCACGGTAATGTTCCGTCTCTGGTCCACGGTAATGTTCCGTCTCTGGTCCACGATAATTATCCGTTTCTGTTTCACGGTAATGTTCCGTTTCTGGTCCATGATAATTTTCTGTTTCACGGTAATGTTCTGTCTCTGGTCCACGGTAATGTTCTGTTTCTGTTTCACGGTAATGTTCCGTTTCTGGTCCACGATAATGTTCTGTTTCGGTTTCACGGTAATGTTCCGTTTCATGTCCACGATAATGTTCTGTTTCGGTTTCACGGTAATGTTCCGTCTCTGGTCCACGGTAATGTTCCGTCTCTGGTCCACGATAATGTTCCGTTTCTGTTTCACGGTAATGTTCCGTTTCTGGTCCATGATAATCTTCTGTTTCACGGTAATGTTCTGTCTCTGGTCCACGGTAATGTTCTGTTTCTGTTTCACGGTAATGTTCTGTTTCACAGTAATGTTCTGTCTCTGGTCCAGACCATTGTCTCTGGTCCACGGTAATGTTCGATCTCTGGTCCACGATAATGTTCGGTTTCACGGTAATGTTTCGTCTCTGGTCAACGATAATGTTCTGTTTCTGTTTCACGTTAATGTTCCATTTCTGGTCCACGATAATGTTGTGTTTCTGTTTCACGGGAATGTTCTGTTTCACGGTAATGTTCTGTCTCTGGTCCACGCTAATGTTCTGTTTCCGTTTCACGGTAATGTTTCGTTTCTGGTCCACGATAATGTTCTGTTTTGGTTTCAAGGTAATGTTCTGTCTCTGGTCCACGGTAATGTTCCGTTTCTGTTCCACGATAATGTTCTGTTTCGGTTTCACGGTAATGTTCCGTGTCTGGTCCACGGTAATGTTCTGTCTCTGGTCCATGATAATGTTCGGTTTCACGGTAATGTTCCGTCTCTGGTCCACGGTAATGTTCTGTTTCGGTTTCACGGTAATGTTCCGTCTCTGGTCCACGGTAATGTTCCGTCTCTGGTCCACGATAATTATCCGTTTCTGTTTCACGGTAATGTTCCGTTTCTGGTCCATGATAATTTTCTGTTTCACGGTAATGTTCTGTCTCTGGTCCACGGTAATGTTCTGTTTCTGTTTCACGGTAATGTTCCGTTTCTGGTCCACGATAATGTTCTGTTTCGGTTTCACGGTAATGTTCCGTTTCATGTCCACGATAATGTTCTGTTTCGGTTTCACGGTAATGTTCCGTCTCTGGTCCACGGTAATGTTCCGTCTCTGGTCCACGATAATGTTCCGTTTCTGTTTCACGGTAATGTTCCGTTTCTGGTCCATGATAATCTTCTGTTTCACGGTAATGTTCTGTCTCTGGTCCACGGTAATGTTCTGTTTCTGTTTCACGGTAATGTTCTGTTTCACAGTAATGTTCTGTCTCTGGTCCAGACCATTGTCTCTGGTCCACGGTAATGTTCGATCTCTGGTCCACGATAATGTTCGGTTTCACGGTAATGTTTCGTCTCTGGTCAACGATAATGTTCTGTTTCTGTTTCACGTTAATGTTCCATTTCTGGTCCACGATAATGTTGTGTTTCTGTTTCACGGGAATGTTCTGTTTCACGGTAATGTTCTGTCTCTGGTCCACGCTAATGTTCTGTTTCCGTTTCACGGTAATGTTTCGTTTCTGGTCCACGATAATGTTCTGTTTTGGTTTCAAGGTAATGTTCTGTCTCTGGTCCACGGTAATGTTCCGTTTCTGGTCCACGATAATGTTCTTTTTTGGTTTCAAGGTAATGTTCTGTCTCTGGTCCACGGTAATGTTCCGTTTCTGGTCCACGATAATGTTCTGTTTCGGTTTCACGGTAATGTTCCGTCTCTGGTCCACAGTAATGTTCTGTCTCTGGTCCACGGTAATGTTCTGTCTCTGGTCCAAGGTAATGTTCTGTCTCTGGTCCACGGTAATGTTCTGTCTCTGGTCCACGGTAATGTTCTGTCTCTGGTCCACGGTTATGTTCTATATCTGGTCCACGATAATGTTCGGTTTCACGGTAATGTTCCGTCTCTGGTCCACGATAATGTTCTGTTTCGGTTTCACGGTAATGTTCAGTTTCTGGTCCACGATAATGTTCTGTTTCGGTTTCACGGTAATGTTCCGTCTCTGGTCCACGGTAATGTTCCGTCTCTGGTCCACGATAACGTTGTGTTTCTGTTTCACGGTAATGTTACGTTTCTGGTCCATGATAATGTTCTGTTTCACGGTAATGTTCTGTCTCTGGTCCATGGTAATGTTCTGTCTCTGGTCCACGGTAATGTTCGGTTTCAAGGTAAAGTTCCGTCTCTGGTCCACAGTAATGTTCTGTCTCTGGTCCACGATAATGTTCCGTTTCTGTTTCACGGTAATGTTCCGTTTCTGGTCCATGATAATTTTCTGTTTCACGGTAATGTTCTGTCTCTGGTCCACGGTAATGTTCTGTTTCTGTTTCACGGTAATGTTCCGTTTCTGGTCCACGATAATGTTGTGTTTCTGTTTCACGGTAATGTTCTGTTTCACAGTAATGTTCTGTCTCTGGTCCACGCTAATGTTCTGTTTCTGTTTCACGGTAATGTTCCGTTTCTGGTCCACGGTAATGTTCTGTTTCTGTTTCACGGTAATGTTCCGTTTCTGGTCCACGATAATGTTGTGTTTCTGTTTCACGGTAATGTTCTGTTTCACAGTAATGTTCTGTCTCTGGTCCACGCTAATGTTCTGTTTCTGTTTCACGGTAATGTTCCGTTTCTGGTCCACGATAATGTTGTGTTTCTGTTTCACGGCAATGTTCCGTTTCTGGTCCACAATAATGTTATGTTTCGGTTTCACGGTCATGTTCCGTTTCTGGTCCATGATAATGTTCTGTTTCTGTTTCACGGTAATGTTCCGTTTCTGGTCCATGATAATGTTCTGTTTCACTGTAATGTTCTGTCTCTGGTCCATGGTAATGTTCTGTCTCTGGTCCACGGTGATGTTCGGTTTCAAGGTAAAGTTCGGTCTCTGGTCCACAGTAATGTTCTGTCTCTGGTCCACGGTAATGTTCTGTCTCTGGTCCACGGTAATGTTCTGTCTCTGGTCCACGGTAATGTTCGATTTCTGGTCCACGATAATGTTCGGTTTCACGGTAATGTTCCGTCTCTGGTCAACGATAATGTTCTGTTTCTGTTTCACGGTAATGTTCTGTCTCTGGTCCACGATAATTTTCTGTTTCTGTTTCACGGTAATGTTCCGTTTCTGGTCCACGATAATGTTGTGTTTGTGTTTCACAGTAATGTTCTGTCTCTTGTCCACGCTAATGTTCTGTTTCTGTTTCACGGTAATGTTCCGTTTCTGGTCCACGATAATGTTGTGTTTCTCTTTCACGGTAATGTTCTGTTTCTGGTCCATGATAATGTTCTGTTTCTGTTTCACGGTAATGTTCTGTTTTGGTTTCAAGGTAATGTTCTGTCTCTGGTCCAAGGTAATGTTCCGTTTCTGGTCCACGATAATGTTCTGTTTCGGTTTCACGGTAATGTTCCGTGTCTGGTCCACGGTAATGTTCCGTTTCTGGTCCATGATAATGTTCTGTTTCACGGTAATGTTCTGTCTCTGGTCCATGGTAATGTTCTGTCTCTGGTCCACGGTAATGTTCGGTTTCAAGGTAAAGTTCGGTCTCTGGTCCACAGTAATGTTCTGTCTCTGGTCCACGGTAATGTTCTGTCTCTGGTCCACGGTAATGTTCTGTCTCTGGTCCACGGTAATGTTCTGTCTCTGGTCCACGGTTATGTTCTGTCTCTGGTCCACGGTAATGTTCGATCTCTGGTCCACGATAATGTTCGGTTTCACGGTAATGTTCCGTCTCTGGTCCACGATAATGTTCTGTTTCGGTTTCACGGTAATGTTCAGTTTCTGGTCCACGATAATGTTCTGTTTCGGTTTCACGGTAATGTTCCGTCTCTGGTCCACGGTAATGTTCCGTCTCTGGTGCACGATAATGTTGTGTTTCTGTTTCACGGTAATGTTCCGTTTCTGGTCCATGATAATGTTCTGTTTCACGGTAATGTTCTGTCTCTGGTCCATGGTAATGTTCTGTCTCTGGTCCACGGTAATGTTCGGTTTCAAGGTAAAGTTCCGTCTCTGGTCCACAGTAATGTTCTGTCTCTGGTCCACGGTAATGTTCTGTCTCTGGTCCACGGTAATGTTCTGTCTCTGGTCCACAATAATGTTCTGTTTCTGTTTCACGGTAATGTTCCGTTTCTGGTCCATGATAATGTTCGGTTTCACGATAATGTTCCGTTTCTGGTTCACGATAATTTTCTGTTTAGGTTTCACGGTAATGTTCTGTCTCTGGTCCACGATAATGTTCCGTCTCTGGTCCACGATAATTTTCTGTCTCTGGTCCACGATAATGTTCCGTTTCTGGTCCACGATAATGTTCTGTTTCGGTTTCACGGTAATGTTCTGTCTCTGGTCCACTGTAATATTCTGTCTCTGGTCCACGGTAATGTTCTGTTTCGGTTTCACGGTAATGTTCTGTCTCTGGTCCACGGTAATGTTCTGTCTCTGGTCCATGATAATGTTCGGTTTCACGGTAATATTCCATCTCTGGTCCACGGTAATGTTCTGTTTCGGTTTCACGGTAATGTTCTGTCTCTGGTCCACGATAATGTTCCGTTTCTGGTCCACGATAATGTTCTGTTTTGGTTTCAAGGTAATGTTCTGTCTCTGGTCCACGGTAATGTTCCGTTTCTGGTCCACGATAATGTTCTGTTTCGGTTTCACGGTAATGTTCCGTGTCTGGTCCACGGTAATGTTCTGTCTCTGGTCCATGATAATGTTCGATTTCACGGTAATGTTCCGTCTCTGGTCCACGGTAATGTTCTGTTTCGGTTTCACGGTAATGTTCTGTCTCTGGTCCACGATAATGTTCCGTTTCTGGTCCACGATAATGTTCTTTTTTGGTTTCAAGGTAATGTTCTGTCTCTGGTCCACGGTAATGTTCCGTTTCTGGTCCACGATAATGTTCTGTTTCGGTTTCACGGTAATGTTCCGTCTCTGGTCCACAGTAATGTTCTGTCTCTGGTCCACGGTAATGTTCTGTCTCTGGTCCAAGGTAATGTTCTGTCTCTGGTCCACGGTAATGTTCTGTCTCTGGTCCACGGTAATGTTCTGTCTCTGGTCCACGGTTATGTTCTATATCTGGTCCACGATAATGTTCGGTTTCACGGTAATGTTCCGTCTCTGGTCCACGATAATGTTCTGTTTCGGTTTCACGGTAATGTTCAGTTTCTGGTCCACGATAATGTTCTGTTTCGGTTTCACGGTAATGTTCCGTCTCTGGTCCACGGTAATGTTCCGTCTCTGGTCCACGATAACGTTGTGTTTCTGTTTCACGGTAATGGTACGTTTCTGGTCCATGATAATGTTCCGTTTCACGGTAATGTTCTGTCTCTGGTCCATGGTAATGTTCCGTCTCTGGTCCACAGTAATGTTCTGTCTCTGGTCCAAGGTAATGTTCGGTTTCAAGGTAAAGTTCCGTCTCTGGTCCACAGTAATGTTCTGTCTCTGGTCCACGGTAATGTTCTGTCTCTGGTCCACGGTAATGTTCTGTCTCTGGTCCACGGTAATGTTCGATCTCTGGTCCACGATAATGTTCGGTTTCACGGTAATGTTCCGTCTCTGGTCAACGATAATGTTCTGTTTCTGTTTCACGGTAATGTTCTGTCTCTGGTACACGATAATTTTCTGTTTCTGTTTCACGGTAATGTTCCGTTTCTGGTCCACGATAATGTTGTGTTTCTGTTTCACAGTAATGTTCTGTCTCTTGTCCACGCTAATGTTCTGTTTCTGTTTCACGGTAATGTTCCGTTTCTGGTCCACGATAATGTTGTGTTTCTCTTTCACGGTAATGTTCTGTTTCTGGTCCATGATAATGTTCTGTTTCTGTTTCACGGTAATGTTCCGTTTCTGGTCCATGATAATGTTCTGTTTCACGGTAATGTTCTTTCTCTGGTCCATGGTAATGTTCTGTCTCTGGTCCACGGTGATGTTCGGTTTCAAGGTAAAGTTCGGTCTCTGGTCCACAGTAATGTTCTGTCTCTGGTCCACGGTAATGTTCTGTCTCTGATCCACGGTAATGTTCTGTCTCTGGTGCACGGTAATGTTCGATCTCTGGTCCATGATAATGTTCGGTTTCACGGTAATGTTCCGTCTCTGGTCCCCGATAATGTTCTGTTTCTGTTTCACGGTTATGTTCCATTTCTGGTCCACGATAATTTTGTGTTTCTGTTTCACGGTAATGTTCCGTTTCTGGTCCACGATAATGTTCTGTTTCGGTTTCACGGTAATGTTCTGTCTCTGGTCCACGGTAATGTTCGATCTCTGGTCCACGATAATGTTCGGTTTCACGGTAATGTTCCGTCTCTGGTCCACGATAATGTTCTGTTTCTGGTCCACGATAATGTTCTGTTTCGGTTTCACGGTAATGTTCCGTTTCATATCCACGATAATGTTCTGTTTCGGTTTCACGGTAATGTTCCGTCTCTGGTCCACGGTAATGTTCCGTCTCTGGTCCACGATAATTATCCGTTTCTGTTTCACGGTAATGTTCCGTTTCTGGTCCATGATAATTTTCTGTTTCACGGTAATGTTCTGTCTCTGGTCCACGGTAATGTTCTGTTTCTGTTTCACGGTAATGTTCCGTTTCTGGTCCACGATAATGTTCTGTTTCGGTTTCACGGTAATGTTCCGTTTCATGTCCACGATAATGTTCTGTTTCGGTTTCACGGTAATGTTCCGTCTCTGGTCCACGGTAATGTTCCGTCTCTGGTCCACGATAATGTTCCGTTTCTGTTTCACGGTAATGTTCCGTTTCTGGTCCATGATAATCTTCTGTTTCACGGTAATGTTCTGTCTCTGGTCCACGGTAATGTTCTGTTTCTGTTTCACGGTAATGTTCTGTTTCACAGTAATGTTCTGTCTCTGGTCCAGACCATTGTCTCTGGTCCACGGTAATGTTCGATCTCTGGTCCACGATAATGTTCGGTTTCACGGTAATGTTTCGTCTCTGGTCAACGATAATGTTCTGTTTCTGTTTCACGTTAATGTTCCATTTCTGGTCCACGATAATGTTGTGTTTCTGTTTCACGGGAATGTTCTGTTTCACGGTAATGTTCTGTCTCTGGTCCACGCTAATGTTCTGTTTCCGTTTCACGGTAATGTTTCGTTTCTGGTCCACGATAATGTTCTGTTTTGGTTTCAAGGTAATGTTCTGTCTCTGGTCCACGGTAATGTTCCGTTTCTGTTCCACGATAATGTTCTGTTTCGGTTTCACGGTAATGTTCCGTGTCTGGTCCACGGTAATGTTCTGTCTCTGGTCCATGATAATGTTCGGTTTCACGGTAATGTTCCGTCTCTGGTCCACGGTAATGTTCTGTTTCGGTTTCACGGTAATGTTCCGTCTCTGGTCCACGGTAATGTTCCGTCTCTGGTCCACGATAATTATCCGTTTCTGTTTCACGGTAATGTTCCGTTTCTGGTCCATGATAATTTTCTGTTTCACGGTAATGTTCTGTCTCTGGTCCACGGTAATGTTCTGTTTCTGTTTCACGGTAATGTTCCGTTTCTGGTCCACGATAATGTTCTGTTTCGGTTTCACGGTAATGTTCCGTTTCATGTCCACGATAATGTTCTGTTTCGGTTTCACGGTAATGTTCCGTCTCTGGTCCACGGTAATGTTCCGTCTCTGGTCCACGATAATGTTCCGTTTCTGTTTCACGGTAATGTTCCGTTTCTGGTCCATGATAATCTTCTGTTTCACGGTAATGTTCTGTCTCTGGTCCACGGTAATGTTCTGTTTCTGTTTCACGGTAATGTTCTGTTTCACAGTAATGTTCTGTCTCTGGTCCAGACCATTGTCTCTGGTCCACGGTAATGTTCGATCTCTGGTCCACGATAATGTTCGGTTTCACGGTAATGTTTCGTCTCTGGTCAACGATAATGTTCTGTTTCTGTTTCACGTTAATGTTCCATTTCTGGTCCACGATAATGTTGTGTTTCTGTTTCACGGGAATGTTCTGTTTCACGGTAATGTTCTGTCTCTGGTCCACGCTAATGTTCTGTTTCCGTTTCACGGTAATGTTTCGTTTCTGGTCCACGATAATGTTCTGTTTTGGTTTCAAGGTAATGTTCTGTCTCTGGTCCACGGTAATGTTCCGTTTCTGTTCCACGATAATGTTCTGTTTCGGTTTCACGGTAATGTTCCGTGTCTGGTCCACGGTAATGTTCTGTCTCTGGTCCATGATAATGTTCGGTTTCACGGTAATGTTCCGTCTCTGGTCCACGGTAATGTTCTGTTTCGGTTTCACGGTAATGTTCTGTCTCTGGTCCACGATAATGTTCCGTTTCTGGTCCACGATAATGTTCTTTTTTGGTTTCAAGGTAATGTTCTGTCTCTGGTCCACGGTAATGTTCCGTTTCTGGTCCACGATAATGTTCTGTTTCGGTTTCACGGTAATGTTCCGTCTCTGGTCCACAGTAATGTTCTGTCTCTGGTCCACGGTAATGTTCTGTCTCTGGTCCAAGGTAATGTTCTGTCTCTGGTCCACGGTAATGTTCTGTCTCTGGTCCACGGTAATGTTCTGTCTCTGGTCCACGGTTATGTTCTATATCTGGTCCACGATAATGTTCGGTTTCACGGTAATGTTCCGTCTCTGGTCCACGATAATGTTCTGTTTCGGTTTCACGGTAATGTTCAGTTTCTGGTCCACGATAATGTTCTGTTTCGGTTTCACGGTAATGTTCCGTCTCTGGTCCACGGTAATGTTCCGTCTCTGGTCCACGATAACGTTGTGTTTCTGTTTCACGGTAATGTTACGTTTCTGGTCCATGATAATGTTCTGTTTCACGGTAATGTTCTGTCTCTGGTCCATGGTAATGTTCTGTCTCTGGTCCACGGTAATGTTCGGTTTCAAGGTAAAGTTCCGTCTCTGGTCCACAGTAATGTTCTGTCTCTGGTCCACGATAATGTTCCGTTTCTGTTTCACGGTAATGTTCCGTTTCTGGTCCATGATAATTTTCTGTTTCACGGTAATGTTCTGTCTCTGGTCCACGGTAATGTTCTGTTTCTGTTTCACGGTAATGTTCCGTTTCTGGTCCACGATAATGTTGTGTTTCTGTTTCACGGTAATGTTCTGTTTCACAGTAATGTTCTGTCTCTGGTCCACGCTAATGTTCTGTTTCTGTTTCACGGTAATGTTCCGTTTCTGGTCCACGGTAATGTTCTGTTTCTGTTTCACGGTAATGTTCCGTTTCTGGTCCACGATAATGTTGTGTTTCTGTTTCACGGTAATGTTCTGTTTCACAGTAATGTTCTGTCTCTGGTCCACGCTAATGTTCTGTTTCTGTTTCACGGTAATGTTCCGTTTCTGGTCCACGATAATGTTGTGTTTCTGTTTCACGGCAATGTTCCGTTTCTGGTCCACAATAATGTTATGTTTCGGTTTCACGGTCATGTTCCGTTTCTGGTCCATGATAATGTTCTGTTTCTGTTTCACGGTAATGTTCCGTTTCTGGTCCATGATAATGTTCTGTTTCACTGTAATGTTCTGTCTCTGGTCCATGGTAATGTTCTGTCTCTGGTCCACGGTGATGTTCGGTTTCAAGGTAAAGTTCGGTCTCTGGTCCACAGTAATGTTCTGTCTCTGGTCCACGGTAATGTTCTGTCTCTGGTCCACGGTAATGTTCTGTCTCTGGTCCACGGTAATGTTCGATTTCTGGTCCACGATAATGTTCGGTTTCACGGTAATGTTCCGTCTCTGGTCAACGATAATGTTCTGTTTCTGTTTCACGGTAATGTTCTGTCTCTGGTCCACGATAATTTTCTGTTTCTGTTTCACGGTAATGTTCCGTTTCTGGTCCACGATAATGTTGTGTTTGTGTTTCACAGTAATGTTCTGTCTCTTGTCCACGCTAATGTTCTGTTTCTGTTTCACGGTAATGTTCCGTTTCTGGTCCACGATAATGTTGTGTTTCTCTTTCACGGTAATGTTCTGTTTCTGGTCCATGATAATGTTCTGTTTCTGTTTCACGGTAATGTTCCGTTTCTGGTCCATGATAATGTTCTGTTTCACGGTAATGTTCTTTCTCTGGTCCATGGTAATGTTCTGTCTCTGGTCCACGGTGATGTTCGGTTTCAAGGTAAAGTTCGGTCTCTGGTCCACACTAATGTTCTGTCTCTGGTCCACGGTAATGTTCTGTCTCTGATCCACGGTAATGTTCTGTCTCTGGTGCACGGTAATGTTCGATCTCTGGTCCATGATAATGTTCGGTTTCACGGTAATGTTCCGTCTCTGGTCCCCGATAATGTTCTGTTTCTGTTTCACGGTTATGTTCCATTTCTGGTCCACGATAATTTTGTGTTTCTGTTTCACGGTAATGTTCCATTTCTGGTCCACGATAATTTTGTGTTTCTGTTTCACGGTAATGTTCCGTTTCTGGTCCACGATAATGTTCTGTTTCGGTTTCACGGTAATGTTCCGTCTCTGGTCCACGATAATGTTCTGTTTCTGTTTCATGGTAATGTTCCATTTCTGGTCCACGATAATTTTGTGTCTCTGGTCCACGGTAATGTTCTGTCTCTGGTCCACGGTAATGTTCTGTCTCTGGTCCACGGTAATGTTCTGTCTCTGGTCCACGGTAATGTTCTGTCTCTGTTCCACGGTAATGTTCGATCTCTGGTCCACGATAATGTTCGGTTTCACGGTAATGTTCCGTCTCTGGTCCACGATAATGTTCTGTTTCTGGTCCACGATAATGTTCTGTTTCGGTTTCACGGTAATGTTCTGTTTCATGTCCACGATAATGTTCTGTTTCGGTTTCACGGTAATGTTCCGTCTCTGGTCCACGGTAATGTTCCGTCTCTGGTCCACGATAATTATCCGTTTCTGTTTCACGGTAATGTTCCGTTTCTGGTCCATGATAATTTTCTGTTTCACGGTAATGTTCTGTCTCTGGTCCACGGTAATGTTCTGTTTCTGTTTCACGGTAATGTTCCGTTTCTGGTCCACGATAATGTTCTGTTTCGGTTTCACGGTAATGTTCCGTTTCATGTCCACGATAATGTTCTGTTTCGGTTTCACGGTAATGTTCCGTCTCTGGTCCACGGTAATGTTCCGTCTCTGGTCCACGATAATGTTCCGTTTCTGTTTCACGGTAATGTTCCGTTTCTGGTCCATGATAATTTTCTGTTTCACGGTAATGTTCTGTCTCTGGTCCACGGTAATGTTCTGTTTCTGTTTCACGGTAATGTTCTGTTTCACAGTAATGTTCTGTCTCTGGTCCAGACCATTGTCTCTGGTCCACGGTAATGTTCGATCTCTGGTCCACGATAATGTTCGGTTTCACGGTAATGTTTCGTCTCTGGTCAACGATAATGTTCTGTTTCTGTTTCACGTTAATGTTCCATTTCTGGTCCACGATAATGTTGTGTTTCTGTTTCACGGGAATGTTCTGTTTCACGGTAATGTTCTGTCTCTGGTCCACGCTAATGTTCTGTTTCCGTTTCACGGTAATGTTTCGTTTCTGGTCCACGATAATGTTCTGTTTCGGTTTCACGGTAATGTTCCGTTTCTGGTCCACGATAATGTTCTGTCTCTGGTCCATGATAATGTTCGGTTTCACGGTAATGTTCCGTCTCTGGTCCACGGTAATGTTCTGTTTCGGTTTCACGGTAATGATCTGTCTCTGGTTCACGATAATGTTCCGTTTCTGGTCCACGATAATGTTCTGTTTTGGTTTCAAGGTAATGTTCTGTCTCTGGTCCACGGTAATGTTCCGTTTCGGTTTCACGGTAATGTTCCGTGTGTGGTCCACGGTAATGTTCCGTTTCTGGTCCATGATAATGTTCTGTTTCACGGTAATGTTCTGTCTCTGGTCCATGGTAATGTTCTGTCTCTGGTCCACGGTAATGTTCAGTTTCAAGGTAAAGTTCGGTCTCTGGTCCACAGTAATGTTCTGTCTCTGGTCCACGGTAATGTTCTGTCTCTGGTCCACGGTAATGTTCTGTCTCTGGTCCACGGTAATGTTCTGTCTCTGGTCCACGGTAATGTTCGATCTCTGGTCCACGATAATGTTCGGTTTCACGGTAATGTTCCGTCTCTGGTCCAAGATAATGTTCTGTTTCGGTTTCACGGTAATGTTCAGTTTCTGGTCCACGATAATGTTCTGTTTCGGTTTCACGGCAATGTTCCGTCTCTGGTCCACGGTAATGTTCCGTCTCTGGTGCACGATAATGTTGTGTTTCTGTTTCACGGTAATGTTCCGTTTCTGGTCCATGATAATGTTCTGTTTCACGGTAATGTTCTGTCTCTGGTCCATGGTAATGTTCTGTCTCTAGTCCACGGTAATGTTCGGTTTCAAGGTAAAGTTCCGTCTCTGGTCCACAGTAATGTTCTGTCTCTGGTCCACGGTAATGTTCTGTCTCTGGTCCACGGTAATGTTCTGTCTCTGGTCCACTGTAATGTTCTGTCTCTGGTCCACGGTAATGTTCCGTCTCTGGTCCACGGTAATGTTCCGTCTCTGGTCCACGATAATGTTCTGTTTCTGTTTCACGGTAATGTTCCGTTTCTGGTCCATGATAATTTTCTGTTTCACGGTAATGTTCTGTCTCTAGTCCACGCTAATGTTTTGTTTCTGTTTCATGGTAATGTTCCGTTTCTGGTCCACGATAATGTTGTGTTTCTGTTTCACGGTAATGTTCTGTTTCACGGTAATGTTCTGTCTCTGGTCGACGCTAATGTTCCGTTTCTGGTCCACGATAATGTTGTGTTTC